>CM037923.1:3448217-4048217 GCA_021346845.1 Apeltes quadracus | reverse complement strand
AACCCTCCTATCTTCAGCCGGAATGTAGTAGAGGTGTCGTTTCCAGAAAACAATGCCCCTGGCGAGAGGGTAACAACAGTGAAAGCCATCGACGCAGATAGTGGGAAGAATGCCGAAATAGCCTATTCCCTGGACTCATCGGTAAATGGGATTTTCTCTATCGATGCAGACAGTGGAGACATCCGAGTAAACATCATTCTGGATAGAGAGCAAACAGAGCGCTACGAATTCAAAGTGATAGCCAAAGATAAAGGCATAAACACTCTACAGGGCTCTGCGACAGTGGTTGTCCTCGTGGCAGACAGGAATGACAACGAACCAAAGTTCATGCAGGATGTTTTTACCTTCTACGTCAAAGAGAACCTTGAGCCAAACAGTCCGGTCGGCATGGTCACAGTCATCGATGCAGATAAAGGCCAAAATGCGGAGATGAGTCTTTTCATCGAGGAAGAGGAGGAGGTCTTTTCTATCGAGAATGAGACCGGTACCATTTTCTCCACCCTGTCCTTTGACAGGGAGCAGAAAACGACATACACATTCCGTGTAAAGGCTGTGGACGGCGGTGATCCTCCGCGGTCTGCCACCGCCACGGTTTCACTCTTAATCATGGATGAAAATGACAACGCGCCAACCGTCACTTTCCCAATAAACAGCTCCTACACCCTTCTTCCTCCCTCCAGTAACATCAGAACAGTGGTCAGAACTGTCATAGCCACCGACTCCGACACTGGCGTCCACGCAGACCTTAACTACAGCATCATTGGGGGGAACCCCTTCAGGCTGTTTGATATTGACGGGGGCACCGGGGTCATTTCGCTAGTGGCAAAGCTGGAGCAGAAGCACTACGGCCTCCACAGACTGGTGGTCCAGGTGAACGACATGGGCCAGCCTTCCCAGAGCACCACCACACTTGTTCACGTGTATGTTAACGAGACACTCTCCAATTCCACAAGTCGTGGACGCCCAGGTGGCTAAGAGCCTGAGCACCTCCCTCAACACCAACATTGCCGGTGACCCCAACTATGACCTAAGCAAACAGCGGCTAAGCATTGTGATCGGAGTAGTTTCGGGCATCATGACGGTCATCCTCATCATTCTAGTCGTCGTCATGGCCCGTTACTGCCGCCCCAAGAATAAGAATGGCTACGAGGCCGGTAAGAAGGACCACGAAGACTTTTTCACGCCACAGCAGCATGACAAGTCCAAGAAGCCCAAAAAAGACAGGAAGAAACAGAAGTCTAAACAGCCACTGTATAGCAGTATCGTCACCGTGGAGGCCTCCAAACCCAACGGGCAACGCTACGACGGCGTCAACGAGAAGCTGTCGGACAGCCCCGGCATGGGGCGCTACCGCTCAGTCAACGGAGGACCGGGGAGCCCGGATCTGGCCCGGCACTACAAGTCCAGTTCGCCGCTTCCTACCGTCCAGCTTCACCCCCAGTCGCCGACCGCTGGAAAAAAGCACCAGGCGGTTCAGGACCTGCCCCCTGCCAACACCTTTGTTGGCACCGGAGATAACATTTCCCTCGGATCGGACCACTGCTCCGAGTACAGCAGTCAAACCATCAACAAGTACAACAAACAGGTAAGAAGGCAAATCTCAATGTCCCCCCCACCCACCCACCCTCCCCTCTCTCCACCACTCTTAAATGTCTTCTGTTTCTCCCTCTTAGCGTTCACTCCACCATAATGCTTTCTGACAGGGCTTGTCTCAGTAGTCGTGTTGCCTTTATGGTGCTAATGTGTGTCATGTTAGCGGTATAGATCTGTTTTGGCTTTTGGAATGCCATTGGCATGTAAACTCTCAAAAAAAGGGGAGAAACAAATTTAGCTCATCATACTAAGGGCAAAACAGTGGAACTAAACTCCTCCGACTTTCCCCCTTTTCATTACGGCGCGTGTTAAGACGGCCGTTTCCGTATGCGGTGTCACATCTACTAAACTTGAAGTGTTGTAGACAGCTCGCATGACGGTTTGGCTTGCAGTTATTTCATCCTGGAAGGAAAGAGTGCCGGGGGCTGACCACACTCCCCCAGAGCCATGTCAGGCCCAGCCCTACCCCTCTGTCTGTGACAAGGCGTCCTTGTCCACTTGAGAGAGAGAGTAAAAACAAAAGAGGGAAAGGGGAGAAAGGTAGATGTTGGGCGAATGCAGCACAAATATGGCTTTGTGAGTCACGTTTTACAGTCTCTGGGCTGAGTACGAACATCTGGCGAGGAAATCGAATTGGCGTTCTTCCACATTTCTGGGTCTGCATCAATTCATTGACCCAGTAGTGAAATTAGACGTTTTCATATCACCTCCTCTATTGTGCCTCAGCTTCTTTTACCCACTTTATTCATTTCCTCAGATATAAATGTCTGCCATCTTCTACCTTTTTTTTTTCTTCCTCTGCTCTCCTCCATCCTCCGGCTAGTCTTACCTCCCTTCTTGTATTATCTTTTCTTCACAGTGACTGTGACTCTCATTTGCAGTGCTGGAAAAAAAGGTGTATGTGGCATGATGTGATATTCAAATGTGAGCTTTTTTAAAGTCAGTCTCGATATTTGTTATCAGTCCTTCCGCTCTGACGTGCGACAACATTCAAGAAGAATGAATAGTCAATACATAAGGAAGACTGTTGATTTGCGTTTTCAGAAAAAATTAACACTATTGTTCTATGTTCTTTCTATGGCAGATTTATGGATTATTGATCTTTCTTTTACATGATCTCCGCACAGCTCTTTAGAAATGTGTAGCGCTGTTTTCTCTTTTAAATCCCCTGGATCTTTCCAGTTTCTGTTTCTGATCCCGTTTTTTTTTTCCCCTTCATCTTTTTTTCATGTTTTTATATTCTATGCCCACGGTCGCCCCTCAAACTCTCCCTTGACTTTACGCGGCGCATCCTTACATCCACCCTTCGCTGCCTCTAGTATCTCAGTATTCCTTTTGCTTTGTGTCATTTTCTTTCATTCTCCGCCAACATCACACCCTTTTGCGATGGTGCTCTCTACCTCGCCTTTTTGTCTCGCAGTGGTTTCTTTCTAAATCCCCAAACCTCATCCTCGTACATCCCTCTTCCGTCTCTCTTTCCATTACCCCTCCAATAATTTCACTTCCCTTCTTTTTACTTCTCTACCTCCTCTTCCCTGCCTCTGTCTTTAACGGCTTCTAATATTGAGTATTCACTGAGCTGCTTCCCAGAGTGTGAGGAGTGATGTTGCTTTCCGATGTCTCCTGCATAATTAAAAGGCCACTCTACTTGCTGCTGCGGCAGCAGCCATGTATTGTGTGTCACTGTGCTCCACTTATATAATTATTTATTTATCCTCCACATTAATGCTGCGGTAACTTTTATGGACTGCGTTTGTTACAAGGCAGTGGCATGGGAAAAAAAAAAACGAAAACTAACGCAGGAGAATATTCCTGTGACTCTCTGGCATTTAGGTTTGGATATTGAAATTGTAAAAGTGTAGAAAGTGTTTAGTGGTCCAGTGGGCGCTATTAACCAGGTTTATTCGATTGGGTAGCCTGTTATGTATTTAATATACAATAGCCAGAAGGTATTTAAATCGCCTTTTTCTATCCCATGAGCCCAGTAAATACTCACTGTTGACGATGTATTCTGTTGGGGTGAATAAGGTGTAATTTAATGGCTGCACAAGAGAGCTAATTGAAGAGAAAGTGTGCGTTCGTGTGAAACAATTATGCCATTAAACAGCCACCTCTGTATTAGATTAAGTGGCGAAGCGGTCACACTCTCAATTTTAGGGACGCCCAGAAATATTTTAGAGTCACATAAGTGCCACCGCAGCCTGAAGACATAATAAAACACTCAACCACACTTGCCTTTCCCCCAGTTAGGGGAACAATTTGATCCAGATCCAGATTAGCTAGAAATGCGATACGCTCAACAAAAAAAGTGACGTTATGCGGTTATTAGTTTTGCCGAAACTACGCGCTTTGCCTCCTTGATATTTATTCACAGTGCAGACGTCATACTTAATATTTTACTTTTTCATCTACAAGCGAGTTTGAGCCTTTGCTTTGTATGGTTAAGATTCATTTGTGTGTGTGTGTGTGTGCGTGTTCGCGCATACACTCCCTCGCCGACAGACCCCCTTCTCTTTTACCTCTCCCTCTCTTTTTTCGTCCATCTGTGGGGGAGAGATAGAGACCGGCACAAGAAAGGCGGCCCTGTTAGCGGCACAGAGAATGGCCCCTTCTGTTTCCCGGGGGACCCAGGGGTCGGCTGGAGAGATCGAGGGAGAACGGGGGGGGGAGAATAGTGCCGAGCGCTGACTACGAAGGTATCGCGTTCCTTCTTCCCTTTATCCTCGCCTACCCAATCTCGCAATGCCTGCACAGGGAACCTGCTCGGGCAGGTAACCAAGCAACTGAGGGAGTTAATCGCCGAGGCGAGCCTTTCTTTTTAGTCCGTCAGACGTTTAAACACTCATTAAGCTGATATAGCCGTGAGGTAGAAGCCAGCGTGTCACCCGCCGTCCGCTGAGGCTTGTTCGGGGGGGCGCAATCGACTTGACATTTCGTCTCTTTCTTGAACCTCATTGATTGGGACTTATTCATAATTCCTCGTCCGTATTCCGCCGGATGCCTCGGCCCGGCGGCTTCTCACGTGCGTACGCCCTCTCCTTACATCTGCAAGCTGATGAGTAGCGCGCGCACTTAACGGAGCACTTAACTGTATTACTTTTGGCAGCGGCCTCCGTCGCGGCCGGTGCCAGCGAATAATGCTGTCCGGGGCTCGATGTGGTGAGGAATAAAATCACTTAGCCGCGGAATTAGCGCGAGCACGTCCGCTTTCGGTTTTTCATCATCGCGCTTCAAAAAGCGCCACTCGTTGCCCAGGTGCATCGCTTTTAATCACCGCGGCGGCTATAGCCAGCCGCGCTCTCACAGTGGAGGTCATCCCGCCTCAGGGCCGAAGCGGCAGGCATAACTGGACGTTGTCTCTCTCTCCCCCCCCCCAGCACACAGCAGCCACCGCATAAGCCACCCATAAACAGCCGAGATGCGTCTGATTTGAATGGGGCAAATCCTCGCCCAGGCAAACAACATGGACCATGCAAATAGGGGCTCACCTGGGAGGGTGTTTGTAGCCAAAACACAGGAAGCAAGTCAGGCTCCAGGCAGAGGAGGAAAGCCACATGGAAATGTGGCACTTTCCCTTTGACCTTGTTTGTTTTAGGCAACAAAATGTAGCTGCTTACAAACACCTGTGAAAAGCCGCAAATGACCCCATTTAAACAGTTTAAGCTGCTTTAAACCGCAGCGTTCAGTTACTTCAGAGTTCAGAGTACTAAGCGACGCGAGTGCTCTGTGAAGAGGATCCACGAAATGTCAACCATGAGTGACCCCCCCCCCCCCCCCTCCCCCAAAACTGGAAATCTTGTATTTTGTAAGAAAAGAAATTATGTGCGATCCGCCGGTTTGTTTATTGCCACGTTAATATTAGCTTATTCCGCTCCGTTTGCCGACTGCGGCTAATTCCATCAAAATTGTTTTGGATCTATTACCGTCTAATTCAATCTACGTCTGCTCGGGCTTTTGTTGTTCACGTTATGAAAGGAAAATGGAAGGAGTAAGAGTGCACGGTAACACTCGTGAAATTGCGGCGGGCAGCATTTTCTGCTCTAATTTGGTTTGGTGATTTGAATGCATTCGCTCTGAGGCAGTTACTAATCTCAGGATTAGACTTATACCTGCTAGTCGAGTCAGAGAGCAATTGGTACAGCTGGTTCCTGCAATTACCCATCTTAATGGGAAAACACTAAGGTTTTCACTCACTGCACCTACAGGGGAAACCATAAAGAGGCATTGTTTTTCTCTTCTCTCCGTGCGCGGTTTTTATTCGCGCGGAAATAAATGCTCGTGATTGAAAGAGATTCAACTCATTCGCCAACATTTGTCGCAATAAGACGCCAGAATGCAGAGAACAGGGAGCGAGGGGGGGGAGGGGTGGGGGACAAGGGCCGAGACAGACAATAAATTTAAGCCGCATGCCACCTTGATTGCTCTCCACGCGGCGCGGTTGTGAGTGTCAGTGTCGGGGATGCCACCTTCTTCTCGCCCATTCTTTCAATTTCATGTCATCGAAAATGAAATTTCATTCCATTCGCGGCAGCGATCGCATTAGATAGCGCTCGCCTGGGTAAAGCCGCTTCATTTTTTTCTTTTTTTTTTGCGCGTGTGCGGATTTGCCTTTCCCGTGGCACTATCAATCATCGCAAACTCATCATGTTGCAGGCTTGTTTTTCAGGGCACCTTTTGTACAGTAAATTGACTTTTACAAGCCTCCCAACGTCTGTGATGGGGCAGCCTTGTTGTTATCGCATCGACCGCTCAAGCTAGAACCGGGCGAATGAGAACATCGCTGAACTCCGTTGCTCTACGGCCGCCCCGGGGGAAAAAAAGAGCTGGATCGCAACACGGATCGGACTCAAGGCTTCCCGGTCTGTGGGACTAACAGGCAAAAAAAAAAACATAGCGCTTTGTTTACTGTGACACCTCGCCTCGCCGAAATGAGCAAAACCCGCCCCGCAATAGTGCGATTTTTTGTTGTTGTTGCTGCAGGCCATTAGTTCCGCTCCACGTTGGTTCAAACAGGTGGTCATTACGAGCGCGGTGGCCATTTAACCGTCTGTCCGGCCGCCTCGCATGGCAGCGAACCAGACGGATCGCTGCCTGACGAGGGATCCTGAGGGTGTCAACGGAAACTGCCGGCGGGCTCCGATGCCCACCGGTTCCAAGACGTGAGACCTTTGGGGAAAGTGGGAATCCAGAGCCATCAACAGCCGGACGCGCGGAGCCACGATTTTCCCACTCGGGGGCCTCCTGGTGCTCCGGCAGCCAACTGTAAAGCTCCTTTTTTTTCCAAAGCGCAGCCGACAGGTGAAAGAAAAACAGACTTTGACTGTAATGCTGCGCCTAGAAGGCCGAACCTTTCGACTTCAGCCGACGGACCTGCTCCGCCCCAGATACAGCGTGACCCCCCCCCCCCCGCCCACGTTTGTTGAGAAAGAACTGAAACATTAAGCTGCGCTTTGGTCGGCCTAAAACAGATTTGAATAATGCATCCGGAAGCTCTTTTCCCGTACAAAAGGGGATATGGCCGTTGTAATAACAGGCTCCCGTCTGCCAAGCGGCAGAGTGTAACGAGTTCTACTTGACTTGGATCGGACAGCTTGACTACTTCTACTAGCCCGGCTTTTGGGGCGGCTCCCACCACGGGGGCCCCCAAATGAGATTATAGGTGTACGAAACAGGAGGTGGACGGTTTCGCCGACCATCCATCAAAGCCCGGGGGGACCTTCGCGAATGTTTGTGCATGTGAGTGCGTTTGTGGGGAGGGGGTGGCGGGGGGGGGGCCTCCACGGTTCAGCCTCTCCATCATCCCGCACGGCAAGCAGCTCACAGCCGGCAACATGCCTCAGAGGGTTTCAATATCCTCTGTGTGCGTGTGTGTGTGCGTGCGCGTATGCGCCATTGCTGCTGTGTTTACCCACGGAATGCAGTTCATTATCTTTGTGTGTGTGTGTGTCCAGTTATTACACTCTCTACACACATGCGGGGAAGAGGCAGATGGAGTCTGAAGGATGGAGCAATACTTTATCTCCCACCGTTAAACCCCCCCCCCCCCCTCCTCGACAAGAACGAGTGGACGACGTCACTCGCAGTAACGGCGGCGGGGCCCTTGAGCAAGGCAACGCTGATCCCTCCGTCCTACCCGGCCATTCATTGGACGGCCGGTGAGACTGTTGACCTGTACTCAAACCCTGGTCCCCATGACTAAATAAAGCGGGGGGGTTGGGGAGGGGGAATCATTAGCAGACGAGCCCGATAACTGCTGTCAGAGGCTGGAAGGCAGTGAAGGTCGCGGGGTCAGGTGGAGATACGAGGGGCTGCGCTAGGTAGCTGTTGTCAAATCGAATGAAATATGAAGTCCAACAAGCTTCCTTACGAGTGCGAACTTTCTTCTGCTCGCTCCTGATAAATCAGCAACAAATCAGGTTTGGAATGTGAATAAGTTCCATCACCATCAGGCCGATGAGGGGAACATTCGTGTATTTAATTTACGTGAAAAATATGATATTTTCTTTCTGTTCTCACATCTGCTTCTCAGCAGTTTAATGAAGATTTATGTCAAAAGGGAGGAAAGAAAAAAGTCGAGAAATCATTTAAAAGTTGAACAAAACCACCTCTGCCCGTAAAAGGAGGTGAAGCCATTTTTGCTCTGCTTGCATGACGTCACTGAGGTAATATTTAGAGCCGAGGGATCACTCACGTGTAGCAAATTTGAACAGAAAATAAATTCCGCAAAATTAAAAAATGCAGAAAATAAATCTTTTTTCCAGCTCTCATCTCTGTCACGTGTGATGTAAACTGAGAAGATCTTTTGACTAGACACTGGTCCACGGGACACCCCAACAACCGCATTTCCAATAAGTCCATCCACCTTGACGACAGATACCTTGCCAGATGAAAAACAGATCAAGACTAAATCTGAAGATGAAACGTTTTGTACGACACCAGAACTCTGTATATGCTCCAAATATACTTCTGCCAGGGATCAATTGTATATAGTCTTGCACACCTCATACGCTGCATGTTCCCCCAAAGGCCTTCCCTGTTATAAACAGAAATATAAAGTGGAGACGACTGTAATGCCGGCCTTAGTCAGACAAATTCTACCGCAGATTGAGGAGCTCCAGACATTTAATATGGTTTCAGGTATTGATTCGCGGCACCTTGCCCTATAGCCTGTTTATTATCTAGCTTTGGTTTCACCTTTTATTCCTTTTCTTCGCAGTATCTCATGAGAGATGGAGTCCTCCTCCTCCTCCTCCTCCTCATTTCCCCACTCCTCCCCAGCAAGAATGTTCTTGGTAACAACTTCCAGCAGTCGATCAAACCGGGCCACTGGGCGAGCGGCAGCCACTCCGGTTTGAGAGTCAGCACGTTAAATCGGGTGGCGGCGTCACGCCGCGTCCTGAGCCGGGGCGTTGGCCCGGTTTTTGGGGCGGCGGGTGCTGCTATTTGGCATGGCTCATTTTCTCTGACTTCGTCCAACGCAACACAAAGGACGCCGTTCGCAAATTGCAGAGTGGACCCGGTGGCGAGGAGCGCCTCCGGGAGCGTAGGGTGGGGGGGGGGGGGGGGGGGGGGGGGGGGGGGGGGGGGGGGGGGGGGGGGTTCCACTCGGAAGGTTGTTTCATCCATTGCTACTTTCATCCAGGTTGATGAGGTCTGGGATTGTGGGAAAAGGCCGGGACATCAATCAAACTGACACGTCCGGGGGCGGTAAAATGATTCGAATAATAGTAAACACAGCCGTTGTTTTGCCCTTAACTTTGATCCAAAACGCGGCCTCAGCTTGATAAAGCGCCACTCGACGTCAGATTCATCACATTTAACCCGTCCGTGTTGATATAATAATAATGAGGCCAACTGCTGGGAACATGAGTGCAAAGCGTAAGCCTGCCTCAATGCGAGGAGCTCAAAGTTGGCGTTGGCGAGCGGCTCAGAGCCCACAGGTCCGCCATCGACCAGCGGTTCTCACGGCCGGACTACCGGGGGGAGCGGGACGACCCCTTTCGGCGTGCCAAAGGCCCTCGCCTCCGTTTTCAGAGATGCACGCCGGGGAGCGTGCGTCCGTTTTCTATGCTCCCTCTGGATCATGACACGACAATCCCAAGATCTCGTAATCCGCGTTTAAAGGGCCGGCGTGAATTTGTTTGAACAAGGAGGGGCGCACTGGCGAAGGGGGGGGGGGGGGGGGGGGGGGGGAGCTCATCGGGTGTCATCTGTGTTTGCTCAGAAATCCTTGGTGGGCTATCCAATGTTACGATGGCAATATACAGTATCTAAGCAGCACTGCCCCCCCCTATCCCTCCCCACTCCTCTACTTGCAACCTCTCCCCATGGCCATATGCCTGGAGTTTTTATTGGTTTCTCATCTTGCTTGTACCTGGTAATTCAGACACATCACTGCCAAAAGCAGAGCTCGGGGCAACGTCCTCCTGGAAAAAGAAGAGAAAAGTTGCAGCAGTCGAACGCCGTCGGCCCGGAGGTGTGCGAGGCGTGGGAACTCCATGTTCCACTAAACTCTTTTGATAACAGCCACCTGGGCAAGCGGGGAGCATTTCAAAGATGAAGGTCCCTGAGCACTAAATTGGCAGCAGTTGCTTCGGCACAATGGGCTCATCGCTTCGCTCTGTCACAGCTCCCCGGGGGACCCTGTAATTTACTGCCCTCCCCACTTTGAGTTCTTGATTCATGGGATCAAATTAGACAGTGAGGAGCACATCAGTGGCTCAACAACACTGTGCTCTTTAACTGGAGGCTGGTATCACGGAACCACCTCCCAGCGTGGGTTTGCCGGTTAAACCGTCCGCGCATCACACGTAGGAAATGTCAGAGAACGTATCTCACCAATTCGTTGGCGCCGTCTTGTCCAAACAAAAAAGGTAGCTTAATTGGGCTAAACACAGCCTTTAATAAGATCTGACTCACACGTTCGACCCCATTTTGAGAAAAGACATGCCTCCGAAGGTCAAGTCCATTATTGATGTAACGCGCCATGCAGGACATTGGTGTCTCCAAACATCGCATGAGCATCAAGAAGCCATGAATGCATTCTACTCCATGTCTGAAGAGCGGGACGGCCGAATAGCAATGAATTCCTTCAGACGGATTAAAGGAACCGGAGTCGTGGATTAGAAAAGGAGAAATGTCAAATGCGCACCGCGCGCAACAAAGTGTGCGTGGATGTTCGTGCCAGATCCAGCGCTCTTGGATTTTTTGGCACGCACGTCTCCTAATGAGGTGGCACTATGACGACGAGGAATGTACCCGCGACTTGCTGTCGCCCCGGGGGCTCGCCGCAGGTGTTTCGACATGTCTTCCTGGCATATTTGTACAGCTTAATGATAACCATGTGTTTAGTAATCAGCCCCAGCCTTCATCCCGCATTAACACGTTGTATTTGCTATTTCTCACGCTCAGGTTTTATCAGTTTTCAAGGTAATTCTGAACAGTTTAAAGACGTTATTGTTAAAAACAAAAGAGTCTTTCTGAATGTTCCTTTAATACAGATCCACCTCCAGAAAAGAAGAGAAATGAACACTCACAATGAACACTGCCGGCAGTGAATGGTGTGCACCTTTGTGTGTGTGTGTGTGTGTGCGGAGTTGTCTTGTATCACCGAACCCTCTCGCCCGCAGTGGCCCTGTCCGTCTTTAGCGGCTTAGTGTCTTGTTTTTTTGTGCAAATCTGCGAAAAAGGTTGAGACAGAGAAAGACGAGGTACAAAAGGACAAGAAGAAAATGTTTGCGGATTACCAAGCGGCCGCTTTAAACTGCAACGTGCAAAACCCCCAAACGGCTCGACCCCGTCGGCCCCCCGTGCACACAAGCTCACAGTACCTCGCGCAGCATTGTGTGTGTTAATGGACGACAGCGCCTCACGTGTTTACCTCGCGCCGGCACAACAACAACAACAACAACGGCGCCACTGAGAAGGCCTCAAAAAAAGAAAACAAAAAAAAAACGCTGTGACAGGTTTGAGAAATTGGCAAACGGTGCTCGCTGGAAGGCTTGCTCGGGGCTCGGGTACCTTTTGGAGTCGTGTGCAAATGCAGAGGAGTGTGAATGAAAAATAGCTGTGTGATCCCGCCATGTTGCCTCTGTCAAGAACGCCCTCCCTCCCTCCCTCCCTCCCACCGCTCGCCGCCATCATCATCTGCCCCTCAAAGCTTTTTTCCTTTTTCCTCCCCGTCTCCGTTTTAACACTCCATTCTCTCACCGACGGGCCCTCCTCCGTCTCTCCTCTGTGTTTACTCTCTCTGTCTCTCTCACACCGCCGTCCTCCCCCCCCCCCCCCCCCCCCCCCCCCCCCCCCCCCCCACACCTCCCCCTCGCCTGTTCCTTCCAGCTTAGTGGACGTGGTTATTTGAGGCTCACAGTCCATAAAACCCGCCTTGAGGTGTGTTTGCTTTTGTTACTTTCCCCATTGACGGCCACATTGTTAGCCGCTGATCCCTGTCAGAGGACAGCTTCGCGCGGTTTAGTAGTGACTTAAGCCTAGGTGGAGCCCGGCGATCCCATCAGCAGGTTTTAAGTGGTGTAGCTGCCACTTATAGAGGTGGAGAGAGGAGGTTACGGCAGACATTCTTGAGAAACGTGGCCCCTGATTCCCTTCAGCCCCGAAGGGAAACTGTCAGGGAACCGCCCTGCGGCGCTGTGCACATAAGCTCTTCACTGCTTCACTACATGCAGGTGTGATATTTTCTCTTTTGCTCCCTGAGAACACAACAAGACCATGCTTGCAACTCCACACGCGAGTGTGCGTGCGTGTGCAGCCTTTTCCCAACTGAAAAAAACCCCAGAAACATTCTCGCTTTTCCAGAAAGACAATCTGGAAAAGCGAGAATGTTTTTTTTTTTTTTTTTTTTTTTTTCTACTGCGACACAAACCGCCACTGTGTTTATCCGTGCCGCACAACATCTGTCCCGTGATCGCCCGACCCGACCTAATTAAACCCTGTTTACCTCCTCGGCATTCTTAAAGCAGTTTACAGACTAATTATAAGGCGTAAGCTGCTCGAAGCCCTTTTAAATCTCGCACGCTGATGAGCGATTCCCCCCTCGAGCGTCCCCCCGACTTTTGTGTCCAACGTACGGCCTTGATGATGCCAAGTCCCCACCAGGGACGCACTTTGGTCTTCCACGGCGATAGAAAATATGAAGGAAAAAAAATGGAAAAAAAAGACAACTTTAATTAATGCTTGGGAAGGCTCTGAACAGGGCTTGAACATTGTTTTCGTCTGTTCAACGGAAGGCGGAATAAAAAAAAAAAATCTAGAACTTGCGGCAGTTCCCAATCATACATTTTTAATGTTTACTCCGCCGATTCTTAATTAAATCCATCTGAATATAATAAAACGCCTGGTATCAGGGGTGGATTTGGGGTTGGGGAGCAGCAACATTTATAATGCAGAGCTTCCCCGGGAATGTCCACGAGGGATCTAATAGAGCTTTTCTCCACACAGCGGAGTTCCCCTGGGTCCCGGTAGGAACGGGGCATAAGGCCCGGCGGCTCCGTGGTGCACACCACATTCCCATTCCCTCCACGTCAGAAACATGTTGCATGGTTATCCGAAGCGAGGGGTCGGCTCAGAAAGTCAAATTTTAACGATTTTAGACCTGGTTTAACAGACTCCTTGCAAACACGCACCTCCACAGTCGCTCTGACTTTCTCTCTTTCTCACACACACACACACACACACACACAGAATTATCCTGGGCAGAAGCCTGATTCAATTAGAAGGAGGTGAGGAGCAGCGAGATGAGGGTCACACTTGCCATTCCAACCCAAATGGAGATGCTTTCCTGGGAGACCCGGCTCGCCTCTAAATCTGGCAGCTCGCGGGTCATTGTTTCATCGCGGCCCAGAAGGGCTCCCGGGCTTCGCTCTGACCCTGCGGGCCCATCCACACATCTCCAACCTGCGTTCGAATTTGAAAAAAAAAAAAAAAAAAAAAAAAAAAAACTCTCCGCTCCCTCGGTGATGTTGTTTTGCTCCTGCAGCGACTCCGAGACACGTCGGCTCCTCCGCACACAAGCACATCAACAGAGCCGCAAGCCACCATTTGCACGGACCGGAGGTTAGTCTTGCATGAATACGGGAGAATGAAAACGTGTAAAACCGCACGGCGAACCTGCATATCGCCACGTCATCGGAGTTTTAAAACGAGCAATGATAATAAGAAGGGTATTAGGTATGGATTTCCTGTAATGGTGGTAACGCGTCGAGGTGTAGCAGATGGAGGGGGGCGGGGGAGGTTAATGGCGGATCAACACTAGGCCTCCACGTTTTAAAGTTAAGTGCCAGTTCAAGTGTTTACACAGCGCACCTGGGGCTCGGTTGGCGGCGGCGGCGTCCCCCCCCCCTCAGCACCCCGTCTAGACAGCCGGCCGGTCCCGTCAGCCTCGCCTGTGCAAACCCCCCCCCCCCCCCCCCCCCCCCCCCCCTCGCGTCTGACAGGACAGAAAGAAAAACTTCTGAATGTAAGTTATTCCAGCTGCTCTCTCTGCGCTAAAGCTCACACGGAAACTCTGAGGACCACTGTTCTTTTTTTTTTAAATTTATTTATTTATACCTCATTTTTATGTGTATATAGTAAAACATTCCTGACCTTATAGAGTACCGGAGCGAAAAGAGAGTGAAAAAAAAAAAAAAAAACTTTGCCGTGCCGCTGTTTTCTGTGTGTTTCTGGATTCAGTAAACAGAAGCCGTGGCCAGAAAGGTCTCCCTGAGGGGCCGGCTGCTGTTTAGCCCGCGGGGGGACGAACAGCAGAGACACACAGCAAGTTCAGACTAGATATATTATCACATAATAATTATATAATGTACTGTACGAAAAAAAAAAAGAATATAGTTGTATGCCCTGAAGCGTTTTTTTCAAAGCATCTCCCGCCCCTCTGTAAATGTCACCTCAGTAGAGAGTAATACGTATCAAAGCAAAGAGACAAAGGCCTTTTTTTTAAGAAAAAAATTTGAAAAAAAATGAAAGACCCCCACAGGATTGAACGTCTCATCCTTCTTGCGGACATGTCGGTTTTGATCAACAGCGAAGACGTATCGGCGTGCGTCTTCTAGGAGTTAAACAATGTCTGACGTCGGGCAACTTTTGGTTTTGGCACTCGGCTCTGAATCAAAATTGCGTGTGAGGCATCTTCCCCTCGGGGGAAAAATGGGAAGCTGAACAAAAACAAGTTGGTCTTCTTTTTTTCTTTTTCTTACTGATCGCTAATTACAAACTGACAATGCAAGGAAAAGAAAGAAAGGGAGAAAAAAAGATCATTAAATACCCGGTGTAATTACATTTATTGTGATGAGTTGGAACAAACAACACCCCTTTCATCCTCGCCGTGTGTGTGTGTGTGTGTGTGTGTGTGTGTGGGCGAGTGGGAATGCATCTCGTTTTTATTTCATCAAACAAACACGTCGCGTGCCGCCCGGTGTAGCGGGAGGAGACGAGGATGCTTTTGTGTTGTCGGTGTAAAAAAACAACAACAACAACGCCTCCTCCCGCTGCCAACCGCCAGCTACCTTTCCCGGGAAGCCGCGCCCCGGCATTCCTCGCTCGCCCCGGAACGGAAGTGGACGAAGGTCTGCCTTTTGTCTTTCCTGCGTCTATTCTCGCCGGTGTGATGTCATTTTTTTTATTTCCTTAGCCTTTGTAAAAGGTTGGTGCTAAAAAAAAAAAAAAAAAAATACAGTGAGAGAAGAAGTATGAGTCACCTATTAATGCTGCTGCGGCGTATTTTAAGCAAAATACAAAATAAAGCAATTCATATCGACGAAATGCCTTCAGCAATACAAAGAATCCGCTCCTCATGAAAATCTTTTCATTCCCGATGTAAATACCGCAGTGACACTCTTCGATAATGTTCGTTTAAAGTGCCGTACTTAGAGTAATGGTGGCCTTGCGACTGCATAACTTGAAGCACCCCCCCCCCCCCCCCCCCCCCCCCACCCCCCGATCAATGCTTGTTCACACCGACTCCGGAGGAAGCTGGAAATGGCTCCCGTGACCTCTCGCCGAACCCCGGCGCGGCAAATAAATCCCGCCGTCTCTCTTCGCCTCATTTCCTTGGATCTTTTTCGAGGGCCGCGGCGAACACTTGGCTACCTCCCCTGGATTGATGCGACGCCGGGAGGAGGAGCCGTCGGCTTCTGTACACAGTAATAATTCAGTCTGCGTCTGCGGCGTCTCGCCCGCTCACGTTTTCTAGACCCTGCGGATCATTAAAATGCCTCTGGCGTCGCGCTCCTCTTGTAAACTGTTTCTTGTCTTACACTCGGCTCCAACACATCAAAAGGGGGAGAAAAAAAAAGTCCAAATAAGGTGTTTTTCTTGCTCAAACCGTGTTCTGTTAAAAAAAACGCAGCCAAACAAGGGGATGCAAGCGGGGAGGACGGACGCCTGAAACGAAGTGAGGAAACGCATCGATATCAGCCGAAAGAAATCTAAATACTGAGGGTCTCTTAACGTTTTTCACGCAGGAGGTCAAAAGCAAACTTTATCATTGGGATTCACACGGTTGACATCATTTTTCGCGGCGCTCAGCTCTCGGCTCGCCCCTTATTGGCCTGGTAAATAAATGATATTAGGCTTGTTGGTTGGGGAGAGAGGGAGCTTGTGTGTGTGTGTGTGTGTGTGTGTGCTAAACCAGGCTGAAGGATATGGCCTCAGTCTTTTTCTCTGTCTTGAGTCGGGTCCCAGAGGAAAGGACGCAGCTGCCACTGTTTTGCAGCCGGTCTCGAGTCAGCCGGTGTGAGGGCCATCTCGATATAGGCGGCCGTCACGTTGGCCTGCTTTCGGAAGCTTCTTTTCTGCCCGAGTGGTACTTAGAGGAGGGACACGGTGTGAATTTCAAACTTAGATGATACTTAATTACCGCTCATTGAGTAAATACAATCAACTGGAGAAGTAAAATATGTTCAGTTGGAATTATTAATAGAACATAATTGCCGTAACAGAAGCAGAACATTTTCTGTGATGTTAATTCTCTTCGGTAAAGAGCTGCGCTATTGATGTCCACCAGGCCGCCATACATCACATGTGGACGTCGTGGAGTGAGTGATCGCCCCGGGGATATCAAGAACCGCGGCCAACATTCATCCCTTGATTGATTAATATTCCTCCAAGCATTCATATAGATTCAGCTCGGAGGTGCATCTGGAAGGTCACAGGATGAATGCCGCATTTAATAAAAGAAAGGGGGGGTTTCAGAAGAATGAGCACAGTAACTGTTTAAATAAAACCGCATCAGTCACTGCGCACTATTCCTCCCGAGCGCGCCCGACACCACTCGTCTCCGGCTAAACACACAAACAGCAGAACCACCGGTCAGCTCCCATTCTCACTTCATTACCGGAGGTAACCGAATACATTAACGCAGCTCCGCATGCGGAAAATGTGTTCGCCTCAGCATTTTAATCCGCGCAAGGCCCCCGTTAATGAGGGGGGATTTTATACTACAGTGCACTATTCAATTAGATGCGGGGAGTAAAAAGAAGGCCTGCTGTAAAAGTCTCCATCATGGGACGCTCGCCAGGTGGCTTTCGGGGATCAGAGAGGAGGGAAGCGGAGGATGACGGAGGGAAGGAGAGGGAAGGATGAACGAGCAACGCAATGCACGATGCAGATTGCAAGAATACCTTTAACTCCCGGCCAGCGAAATGATGTGCGCCGCCCACCTACACACACACACGGGCAATCGTAGCCTTGCCAATGGCAACAGCAACGACCCGCCTTCGAAAGCGGAATGATAATGTCATGTTTTGGCCGCAGTTCGGCTTGCAAAATCCTCGGCTGCGTGTTTCTCGCGTTGGCCGACTATTAAATCCAGTTTTCTGAGATCGAACGATGAGAGACGTTTGAAGTGCGAGGCGCTGAGGTGGCTTCCTGTTTCTCGGCGGCCCCCCCTGAAGAAAAACTGCCACTGATTGAGCTGATGATGTTTTCCCCCCGTCCGTACACACACACACTCAGACGTACACATCCAGAAACGGGTACACACATGCAGGCCTGAATTCCTTAGGATTACCAGATTGACCCACCCGACCTCAAATAGTTAAAAAACTGAGCGAGGATGAAATAGCATAAAAAAAAACTCGAAAAAAACAAAACAAAAAAGGAGCATCTGTTCGGCTCGCTGCCGTTTCTCCTCCAAGCGATTACCTGGGAATCACGGAGGCAAAAAGCTGGGACGCGTTCTCGCTCGGCGGCCGAAGCGGGACGAGAATACGAATACCCGTTTTTTTTTTGTTTTTGTTTTATGTGGCAGAGAAAGCGAGGCAGTCTTAAGATTGCACACAAAGTCCTTAAAATCCTCCGAGGCGCTGGGGGCCGTCATGTCCCGAGCGGTAAATTGATGATGACACTGCGCCGTGCAAGCAAAAAAAAAAAGAAAAAGAACCCCGGAACGTACGAGCGTGTCAAAAGCACAAAGGATAAGGCTGCAGATGCGAGGCCTGAGAGAATGGGAACACACACAGCCGGTGCATCGTCGCCGCATCTTCGCTGAAAAGCTCCGTTTATGTGTCGCCTGCCTTTGTTCAGACACACGCACACGTCTGCTTTTAACACGCACAAATGAAAAATGTAGGTGGCATCGGCAAGTGCTGACCGGGCCTTCCTCCGATGATTCAGAGTTGAATTTGGGTACGTGGCCAAACCCCAGGCTGTGCACAAAGCCACAGATGCACACACTTTAAAAAAAAAAATCATTTTAACTGAATTGCTAGATTTTCTAGGTTAAACACACCCTTCCTTTGAAGAGAATTCCTCTGTCCCAGAGCGTGCAAGTAATATGCACACAACCTTGAAACATTAAAGGCAGCGTGCCGCAAAGGTATCTGGGTGATTCCCCTCTTTGCCTTTTATTGCATTCGGCGGGTCTGTGACATACTGGATGGCGACCATCTGGATGGACCTTGGAGGATTTAGTATTATACCCAAATGGCAAAAAAAAAAAAAAAAAAGGTAATCTACCAATGGAGCGTTAGGTGGAAGGTCAGACGGGCAAAGGGCTTAACCCAAACAATCTGGCGCCCGGAGAGTAAAGCGACTGGAGCAATGTGGCTGTCAGCCCGCCTGCGTTTAACGCTGAAATATTAATCAAGGGCAGTAACGTTGCATTTGAAGAGCTGCGTGAGAGATGAGGCTAAACGACACTGGCGCTTTCTTCGATTTTAATAGTTAAGCGGGGGGAGAGGGGGGGGTGGTGGGGGGGGGGGGGGGGGGGGGCTCAACACTTAAGCTTTGTTTGGACTTGAATGTCAAAGCGATGCCGGCGACCGGCGAACGCAAAGTGTCCTCTCTGTCCAGCCGCCGTCGGGCCGGCCCGCCCCCCCCCCCCAATAAAACACCGGGGCTTTCACTCCCAAGACGCGCCGTAGCCCTCAGTCTGCCCTTTCGATCTGCTCTCCCCTCGACCCCCCCCCTGAACTGTTGACTCGCAGCATTCCGACACTGCTCACCGCGCGTGACTGAAGAAGAGGCGGGTAAATAGAGGCCATCGGCCCTGCCGTTGCTCCTCCGAAAGGAGGCGGTGGAGTGTTCTCGAGGAGGTTGCCGGAGAGAGGCCCCCTCCCCCCCCCCGCCCCCCCCCCCCCCCCCCCCCCCCCCCCCCCCCCCCCCCCCCCCCGCCCTGTCGAGGTTTAGACTGATTTCCCAAAAGAGGCGTCCTCGCCGATGAAAGAAAGCACAGTTGTAACGCCGGAGAGTAAGTGCCTCCTTCTCCCGGCACGTTTCGCCTTTTGACCGCAGAATTATCTTGGAATATTTCTGTCTCTGTATTCATTAGACGCCCGACCCCCCCCTCTCTCAGCAAGTGATTGGGTTAACCATGGAGCAGCTCTGGGTGCTTATTCTTATGACTCACCCCACTGAGGAAGAGGGTGGTGGTCGGGGGGGGGGGGGGGGGCTACGGCTTTGTCTTTCATACACCAAACAACAATTGGGGTTGACTTTTTGATCCTCTTTTTGGCATCATTACCGTTTAGAACTCGGCGGCTGGGAGGCAGCGTCTCTTCATCTGGGCTGGCTCCTCTCGGGGGTGGGGGTCGGGGGGGCCCAGGAGGACGCACGCCGCATACCTCCACGGCGTTGCTCAGCTGACGAACCGGACGCCCACGGTCCCGCTCTTCTCCCCCCGCCGTCCCTTTCTCCCCCACGCTCACGGCCAATTACCAATTCCCTTTTGTGACACAATGACATTGAGTTTTGACAGTTGAGGGGTTTTTGTTGTCATTGAACTTTTTTTTCTTCAAATTTTATTATTCTTTCACCCTCCCCCCACCTTTCTATCTGTCTAGTTTTGAAGGTCTTTAATCTCGGGGCTCAAAGACAGGTGGCGGCGGTTGAGTCGAGCGCTAAATGAAAGCCTGTGGAACTGTAGCCGCCCCTCTGACCTCGGGTTCTCCTTCCTCGAGAGCGGGCCTCGTTACTGGCAGCGGGATGTCACCTCGGCGCGAGCCAGATCAAACGCCGTGTGAAGTGCGCGGCACACACACACACACGCATCCGTATCAGCCAGAATCCTATTAGAACACCTGATAATGTCAAAAAAAACCTGGACACGGACACGTTTTTGACAAACTTTTTAGGGTTCAAACTTCTCTGACGGACCCGAAGTTTCAGCGCAGCCGGATAACCATCTGCAATTTACAACCTAAAGGTCAAAGACTGCTTGAGGAACTAATCCATCCACTCAGGATAGCTCTTTCTTCTGTGACACTCTGTGATGGGTACGGGGTCGTCCTGGGTTTTGCAGGAGATTCAATACTTACAACGTGATGTGATATTGAAAATGGGATTTTATACCGCTGTAGAAAAAAGAATTGTCCGTAGACAATAACACAAAAGTATTTCAAATTTCTTTCCCTCTAGGTGTCTGGTACTTTTGATGCCTGGAGCGGTAGATTAGAGGTCTCGCGCCGAGGGTCCAAACATGATTCATGGCTCCTTTTCGGGGTATTAGTCCAACCGCCATGCGCCATGCGCGCCCCCCTCGACTACTACGTGTTGTTTTTTTTTTCTTCAGAAATACACTCTTTTGTCCACACATTTTCCTAATAATAACGCCAGATGGATTCCACTTCTGGCACTTCAACCGGCAAAACAAAACCTACTACGCGGTTTGAATGTCAACAAGAAGAAAGCGGCGGAGAGCGTTCAACACACTGCCTGCAGACAGTCGCGGCAGGTGGAACCAAGTTCAAGGAGGTGCGTTTACACCCAGACGCAACGCACAAACACACTCAAGACACAGATGCCGAATGCCTCTTATAGTCAGTCTCTCTCACACGCACACAAACGCACACACACGCGCGCACGCAGCCACACTTGAAGTGCAGTGGCACGGCATCTCTTTGTTGATTAATGTTCTTTTTCCTTCTCTTAAGCAGGCATGCATCGGTCTCCACAGAGTGAACATGAGTGGGAGGAAGAAAGAAGGAGAGAGAGAGAGAGAGAGAGAGAGGGGGAGACAGGCTGAAACAGGGAGGGGGGGAGATGTTAGGGTCGGCATGGAACGAAAAAGAAAGGGGAGGGTGGCGCCGTAATGTGTGCAAAACGCACTGTGCGTAGATTGATTAGCACTGCAGCACATGGTGCTAACGTCTGCATGCTAACGTGCGCTGAGCTAGTCCAATGGCGACCAGCTTAGCGGACACTTGCTCATGCAGGTGTGAACACGAGTAAAAGGTCGACCCGACGGAAGTGATTTTGTTCACACCAGCCTTAAATGTCTGTAGCAGTTTGTCACAGTCGTCGACAGTCGGCGGGGTATTTTACTCAAAGTAAAAAAAAAAAATGGCGGCGACGTGATCGCGTCTAAAATGTATGTAAACTTTAAAGCTCTGTCACTGCTTTCCGTGCCCTTGATCACATTCTTTTCAACTACTTTCTTCTACTCTGTATCAGTGAGTCGCCCCTCGATCCCTCCCACACACACTCAGTAGATATATATATATATATATATATATATATATATATATATATTTCCTTCTCTTTCTTCTTTGTGGCCTTTGTGGCGGTACAGGCGACTTCTGTTTCGTCCGTGTGCTAGATGCAAAAAAAATAACCCCGTTTTTCTGAAAGACACGACTGATTTTTTTCTTTTCTCCTTTGTTGAAGCCGCTCAAAGCCGATTGTATAGAACCCTCGTTGCGCCGCCTATTATGAATGTCCCTTCCCACTCAAGCTGTAATCCACGAAACAACTATGTTTCAGAAATGTAACTTTAACTCCGAATTTTGCCACCACAGACGCTCGACGCCCTCCACTTTGCTCTTGCTAATTCCCTCAAGCTTCTTTCTCCCAATTAGTGTAGTCTGTGACCATGGGAAGGCTCATGGCTCGCCCATTGGGTGCTGTCCAGCGGATTTGATCCCCTGCTCTGACCACGGCCATCTGTGTCTGTTGGCGTAATGAACTAGAAGGAGGGGGGGAAGCGCCTGCCGGTCGCTGGTCCAATCCCCAGCCTTCAGTCCTTTTGCATGCGCGTGAGCTCTGGACAACTGTTTTTTGGTATCGTTGACGTTTGGCCTCATGTGCCTCGGTGTGTGTGTGTGTGTGTGCGCGCACGCGCTTGCATAACCTTAGCGGATGATGAATAAATGGATGGATATACATTTGGAAACGGAAAATGAGCCTGGCCACAAACCAGTAGTATTTGCTGTCTGTCGTCTCTGTTAGGATAAAGAGATATGGGAAACATTCCGCTTATCCCCACAGCTAATCCCTCTAAACAAATGTCCAATCCCTCAAAGCATGTTGGTTGTTGCAAATCTAACGCATTGTCAAACCAGGATTGTTTACAGCCCTCTATTTCAAATGTTTTATTTTATTTTTTCTTTTGAGAAAAAAATATAAATAACGTCATCCGATGAATATTCGTAAAATAGGGTCATGGCCACTACAGGTTTGAAGCAATAATGGTTCTACTGTGAATCCTAATATGAAACAAGCATTACAAATAATCCCAGATTGGCAAACTATTTTAGCACAGCAGTGGCTGTCGCTAAGCTAATAGCCTTTTCAGCTAACTCCTTGTTGTAGTATTTAAAGCTTAATAATTTTGTCTAAAACTAACAAATACGTAAACGAGAGAAACCAATCCCCCTCTCACGGGGCTCAGTTAAATATTAGCCAAGAGCCAGCTAGCTTAGCTTAGCCTGCGGGCCTAAAGACTGAAAAACGTGGGTTGACGGGTAGCCTAGCAACATCCGGCTACCACAAACAAAAGAAGGCTGTTATAAAAACATATACAATATCTTTTTTTTTTTTAACCTAAAACTGTTTACCTTCAGCCGAGCTGAGCCAACCACCTGCTGGCCGCGGCTCATATGAACCAGACAAGAACATTGGAAATGTTAGCCTACTAATACACCAGAACGGTTCAAGCCAGGAATAGAGTGCTTCCCTCCTCCACCTCTGGCTTCCTCCATCTCTTCATACCCCCCCTCTCCGCCTTTGCACTGAACACTCAGTTGACCCACCCGAGCCACCAACCTGTCCAATCCCTCCGCTTTCTTCCCCCCGCTGCATTATAAGTGCGTATAGCTCCATCCTGGCACTGCAGAAGCCATTAGCGGAGATTAGCAGCGCAGGAGCCAGGCGACTGACTCTCTCTCCCCTTGCTCTCTCTCTCTCTCGCTCTCTCTTTCTCTCAATCACTCATTTTTTTTTTTTTGCAGGCCAGCCGTAGCTGCCTCGCTCGCTGAATGATTACCATCCATTATAGGGCCGTATTGTGCTGACAGAGGCAACTTCTGGACCTGGCCCTCAGTCGTAAAGAAAAAAAATATATATTAAAGGGAGACTCATAATCTTAGATACACTCCCTCCGTGTGTGTGTGTGTGTGTGTGTGTGTGTCAGGGAATGAGACAGAGACAACGTGACGGAAGGGAAAGGAGGGGGGCCGAAAAGATAAGGAGGAGAGGAGAGGCGTAAGAGAAACTGGGATGTTAGCTTTACGGATTCGGAAGCAAGGAGTGCGGCTATGAATGCCAGATGAGGGGGGCCATTTGGCAGCGATCCTCCTCGGATCCTCGGCGAGTTACGGGGGCCGCCGAGCCCTTCGCTCGAACGCCACGGATGCTCTCCGTCCTCCGGCTCAGTCACACAGAAGAGAGGGTGACAAATCCACTGTCATTTTTTATTTAGAATGTAAAAAAAAAAAAAAAAAAAGACATAACAAACTTCCAATAAAACAAAACAGGCTCATTTCCCGGCTGCCGGCTCGGGTTGTTAAACAGACGGAGAGAGATACAGCAACGCGGCGAGCGGAATATCAATCTGCCCTTACATTTTATACGCCCTTTTCTCACATTTTCCAAGGCTAATAAAAGCAGAGGATGCTCCCCTGTCAACTGTTTGGGCCCACCAGGCTGGGGGCGAATGATGTACGGGCCAAGCAACCGCCACCAAATATATTTCGCAATATGTTCTGGACGGGTAGCCTGCTTTTAAAGTTATTGGTGGTTGGTTGGTTGAGGGGGGCGGAGGGGGGCTCGTCACTTGAAAATGAACTTCCTGTGCATGTTTGTACCCGTGGATTAGCCCCTCGTATGACGGCGTCCCGTATCCTCTCCATCTCACCTCCAACCGCCCTCCCTCCACACAGACGCACCGCCCTCCATCACATCCGCCCCCCCCCCCCCCCCCCCCCCCTCCCCCGTTCTTCAGCCCCCTTCTTTATTTGTAATCTATTTTCTCTCTCCAACACACACCTCGCTGTCTCCTTGGCTTTCTCCCTCCTTTACTGCTTTCACTCGCCTCGCTCTTTTTTTTGTTTTCCATCTCGTCTCGCTTACCCCCCCCCCCCCCCCCCCCCCCCTCCCTCTCCCCCTCCTCCCTACCCGGTGCCTCACACTCCTTTTTCTCTGTCCGTCTCTCTCTTTCCTGCCTGCGTTTCTCACCAGTCAATAATGAAAATTGCTTGCTACCTTGAATGGATTATGGGTGTGCGCGGGGGCCCCAGGTAGTTTGTTTGAAGGCGCAGCGGTGTCAAATGAAAAGGCCCGGGCCATTTTCTACCTGCCACGGGGCCCCTGCCTCCCGTCACATCACGCACACAAACAAACACGGGCGCCATTGACACACACACACACACACACACACGTGGACGCACATCTGATCGATGGCGGCGGATCACGCGCTGCCACTGCACAGCGAAACGCTTCCCTCTACCTCTCTCTCTCCCCTCTGCTCCCCTCACTTCCCCTCCCTCCGGTCATGTATTATGAATGTTGCCTAATTACGCGGCCCAGAATTCCTCATACGGGCTGGCACATTTATTTGTTTTTCCTTTGTATCTCTTTGCCTTCCTCTTGTATGCAAAATCCTTCTGTGATAGAGTTGTTTATTCTTTGGCTCAGCCTCGCCGAGATCAAACAGCGAGCAGATTGAACGGGGGGGGGGGGGGGGGGGCGGCGCGCAACTGATGGTCAATCCTTGGGGTTTGACGCGAGCGCCGAGAGGCGGGAGGATTGGTGAAACACGCTCCCGGGGGGCCTGGTGCCTCTTTTTGCTTCCCGCGGAATCCAATCCAAAACGCACATATGCGGCGACTGCAAAACGCGTCTAAAAATACGTCTCGTTTTTCCCCCCGCCGCCCCAATTACGCCGCCCAAGTTTGCCGCGAGGAGCCGACATGAATGTGAGCATTCTGAGTCAGATCTCGTGTATGACTTAATACTGCCCTTTCTTTCTCCCTGATATTAGTAGCCATTTTTTTATTTTTTCTATTACCGCAGTAATTGCTTTAGCGGCGACTCGTGACAGCTATTGAGTGGACCCGAGAGTGGATCTGACTGACAGCTGCTGTGCATCGTACATGAATTCCTTCGTTGTTCCCCCTCGGCGAGTGCGAAGCAGCCGCATGGGACGGAGAGGAGCCTCCTAAATCTCTGGGAACGTATTTCATCGCACGTAGTTAGCGGGGGACAAGCCGTGTTTTTGGACATACTAGCACAGCTCCTTCTCTCAGTATCATTTTGTGCGAAACAGGAAGAAAGAAAAGAAAAATTCTCATGGAGAAAAGCATTTTCTGTCTGCAGCCTTGTGAATGCAGGAGAAGCTTTTGGGCTTCAGATTTCACAGCCTCTAATAAGCATTCAGCCTCATCTCCTCCTCTGCCTCGTGGTGACTTCGCTGCTAATGTGTGACTGACAAGCCTCGGCTTCTGTGTTGATTGGGGCAGTTCTCCCCTTTTTTTTTTTTTTCGCGCGACGGTCTAAACACGTGGCTGATGGACAGATCTGGGCTGCGCGTGGGATCCGTACGTGCGTCTCTCTCTCTCTCTCTCTCCGCCTGGCGCATAGGCCTCACATCAAAGTGTCGCTTTGCGTCGGCTGCACCTTTTAGGCCGTAAATCGGAGAAGGATTCAGCGGGATTTCCGCCGTCTCTCTGCGCGATGGACTTGTTTTTGCCGGATTGCGCGGCTTGCCTCTTTTGTTGTTCCTGCTTAAATTAGGCCAGCAGGGACCTAGACAATATGGATTTGAAGCTGGGCAGGCTAGCGAACGGCAAAGTCGCAAGGTCGTGTGTTTCGAGTGCATTGTGGGTCGGGGGCTCTGGGCGTTAATTGCAACTAACCGCTGGTCCCAGATCAGAATCCTTAAACAGGGCCTTGGACGAGAACGTTGTCCTTCCCGTCGGCCACCGTGAGCCCCTTTCCCTGTGTTTACGTAAACTCTGCTCAGCATCTTAATCAGATAAAGGCTCAGTGATCTCTTTAAAGCCATTCCAGAGCAACCATGTTGACATCTTGGTGCAAAAAACAAACAAACAGGGAACGCCTCGTTGATCACGTCTCTTATCACGTCTCACATTTGAATAACACAACGGTTCCGTGTTGAGGATCCCGCGTTACCTTCACCCACCACTAGCACTTTCATCATGCTACGGTTACGCTAGGGCGGTACACACCAGGGGTTAATCTTGCGATGAAGGAGCCGTTGTTTATCTGGTCCAGATACAGCATGGCGGATAAACCCACCGAACTCCAGCGTGCACTTTAAGACGCACCAAACACACACTTAATCCGCCCGCGCAGATGTTCTTTAATTACACGCAATCATAAAGTCAGACTCACTGGTTCATTATAAATATTTCAAAAAAAGGGTTGGTCTCTGCACAATGTTGAATTCTTTTCATCACATGAGATGGAATAACGATAGAAAGAGACCATGGAAATATCACGATGGGAGGGGGCAAGGAGGGACGGGGGGGGGGGACGGGGACGGGGGGGGGGGGGGTTCTGTCCAAGACCAAAGACAATCCGTAGCCGGCAAATGACTGGGGCTGCGCAACACTCTAAAAGCCCAAATGCTATTTTATTCATGTGGATTCGGGTGGTCTCACTCGCACGATCTCTGCCTCTCCATCCCTCACATCAACCACCACCACCCCCCCCCCCCCCCCCCCTCCCCCCCTCCCTCCCTCCGCCTGCTCTCTCGGTCGGCCACTCACAGCAATTGTGCTACAAGGAGGAGCGCTGGCTCAAATTAATTCCAATTTGTTAATTCCCTTTGAAAAAAAAGGGTGCACAGGAGGGTGAGGAGGAGAAGAAGAAGAAGAAGAAGAAGAAGGAGAATTAAAAGAAGCAAGCCAGGTCGCTGTTTGAGTTTCTAATTGCCAAGGCCCAGTACGTGACCTACAGATGTGAGATTCCCCACTTGATGAAATATTAACTAGATTGCAGGGCCTGACGGAGATGAGCCACACTGGGATAGAGAGAGGGAGAGAGAGGGAGAGAGAGAGAGAGCAGAGAGCTTGTGGCATTGCAACTTAACACAACTGAGGTTGATGGGGTCGTGTAACGGAATGTGGCAATGAAATGGAACTCATTAGCGGGGAGAGGGAGGGTGGCAGGGAGGGAGAGATAGAAGGATGACAGGGACCTTCACTCACTTTTTGTGCTCATCGACAAAAGTTCCACCCGCAGCCGTAATGTGAAGCGTATAACCGCTCACCCCCTCTCCCCCGCCACCTCCCCCTCCCGCCGATTTACAACCCAACGGGCGATCCGTCTTTCTTCGCCCGGTTAGCGTGTACGGAGATAAGCTAAGCACGCGAGAATTTGGGAGTGGGTTCAGTGCGACGGATGACTCGGCGGGTGAATATTCTTGACGGATGGACGGGGGAAATGAAAAGTTGTCGGTGCTGAGACAACAAACGCGAATGCCGACGATCACGTCTGGGTCGCGCTGGTAAAAATGCAATGACTCAGCTTTAGTTCTGCAAAAACGCATTCAGCATTGTTACGTGAGGCCGTTTGCCGTAAACGTGCGTGTTGGTGTTTCTGTGCACCGCTGCAACCGCCTGCAACCGACGTCACAGCTTGATTATACCACCGAAGTGCCGATGCATCTTGGGAAAATGACCCATCAACCCATCTCTATAACACCTGGAATAACATCCACACACAGATCTGCCCAGTTTGCCTCACAGCGGCGGAGTGTTTCGTTGAAACAACTCTTTTTTTTTTCTTCCGGCTGCATTATGCTCAGATTATTGAGTTGTCGTCTACGCCTGACCCGCTTTTCATTCCGGCCAAGGAAGGGGACCCGAGGCGCGGTGCTCTGGCAGCGGGAGGGCTGGGTTAAAGAGCAGGGGAGACAAAGTAAATACATGAGGGATAACAGAAACCGCAGCCCCAATAAATAACTTCTCCTCCAGTGCCCCAAATTCATAATAATGTGGTTCTGCGTTGCAGATAAATAAAACACACCCAATTTGCTTGTTAGCATATAGAAATGTGGGCCATGGGGCTGTTTTCTTTTTCCTCTCGCTGTTTTTTTTAGAGATTATTGTTTCAAGCCGGAGCTGCTTCGTGACCTCTGCCTCTCGATTTTACACCAGGGAGGGGGGAATTAGCCGTTAGCCAGAAGGAGAGCCGTCAGGAGTGCGGACGAGGTGCTGTGCTGCGCTGCTCAGCGCTTGGCTTTCCCGTTACGAAGCGCTGAATGGGGAGAAAACCTGTTCGGCAGAAACTAGGAACGGCTTTTGAAAAGGCGACCCGTTTACGAGGCAAATGCCGGGCTTTGTTCTCAGATCAAAGAGAGGGAAAACGGCAATGCAACATAAGTTCATGTTTCCTTATTGCCTTTTTTTTTATGCGACAGCCTCGATTCTGGCCTTGAGTTTGGATGTCAGCTTTTTTCCTTTTTACTGCATTCCTCTTACACGCGGCTCTCGCGTGTAAGAGGAATGGTTAGGTTAGTAACGCTTAGGTTACTTCTATAGCAGCCATTCTTTTCTCTGTCCCCCCCCCCCTGCCCCCCTTAAAGCTCCCTGCCCTCTCATTTCTGTCCTTCCCTTGATTGGAAGTACAGAGGCGAGGAGGCGGAGTCATTGTCCTACAGTCAGGCGCTCTTGCACCTGCGCCATGAAGAAGGGGGAGGGTGACGAGGGAGAGGAGAGAGAGACGAGGGGGGACACATGATCCTTTACACCTGCCAACACCGCCGTCACTATCCCACCCACAATCTCCCCCTTCATCTTTTTCCCGCCAGTGGCCGTCTCACTGACGACTCCCTTTATTCTGAAGGACGGCAGCTGCTGGTAACGCGATAGGCGAAAACGCACACGCGCACATTTCAGGTGGCGATGGATGGCACGGGGACACTGACCTCCGTAACCTTTGATTAACGGTGATGGGGGAGACATTCCGCTCGTTTCCTTAACAATGAGCTTCATTGTCGGCGACCTTTCGTGTAGCTTGGAAAAGGACAAAAACAGGGCCAAACACAAACCGCGCAAAAGTTTCGTTTGTACTCTTCTTCTTCTTCTCCTTTCCGCACTATTTTGACTCATTTTGCATAAATGCCAGAGGGCACAAACGCGCCGGAGAGCTCGTGACACTGGGTACCAAAACAACATGACGGCATCATCAAATTTCCCATTAGCTTCCCCAAAATGGCCGCTCACACCCAGCAACGAATTAATGAGATCAGAGGTTGTTATCTGCTTGTTTTTTTTCCGGGGGTTTGTTTTTGTTCTTAAGTTCACTGGGAATGGTGTCAAAGAGAAAGGGAGAACATGGTGAGCGTCGGAGAGGAGAGACATTGTTAGCTAAGTGCACTCGGAGGGGGAGAGGACTATTTAAAATGCGGATTAGTGTTCGTATCGCCGTCATCAGACAGCGATATGGAGTGCAGATAGAGTGTCTTTGATGCCTTCCCAGGGCCTTATCCCTTCCGCCTATCTCCTGGAACACACATGCACCGCTCCTCCTCCAGGAACTGCCGAGATGTGGAAGACGCGCTGTGTCTGCTTGTGTCCGGTTTTTTTTGTGCGGCACATCACAAGAAAGTGATATGTATAGATATCTGAACGGGCAGAAGTGACGGTTTAATGCTCCCTACCCAATCCCTCCTGTGCTCTTGAATGGCTGCGACCTGCACGTCAGTTACCTCATTTTAAATTCCTGCATTTGCAAAATGAAAAAAAACTGTATGCCCCCCCCCCCTTCTCAAATGCTGTTAAAATTTGTGTTACGTTTTCCACAGGCCCCCTGGTGAAAAGAACACATTGGGGGGTTTGTCTGGGCCGCAGCACAAACGCACATACATTTCAATATTAATTTGGTCGGCGCCCCAGCAGCCTCCCCCCAGCTTCCTAATCTCCGGCCGCATATCTTCATTATCTGAAGGTGTGCTTTCCTCCTAATTCCATTTTCATCCATCAAACGCCGGCGGGATTTGACCTTGCGTGATCTCGGCCGAGATAGCGAGGCGGGGGAGGAATCCGGCGGGAGTGACACAGACTGGAGATAGAGGAGAGGGGGACAGTCAGGGAGGCGAGGGGCCCCAGGTTGGGATGATGTACGAGGATTGAGGGACGGGGAAACATGGCGTTGGCAGGGAGTGAGGTGGGTTCGATTTCCAACAACCCCCATGTAGCAGCGGAGGAGTAACCACGTATCTCTTTCAGTCCCTTTCCGCTGCTCTTTGCTCATTCCTTCCACGACTCGCCTGGGGCTTCCTCACACCCTCCGTCAACCTTCCTCCTTCTCACCGGCAGTTTATTTACGCCGACATTTGGGCTTAATTACTCGTTTGTAATAATTGTTGTTCATAATCGTAATTGTCTTGTGCTTGCCGTCGTCGGGAACAGGTGGCCGATGGGACCTTTTAGGGGAGTGCGTGTCGGAAGACACGATCGGCCGCGTTGGCAATGACGCGCCACCTGGTGGTTTTATTTGCCTCGCGCCCGCTCGATTCGTGCTCAAATATAACGCCTCATTAGCGTATGAGCTGGGCATGCTCTCCAACCTCCCTCGTTCTATCTCTTCGTTCCCGTCGCCTGTGTGGTTGGAGGCCCTGAACTAACCTAAATGCAATAATGTATCCGTCTCCTTTTCCCTGCCTTATCTCAGTCTTTTTCCTCTCTTAATACTTGTCGCCACAAATCTGTCGAAGCCCAGCGACCCACCTCTCTTTTTCCCTCCCTTTTCTGCGTCGACATTCCATTTCTTTAGATATAGCATTTGAAGGCTTCCAAATCTCCCATCTGCGCTCGCGTCGGACAGGTAGCAAAACAAGTGCGCCGCTGTTTTTCTCATATCCGTGGCAGCGAGTGCTCAGCTCTGGCATTTGGCCGCTTCGGCTCCGTTGATGCCGTGTCATGTTTTCCTGCTGACACCCGGACCCGTGTCACAACGAGCTAGCGTTAGCGCCAGGCCTGGGCCCGTCACAGCCTGACAGTAGTAGGCCGTTGGTCAGATGCAGCGCTGCCACGGCTGTGATGGATCCCCCCCCACATGCTTCACCTAGACCCCCCCCCCCAACCTCGCATGCCAGAATTGTGAGCTTAAGCGGATGGCAGGTTGACATGTGAAATGACATGACGATGCCAAAGACCTGACACACACACACACACACACACACACAACCCCTTTCCCTACAATAGACCAGAGGCTTTCGCATGCTTGATTTGTAGCTGCAAAAAAAATGGCTGAATTTTGAAAAAAAAAAAAAAACTCCATGTAGACTCCATGCAGACTCCATGTAAGCAGCACCACGATCAGGTTGGCACTTTCCCAGCGTCAGTGGCTCTAACATGCCGACACTGGAGAAGGCCCCATCCATTCATAATGAGAAGATGCAACATGATTCGCGGTTGTTTCTTTGGAAATCGGCGACCCAAATACCGTCCGCCATTTGGTCGATGGGCCTCCCTCAGTGAATTATGAAGGTTTGTTCTTTACAATATGCCATCAGCGGCCTGACGCGGCGGCATGTTGTTCCCTGCAGGCAACCGGAAACCAAGCCGAAGCAGACAAAGGGCGTTGATAGTCAGCTTGAAGCTACTGCGCTGCCACTCTGCACCCCCCCCCTCCTCCACCGACCCGTCTTCAGACCCCACCCCGTCAGTCCGGAAAGAAAAAAAAAAAAAGGAAGAAAAACACAATTTCCTTTGCCATTCAGAGCAGGTCAGGGGTTGGGCTAAGCTTTTGAAGATCTTCATCCCCACGCATCCCCCCCCCCTGAATAGTATCTCTGTTACACCGATGGCCTAATCTGCGACTTTTAAGAGCAATTAAAAGTTTAGCCCAGACTTTCAGAAAGTAACAGTGTGTTTTCGGTTTCTTTCTGCTGGTCCGTCTCCCCGGCTGCACACGTGAGGCGCATGCTAATAGTAGCGCTAGCTGTGGCAGTCTTCCAAGGGCTTTGAATGTGGATGAAAAGTAAGCTTGAGATGGAACGATCCCCAATTTCCTTATCGTGTATTTCTTTTTTTTGAACCAAGTTACCAACGATTCCCACTTCTTTTTTTCTCAAACCATAGTGGTTCCCAAGGCACAAGCTCTGTAACTAAGACAGTATCCTTCCAGGGTTCTTTCAGGGGACTTTTTATGCCTAGCAACAACTTTTCATGGCTCAACCCCAAACATACGATCGTCGGAAGCATCGGGGAGTTTGTTTGTTGGGTTCCCAGCAGTCTATTTGTATTTATTTCTTACTGGGTCTCATATAGTTACACAGCCATTTCCCCCACCTCTACTCCAAGAGTGCAATAAAGGGTCACTAAAGAGAACGCCAGTTGACAAGCGCTAGGGGACATTTGATTGGACATCGATGGCCAGATCATAAAACGACCACATGTTAAAAGTCAAGGTTGAAAAAAAAAAAACACTCGCGTTCAAAGATCGACAAGAGAGCCCTGTTAGCATCATCAACTCCTGACGAGGCCGTGTGCCGTGGAGCCCATACGTCCGCACCTCCTGTTTTAAAAGTATTTTTAAAGCTGTGTAAAAAATGTTATAATCACGCTTTGTATCCATGTGGGTTGTAGGACCTCACAGAGGCCTGGCATGATTTTAAATTAAAAATTGCCCCTCAAATGCATCATTGTTATTTCCGGTATGTCACGGTCCATTGTGTGAGGACCTAGAACCTGGATGGCCTTGAGAGAGTTGAATTATAAAAAGGACCTTTTTCACCAAACTAGAATAGAAGAAAAAATGTGTGTTTCTCCCTAAGTCTTGGGTGTTCTTTGGAAATGTCACCCCAGGTTTCTCCCGTCCATCGGGGAGTGACCTGGGAGGAATGCGTGCAGGAGGCGCAAAGCTTGAAGAAAATGGAGGGGAAGTGAGGAAGTGAAGAGGAGCACTGGAGCTTGACAGGGTTCAGCCAGGCTAGAATATGATACCTGAGACTGTGCAGGCGGTTGCACTAACAAAGCCTCAGCCCCAGCCCAAATTCCTGCAACTTACTCGGCCCTGACAGAAACCCTTTTTTGGAAGTTCCCTTTGTGGCGAACCCACCTGAGAGACCATCCGCATTCGGCCTCCTTGGGTTTTCTCGACCGCCGATGCCAGGCGGCCGTGTTTCGTGCTCAACTTAGCGCAGTAATTAAATGCAACGGTGCAGCACCCGCACAGAACTCGAATCCGGCCTGATCAGATTCCAAGCCACCTCCAGTCCGACATTCACCTGAAGGGCATTTGTCTAATCTCGGGGTCTTTTGAATCCCGAAGCGCTGGCATTTCAGCAAGCCTCACCAGCGTCGTAGCTCCGCAAAGCAATCAGCCGCGATTGAGCTGAGGCAATTTAACATTCTAGCAAGTGTGTTGTCTGGTGTGCTGTGGCTATTTGGCACTTCCTGCCAGGATCTCAGGTGGCGTATCGCAGGTCGCTGTCTGGTTGGCCATTAAAAATGAAACACGGCTTCTTAATTACATACTGGCACTTTTGGCAATCATGGCCGTGCTCATGTGTCACTCCCTTATCTCGCTATACCCGAGCCAACTCCCCCCCCCCCCCCCTCTCTTTACCGGCCACTTATCAGTCTTGCCATCTCGCTACTCTCCTCTCTGTATCACTCCATCTCTCTTGGTCGACTGCAATAAGACACTAGCCCTGCAGTTTATGTTTGCTCCACTTGCCCGAAGTCCAGCCAAGCCACAATTACTTCCTGTGGTTCACGGTAGTGGGTCACTGCCACCCGCCGAAAAGGTATTTACAGCTGAAATTACACACCGTGCGTTTTCCGAGGAGACCTACCTACATCGTTGTATTATCCTACGCTCCACCCAGAGGCTCTGGTGAAAGGTGGGCTACATTCTAAAGCCAGACATCCGTGGAGACTGGGTGTGATTGGCTCCCTCAGCGGAGGAGGACTGGCAGTAGAGCATGAACACAGTGCCCATTGTGTGCTTCTTGGTGCATATACTTCATCATATCAGCATGAATGTGGGATAATGGATGATTGGATTGGAGGTATGATAATGAGGACTCTTAACTCGGTCGAAGGGCTCGACTAAACAATGCGCTAACCAGTCAAGGTTTGCCCCCCGGAGATGAAAGAAGAGCTACAGCTCAAACTGATGAGGTCACACATTATTGACACGAGTGGCAAAGTCCTATTTGTATTGGCTGCAGCTTGGCTGGAGTCAGGCCGCCCATGTGTTTTCCCTTTAGCGTCCAGGAAACAAGCCCGAGCCAGAGCTCCCAGTAGACCCGTGGCTTGTTTGCATTGTTCATTTTTGGGGATGACGGATTTGCTCAATCACTCGTGGCTGCCACAGCTGGCTTTCAATCACAGGCGCACCACAAAGAGGCCAAAAACAGGTTCGGGCATCTGTAAAAATAAATAAATAAAGCAAACTAGTGCTAACTTGGAATCGAATATGTGAGGCAGGACACATCTTAGGTCTTAGCTACTTTGAACATGAATACACAAAGTGTTATTTCATAACCGTCATCACTTACGCGGAGATGAGATTTAATTGTCTACTTTGAAAGAGACCCAACAAACGGTCGACACTACTTACTGAAATACATGGCCATGACGTTTCAGTGCGTCTGTAGGTGTCAACGTACTGCTGGATTCATTGGCAGCAGTGTTCCTCGCCATTTGCTCATGCAAGATTATTCGGTACTTTTTCCCTATGATTTCACCGTGTGACAACTCTCAATAGGATTACCTATGAATACTTGAAAGAAAACAGGGGGGGGGGGGGGGGGGGGGGGGGCGCGTTGGAGTTGACAACCAGAAAGCCATATGCGATTTTGCACGGTACGTTGGACAATTTGTTTTCCTTCCCCGGCTACTCCCCCCGCCTGGACGTGCACGCTCAAATATAGGGGAAGAAATGACGAAGAAAGAATTATTTTTTTATTTCATTCATTTATTTAAAAGACGCAGAATGAAGGGAGCGAAGGTCGCTGTGCAGACGGTGGTTGCTGAAGATTCTAATCCAAAGCCTCTGGCGATCTCTGCGTGAACTCCATTTTTGGTCTGCAAACAAATTAGCTTTTTTTTTCTTCTCTCTTTTCTATCTAACTCTCCCTCGAGTGAAAATAAGGGAAATTCAGGTGAATAAAATCTATTTGTTCATTTAACTCCCCCTCTTGCTTATTTTCTCTATTCCAAACTCAATTTTCTCTCGGGGCGCGCCTGCTCGAGTGTTTCTTTTCTTTGCGACGGTCCTGCCAGCAATTCATTAGGCAACAGTCGTTTTAATTTGAATCATTAGAAAACCGCGTTTCCTAAGGAGTATGGCACTCGACTAAATCTGATCCAGACAAAGTACTCGTCCCTCCTTCCTCCCCCTTCCTCCCCTGACCACACACAAGCTGTTATATCTGCTAACACACACCTCACGCCAAACATGTGTTTGGGAGAAATGTGTTGTTTGTTTGTTTGGGTAAAAAAACAACAAACGAAAAGCAAAACAAAACAATTATAAAGCATGCTTTAATATCTTAGCGTTTTTTCAAGTGTTATTACACCTATAGATAGCGGTTCCCCTTCTGGGCCCCCATTTTAATTATACAACAAATGTTTGACTATCCAAGGGAAAATTTCCATGAATATTTATGTCAATTTATTTGTTGAGTGTTGATTGTAATTACATGGAAACATGATTTATTGCCAAGATTGCTGGGCTAGCCAGTCAGCCGGGGAAGAGAGCGCGGATATGAAGTTACCGTATATGAAGAAATGTATGAATAGATGCAAATATTCACAGAGGCACACTGCGCTAAAGGAGGCCATTTTTGATCTACCCGGTGGCTTGTGGCCAATTTCATTATCAAACAGACAATCTTCCACGCTTTGTCCGTGGCAGAAATTCACAGGTGCCAATAGTAAGTGTCTCTGCATGACAAAATGAGACAAAGAGGTTCGGCTTCCGATAGAGACCCGTATACACTCTCAGAGATTGTCCCTTATAGCCGTGTGCGTGTGCAAAAGCTGTCACTTCATTTGTCAGTCATTTTCCAAAGATAGACATACGTTCAAGCATATCAAATATCCGTCGGCTCGACAAGAGCTTGATGGCTTGATGTGATGTTTTGGCATCCGCCGCTAAGCTAAAAATGATCAAAAGCGAGAAGTAGATGTACAAAATAATGACGCGGTTGCCGACCGCCGATGGCACATTTCATTTCATCAGGTGAAACAAGATGGGGGGAAAAAAAGTGGAAGGAGATGAAAAGAAAACGTTTGAGCAATGCCCCTCTGTCCTGTTTTATATCCTCGTGATGGACCAAAGAGACGAGGAGGACAGTGGCAGGAAGGGAAAGCAGACGAGTGGGAGAACAAGTGTGTTTGTAACTAATTAATGAATGGTGCCAGCCATTTGTTTCCGTCATTTATTCCAGTCTCATAGTCGTTCTTCCTCTTTCACCCCCCCAACCCACTTACCATCCGCCATTACATCTGTACAGCGATTGAGACGCGTAGAGGGGGGAGGCAAATAAACAGACTGAGGCGGTGGGCAAGAGGCTTCCACCTTAACGAAACGCTCCGCTGCTGCTTAAGTTAGGCCACTGTTCAATAATGAGCAAGTTAAACTCATCGTCAGCAGGCACCCGCAGCGCATCCATCGCTAGTAGCACCTCCACCCGCCGAGCTGGACGCTCGTCCGCCCAGACGTCTTTTTAGTGATTGAGGCGGGTTACATTCCTGTTCCCTTCATTGTATTTAACGCGCAGGTTCAGCGAGTTGCCGTGTTGTTTTGGTTCCCTGAGCGTCACGCTGGCTTTTGAAAGGCTTCCTTTGCAAAGCCTTCCGCGGCCCCTCTCTTACAACGTCTTGCCATTAATAGTTTAAAGGGTGTGAGAAGGGCACGAACTGGTTTGTTTGCAAGGAAAAACAGTCTTTGTCTGCTTTTGGGATCCAGCGGATTCGGTAGTTGGTCTTATATTCTGGGTCAGGAAAAGGAAAAGGACATCAAAGCGAGCTTGGAGACTCACCCTGTCTTTAAAATCTAGCCAGTACCCTTCTACGACACCTCCAGACACCTCAATTTAAGCATTATCCTTACCCTTGTCCCCTTTCCCCCCCCTACCTACTCCTCAACAACTCTGACCCCAGAATTTCTTTAAAAAAATCCATTGGATCCAAGTCCCTCGCCATCCTGAGACAATTAAAGCAAAGCAAAGCAGTCCCTTTTATAGTGACCCCCACGCGTTTGGTTCTCTCTTGTAGCCGTTTCGCCGAGTGACCTTCTCGGTGGTGAGCCAGCCCCAGGACCCTCACCAGCAGGGATCGCTGCAGAGCTGCTACGACAGCGGCCTGGACGAGTCGGAGACGCCCAGCAGCAAGAGTTCGTTGGGCCCCCGGCTGGGCGCCCTTCCCCTGCCCGAGGACAGCTACGAGAGGACAACGCCGGATGGCAGTGTCGGTGAGGCAGAGCACATGGAAAATGGTAGGGGCAAACACTAAAGGAGATTAAGAAAGCGTTAAGATACATACACATACCGCGTAGAGCATCCACGCACAGTAGCACGAACGAAAGTAGACAGTCTCAGAAACATACAAAAACACGTGAGGTTTCAGCCTTTATTACCACCTAGAAGATTTCTCTCAGTTTTGCGTGATTTGGGATTGTTGGATAGTTCCGTAGAGGTTCAGGTGCCAGGTGGTGATATAGAAGCTGTTGCAACCTTTCATCGAAGCAAAAGACCTTCCACGAATTTACATCATGTGAAGACGGGGTTTCGGGATTTATAATAAAACCTATGGTTCTGTTTCAGAAGACAGCAAGCTTATTCAATCAAAGGCGCCACACGAGGGAATACATGTAGCAGAAATACTCTGTTAGATCAACACCTTCCAGGCCGTCTTACTCCTTTCAGTCTGCAGCTCCTTTTCTTTGCAATTCTCGCCGAATGCAGTCCGTCATCTTGATTTCAACCCGACTGGGGATAGATTTGGTTCGAGATCGCTCACAGACGAAGCAGAGGAGGTGCAGTAGTGGGGGGTTAATGCCCCACTTGAATTGTTTTGAAGCCGTACTGATTTGCAATAAGTGCTGCTCCTTCATGTAGTACAACGTGTTCAGGAGGTTGTAATGTAAAAAGTCTGCAGTCTAGAGAGAGAGAGAGTGCGAGCAGAGCCAAAGAAGAGAGGCTATTGTGAAGGCAGTCCCTGACTACAGTGCTGCAGAACTTCCTCACAGCCACCCTGAACTAGTTTCCTACCAAGACCGACATGTGTGTGCATCTGGGTGTGCAGCGAGAGTTGGGGGTAATGGTCCCATTCATAGTGTAGGAGTCTGGGGCGATGGTTAACAAGGAGGAGCTGTCTTGAGAGCGCTAAGCCTAAGTGCAAAGGCTTCCCCACTGCAGCTTAGGATAAGGATATTCAAATGGCGTACACTCTTTTTTTTTTTTTTCTTAAATGGATTTATTTTAGAGATGATGTCTTAACTTATCTTAGATCAGTGCAGTCAATGTGGCGTTCCGCTGTATCCATCAGGTAGAGCCCGGACGTCCTTTGGAGAGGGTTAAACGCATAGTTGTGGGTTTGCAATGACCCCTAAGATAGCAGATTGGAAGTAAGGCACTGATTCACATCAAACGGGCAGTCACAAAGGTGCCCATGGGAAACCTTCTAAAATTTTTGCCTCAGTGCAGATTAAAAAGGATTTAAACCACTTTAATATGAGCTGATAGGGCTACCTTGAGGATACTTAAAAATCTCCCTTTTCAGACAATAGGCGTCCCGTTCACTGGCCAAATTAGACCCGATAAAAAGACTCATTTCAATTTGGTCTCCGTTTAAAAGTAACAGGAATGTCAGATGAGAAGTGCTGTCAGCCTGTCGATCATATCCACCTTGAGATAAGAAAAGCTTCAATTTTGGAGGAAAGTGATCGTTGAATAACCCCACATAAGGCCATGTATCATAAAATATAAGCCACCGTGACATTCTTTTCATTAAGCTCATTGATCGAACATATTTCATCCGCATCCATTTTGGTTTCAACCCAATGCACATATGTTGTTAATTCTTACTATCATTATCGTACTATTGCAAGGTAAGCTGGAGCTTTAAAGGAGATTTCTCTGAGGAACAGAAACAAGGTCAACTGATGAATCATTCTCCGTCCACGTGAAACTATCTTTAGTGGCATCACCTTCACTGTGTGTTTGTGGAAGAGAGTGAGTGTGTGTGTGTGTGTGTGTGTGTGTGTGTGGACAGGCAGTAGAACAAAGTCAAATTGTGCTTGTTTTGTTCCACCTGTTGTTCCCAATGTCAATGTGACCCCTTGCGTCTCTCGGGCGGATGAGCTCCTACGGTTCGCAGTAGTAGCCCGGCCCTGGGACGGCAGCAAGTTGGCCTCGTGGTTTCGGGGTGGGGGGGGGAGGACTCGAAATTGGTCTTGATCCCGTCATTCAATCCGAGAAAGAGGCAGCTTTATGCTTCCTGTTCAAGCGTCCTCGAGGAACACCCCGAGACCCTGCTCGCCCGCTTAAGTCAGGTCACTGTGGCAATGGGCTAAGTACCTAAGTGTAAAGTGAACGCAATCATCTAAGGTTAGGGCAAACATTGGCAAAGTGCTTCTCCCTCTTGAGGGACGCTAACTACGGTCATTAGCGCTCCCCCCCTGCAGTGTAGCCAGAAGACAAGCACACACACACACACACACAAGACAACAACAGCGCTACTTGATGAGAGACCTTAGCCCTTTAGGAAACGAGGGAAAACAAGAGTTAGCAGATGGCTTTGCCGTGGCCCCCCCAGCGTCGGTGTGAGCGTCATTAGCGACAGGTAATCTTAGGCATTTATGTGCGCAATGCGGCGGAAAGTCTTGGCGAGGCGGATTTTATTTTTCATTGTTCTCCCGCACAGGGCGAGATTAAGCAGGGAGAGGCGAGGGTATCTGTTGTTGTCGTGGCCGACGGCCCTTTTGCTTTGTCACTCGGTCTCGACCGCTTTCTTTTGATTTACGCGAGCAATCGCCCTTCCCGCACAGATTTGTAGTTTTTAGGGCAAAAAATGAAGTGTCTTTTTACTGTAAATCTTGAGCGGCATCTCCCAGCTGTGGCGTTTGGTGCCTTTTGATCTTTTTGTTGCACAGCTGGGCCACTCACTTATTCATTAGCTGGTGCTCATCAGATATTCATAAACGCGGAGTGTTTGGAGTCAAACACCCGATTAGGCCGCTACGCATGTGAAAGAGCCCCTCCAGATGTACGCCGTTATCGCTGGGTCAAAGACTCGCGCTCCATTATTGATCTCCACATTGCCATGGGCGGGGCGGAGGTTTTTTTCAATTCTTTACCGTGTTAGTTCGGCCTCAGCTCAAAATAGCATCCGTCCGCGGTGCCCTTTCATCACGAGTCGGGTGTCTGAGGTGCGCAAAGTGTTTTCTCATGAAACCTCAGCTGCGGGCGCCGAAGATGTAATCATTGTTCAGAACATCGGCGCAGCTTTACGTTGGCATTAGGTCACGCTGCAGAGGGTTTACACGGTGCTATGAATGCTATTTGATCCACTGCGGGAATCATCCTGTGGCTCGGCCCGCGGCTATTTCTACACGCAACGCTAAAGTGTTCTAGGGAAAACTTTCCTCTACAGAACTTTATTAACACCGCAGGGGGCTGCTGGTGTCTCGTGACGCTCACCAAGAGGTTATACTCCGTCGCCGACTTCACCTAGCGGAGGCCGCCGCCGCAGGTTGAAGACGGATGAATGGGGCAAATTTATTGTAGCCTCTGAGAGAGTAACAGCACGTCCTACCGGCTGCTAGCGTTAGCATGCCTCCCACGTTTCTGTGCTTTGGCACACACACACACACACACACACACACACACACACACACACACACACACACACAGCTCTATTTTCCACCGTTGGATTACAAACATCATGATTTAGTGTTGGCTGGCCGGCCCAACGGAGTACGGGACAGAGAGTACGGGACAGCCGTCGGCGAGCTAGCCGGTGTGTACAGACGCCGGCTGAGACCGTGCTCACACAGACAGTGAGAGGCACACTTTAACACAGAGAGATGAACACACATGCTCAGGCACACGGACGGCAAAAACTATTCAGCCACACACACTCATTCAGCACTGCATCGTTTTCCAGCGCTCAAGCACCTCTCTGGATCACTTCGTTGTTGTTGTTTCTGTCTATTTCCAAAGCTTTGCCTGCTGGAATGCTGCTTAGCTTGGTTAATAATGTGCGCGCGTGTGTGCGTGGGTTTGTTTTTGTGTGTACGTTCATTAGGCAAGCCCAATTTCTAGGGCCAGATGGCAAAGCGAATTTGTTTAATTAAAACCATTCATATTTCAAGAGCGTAGTGGCAGCAGCACTGGTCTTAGGTCTGATTTCCTAAACTTGATGGAGGGACGGGAGAATGAATGTGTGCGTGTTTGCGTTTCTGTGTGTGCGTGTGTATGTGCTGTGTGCCCATCAGCACTCTGTGCAAAGCGTTGTGGTGAAAGATCCCCCAGCGGAAGGCGTCCACGCTATCAACACACAATGTTTTTCCCCCCAATGCCCTCCCTAAGGTCGCACTCCATGTGTGCACGAGTAAAAAAAAAAAAAAAGCTCTCCAACATTAATTAGGAAATTAAAATCAGGGCGGAAATGAGAGAAATAATGAGCTACAGTCAGGTGCACTTGGCGGCGGGGTTTGCACCGACTGTTTGCCTTGCAGTCCTCCGACGCGTGCCTCTCATTCACTTCCATCTGTTGCCTTACCCCCCCCCCCCCCCCCCCCCCCCCACGCCCCTTTTTTTTTGCCATATCCTCAGGCAAGCCGACAGCACGGGAGATAGAAAGAACAAGAGGACCTGGCGAGATGCCGCGAGAGGAAAAGCACGGCAACGTTGAGTAAACGAGTAACACATTGCTCAGGAGCCCAGAGATGGGGAGGGGGGGAGTTGGAAAGAGACCAGCAGGTAGAGAGGAAATGATTTAGAACAAAACCTAAAACGGGGCAGAGGGGGGGTGATAGAGAGTGAAACGCAGAAAGGTTGGAAAGGGGGGTTTGGCGCTTGACGGAGAGACGATTGATCACAGCTCAGCCAGAGCAGGCCGGTATTCAGATCATACGCCGGTGTCCCACCCATGGTCCGGTCTTCCTCTCTGTGTCTCCACGTGGCCCGCCGCATATGGACGGCGAGGCCCACCCAGTAGCACGCCGCTCCTGCAACACACCCACGACGAAATATCCGCTCGGACCAGTTCACCACAAAGGCCTCTTCAATTCAGCAGAATCAACGTCCAGGTTGCACTGGATGATCCGCACGCCGCACTGTGAACTGTTCCCATTGCAGATTTATAAAAGACCGTTGAAGTAGTTTCTAACACAGTAACTCGTTTCTTTTTTTGTGAATCCGACATCTTTAGCCATCGTTGTCTTACAAATATTACACTTTTTTCCGACACGGGATGCTGCAAGAGGCGTAGTGACGAGTGTCGCGAGAGTCGTGCAGCCACTCTTCATATCGACCGTGAGGACGGAACACAAGCTCCTCTCTCACACAGACACATGCGCTTTTTTGTTTCAAACGGCGTTATTGTCCAGTGCTCGTAAGTGAAGCGCCGCGCGACATGAGGCTCATGCGTCAGCCACCATTTTCCCGTCAAAGCAGAGTTTGTCTTTTAATGTTTTTTTACTTGTGAGTCAGATGCACGCTTGATGAGTCAACACTTCCCACGGGGAGAGATGGGGGGGAGGGAGGGGGGGGGGGGGGGGGGGGGGGTGGAGCCAAAGAGCAAGATTGGTTTCTGTGAGACTGCAGAGGCATGACCGTATTTTCAATGAGGTCCTACGGTCATAGGAGGTGCAACGAGGCGGCGACTGGCAATTTGGCCGCTCTCCAAATGGCACGGGCATTTGTTACGTTCGCAATAAAAATCGCTGCCTCCGACAGCTGCTCATTTTGAACGCACCTTTCTTTGCTTTTTTTTTTTTTTTCTTCATTTTCTTCTATCCACCCTTCCCGCCCCACATACCTCTATATCAGACACCTCCATATCATCACTCTGTGTGTGTCAGGTGAAGCGTTTGGCGGGGCGGTCATTGATGAAGACAATTAAACCCCTCTGAGGCACTCAGCCAACGCCTCCCGCCCCTTTTGGCCCCTCCCCCCCCCCCCCGCCCCCCTTCCCCGGCCAGCCCCCGTTTTTCCTCCCAGGCACTCTGTCTTCTGCTTGTTCCCGTCCCCTCCCTCTACCTCCCACCTCTTCCCGGTCTTCTTCTCTCTAGTTCGCCCCCCCCCCGCCCCCCCTCTCTCGCCCCCTCTGTCCAAACAACCGGTTAAGATTTAGAGCATGCACGAGGTGAACAGGTGGTGCCGAAAGAACATCCGGCGTGCAGCGCCGGGGACACGGAGGGTGCCATGTCTGTCCCAGCGGGACGTCTGTAGCGCGCCGGGGAGCTGCAGTTGCGAGCGACGCCAACGATGTCGCTCGCCGCCCCGTTTAACGTTTGTTCATTTGTCAAAAGGAAAAGGAATTTCTGATCATGGAAACGCGTGCGAAGAAGACTACATATGGATGCGCATATGCGACTGCGTACCGACTTCACACCAGCACCATACGCTGAGAAAAGAACATTTTTATTGCACTTGAAACAAACAAAACTCAGGAAGACATATTCAGGTGTCCACACCTTCCGTAGGTGCCGCTCATGCCTTCATTCAGGAGTTTGCCAAACATACTATACTTTTTGTGCCAAGGCCGACTCGCACTACCTCCTGCTCGTATCTCACAGGCGCGCACACACACACACACACACACACACACACACACACATGCATATTAACTCTGCTGGAACACTTTTGTCCCACTCGACACATTCCTTCCGCCCGTCTGAAGAAAAACAAAAACACAGCCGGCAAATTTTATTTTTCACCCGAGACATGCCGTGCCGTTTAGGAAACGCAAGGCCTTTGTTTGGTCACTGAACTTTAGGGGAAAAACGGTGAAAGTGTTTTTTTGTAGAAAACCAACTGGAACCAGATGCAAAATGCTTGCAGCCAAAATACACGAATAGGACTTCTTTCTAGCGATTGTTTGGCAAAACTGGGAAAATATATGATTTTAAGGTAGGAAATGCAAATGGTGCAAATGTTTTGGTCCGGCCCTCCTAGAGCTTAACCCACGGCCAATCCGATACCTCGCTCTATGCTACTTCTGACGCCCAAATGTCCACAACGCATGTCTGGACCCGTGAAAAACCATGCAAAACACCTACAAACTTTTTTTTTAAATCTGTCGCTTTTTCTCGTGGTTACACCCACGTGATGCGGCTATTTGCAGAACAGCTTGCTGTGCCACGTCTGCGGCAAGGGCGGGCTGCGAACCGGCGTTCCTTCTGGGGAGAGATTTTCTCTCTCTCTCTCTCTCTCTCTCTCTCTCTCTCTCTCTCTCTCTGCCGGCAGCGTCGGCTGCCTCTGCTAATTGATACCAATTAGGTTGTATCATTTCGGAGTTTGACATCATGTTTGTCTTTAATCGCAGTGGTTTTGATGACTCCAAGACACCGCTAAACGCCTGTGCAACTGTCAAATCACTGCCAAACAAATGCTCGCTGGCTAATTGGGAAAGCGAACGGCGTTTTTCAGTGCGGGGAGGGGGAGGAGGCTTCTTAGAGGCTCTGTGCGGTTTTCCGGTAGCTTGACAATAGTGAAACATTCCTGCGAGGCAGCTGTGTGACACAACAGCTTGCGTGATACAAGTCACTGGCCACGCTATCGGCTTGTGCAGCAATGGTGGTAATAGCCTTCGTTACTGTGACACGTGTTATGTTGGGAATTATTTACATCCCGGTGTGACATACTGAAATCTCTCTGGTGAAGACTGTGGGGTTAACCATGTTCTTCATCAGTATTGATACAATTGATTACAGTTACGAATCGTTTTTTAGATGTTGCAGATGCTTCCCCCATATGGGAACAATTGGATTCTTTAGAAAACCTTTTTTACATCAAGAATTAAGCTTGTATGAATCCTACGAAAGGGTTAAAGCGCCTTCCCAGAAAGTGGTGTGGATCGATACAGAGTGTGTTCCAGCATGCATGCATGTATAATGCAGCCGGGTGCGTGTGCACATGCATGTTGGGATCCAAGCAAGAGATACAGCACACTCTCAGTGGAGCAACAAGACTACCCGGCCCACCAGAACTTATTTTTACTCCCCTCCATCATCTCCTCCGCTTATGCCCCCTTCACTCCCTCGCCTTTTAAAAATAGATGAAAGCATGCAACAATGTAAGAAGGGGGCCATCCTCACGCTCGCCTCTCCCTCGCTCTCGCCATTCCTCTCTTGGAGGACTAATGTGTCTCATGTGGACGAAGGGTTTGGGAGGAGGGAGAAGGCGGTGGGGGTTAAGATGAAAAGCTAACAGAGCCCACAGAAGGCTGCTCACCGGCCGCCTTGTGGCGGAGCCGCCCGCGTTAGGAGGTGGGACACGCTGCAACCCCCTGATACCCGAGACAGGTTTCACGAGACCCCCGGAACATACCTTTCCAGACAAAGAGACGCACACAGCAAAGCTTTGACACACACGCACACAAAAAGCTCTTTATACAGCTGTATGCATGCTTGCACACAATCCACCTGGAGGGACAATATCCCCCTGAGTCCCTCCAGCTCAGGAATTTCATTATTGCATCTGTCCTTATTTTCATTTCAGCAGGGGGGGGAGGGGGGGGGCACTGCGCTCACAGACACAATTACTCACGGTTATATATGCATTAGTGGAGGGAAAAAAAGCAAGGAATAAAAGAATACTCAATACAATTTTTTTCTCTCCCCTAAACAACCGGTTTCTGGTTCCCTCTGAAATTTAAAAGGGAACCGAGGGTGACGTTTTGTCTGAGGCAGTGACTTCTTGCCAGGGACTCCTCACAAAGGCTTGTCAATTTAGTCCATCGGACCGGTTTCCCTGGAAACTGCGAGTTGAAAAGACGCACACAAATTGTCAGCATTAGCCCCGTACATTTTTCATGAAGGCCAGAGAGTTGAAGGCAAACATTTGCATGTGTGCTTCTCGCCGTTTCCGTATGCGTTATTGACCCTTTCTGAGGGCTTCGCCGCCTGTCGGAAGCTCACAATGTGAACAGACGATTCCGTACACATACGCATAACCTGTTTCTTTATTTATAAACACTTTATGGCTGCCACATGTCGGCCTAGTTTCCTCACTATCCGCCCTTTGAAATGACATCAGCGCCACAGCAGATCAGGGAAAAGCATCGCCGGGAATCAAACTAAACAGGTCGTCTTCTTCTTCTTCACCTCAAGGTTACGCAACGAGGAGCAGAAATTCGATCCCGCAGTTCCTTTTTGTGAGCCGTTCAACCGTATCGGCCGTATCTTTTCAAGCGCGTTGAAAAGGCCGCGATGGCCTCGCACAAAGCCGGCGGCTCGTTTCTGCTGGTCTCCGCGATACTTCCTGTGAGGGACGAGGAACGCCAAAGTGCGCACGCCAAAAAGCCTCGAGAGCCAAAACAACACGTCAAAGCGGACGCAATCGGTGGGGAGGTAACGCGACACCGACGCCGAACAATGGCTGCAAATGCGGTCGGCTTTGGATGAGGGACAGCCAGGTGGGTTGTTTTTCCCCGGGGGGGGTGGGAGGGTTTGCAAAGATTAACCCTTTGAACAAATGCTACAGGGGCACACCTGTTTCTGCGCAATTGTTTCACAGCGTGCGAGTGTTTGTCGGGTTTTCCTGCCCTTTTGTTTGCCGTCCCGCCCGCAGACTAACAGCCACCTCGCAGGCGGAAACAATAGCGTCTGTGTCGCCAGCGGCAAAAGGTAACCCTGGGGCAAGCACTTCAGCAGAGAGCTCGTGGGATTGGTCACAGGAGCGTCTCCGCGGGAACCCACCATTAGATGTAAGGAGAGGAAAGACTCATGGACGGTGACCGGGTGACCAAAAAGAAAAGTTGAACAAAGCCATCCAATTTTTTTTTTTCCGGTTGTCCTTTTGTAACAATATACATTGTTTCAACATCAAGCGACCTTTCAACTTGTGTCGGGCACGAGGCAAAAAAAGGGCGAGCGGTAGGAAACTGACATGATGACAAAAGACGACCCCCCACACCCCCCCCCCCCCCCCCCTCTCCTCCCCACCCTCCGCCGCCACCGACGGCCTGACAAGACGGAGCGTCCTAATCGCGGTGACGTGTCAGCAAGACCGGCGACAATGCCCCTCGCTGCAGCCGCTGCAAACGCCGCATCGCCCGCAACTCGCTGCCGCTGGATGCATTTCTTTAACTGTCGCAGGGATGCGGCTGAGATGCGTCTCTTACCGCTGACAAACCAAGCGCTCGCATACATAGAGAAGAAGGAACCTTTTGTTGCTTGCTGTTGGTGCAAGTGAAAATGTCATGGGAAATAAAGGAAGGGGGTGGAGGGGGAGCGTTGCTGTTTGGACAGCTTACAAATTCGCACCAGAGTGTTTTTTTTTTGGGGGGGGGGGGGGGGGGGGGCGCAGCAGGCTGTTCTTCGCTGAACGCACGCCGGAGCGGTCGGGCGTATAGAGAAGCGGCCGTTTAGCCTTCCCTCCCGCCAACAATGCGCGGCTCGGGGTTTTAAAATCCGCTGGAAGTGACAGATTGGGTTCACACACTGTGCTGGGGAAACAAGTCACGGTCATTATCCAGTTACGGCGGGTTATGATGAGCTCGTTCTCAAACTACTCTTTTGGTCGTCGTCTCATACGAGGCCTGTAACACGCACCGATACACACCGATTTATTTCTCTGACCTAATACGGCTTTTCCGATAAACAGAATTCTGCGCTAGACAACTGGCGACATTAATTCAGTGAGAAAAAAAAAGCATCTCACTAAATTTCTGTAATTGTGGCTTCCAATTTGTTGCTGCCATAACACAACCGTCATTGGGCAAGTTCCACTGCCGCAAACGGAGACGCCAGCTTCAGAAACAAAAGAAACTTCGGGATTTGATGCAGATGGAATTCAATTTCCACAGAATCATTTTTTTTCATCAATGTGGTCAATCCCCGAGGAAATGTGTTAGGGGTGCCGTACTAAATAATTAATAACAATGATACCTTTACAGCAAACAAAAAGCCAATACCCACATAGTGAGACCTTTGATAAGAATCTGAAGTTCGGGGAATTGACTCCATGAGTCAAAACGGAAAATGGAGAGAGAGAGAGAGAGATAAATGAATGATGGTTTAGTCACCCCACACGTTGTGAATCTAAAGTCAGGCCAGCCCAGCATTAATCATTTTAATCCCCAAGCAGACGGCGCAAAGACACACACACACACACACACGCACGCGCGTTTACATGTATACACACACATATTAACACACAAACAAGCACCCTTCACTTTGTACCACTACTTCTCAAATCACAATTCAAATCACTCATCTTTATTATAAGTATAAAAGAGGCTGCACTTCCCAAACAGCTCAAGGGGCTTGAGCGAAGTTTAATCTTAATCAAAAGCAGCCGCAGATTATGAACAGCTGGAACAGATGGTTTTGGGGTGAAAATTGCTCTTAGCGGACATCTTTGTGATTGTTTGCTCTTTTCTCCCTCCCTCCTTGGTGTTATTATTATTATTATTATTACTACCAGTGCTTTTGCTGATTTCATTGTGGTCTTAACGGCATTATCTGGGCTTGAGACTCGCTGAACCGTTCCAAAAAGGCTCCTGTCGGGGGCCTTTCATCAGCGTCAAAGTCTTAATCCACCTCGATACGTACAGGCAGTAATCCCCCCTTGTCCTCTTAAAAAGACCCCTGGCTGTCGACGCCCATGTTCTTAGGCTCAACTCGCCGCTGGGACAAAGCAATTTGTATCCAAAGCATCAGAGGCAAAGGGAGGGGGGGGGAAGGGCGGGCTTCTGGGAGACTAATGTGAGGGCCGGCTGGGGGAGACTGGGATGTCTATACAGTAGTATGAACAGATTCCTGTCGACAGACTGCAAGAATGATAGCGAGCCGGCACCTTTTTTTGTGGTTTTCAGAGGGCCCCTAACCCTAACCCCTAATCCTAACCCCTAACCCTAACCCTGGTACAAAGCCTCTGGGACCGAGGTGATGAGTGAGGAAGTAGCGCGCGGCGGTCGATGCGATTGCATTGTGTTCACGGTGTTACGCAATGCCTAGCAGAGGACCTCGTCCCCCTTTTCTTGTGATTAATTTTTTTTCTTGCGCGTGCGTGAATCTTCACAAGCAGGCATGAGATTGATTCGGTTTAATCTGAAGTGCTGGTGATGTGAATGGGGCCAAATATAATGAGAAACAAAGAATGCACAGTTAAGATCCAGAGAGCACTTCCCCTGATGAAATGCATCGTCTGACACATTTCCATACACACGCGCCCACACACACCCCAAACAAAGCCTTATTCTCTTGAGCCGCCGGAGATAAAATATCAAAGAAATCAATTTCTAAATTGTGCGTCTGACGTGTCGTGTCCTTGAAACTAATTCACCAGAGAACACCCGTTGACATCAGATTCAGGCGAAAAACGGGAGCATTTCCAATAGTGAGACGTCCGGCGCCGAAATACGGGCCAAAAAAAAGTACAAATGCGTCCACTATGGCGTGCAGGATGTGACCCGTCCGTGTTGTCGTGAAAACGAGGCCACAACAGACGAACGCGTTGCCCTGCAGCAGGAATGATCCACGACGAGTTGCTTCAAATCAGGCAGATGTCCACAACACCCTCAGTGACACCGGCCTTTGTATTTCGGAGTGTGTGATGTGTGTGCATGTGTGTGTTCATGCGTGTGGAGACAGTAAAAGGTCCAATGGACAGGCAGAGGGCCGTGAAAAAAAAAACCCCACCATATTTCCTCTCAAGTCCCCTTCTGATATTGAGAAGCAATGTTTGCTCAGCTGCCTCACTTTCACATTCGCCCCCCCTGTTTCAATAAAGAAAGGTGCTGACTGTTTTGGGCGCAGAGAGAGGCTCCTTCTTTCTTTCCTCTTTTTGGGCTTATTTAATAAAAAAATAGGATTCTCACCACTTGGCCGTAGCACGTGAAACATGGATGCGGCCCCCTCTGTCATCCAATTAGGAGCCAGTCATCTACGATGACGCCGCTGTGTCGGCAGGGAGATGCTCGGGTGTGTGTTTGCGTACATGTAGGGAGCGCGGGGGGGAGACAGCCGCTACTGCAGCTAATAATAGACTAATAACTGTGACGATGTCTTGCCGACAGCGTTACAGTGACATGTTGAGTAGTGAAGCAAAGTCACCGGTTATTATTTTCCCTTTGCGTTTGGTCGAGTGTGTGTGTGTGTGTGTGTGTGTCAGTCACTTGTATGTAAAAGCAGCAGGTAATGAACAAATAAACGCAACGCGTCAGCCTCATTCAGAAGCCTGCCTTGGCTTAAGTCCCTGTGCCATTACGCGCAACTGCAGAGCCGGCGCTCATTATTATTTTGTTGATCAAGCTGTTTCTGGTGATGAAATTCCATCCTGCGTCCCCCATTGCTCTCGGGGAGAGAAGTCGTCCTGAAAAACAACCTTATTAAAAAAAAAAAAATCCCCAACTTGCAGGCGGCGGAACACCGTTTCCGTCTCCGTCCGTGGCCACTTACTCTTCTCCGGTTGGGAAACGCAGGTGGAACGCAGAGACTCGTGTGGCACCCGGGCCCTCGTTGCAGCAGACGATACGAGGATCAAATATTGATCGAGACGTCGCCAACGACCTTGGTCCGTTGGAGGGGCAGATATTGGTGCTACGCGTGGCTCGACCTGACTAAATGCAAACAAACCACCTCTGAGAGAGCAGAAGAAGCTACTAAACGATGTATTTTCTTCCCGCTAAAGAGATGATTTAGGACTCTCCAGGCGAGGCACCTGCTCGCGCGAGCCGCCGCAAATGACAATCACGCGGAGTGCCGGCAGCTGGACAGCCCTGGGTCTGAGAGCAGGAGAGCAGTGTGATTCTCTGTTTCACATCCGAACCACACGAAAGATCACGTGCCGTGACATGAGCGGCAGGACAAAACGCCACTAGGTGAATGCCGTGAGTCTTAGCGGGAGGATGTCAGCCACCTTTAAACACGTCTCCAACCTTTGCTGCCGAGAAGTATTCACCTCGCACAAGGTCAGAAGGTCAGTGGATTAACACAGAGCTGTCAGAGCTATGGGAAAAGGTATGACGGAAGATATTTAACGTCTTGGCATTAGTCCTCGTTGTGAATTCGATTGAAGATCGCACGGGCGGAAGCGTTTTTACACTTTAAATTCACAGCCTTATGCGTCCACGAAGCATTAAACGAACTCGCATGAAAGAAATTTTGGTGGATTACAAGGTGGCCGTCGACTGCGATATCGCCCCTGGAGCAGGAGTGACCTCATGGAGGCCGGCAGTGTGCGCATCGCTGACAGGGGGGGATGATACACTGGCTGTGGCAAGTGCTGTCTGACAGTAAATGCCCCCCCCCACCCTCCATGTTTGCAGTCGTAAATGGATTATGGACCACGGACAGCTCCACGTTAACCTGCACACACGTCTGCTCCCGGGGGGGGGTTGGGCGGCATGCGCCCCCCCCTGTGATGCTGAAAGAGAGCGCGGACACCAGCACCGTGCGTAGCCTCCGGTTTGAAGCGGGGGGGGGGGTGGCGCTAATCGCGTTAGCATCGATCACGTAAGCGCCCCGGCGTTGACCCCGCGTCGCGTCGGGTTCTCAACCTAAAGAGTGAGGCAGCCGAGCTACACCTGTTATTGAGCCGTAAGAGGTGCAAGGCTAACGGCGTGAGTGCATTAAAGAAGTGCTAATATGTAGGGGGAGGGGGGGCGGGGGGGGGGGTTTGGGAGCTATCGTTCAGCGCTCGCGTGAGTTTTAACGGTCGACGTGACCGAGAGCTTACATGTTTTATCCCTCGTGTCAGCGTGTGATGGCGTGTGGGCCGCCGCCGCCGCGCAGACCCCCCCCTTGTAATACGCTGATATGCATTAGAATTAAGCTCATGCCTTCTGAAATGAAAACACCGGAATTAGCCGTCAAAATGAGAGCCGAGCTGAAGAGAGAGCTGGGAAGAATGGAGGGGAGGGGTCGGGAGGGGAGAAGGGGGGGGGGTATTATGAATGCAATTTTTCTTTTCATAAAGTCGGGGATGAGGTCGCCACAAATGATTCCCCTCGACGTAAGTCCGGGAAATGAAGCTTGCTCTTTTCAACGGGGATAATTAGCTGGGCTGACAGCGGATCCCCCCCGCCCCCCACACACACACACACCCTAGTTTGGGACTATAATCCCTCCTTTGAGGATGATGAAGTGAGAGAACAATTTTTTTTTGTCCTTCTAGAATATTCCAGCAATTAGAGAGAGTACAATAATACCCATCAACTCCGTGTAATTAGCGAGCATCTGAGAGGATGCCAGAGAAACTGAGAGCCCTTTTGACCTCGAGCGGAGCTGAGCGGCGATACGCCTCCGTGTCTCGCTGCGCATATCGGCGTTGCGTCTCGCCGGGTCTCGAACGTACACGAGGGAGTCCACGTCGGGATGACTGAGCAGCGCGGAGCAGCCGAGGCGGCACAAAAAAAAAAGTGGGGGGCACCTGTGCCTTCCTTCCGACTGAAGGGCCGATGCAGCATTAGCATGCGAGCGCATTAGAAGCCTTTGAAAAGTTCCCTCTCTCTCTCTCTCTCGCCACTTGTTTGTTTTTCAGCTGCCAACTTGTTGTTGACTGTCTGAGTCCAGCGATGGTTATCACAGCTGATGATGCCCTTCTCTGTCAGGCCGTGACCCTTTACTCCCACTGAATTATCATCTGTCAGAGGCACGGAGAGGCTGGACGGGGGGGGGGGGGGGCAGAGCAACAAGGGACAGAGGGAAGATTTGGCTGAGTGCCTCCGAGGTGTTTAATTGTCTTCCGTCGATGACCCCCCCTCTTCCTCTCCACCTGCTCACTTGACACACATTTCCCAGCCAAGACATGTCACGGATAAACAAATAACTCATCGCATCCGCGGGTGAGATTTATAGGGACTGGCTTCACGCCGTCAGGCTAAAAGGATTGTTTTTTCTCCCGAGCCAAAGCGCTGGTCCAACCGGCGCTGAATCAAAGCATCTGGTTTGGCCGATCAATAACATCCAGCAAACAGTAGGACTCGAAGCGAAGTCGCTTCAAACAAACGTGGACGGCGGCGACTCATCTTTTCACTTCCGACTCCCCGGAGTTGAGCTCAGCTGCGAAAGAAAGAGTTTAAAAAAAGTTTCAATTATGGGGGGAATTTGAGCCGTGGCGGCGGCGGCGCTCACCTCCCCCCCCCGTCCCCCCGTGTCTTGCTTGCAGACAGTAGTTTCTAAAGGTCAGCGCTGTCTGTCGGCTTTACTTGAGGGTGTCTGAGGACCCATTTAGGACTGACTTTAACTTGAAATGTGCTGACCTAGACAACGCTGATTTCCTTGAGCCCACGGTGGCGTGCTGTGATTTCCCCCCCCTCCCCATTGCCCCTGCTCTCTTTCCCGCCATCTTTCCACATTAGCCTCTCCCTGCTTCATTCATTTAGACACTACACGCCGAGCAAACGCCGTAATGGCTTCACATTTTCAGAACACGGACCTGATGGAGGATTACTTAAGAGTCTGACTCCGTAATTAGGCTGCCGACCAAAATGTTGCATGTTTAGGAACACACGCTCTCTAAAAAACTAAATGCGCCACGTTTCACATTTAACTAGCGTTAAACCAGAGTCTCTGCTCTGACGGTAAAGAGACGTGTTTGTTGTTCGAGTGCATTGTCGGAACGTATGCAAACCAGTCACACACGGATGAGCCGGACATCTCGTCCTGCAAATAATTATTTCTGAAGGACTCAGAAATGCTTATTGTGCTTATTTCCTCTAATGCTGCCCCTTCCAGTGCGAGATCAGTGGGTTTTTGATAAAAGCTACTAGGGCACTAAACAGCACAGATATCCAGGTGTGACACTAATCGTTTCAGACCAGGATAGAGGCACCGGGGATGAAGGGATGAAAAGGAGGTGGGGCGGGGGGGGCTGTAATGAAAGGAAAAGAGTCAAAGAGTCAAGGTGTGGGAGAAAATGGCCCGAGGCGATGCTGTCGGCCAAAGTGGGCCATTCGTGTGGCCCGGGCGACGGTAAATGCACATCGGCCCCTATCATCCTCGCCGGCTTAACGAGCCGTGCCACCCTCAGTAGGTGAGGCCACGAGGGCACGCAGGTCGGTAGCTCTCTCTCTCTCTCACACAAACACACACAGACAGACTAAAACGCACACAGACTCGCTTGTGCGCCGACACAAACAATTTGCCCCTGTGTCTTCAATACCAGAGAAAACGGACAAGATCTCAAGCTATGCTTGCCCTGATATATACAACCAACATATGACCCTTAGGTACCTTGATTATGAGGTGAGAAACAGCGTTTCTCGAATGTGGCACGTGACCGTGTGTGTGTGTGTGTGTGTGTGTGTGTGTGAATGTTGGCACGGTGGACACTGAAAATGTCCTGCCCCACTTCTCTCTCCTCATTTCTCGGTAAGACCAGAGCGAGAAACTGTCCGTACTTTAAATAGCCATTGCCTGTGGGGGATGAGCGGGGTGCGAGGGGGAGGGCACCATTAGACACACGCGGATGCAACCCGGGCCAACCCGCCCCCACATTCCCCCGCACACACAACACATTTGCCCTTCACAAATGAGTGAGACACCAGCGGTGGTCCAACGGACGCCGAGTCAGCACCTGGGCTCCGTTGTTTTTTCGCGAACCCCTCTTTTCTCACCGCGTGCCTCCACCCGACCTCGGGGGATCGGCCTCCTCCTCGTCTCTTGTCCGTCCATTCAATCCACCGCTGGCTGATTCACTCAAGCCGCCCCCCCCCCCACCTCCAGCCGCCCCCCCCTCCACATCCAATTTGCGAGGGGACGATATGAATCTTCTCTCGCGGCCGCTTTCATTATTCCATCTTCAAGGTGCGTTCCTTTTTTTTGAGGGGGCCGGGGGTTATTAAATAGTGTCCGTTTTAATCAAGGCGTGCCACGACGTCCCCCAAATTGGGCGAGTAATTAAAGGTGGAATAATGAAATTGAATCGGAGGGTGCGCCGCTACGTTTACGCCGCGTTCGGTTCGGGGTTTTTTTTTTTGAGCCGGGCCAATTGGTCGTCTCCGAGAGGCGGCAGTCCTTTTGAGGCTGAACTGGATTAGTCTCTGAAGGGTCTCTCCCTCTTGCAGTCATCTCGTGAAACCTTCTCCTCCTCAAAACTCCTGTGCCTGCGCTTTGAGACAAATGGCCCAGTAATGATACCCTTACTTTTCCTCCTGGCCTGTTCTCGTCTCCTCAGTGTCCTTAGTCCCGAGCTGTACTTTGTAATGAAGCATTACCGTCTCTGTCTTCCAGGCAGACAGCGATAATTACCAGCAAAGTGAGGTAGACCGCAGAGCAGCAGCTTCACATACCACAAAGACGCCTTTTATGGGATTACTGTCCATATTTTCTATTTTACCTGCTATGTGGAACAAGTGTGAAGTGTTGCGTTCGGGTTTCCTCAGCAACGTGTTTCGCGGCGTCCAACAGACATGGCTGATTTTTCACTTGGACCCGTTTGTTGTTTGCTGCTTTTGAGTGTTAATAGAAGCTTTTGTATCAAATCTGTTTGCCAATTAGGGACATGTTTTTTTGTCAACTTATTCTCACACAGGAAGGTGTTTTCAAAACACTTCATAAGCCAAAAACCGACACTCGTGTGGTTTATTTTAACCATTAAACTGTTTATACATGGAGATTTATTACATGTAAATTTATGTCAATATCACGAAAATATTATATTTACACATTGATTGCAGCTACATCACGTCCAGCATTGTGTCTGCTAGCGCATTGATGAAAGTTTCATTTTTCATGCAGCAGGTCACCTTGACTTTGAGGGCCATGCTTTTTTTTTTTGTTTTTTTGTACGGCTCCAGGGTCCGAAGGCCCCAAAAAGTTTCCCGCTGCACTCGGTCACCCAAACTTTTTAGTAACAAGTGAACAACGTCGGTGAGCAAACCGCTTTTCTCCTGCGACTCCATCCGTTTTGCGCCCCTTCGCGCTGCTGCTGCAGCAGCACCACCACCATAATTCCCTCCTTCCCCCTTCACCTCCGTCTGAACCCCCCCCCCCCCCCCCCCCAGTCTTCGCTCCCCGAGGTCACCGCGTGACCCATCAACTGCACTCTAAACAAACAGCCGCTGGATCAGTCGGGCTCCCTGGGAGATGCTACGGGGAGGGAAGGAAAAAAAAGAAAAAAAAAGAGAAACACAAGGAGGATTTGAAAAGAAATACGCTAAAGCGGTTGGAGAAGGGGGGAAGCGTCAGAGCCGGTTGTGTGCGTGTGAATATATTTGTACGCGATACACTTAGGGGGATTGGGCTGCAGAGAGCTCATTAGTCCTTTGTGTGCCGTACAGTTCATCTCTCTTCGAGGTAAATACGCCCAACACCACCTCAGACTGATGAGTAATACACATACTATCCGGGAGGGTTGTTTTGCCGATACACTGTATCTATTTGCATATTCAGATTCATCGCCGCTCGCATACGAAGTTGTTTGTCGGCAGCGCCGTTTTCTGTGTGTATTTGTCTGAATCAAACAGGAAGGGAGAGGGGGGCACTGTGTGTGTGTGCGCACGGCGGCGTTCCTCCGAAGGACGCCGGGTGACTCTCGCTCGCGCTCCATTTCTGTCTAATGCAGAGGTTCCGTAGGCAGGTAATTAATGGGGGTGAACGCTGCAGCCACGCATGGAGAGCAGAGGCAGGAGGAGGTCGTCCTGTGAACTGAAACTGAGACACATTCAGTCTGCGGAGAGAGACAGAGAGAAACAACGGCGACCTCTACTTTGACGATGCGGATGTGAAATCAAAATGGCTGCCGTGAAGGAGGCTTTTATCCCCAGTGAATGCGCCGTTTGCTGAGTCACAGCTTAGCTCTTTAGCGACGCTTTATAACTCATTTCACACATTTGAGTTTTCCACCTGTCAAAAAGGCAGTGAAGAAAAAGGATCAGGCTCTGGGTGGTGTGTGTGTGTGTGGGGGGGGGGTAGAAGGTTTAAGTCATATACGCTTAATGATGCGACATGCGCAAGCCCACACGCGCCGCGTCCAAGTTGGACGCACGGTGCACACTTCTGTCCACGCGCCGCTGGCATCGTTATCCGGCTCGTGTCCACTTCCCGAGTCAAGGGGTTGCGATGACAATTCGCCAGTACCGTATTTAGGAACATTACCGCCATCGCTCACAGCAGTAATGAGGGAGCAGCAGATGGATAGCATTCTAGAAACCGCTTTTAATGACCGAACAGGGGATTGAGCTTCCGTCTCCAATTGGACCCAGCAGACACTCACTCTTAAAGGGCAACTGCCAGCTCTCCGAGCCAAAATGGAGGCGGGAGGTCTCATTTCTACCCTTTTGGCTATTTTTTTCTTTTTTAGCTCGGTCTTGCTCTGCCGATTATGCTTTCCCTTGGTGCCGCGTGGAAACAGTAGACGGAGAGAAGAAGAGAATTATCCTCGATTGTCTATTTTCAGTCGGCGCAAGCTTGCTGGTTGCTGGCTTTGGTTTGATCCAGCGTCGGCCATTTGGGAACTCAAACCCCCCCCCCCCCCCCCCCCGAACACACACAATCCTCTGTTTTGTAAATGAACGCTTGTGACGGCCAATCAATACTGGCAGATTAGGAACGGGATCGAGCATTAGAAAGGTAAATCCCACCGCATTGTAATCCCCTACCCCTTTCCTCCACCTTTGTTAGGAGACAGAACACACGGTATATAAATAGCTTTCATCAACACAGAGAGCTTTAGCGCTCTTTTCTGTCTCGGCTCTGCTTTTTGCTTCTCCCCTGCCACATGGCTCGATAATGCAGCCCGGTTTTAATTGCCGTACAGAGGAGGGAGGGGGGGGGGGGTGTGAGCGAAAAGACAATAATAACGGATCTATTTTCTCCCGACCAGCTCACCTGTGTGCACTTTCCCAGCCAGAGAACTGAAACATAACAGTTTAGAGACGGGCTTTAAACCGCCAACAACCCCCCCGAGGGTGGAACAGGATGTATCAGGATGGTAGTCAGGGAGCATCTCCCAGCCCCATGAGCCCCCCCCCCCCCTCCTCCCTCCCCTCGCTGTTACCTCATTTCCCCCGTTTCATAATTAGCAGTTAGCGTAATAGCGGTTAGCCGGTGCAGATGAGGGACCGCCAGGAGATCCAGGTCAGCGCTAGGGGACCCGGTGCGACAGGATATCAGGCTCGCTTTCTCTCGGGAAGGCCCGGAAGGCAAGCAGGGGGAAAAACAGCTTAAGCAAACAGCCTCTCAGGTAGTGTCCTCATTAGTGCCATCATCGCCATTAACAGCATTAGTGCCAATGTTTTGATTGCCGTCATTATCATTAGCAGCTTGAGCGGCACGTCTACCTACCAGGAAGGGGTTGACAGCGGGGCATGACAGGTGTTTTTTCTGCACTCTCGTTGGTCGCGGGAAAAGCCAACAGGTGGCTGATCTTGCGCTAATCGCCTTTATTTGAAAAAAAGAAAGGGCCAATGATTGTTTCCCATGTTTTTATTTGCAAGCTCTTTGACCTATGCAAGGAAAAATCTCCATAGGTCCAGCTTGTTGTGCGTTGAGCCGGATAAAAAACAAAGCCGGACGATAATACGACGGCACAATAAGACATTAACCCGTTGGTTGAGGTATAGTTTGAGGTGTGACACCAGTGCTTTTGTAACAGAGCAACAACAAGTGAAATCTCCAGGCAGCAGGCACTGCTCCCTTAACTGTTCTCGCCTTGTCCGTATTGACTTGATTCATGAGGCCATTGAGCCTTGCCGCAGCAAATTGCTTTTTCTCCCATTATGCCCCACTGGTAACTGCATGGCATTATGGACAGCAGAATCGCATGCCCGATGTTCATATAGATCTTATTAGATCCAGCGCGCTCGTGTCACTGGTTCACCTCCTCCTTCCGGAGTGTTAAATCTTAACTAAAACGGCAGTGTGTCTTCAAAACAATTATCTTCCGGCGACCGCTATAGCAGCCGCATAGAGAAACAAAGTATCCTCCACCGTCCTTTGCCGAGGTAAAAAGGTTGAGGGCACAGGAATGCGACGGTGGGAGGGAAGAGGAGATGGTGGGACGTGGGGGGCTAGCACACATGTGCAAGTGTCCACTCCCCTGTTTCATGTTGTCCGTTCTGCTGCTGACCCCGGTGTCCACCGTGCACGGTTGGCCGGAGGCGGCCACCTGGGAGGGCAGGGGATAGCGAGACAGGAAGGACGCAACGACTGGAGAAAGGGAAAACACTCAGGTCTGTTACTCGTTCCGCCTCGCGATGCACAGGGAGGGGAGGGGTGGAGGGGGCTCAAGCCAGGAGATGCGAGAAAGCGAAGGATTTGGAGAAAAAGTCGGAGAGGAACGCCAATGTAACAGCAGCCCAAATGAATGCACGAGGGACACTGTGAAGGCCCCCCTCTTCTCCCTCACCTCATTATGACGGAGCCACATCTTCAATAATCACACAATAGACGCGAAAGACGCACAAGGAAAGGAAACATGAGAGATACAAAAAAAAAGAAAGAATGGCAGGCGTTGTCTGGCTCATCTAGCTCTTTTCAAATGGTCCTTTTGTGCGCGCGGTGCCATCTCCCACTCCGGGCCTATGATCAGGTGGTGGCTCTAACAAGCGCTCGACAGGGAGAGATTAAACACGCGACTGTCAGGCGCCACACCCGACGCATTCAATTACAGCTACTTGCATGTGACATTAACAAACCCGCCTGCATGAGACGCATCGACAAAAGCGACGAGCAGAGTGAAAGGGATGGGAGGGAGATGTGATGTCAGAATAAATTAAAGCCTTTCAACTACTTACATGTATTGTAGACATATAGGGAAGTGGCAGGAGACTTCGTAGGAAGTCACTTTGAGCAAATTTGGACTGAGTATCCGTGCATAATGCCTAGGCAGTGTTGGGAGTTGTCACAGGCAATACGTTTATGCTGTTTACCCATATAGTGTTTACTTGTAGGACAACTTGACAACTTTCAACGGCACATCAATTCCCAATTGTCTGCGCAATCAATCAAAGAGCATCCAGTCTAATTGTATCCACCTTTTGTGAACAGCAGATGTTGACATTTGTACACCGCCCACCAGGGGTGCCGGTCTGGGGGGGGGGCGATATCGAAAAGAGAAATCTATGGTTTTCACACACACTGTCGGTGGCTCTCTCCCCGGTGCCGAACATTGGAGACGGATCACGCTCCCCCTCAAGGCCCATTATTCAGCCGTTATTGGCAAGTTCTTTTGCTCACTTAATTGGACAACGTGAAGGTAACCGTTAACCCCCACCGGCTGGCCAAGACACAGTCCAAGCCAATCAGCTTAATTGATCCAAGCAAATGGTAGTTGTCACCTCTCTTGATTAGAGTGCAACCATTAGAAATGTTGGCACATTTTAAAATCATGTTTTAATGCCAACTGAAGTCCAGGTACTTATTTATTTATTTTTTTTATCCGGCATGTCATTGCAAAGGATTTGTAATACAATTTTACTCGATATATAAATCAAGATATCCCATCATCAAATGTAAAGGAAACAATTGAATGACAATCGGCTATCCATATATCAAGGGGAGATGCACTCTCAGCTTATCAGAAAATATGTTCCATGAAGAATTACGATATTCAGATGCATCTCCGACTCATTTCACTTCTGGGTCGTGAGGTGAGACTGAGAGTCAAGGATAAATGGGAAGCGCATGCAGCGGTGCAAAGGGAAGAGACTTGCCCCGGAGTCGAACTTAGACGTCCAAGACTTTTGTCTCGTTTTCCTTCTTAAGGCGCTGGCAGCGACAAGCGATGCACTATTAATGGCTCCGAAAGAAGAAAGGAGAAAAGCTTTGGACCGAATAGCACGGGGAACAAAAACCCATTAAAAGCAGTGTTTCGATCAAATGAGCTCATCTTCCTTAAAAGGTGTGGGTTAGGTACAAGCCTGTTGTGCGACCGGGGTATTGTGTAACAGGCGGGCGGTGGGGATTCAAGGCCGCAAAATGGGTTCAGTCAGCCCAACCGGAGTCGTATTGCTGCGACTTCTGCATATACAATCGGCAACAGAGTCGGAGAGAGGGGAAGGGAGGCACTGAGCAGGCATTTTAAACACGTCGGTGTTAAGCCAACACATACTGATTCCGGTCCTATCACTCCAGCTGTAGCCCAAACACACATTTACATTCAGATGCTGATTACAAAACACAAAGAAGAATGTTTGAGATTCCTAATCTCACACACACATACGCGCACTCACACAAACACACTGCTTTATCTACTGTTTCGCATGTGCAGCCGAACTTCTACAAGCTTGAGCTACTAGCTACTTCTTCAACATGGAGGTGGTCATTTAAAGGGATGAAGTTATAGTTGTGTTCTAGTATTTAGGCAGGTGGTTGAAGCAAATGCTGAACCCTTTTTCCATCCCAAAACCAATGGAGTGCATTTCATACGTTAGTTATTTGGGTAAGGGATGGCGTGCTGCGCGTTGCCTTTCCAACGTGACGCATTCCAACAAGTTCCCCTCCCCCTCTCTTCACGTTTCACGCTTGGCCACTCGCAGACCCCTGCTGCTCCCGTTAGGCTAATCGATGAGCCGCCACGACGAGGGGAGAGCTCCTGTCACCAGCCCCTCAACCCAATGGAAATCAATAAAAAAACAATTCCCATCTACATCCGGGAGCTCGGAGCCCCATTTGCTTTTCCTGTTTACCAATGGCGAGTGCTATTCAATCAACATGTCTTTAAACGGAGAGGAGGAAGCCGATGAAAGCAAATATGAAGAGAAAATACCGTTCTTTCAGCAGCGGTTTAAAAGAGTTCAGGAAGGCAGATGACAAAGCTTTAGAGGTCCTGTACTGTCAAATTGCCCTTTATTTTGGAAGCAAGCCTTTAACAAAGCCATTGAACTATCACCAGTGGGACTCTAAAAACATTGCAGTAGAAAATACAGGTATAAACGTAATTATTTACTTGCGTAGCATGTCTCCTTTAATCTATCTGGGTATTTAAATCCCCAACATTATATTACATTTATGTAACTAGTGAAGAAATCCATCAACCGGAACGGTCCCCATCTAAATACGTCTAATTACATATCTTAGTAGTATGAAAGAGCATCAGCTGAAACAATAACCTTCAGAGACAGTGATTCTGACATACCAGCCCTTTATTATGTGACACTGTGGAATATTTCCTTGCAACAAATGGGACAGCCGCACATTCCGAGCCTCCGTATAGTCTAATTTAGCATTCACACGCTGGCACGGACCAATATGTACCTCGGTAATACGCTGCCGTAGCTTGTTTGTGTCGGTAAATATGCGCTCATTTCCAAGGAAGATGGCCTAATCCATACTCATCTGCTAGCGGCTGATACGTTTGTTGTGTATTAAATATTTTGTGGGTTTTCCTGCATTTTGCTGTGATACCCACAGCTCCAATCGATTGGTGGGAGATTTAGTACCCGGAATGCTTGCTTGCGTTTTGAATAGCAAAATCTGTGCGTGTGTTTGTGTGTGCGTTGAAGATTGGCTGGCATTGCATTTTTATGGCATTGCACTCCCACACACACAAGGAGAAGAAAAAAAAAACGCTTTGTTTCTGAAAATTTTGAGGATGACACTCTTTGCTCTATACAACACAGAAAAGGAGAGAGACAGATGAATGAGCTGGTACAGTGCACACACACTGTTACTGTCCTCTTTTTTCTGTTTCGCCACGGACACCGAGGCCTTTTCATACGACAAAAAAGCACACTATGGGATATTTATTCATGCTATGCAGCAGCAACACAGTGACTCCCCAAAATAAAGCACAAACACAATCCAAGAATAGATGGCGTTTCATAGCCTAAACTCATTCCTTTGATTCTTTCCGAGGCTCCCTCGCTATACAAAATCCAATGAAAATGTGATTTATTCTCCCCTTCCCTTATTCTAATTTATTTCACAAGCGTCGCGCCAGGGAGCGTGTCTCCGAGCGCGGTCTGCTTTAAGCAAAGGTGCGGGGATGAAAATCATGTTGCATGGAATTATTTAGTGGTGAGGGGGGGGTAAATACTTTTGACATATCAAGGAGTACACCTCCCTTTGCTCGGAACGGGCCGGGCTGACCCGCAGAAAGCAAACCGAGCGAGTCATTATCTCCAGAGACCAGATTTACCCCCCCCCCCGGACCTCCGCTTTCAGACTGCATCGGATTCCCGTCACTTTCATACGCCGCCGCCGGCCCTCGCACAGCGTCGCCGTCTCTCGTGGACAGATTTGAAGACTAATCTCATACTTTAGGGCCCCCAATACAATTAAACGGTATCGAACCGATGCCGCTGCTCCATGCACCCGCTCTCGTCCAGTGAGCGGTTTGCCCGAGCGCGTGGGATGGACACATGAGCCGGGGTGGAAAGGCCACACTTTGGGGCACGGCCAAGAGTGTGTGTCTGACATTGTGATGTGATGGTAGCCTAAGGGCCTGTAGGCTATAGTTGAGAAATGTGTCCGAGACACGCAAGTAGTGTGCAACAACCGACAAAGAAAGGCATCCTGATTGTAAATCAGGTAAATCACCTTTTGACTCTTTTCACAGAAGTATTTCCTTCGAGTTGATGCATTTTACTCATACCACATACCAGCCACTAAAAAGACTTTGGTCTCTCGTAGTCTCCCTCATTCTTGGCTGGAACCATGCGGCCTTGTTTTGAACGCTCTGCAAAGCCGCGGCTCAGTGCCGGCCCGAGCCTCTTGGGGGCCCTAAGCAGAATTTGATTTGGGGGCCCCCCTCCCACCACGCAGAGTCACCTGTGCTAGAAGGTTAGAAAATGATAAACGAATACAGTATTACACACATGCTCTTCTAATCATCTGCCTCCGTCTCTGCTGACCGGCCAACGGCTCGCAAATCGGCAAATTGGCGAGATTGATCATTTTTTTTTTACGCGGCCGGGGGGGTCGGGGTGGGGGGTGGACTGAAAGGGCCCCCTCGCCTCCCTCCTTCCCTCCCGCAAACACGGAATATTGTGTATATTATACAAAATGAATAAAAAAACGATACTTCAAATACTTCACTCTTTTATTAAAACTTCTGAATACAAACTGTCACAAAACATTAAATCAATTATTTGCAAATGTGCATTAAATGTGCAATATTAATATAATCAAAAATAGAATGTTACAAAAAAAGATACTTAAATAATGAAAGCAAACATTAGATAACATTATTCATTTATATCACTTGTTTATTAGTTATTTAATTGTAAAAAAAAAAAAAAAAACAATTGGGGGGGCTCCCCTGTTGGCCAGGGGGCCCTAAGCAGCCGCTTAGTTCGCTTATGCCTCGGGCCGGACCTGCCGCGGCTACTCACAGATGAGTTGTTTCGAAAGACTTGAAATACAACTCGGACGCCTCTAAAGTGGCTTAAGTCTGTGTTCGAGGTCTAGCAACAGGCCCAGCGGGTCATTTTCACGTCGTTGGTAGACCCTCAATCATTTCGTGCCTACTGTCAGGAAGAAGCTGCACACTGTTCCCCCGACAAGACAGAGAACATGCACAAAGTTCCAGCAACCCTGACAGGATGCAGAGTGTGTGTCTGTGTGTGTGTGTGTGTCCCCGGGGCAGGAGTTGAGGGAAGCTCCTTTGTTCACAAGTAGCCTAAGAGCACCTGCCACATTCGCGGCGCAAACACGTCAATAAATCTGGCCGCTAATGTACCGAGGAATCTTTTTCTCTCACTCTCTCCCCCTTTCCTGTGCCTCTAATATTAATGAACGTCGGCTGAATACTGCCACGGGCAAAGATAGAAACATGTTGTTTTGCACTATGCTAACAACGAACAAGGTTAGAACTTCCTTATTCTGAGTGGAATTGGAAAAAAAGAGTGCACGTGGCTTGCTAAGGTTTATTGCGGAGCCGTGGCTGAGCATTAGCCCAGTGATAGGCAGGAGTTAATGACTTTATCCAATTCAGGACGGTTATTATTGAAAGCTGAGCCAATGAACTTCCCAGAACCTCGCCAGTAATTCTCGGCTAAATGATTAAAAGCTGTAATGAAGAGAAATAGTCCACCGTACTGCTTGAATAACAATGAACATAACCAGTCAAAAAAATATATTCTCTTCAATTTCTTCCACCCAGGGTGAAAGCATACAGATGGGTTTAAGGCACAAGAAGCCTCCAGGATATTTTTAGAGGCCGCCTTGCCTGCAACTCAGCCGTTGCAGCAATGAAAGAAACTCTCCAAGTCTGTAATAAGAAAATTGTTATAATGAGGCTTTGCCGGCGACCACTTGTCGATTAATATTTGATGCAAACTCTCAGACCCGGCTTTTTAAAATACTATACTCTCCGTATATGATCGAGGAAATCCTCAAAGTATTTGTCGCACAGTGTTCATTCGACATCGCCCGGTTTTCCTGCAACTCTCATTAAGAGGTTACTTCAAATCTTCGACTCACGAGGAGGGGGTGGGGGTGCCTTGATGTACTTGGCCTATATCCGGCTGTGACAGTAACTTGGCTCCTCTGAGACAGTAGTCATTTGTTACTGTCCTTCTAATCATGCTAATGCACCAGCCTCTCTCTCTCTCTCTCTCTCCCTTTATCTGCTCAAACAACAAACGGACAGACATATTGGCACGAACGCACACACACACACACACACACACACACACACACACTCACATGCACGCAGATATGGAAGAATAAAAGAGAGAAAGAATTGAGTGGCCAACGTCCCTTAAGGCACATGAATATCTTAAGTGGGGTTAGTTCTATAACTCTGTGTAAAGGGGGCCCGAGGGCGTGCGACATACAGAGTATTCCCCAATTGTATTGTATTCCCCAAAATGTACGCAGACACGCACGCACGCACGCGGCAACATGCCCCTTAATTGGCGATGCACACGGGCCGCGGCGTCCGATCAAATGGAGTGGTCATTTTGTCACACCGCTGTCTTTCCTCTCTCCCCCCCCTTCCCCAACTCCCTTCCTGAATGCTGCACTTTATCAGTATTCCGCTCAGATGTCGCTCCGCTTTCTTCTCCATCTCTCCCTAAGCCCCCTCTCTCCCCCTCTCTCTCCCCCTCTCTCTCTCTCTCTCTCTCTCTCTCTCCTCCAGGGAGTCGAGCCTAGTGCATGTTAAGTGATGCGGGGGCTTCAGAGTCTCACCAGCAGGGGTGTGCGTGCGTTATGGCGCGCCGGGGTTAGGGCGCCGTGTTTGCGGGAGGGAAGGAGGGAGGCGAGGGGGCCCTTCTAGTCCACCCCCCACCCCGACCCCCCTGGCCGCGTAAAAAAAAATGATCAATCCCGCCAATTTGCCGATTTGCGAGCCGTTGGCCGGTCAGCAGAGACGGAGGCAGATGATTAGAAGAGCATGTGTGTTTCCGTTTGTGTGGGAGAGCGGATTGATGGAGACAAAAGAGCAGGTGAGTGAGCCTTGATGGAAGGAATTGCCAGGAAAGAAAGAAAGAATCTGCCCCATCAAAGTCTGGTCGGACGGGAAAGAGGGGACGGAAGAGGGAAGCGAAGAAATGGGTCATGTGTTTTTTTTTGTTGTTTTTCTTTCGCTTTCACGCTTTGTGTCCTCCATCTGAAAGCCAACAGCCCGTTCTGGCGGCAGCGAAGCAAGATACATGTTTGGGGGTTCTTTTTGTCAAGCGTGAGCAGGTCCCGGTGAGGTAGTGACAAGAGAGGGAGGAGTGGAGGGGGGGAGGGGGGGGTGCCTCTCCTAAATTCAAGGCCTGGTACAGCCTGAGGGGATCTTCCTACAACACCAGGCAGGGTGGTATGTAAATGTTATAGGACTCAACAAAGCGAGAGGCTGTCCTTCTCCGTTTGTTTGAGCGGACATGACAGATCATCGGGAGGGAGGGGGGGGGGGGGGGGGGGCAATTCACGGTCCCGTTGGTGACATCAGGAACACGGAAGCAACTTCGGAAAGACCGAAAATAGGGAATTTGTCAGGATTTCACACGTCTGGGATGAAATGTGGCTGAACCCATGTTTCATCCCAGTCTCTATGCACCCAGTCTCTATGCAACCAGAAGAGACGCCAGCTGCTGGCCAATAGAAATAGCAATCACTTAGAACTAATTTAAACGAAAAGATGTGAAGGGGGTTCGAAGGCCGACGGGGGAGCAAACCCCCGCAGTGCAGTTTGAGAAATCACTTCTTGTGAAAGTGCTTTTTATCATCGACTTGATCAATTATAGAAGCAAAGTTGTGCAAATGTGAAATATGGTACAGCGGTTTTCTGAATATTCGGCACGGCCCGACAGGCCTGAACACACGCGCGCACCCAAACAGGAACTCCCGCCCATGTCCGCTAACAATTCTGTGAATAAAGCTGCCATTACCCAGACGTGAGGAGTCCAAATAAGTGTGCGGCGCGTGTGACCTTAAAGAGGGGAGGTTTTGAAGAATCGCAGCAGATGGAGAAGAAAGTGAATAACTCTTGAAAGTGTAGCCTGCAGCACATTAGCATGTGCGCTAGCTACGGAGGTTGCGCGTCGCTGTTTTCTTTCTTTTTTTTTCTCTCCAGCGCTTTTAGCAAAACCCCCGTTTGTCAGAGGGAGGCATCATCCTTTATCGGCGCATTTCATGTCTCCCAGAGGACTCTGTGAAGCGGGTGATATTATTGAGGAGCGCTGAGCCTTATTAAATTCCCAAGCATATTACCAGTCTCTCTCTCTCTCTCTCTCTCTCTGATTATGTTCTCCCTCTCTCATAATTTGGTTGCATTCTCCGCTGTAGCTTAAGTAGCCTCCTCCCATTCGGCTCTTGAGAGGAAACAAAAGGAAGTAAATACATGTTTTTTGTTGTTTTTTATTGAGTCATATGACTCACTCCCTGTTGATGCGATAGCGGGGTCTCGATCGCTCTACTCTTTGCCTGGAGGGTTCTTTTCATCAAAGGACATAGATAATGCTAATCTTTTAACTGTATAGAAAGCAAATATTCTGTCAGCTTTTCTTGGATTAACTTGAATGTCATGAAAATAAGTTTTGTTTGTTAACTGTATGTAGCTGTTTGCGTAGAAAGTAATAAATCCAGTACTTTTAGTTTAATGAAATCCTACGAGGACTACAACTTGCTCCTTGAGAGCGTTTTTTTAATGGGGCCCAAAATGAGCCCACGGCAAGTTTCCGGCCCCCACACGTGAGGCAAGAACAAAGGAGCGTGTAGTGTGAGGGTGATAATGAGGGTGATGCGACCGTGTGTTAAGCGAAACATCTTTGCCGCCCTCCATTTCCCCAGACTTACTGCTCGGGCGAAGAGAAAGCGTGTGACTGTTACACCCGGGCGTATTTAACAAACGCCGTTATTTCATGGCGCCGACTCAACGATGCCGATTCCGCCGTCGTCGCCGCCGCTGCAGTGGAACCCCATTTACATGTAACCTTGCATGCGGCTGTTGATTCGAACGACCTTTTGCTCTGCTGGAATGATGTGCTTTTATGTCGGATGTGTCATCAGAATATGAATAACAAAAAAGCCGAGTTGAGTCAGATTGGGTCGTGATATTCATGACGATTATACATAATGTGTTTACTAGTTTGGCTGCAAACTGCACTGTGGAGTATGTCGACAGACGGTACAGTGCTGCATACATACCCGCCATCGCGGCACGAATGACAACCTGTCACTTCAATACCGGGGCAGCTTTGAGGCCCCTTTTAGCGTCGAGATCGTGAAAAGGATAATTCAGCTGTACTGGGAGCCATTTTTCCTTTGCGGTTTAGTGTACTCACAGACGAGAGGCCGGTCAACAGCAATGTCGATGTGCGTCGATGCGCGTGAATCAGTGCTGAGGGTGTCGTAGCGCACGTACAGAAGCAAAGTCCCTTGAGGAAATACCGCTGTCTATGACCCGGGAACCTCGCCCGCAACCCCTCGCCGCATTCATTCATGGAGAAAAAAGGAGACAGGCTTCAAGAACTCCATCATTGTCACGTGAGAGTGTACGTCAGAAGAGGGTTGGGGGGGGGTTGTCGAGATTGCCTGACGCCATGAAAATTTGATGCCGAAAATATCCTGTCGGCGCTGCATTTTTAATGGAGACCACGCAGATGGAGGAATTACCGTGTGAGCGCTCCCACCAGCCCCCGGTGCTGCGTTATGCACAGCGCCCGAGACTACTACTTTGCACCTCGAAGCCCGACGATCGGGTGTTTCGATCAATGCGCCGAAAAAAGCTCTATTTGTCTTTTAAAACATTGTCTATGAACACTGACAGCTCACCTGACACCTTTCGGAATACGCAGGCGCGGACCGGTCTGCCTAGTCGCCGTCTGATTCAGGTTTTTTTCTACTTCCGTCGGGAAAAGTGAGTCTGGATTGCCCGAATCTGCAGTCAGGCCGGCTCTTCTGCCACTGGCGATTGATATTTGGAGACGATTGTGGGACAAAAACAGTTTGAGTACTGACGCTCATGAAAGACCCGTCAGGTCCGTCGTCGATCGATGTGAATAAATATTTCCCACAACCCAGAAGCATTGGCATCAAGAACACGGGGGGGAAAGAGGCAGACAGAGGGAAGAGGAAAAATCAATTGGTTGAGAGCTTTGCTAAAAAGACGGTGGTGGTGGGGCCAGAGAGTGTTGCAATGTTGGGGCGGGAGGGGGGGGGGGGGGGGTAGGCCTGTCAAGATGGGTGAATAATGAAGCATGTTTCCACAGCTTCAAAGGCAAAGGGGGAAAAGGCAACAGTGAAGTTGTGTTACGCACTCCCATGTCATCTGATGTCAAATTAAATTCAGTATCGAATGAGCCAGAAATAATGTACAGAATGATGTTGCGAACGTGAGGCGTTTGAACTCTAAGTATTTATTAACACCCTCGAGAGACTCTTTAAGGTGCAATCGGTAGACACATATTTCCACTAAATATGCGCGGGAGTTCTCCCGTGCTGCTGATCAATGCGAGGCTTGGATTTAAACTTTTTGCTGCTGAATTAAATCTTTTGAAAACACAATACTCATATCACTGCATGTGAGCTTTAAATGCGCTCCACTTTACGTCACGCGACGTAGCTAATGTTAGCCACATAAGCCAAGAGCTAATATTTGTTGTTGGTGTGACATTTCAAACACATTTGCTTTACCTAGCATCCAGTGGTAATGTAACTTTGTACAGCGCAGAGATAGCAGGCTAGCAGGCTAGCGACTCCAGGCTACTCCCCCCTTCGGAGTAGCTAGCCTGAATGTTTGACACCACCTCATATTGTCCTTGCGTGGAGTACACACGCTAAAATTGTTCAGCCGTGAAGCTTTGTAGCTGAAATATAGTTTCAAGTGTTACTATTGTATGGAGTGTTCGGTGGCGTCGTAGGTTCCTACACCGTCCACTAAAAGCCACTTAAGATTCTTATCCAAACAAAATTACCAATTCATTTTTGTTTGACGAAAACTCATTGACCCCTGCGTATGTAAAAAATGTACACAAAATATATATTTGCTAATACAGTTAAGGCATATGTGAAGTAAATTATGTGACCCAGTATTTCATTTAGCTGAAAGGGCAACGGCGTACATACGTGTATCTCCTACATCTGGCCATTCACAGTCAAAATGAGAGGCTGATTGTCCATCTCCGTGGTAACTGCCCACCTGTCCAAACTTTACCCGCGCTGAGGACATGAATTTCCTCCCCCCCCCGTCTATTCCCCTCGCTCACTCTCGTTATTTTGATGGCGGATGTATTTGGTTGGAATTGACTCATTTTGTCAGTCAGAAGCGGCGCAGGGAGTCTGAAGAGGGAGAACCGCGCAAGGCTGCCGCCGCTTTGATCCCTCCCGACAGGCAGCGTGGAAAAGTGCATTTCATAAAGGATGTTCGCCTGTGATGAGCCTGCCAGAGTGACAAATTGGGCCCCCGGTGCTTTAAATAATACACTGTGTATGCTCGAGCCATGGCGCCGTAGCTCCATACCGCTTCAACTGGACTGCTGGAAAGGCTGCGTGTTGAAGGTCGAAAGAAGGCCGCGCTTAAGGAGAGATTTGCCACAGACGTGAGAACGTTGACGCGAATCTCGCTTTCAAAGTGTCCACTTGAGTTCAGATCTCGACGCGACTTCGGGGGTGAACGGGGGTCGTTGTCTCCGGCGGCGCTTGTTTCGCTGGAAAAACAGAATTGTGCAGTGATCAATGTTGAAGATGCGGTTTGGCGCCGCCGCTGACACCCCCCATTAGCTGGCGAAGCATGAGGAAAAGCAGGGAGGATTGCGAAAATGCTCGGATGGGCTTTCTTGCTTTTTCACGGCGAGTATCTTGAACCAACACGCTAAACCTCTTAGGAATTGGGAGGGGACGCGGGAAGTGCACAGTCCGCAGCTTGTTTGTTGTTGACACAAGCGTGCGTGGAAACGCAGGCGGGGCGAGGAAGAGACACTACCGTGTTCAAAGTACACCGACGCACCACTTTGGAGGAACGTAACAGCTCCTCTATATTAAGGAATCGTGAGAGGAAACTCGGATGCGGCGGGGATCCACGGCGGCGTCTCAGGTTAACGATAGGGGGAATAAGGAAGGTGACAGCAGAGTGCCTCTCTGCAGCAGGGAAAACCGATACACTCCATCGGTAGGGGACACACTGCGGCTCATCTGTGAGATTGTCTATAATCCAGGACACCATGGCGTTATCGGGCTGCATCGCTCGGAGCCTCTGCCTGAGCAAGAGTGGCCGGATAATGTTTGAAGGCAGTCCGAGAAATCCAAGCTCACAGATCTCAGGCGCAGACGGGGTTGATGAGGACTCCCTCACCAGATGCCTGACATTTAGGACGAGTCCTTCTTCTTCTTTGATTCTATTTGTTTACACAGAGGCCCCTCTGATCAGAATGAAGAATGCATTAAAGAGTTGCTGAAAAGCTATTTGCTAACTCGCGCATCCTTTTAGCACTATAATTATTTTAAAACCTTCCAGATCTTTGGTTTGGTCCGGTCAAAACAATGTGAAGCCGTGTCCAGGAAGTGTTGTCACATCCCAATATCCTCAAAACGCACCACTTACATCTCCAACCGAATACACAGGACTTAATCATATTAGTTTCCCTCGAAGCTTTGGGAGGTAGAGAACTATGGTTTTGCATGTTTTGTGAACCTGCTGAAATGTAGTGAAAAAAAAAACGTAATTTGCCTTTTTCCCGCTTTGGAGTGGCGCCCCGTGCGCCTCGTCATGAGCCGACATGAGATCCGGGAGGTCAACATAATTACTCCCACCACATTTCCACCACTAGCTCCCCATTTAGGTCGTCACTCACCGGGCCCAGCTTGCTCCGACCCTACAACGTGCTAGCAGCTGACGGCTAATTGCGACACTCAGGACGGCAGGCATGGTAGAGAGTGGTAGAGAGTCGCATAGATGACTCTCGAGCTAACTAGCTAGCCCGCCACCGGTAACTACTTGTCCCAAGTGGAAGTGTGTGTGGTTTTTTTAGGGCTGTTTAATACATTATCGAATTACTCATTGTATTAATTAATTATAATGATTTAACCAAACGCACATTTTCAAATTCTTTAATTTTCATTTGGAGGCAGAATCCAACCGGATGAAACATGCTGAACTAGTGAATCTAGTAAGCTCTCAACTCTCCATCAATTGACGGCCGTGTTTGAGGTGCCAACGATCTCCCCACAATTAGCCAGGACAACGTCCAAACCACTGTCTTTTAGGGACACAGTGGTGGTCCTCTGCAGCGTAGATGTTGACATGGAATTAGCCTAGACGATTAGACAAACATAGGTATATAGGTAAGACATATTGAAATATCTTCATCTTTCTTGCGCTGCTTAGGGCGCAACATGTAGTAGGCTTGGTGCAGTCACCCGTGATTATAACAGCATAAGTTTATTATTTAAACTACCCCAAGACATCTGGACAGCTCTGTCCCTCTCTGCCTACAGAAATATAGTATGGCTGAGCATGATTTAGATGTTTGCTCTTATTAGTACGATTGGTAAAAAGCACAAATCACAGACTATTATATATATTTTTTATTTCTAGGGGATTTAATCGAAATGGTACTTTGACAAATAACCATTTAATGGTATATACCCGCCTATTGTGTGAGTGTGCCTGCGAGTGTGCGATAAGAGTAACAGTGGAGAAGATGCAATGACACTTTTTCTTAAGACTGGAGATAGAGAGAGACAGAGAGAGACACACACAGAGAAAGAAAGCGCCTGTGCTAGTGTGTGTTTGTTTGGGGGAGAGGGGGGGGGGGGGTGGGGTGGGGTTGCTTGTGAGAGAGAAAGAATTTCGAGGTATAATAAACATTAAAAACAACACATTTCTTTAACCGATTCAACCCATTGCTTACACACACACACTCGCAGCAGCTCAGTAAGCCCTACCATTTTCTACACACACACCGACCCTTCATCCCTCCGCTGTGTTTGTCTTATCGAATAACACTGTGTGCACTTGTTGTCTTGTTGGTGCTTTGGGAATGCTCAGCATTGACACACACACACACACACACACACACACACACACACACACACACACGCTGCACGGTGAATGTAAGGTTTGCTGCAGCCACGCAGGGTCTACTTGGTGTGAAAATGAGGAGAGAATGCCGTGTTGTTTTATCGTTTGCTAGCAGTGCTGCATGTGTGCACCGTAGCAGAGCCGAGCTTAGTTTGCATAAGCTCAGCGTGCCAGGCTGCAGAAAACTGCACATGGTTGTTGAGCCCATACTCCATTTTTATGAGCATATATATATATGATATCTATATATTTGAGTTGTCACCTCTGAGGGTGAATGTGCATCCAGAATGGGCTCGGTGATTGGAGAGCACATTTCCTTGGTGGTTTTGAGCCGAATGCCCCCCCCCCCCCCCCCCTCCCACCCCCCGGAAGCCAGCACCCTTATTAGCTGAGTGGATGAGTCTCTCAGCTTCGCTCCTCTCATAATCACCCGGCTCTTCTTCCACTTATAGATGAGGTTAGGGGGTCACAAGTGATGTGAGGACACACCCTGTGGTGTGTGTGTGTGTGTGTGTGTGTGTGTGTGTGTGTGTACACCTGAAATAGACAAATGCTTCAGGTGAGCACGACAACCACCTGCTTGCACGCGCGCCATCGCCCTGCAAATGCATCCAAGATGAATGAGGGCGCTCGACGCGCAGTGACATTTTATTCATAGGCTCCCTCGGCTTGAGTGCCGACTTCTCAAATGGGCGAGGAGAGGTTGGGACCCGGGGAGTCGGCGTGCGTGCGCAGGGGGCCGGGAGAGTGCGAGCCGCATTTGGTAATTGGCTGAGAGATCGTCACCAGAATGAAATTATGCTAGTTAATCTCTCCTCAATTAATTACCCCGGGAGCAAGCCGCAGTACATTATTCCAGAGAGAGTATTGGCCCTGCCGGAAGGAGGGAGGCGGCACACATCAGAGTAATCGCGATGCCAGGGAACCGGCAGCGGCAGCAGCTGAAAGAGAGAGGGGGTGGTGATGTCATCATATTACCTGATGGGCCTTTTTATTTGCTGAGTGTGGTTTTTTTTTTCCTCCACGGTAACAGGATGAGGTCTGTGTATCTTTTTCCCTAACTCGCTCACTCTCTCAACCTTTGGTTTTCTCAAGGGGGTTCCAGATCGTTCCCTTAGCTGCCCTTCGCCAGGTAGTTAATACTTCATGAGCTCAGTCGGCCGACAGTAGCTACAGCCTGCCGCCGCGCGGCGTCCGACGGCAGTCCGCCAGCTGGCATTCAAGCCGCACGTGGAAACGCGTAAAAAAAAAAAAGGTCAGCCGTTAGTTAGCCGTTAGCAGCCGCGGCGGCGCTCCCAGGGAGGAGATGGAGGCCGGCCGGACGGTAACGTCCCTGTAACGCGGAGACGATACACCACCTGGTACACTGTAGGGCTGTGGCGCGTGCAGAACATGTAGCGACAGGCGCCAAGTGCGCTAGTTTTTTTCTATTGTGGGTGGAGATATTCTAAGAATGGCTCTGTTGACTCATCGAGCCGTTATTTCAGGCCCTGCCAACATCTACCCCGGACAAAAGAACGGCGGAAATATTTGTCCTCGACAGAAACGAGAGTATTTGCCGTCTCCTGCTCCTTCGATATAATTCGGCTGATGGGACGGCTCGTTTGGACTCCTGCGGTACCGCTGAGAGACTCTTACTGCATTCAATTAATGTCGGCGGCTGGCAGTTCACGCCATGACTTTGCGTTTTCAAACAGGTGCTTGCTCCCCGGGACCCCTCCATGTGTTCTTCACCAACGAGCGTGTGTCTTTCTCCCTAATTGTCGGGCCGAACATCTCTGCAAGAGACGGACAAATGCTGTCTGAACGCGCCGTCGCGCCATTAATAATTTATCGGCCCTCACCTTATTTTCTCCTCTTGGGCCTCCTCTCTTCTTCTCCCTCCGTATTCTTAATTTCCGTCCCCCAAAGCCACCTTTAGCTGCGCGCGTGTGTGTGTGTGTGTGTGTGTGTATACACCGTGCATTCGCAGCTAGCCTCTCTTTGATGCTGAGGACCTCTCAGCTTTGAGGCGATGCCACGGGGGCCCTGCAAAGCGAGACAGCCAAACACAGCGAGACTCGCTTTTAGCGCCATGATTAGTCGGCAAGTTCCACCCAATTAAATGGGACCCTATTCAAGGGGGGGGGTGAGTAGAGAAAGTGAGAAAGCCAACCGCACGGAGCCGCGTTGGCTGTTGTTTTTCACTGTGCGACTTTCATTCCGGTCCTACTGTCTCCCGGTATCGCTTTTCATTTGTCTCCGTCCTTCTTTCCAGCATGCTGGTTCTTCAGGATAAATATTTCATTCTCCTTCCCCCTCATGCCGGCGCAGAGTAATCCGTGTGACACCCGGCGATGTACACTGTCGCCCTTCGCGCTTATTGCTCCGCCGCGTGAACTAGATCCGTCCGAACAGGCGGGCCTTTGATGAGGGCTGCGAGCCAATCGCAAGACTTTCTGCCCTGACCCTTTCCCTTTTCTTTGTCTCGTACCGAGAGTTCGTTGTGTTAATGCGAGTTACGTGATGGAGGTGTATTAGATGGAGTTAAGGGTAAAGATGGTCGCCGCTTATTGGCCCCTAAACACTGGACTGTATTGTTGGAGAGATAATTTGAAGCGTTGGACCGGCTAAATCGAGGTCTCGATGAGTTAATGCGAGCGTGTATGAGAGCACGTTACAAGGATTTATCTACAGCGCGCTGTTATCAAAGTCCCCTTCATCATCATCACCTCCTCTCCTGTCCCCTCCCCGCTGCTCCTCCTTGTCTTTGCGAATGTCCTCAATTCTCCTCTCTTACTCTCGTCCCGTCTCCCTGGCTCTCCTCGCCGCTGCTCTCTTTGGCAGCGAGTTTGGCCGGCGACGGCCCAGAGGCCGCCATGCTGTCTTCTCCACTCAATCTGCCGCTCCCCTTCTCCCAGGCCCTGACCCTGCTGCGCTCCACACACACACACACACACACACACACACACACACACTCTGCCTCATTGTCCCTCTATCTCTTTTATTTTTCTTCCCATCACTCCCTCCCTCTTTACATCCACCCACGCCGACCCCCGTCTTCATCCAGCCCTCAGCCCTCCCCCTTTTCCCGCCCTGACCCCTATCCGCAGTGTCCGTCAAAGACACGGCGGGGACGCGTCACATCTGCTTCGTCCCCTGTGCGTCGTCTCCGCAGTCTGCCGGGTAGCCGCAGCGGTTCATTGGGAAGATCTCGAAAGGGACACGCAGACAAACGCAGACCGGCAAAGTGTGGACTCGCTGACATGCAAAGCGTACAATGCTACGACACAAACACGCACACGTGTGTGTGAAATGCTCCCGCGACAAAACATGATCACGCGCAGGGGGCCACGGGCAATGTCACTGTAACCCTCCATTCCCCCCCCCACCCTCCGACTCTGCAACATCTTAGCGAGCGCTAAAGAAGCCGCGACGAATCGCTACTGTACCGCAGCAGTCGGGGGCTCTTTGAAACATCCCGGAGTGTAAGCCAGCCAGCTGATAGGGCGGCTGACTAAAGCCGGCCCGCGAGAAAAGCCGCAGCTCAACCGCTGGCCCACTTTTTTTTTTCCCGCGCAGGCCCGCTTTTGTCAAAAGAAAGAAGAAGTCCTTCGCCATCGACACGGCGCGAACGTCTCGCGGTCCAATCGGCCCGTTCGGCGGCGGGGGGGGGGGACTTTTATCCGTGTGGAATTACACCCCCCCCCCCTCTCATCTGCCAATCATTCCCCTCACCCACCTCCGTGTCGCTCCTCCGAAAGCCTCTTTTCCAGTGCCGGCCCGAGCCTCTTGGGGGCCCTAAGCAGAATTTTATTTGGGGGCCCCCTTTCCACCACGCACAGTCACCTGTGCTAGAAGATTATTGACACAAATGTCACGCTATACTGTTATAGCAAAAATGGGGCCAGGTGGCCCCAAGCAGCCACTTAGTTCCCTTATGCCTTGGGCCGGCCCTGCTCTTTCCTTTCAGCGATGGAGGAATCGGGCACGCGCAAACAACAAGGGGGCCGGGGCATGGGAAGGTAACCAGGGATGGAGGGCCTCCTTTTTTCCTCTCTAAAAGGAGGGACCCATTCGTAACGTGTTTTGTTAGAGTTGATAGCTGGAGCTTGCGGGATGTTTGTGAATATCAAAAGCCCATTACGTGCCATCTTCGAACATGTGGTGTACAACCTCGTTTCTGGATTGGGTCTGCAAAGGGCACGACTTCGTTCTGGACTATTATCAAGACTGAAAGAGAGGAAGAAACAGCCTTTTTTTTTCTTCCATTTTGACCAATCCTTCCGATTCAATGAACCACGGAAAGCCAGGAAATAAATCAGCCTCCTCCGAGTGCACACAACACACAGAGGGCCGGCTAACAACCTCAGCAGCTCGCCGCGCACACCGGCGGAGGCGCGATGCCGAAGGTTGGCGGCCTCCCAGCGAGCGCCGGAGGAAGCGAGAGGTCCACCTTGCTGCTTTTTTTTAGGGGGCTTTCAGCGTTGTTCTCACTGGTGTGAGGCGGTAACTGGAAGGGGCGTTCAGGAGCAGGGTGTCGGGGGGTGAGCCGCCGTGCATTGTGGGTAGCCCCGATGGCTCAACCGTAGGTGGAAACGAGGAAGCCAATCAGTACCTGGCGTGCACTTGTCTGTTTGATGGCTGTGTTCGCCGAGCTCGTCCTCTCCCTCCCATGCAGTGATCCTTCTTTTAATTTTTTTTTATTTTCATGTTAGCTAGCTTATTTTACATTACATCACATAACCGGCTCACAAATTATAGTTATTTTATACTCTATGTGAAGTCACATTTGCTCCCTGCGGCGTGTGCTTTACACTGACTGGCACTCATTAGCTGATGTCTTACAGAGGCAATTTGTGACATTCAAATAAGCGTTTAGTAGAAATAGGATTTTTATGTTTTCCTTAGCTTAAGAACAGCCCTCTTAAAGCAATGTTTTTTGCTAAAAAGGCATTCATAGCGAAAGTGATTTGTTTCTTGATTAAACACTCCAATCAGTTGGAGTACATCCCGTTACTCCTACCAATCCTTTCATTTCTGTCCTCGTCTCGGCCCCGTCGTGTCCTCTCCCATTCCTCTGCTTTGCATTAGTGGTTCTCATACAGTTTGAAAATAAATTTAAGTATTCCAAGTGCAAAACGTAAAGAGTGATTTCTGTTCTATTTTGTCTTTTACAGGAGAAAAAGAGCATTAAAAGTAAGCCATGATCAAACTACCTTTTATTTCATGTGAGCAAAGGCATGCTTGGCTTGGTTTGCACTCACTGCTGCTTTTGCTTTTTTTTTTTGTTGGTTTTCCATACTTTGCATCAGGTCATGAATAAACTAGATCTAATGCAGCATCTCTATAACATTGGCAATCTATTCAACCCTTTGTAATGTCCTTCTGTCAGAGCGGCGGAGTAGACAGCTTCCTGTCCCGTCTTGAGCCGTATTCGGGATAATTATCTTCCACACTGTCCGACAGCGGTAGAGGAAAGCAGGTTAACTCTCAAACCTGTTTTTCGTGGTGTAACATTGTAAGCACATCATTTGCTTTGCCCAATAATGCAGCAGGTAATTGGTTAAGAACGCTATTAGTGGATTTAAGAGGACATAGCGGCGCTTTAGCCACACAAAGCCATTAAGCTACTTAGATCAGAATGTGATTGCCGTCTGTCAATCACCAGATAAGGACTTGTCGGCGCTCTCATCTCAAACATACGCACACACACACAAACAAAGTTGGCCCGGTTTTGTGTCTTAAATTGGAGATCAACGCAAAGTAAAAAAAAAACACAATCTGACCTCCTTCACCCCCCCCCCCGCCCTTCCTCCTCCTCCGCTTTCTCCCACCACAAACACGTTTTGAAGCATGACATTATTTCGACTCTGATTCACGCCACCGTTTTTTTAGTTTGAGGCTGTTGTCGGAGGCAGCGGCGTCTCCTTTTCATTGGTGTCTTCCGTTTCTGTCATGTCGTATCGGTTTCTGCATGAAGGCAAAAGCAAAAGTGTCTCCACGAGCGCTAAATGTCACAACTTACACTGGCTGGCGCTTGGTTACCGCCAAGGACAGTTTTTTTTTTTTAATTCTTATGCACCTTCTCCATTAACAGTTAGATGCTGTGATGACCTCATTAGGGAGAAAAAAAAAGACGTATTCACGCATCTAATTCATGATAGCCAAACCATGTGACACATACCACACCAAACACCAAGTGCTAGGAAATCTATTTATTCCTGTCAGTTCATTATTACATTTCCCACTGTAAATGAAACAAATAGCATCTTTAACTCCGTTTTTTTTCTTCTTTCCTCCCCCTGCTTCCTCCAGACTCTCGGCCCTTGCCTGACGTAGCCATGACTGGCAAGTGCACCCGGGAATGCGACGAGTACGGCCACTCGGACTCCTGCTGGATGCCTGTGCGCACGTCGCCAGAGCGACGGCCATCAAAGTCCACCACCACCCCTCAACAACCAAAGCTTTCCACTTTCATGAGCGGCCACGGCAGCAGCAGCGGCAGCAGCGGCGGCAGCAGCAGCAGCGGCGGTGCCGAGCCCGGCAGCCAAGAGACCCTCGCCATGGCCGCCATGGCCAACGGAGACCCCAATGCCGCTCACGTGATGGGCGACCGCAACCGCAACCTGCTCAACAAGAAGATGGCTTCCTCCTCCTCCTCCTACGAGGCCTTCGGCTCGCCCTCCTACGGCTCTCCGGGAAGCAGGGAGGAGACGCTGCACCACCCCACGGAGGAGATCCCTCTGGCGCCCACCGGGGAGTACAAGCCCACCTCCTGCGGTACTCTGACGCGACGGGAGGTGTACCTGTGAGCGCGAGACTCACCGGCTGTGCCACAACCATATGGCATTAAAAAAAAAAAACACACAACACCGTGCATAGTTGTTTTAAGCTGTAGCGGCTTTTAGCCCAACCCTTGTTTCTGCAAGGTAGGACTAAACATCCTCCAAAGACTTTCACGACAACTCCTAAATGACAAATCTAAGTGGATACATGGACACCTTTTTTTAAGTGCTATTTCCGGCCATGACCTGGGAGAGAGGCAAAAGGAGGAGGAGGAGGAAGAGGAGGAATCTTTGAAGGTGCATTGAAGGGACTTGGGAGGAGGCTGTTCTACTGGCGAGTCGGGCTCTTCTGGACAACCATCTGCTGCTTGACAGTCAATCTGTACTATAATAACCCGTTCATTTTACATACACAGTACATGCATGCATCACACCGCCCCACATCCCCCCCCCCATGAAGGCCCCATCACCTGAAGATGACACTGTACAAAAGACACTACTTTTTTTTTTCTTCTTTTTTTTTTATAGAAACAAATCTGTACACATGGACAAGTTTGACTTTTTTTTTTTTATAAAGTTCCAGGACACTGCTCTCGGCGCGATGTTCGGTGGCCGCAACGATACATCGGACTAAGCGATCCGTCCTGCGGATTCCGTCACCTAGTTGCTCAATAGCGCTACCAAAACTTCCTTCGGACGGGGAAGCTTTAAATACACTTACAAGACCCGTGTCCCTCTTGAGATGAAGACATCCTTGGACAGACTCGGGGGTTCCAATGGATTTTGCTGCAACACCCCCGTTGAAGACTACAGCACCACAGCTATGAAGAATTCCTCATGACTGATTTGGACCCTGCCAGTTGGGCCCTCACTGTACATACGCATTGGACCGCGCCGCTAACTGCTCCCCATTCCCCTTTTTGTCTTGCGACCCCCCCCCCCCCCCCCCCCCCCCCAAAGTCTCTCATTCTTTTGTCTTTGACGGACGCGGTTGAGAGCAAAAACCCTCCCCGTCGCTAAAATGCTAAAATTGTCGCATCGGCTGGAAAAGCATCCGCGCGCATCGCCATGAATGTTCAGATCGCCTCGGTTGGATGCTGTCGTCCACGTCGAGTTGTAGTACTTTTCTGGGGGGGTTTTGTGGCAATGGTGTACGCACACACACACACACACACACACACACACACAAAAGCAGAAAATCACATTCGTTTAACTGAAGCCAAGGACACTGCTGGACTGAAAGTCCTGGTTAAGCACAGTGCGGCACTACGAAGGTGCAATCGTATGTGTGTTACGGGCCCGATATGCAGTGTATAGTGCGCGTTTGTAGGCTGTATTTAGTGTACTGTAGACGCACACCGACAACAGGCTTAGAGCTGATCCTAAAACGGCTGCGAGGGCTTCTTTTTAATGGGTTTTTTTGTTTTTTTCTTTCTTGTTGTTTATAGACTGAGCAATAAATATCATAATGTACAAGACCAACAAGCATCCACTTCTTTTTCACGTCCACTCCAAGGTCCCGTTGACCCACGCGTGGCTCCACAAGAGTCCCCCCCTTTCAAGCTGATAGATGGTGCTTTCCGCGTTAAAAGGTAATGGCATCTTTGAGCAAGAATGTAAGAATCAGCTCAATGGTAAAACAATCAAAACGCGACGTCTCCGTAGGTTTATGGATTAGAGGCTGAGCGGGGAGAATAAAAGAAATAAAAACCACGGCGTCAAAGTGAAACCAAAGCTTCGCAGCGAGGATGAAGCATTCACTCATTACACGTAGACAAAACATAAGACGTTTTCCTTTGAGATTTTTGCTTTTGTTTTAAAATACATTCCTGATTCATTCACTGAGACACGAATGTGACGTCCCAACAGAACCATCCGCGATGTCGTCACAGCCGACACATGACAACGTCGAGATGTTGTGCCTCCCCGTCTACACAGATGTTTGTTTTTACGCAGCTGCAGAGGTGCAAAATCTCACGACTGTAATAAAGCAAAAGAATTTCAGATGCAATGGAACCTTTTTTTTAATTTTTTTTATGTATGTTGGCAAAACCCCCTTTTGGTTTGACCGGAGCGGCTTTTTCCGCATTCCGGCAATCTATAGTCTGTAAGTACTACTCGTTCGAAAGGAAGTGCTCCTATACTTATCAACTGTATACATAAATATTTACTTTTTACTGCACGTTTAATGGGAACCTACTTCACTTATTGAGAAGGAAGAAGAAAAAAAAACAAAACTGTATAACAAAATGTACAAAAAGAAATGTTTTCCCTGTAAACACGGAATTCCACCTGGTTGCTTGCTTCTGTTATACCTGACGTACCATGTAGTACAACTTAGTATATCAGTTCAATCCTGTTTTTTTCATGTCTTGTATCACCTCACAGACCCAAATCTTTCACCCGTTTCAACTTTATATCATGAGATTTGCTTTTTTTTAATCTTCCTGTTGTATTTTATTTCTTTGAATCCCATTCATGTGTCTGTTACAAGTGGAAAATATTCATGACAATGTGCTGAGTATTTTACTTTCCTATTCTTTATCTGGTGCCACTTTGTACATTTAGAGTGCTTCTGAAAAAAAAAAAAAAACAAAGAAAAACCAACACAAAAAAAAAAAAAAATCACTAGAGTGAATTCAAATATGCAATTGTGCCTTTTATACCGACCGGTATGATTAATTGTTGGTTTGGAACGGTGCATAAACAATTACAGTGAGATGCTTAGAAAAATAGATGGGGTGACATTTAAGAAGGGACTGAATACATTTGCATATCTTAGACGGAATCCCGTGATGTCAAAGGCTGCTCTGAGGACGGCCAGTCAAATGTCAGTAATACACAAAAGACTATATCGCTGGGTTCAATTAACTTGTTGAAATACCCGTTCCTAGCATATAGTCCACTACCGAAAGAGTACAGGTCCATTCAACACCTGCGTGTTGGTAGTAGTAATAATAACGATATAATGGGTTTTTTTTAATTTGTTGTCGTGTTCCACTCACGTACGACATCCGAGGTCAAGTTAACTTATTTGTGCATGTAACAAAGCTCTAGGACTCAATATAGAAGCATTGAAAGGTGGGAGTGGGGGGTTGCGCGGAGGGGTGGGGGGGGGGGGGTATTCGACAGAGTTAAGGGAGCCTGGAGATAAAAATGCTAATGTCACGGTTTTACGACGAGGAGTGGAAGTGAGGGAGGAGAAGAGAAAAAAAAAGAAGAAAAAAAAAAAAAAGCTGCAGGGCAGAGCAGCTGACGGAGCGCGCACCTCGTGGCCCCTCGTGCGCAGACTCGCGGTGTGCACGCGGCGCGCAGACTCGCGGTGTGCACACGGCGCGCAGGTGACGAAACCTCGTACCAGTAAGAGCGGCATGCTGTTTGACTCTGTAGATTGATTAGAGGAAGACATGGAAGCTAAACGCTGGTATCCGCTTGAGTGCTACAGGAAGCTGGGGAACTATTTTCTCTGTGACAGAAAACAAGGAGGTTCCGGCCACCGACGTGCTGGCATCTTTCCGGCCGAGCTGCGTGTTACGTCCGCGCTCTCCTCTATTCGTATAGCCTTCACCGTGTGTAATGAGATTTGTAATATTAACCATTACTATTTGTCCTGCGACTTCGATGTTGATATAGGAATTGAGGAACAAATGTATCATCGTTTAATATGAGTCACTATGCACGCAGCTTTAGCTGAACATGGCAAAGTGTATTGAACGCAAGTCCACTTCTATTTATGAGATATTTTACATAATTTAATTTGCATTTGTACAGGTTTGTGTAAATATATTGCTTGTCAGTTTTGTCTCTGCAGAAATTAAAATACAACATGGTAAAATAAGTCTTATCTGGTTTCTTTGTTTTTTTTGTGTTGTGTGTTTTTCTTTTTTGGTGATAATTGGTGATATTTATTCCTGAGCCTGGTGAGCATAACCATAATGCAATAACACCCTTATTAACAGTATGTAAACAACTGTTTATTTACATGTAGCATGTAGTTTAATTTCACATTTTGAATATACAACATTAGATGCAATAGTGTCAACATCCGCATTTTCCAGGATTAAAAGACTTTCAAGTGTATTCTTTGCTACATGGGGGCACATTGCGAACGCTCTCCCATCCACACATAGCAAACAGGATTCATTTCTCTCCCAACTACTCTAAAGATAATTCATCAAAGTCCACATCCATTTTAAACAGCCACGTCTCAGACCTGTTGGGCCCGCGTGTCGAGGTATACAAACGGTGCAAACTGCGTGTGTTCACATCCTTTTGCAGTGTGCGTTTCCTTTTTCCTGTCGGAATGTCGGGGTGATGCATGAGGCGATTACAGCCGCGGTGATTAGAGATCCATTCCCGCGCACGCTCTGATTAACGGGACGCCGCGGGACGTCACAACCTGCAAAGTTCACCAAGTTGGAGAAGTTTTTTTTTTTTTTTTTTTTTTTTTTTATGAACAACTAGGGGTGTGGAAGGGGTTGAGCACAGCTGGAGTGCTGGACGAGGGAGGGAGATTTTTTTTTAGTTTATGTACGATTTCAATTGAAAACTCCAAAGTGTGACCGTTTCCGTTTCGGCGTGTTTTTCTTCAAAAGACGCCGGTTCCAAGAAACACGAGGTTTGAATCATGTTGATATGCAAATAGTCTGGCTCATTTTCTCGTCGTCTATGAAGCATTTTGAATTGCCTGGCATGGAATAAACAGTGTTTTTCTGTCAAGGAGGGGAGGAGGGATTAAGACAAAATAGAATTTGAATGTAATTAATGGTTTGCCGATGCATACTAATGAATTGTGTTTTTTTTATGAATAAAACAGTGACTGAATACCGTAAATAAGAAGAAGAGAGATGAAAAGATGCATTTATATCACTGAAAAAATCAAAGGCGTCATTCAATAATACCGTAGATGTGCAAATGATGACGTCTTTGAAGGCACCATCCATTCATATCAAGTCCTGGATGCTGTTATTGTGAACGTATGATTCTTCTTTTCGGGGCAAATTTTATCACGACAAAGTGCTCCTTCAGAGCTTCACAGGCAGGTGTTACTTCTCCCTCCCCCCAACCGCAAGATCATCTCCCCGGCAACCACCGCTGGCATCGCCCGCGTTATCCACCGTCTCCATGCAAACTAAAAAGGTGGGCTCGACCTCTCGCGCGGAGGAACAGAAGCGCGAGATCATGACGCACAGGTGAGGCCCCGCGGGTAATCGAGGCGCATGCGCCCGAAACAAAGGCGCGTTCCTGCCGTGTGTCCAACCAGGCTGTGTGAGGGCGCTGCATGGATGGACAGGGTGGAGCAGGCGGGGAGGATAAAAGAGAGCAGGAGAGGTGAGAGGGTGATATCAAAGTTACCTTTTCTCAGCCTCCTCCTCCTCCAAAGCTAATTAACGGAATCATTGATCACTTCTCCGACATCAAACACGAGGAACGCCGCTTCGATACGAATTTCCACTCCCCGCTCACCGGTGCAAGATAACGACTCAATATCACATCGGCCAGGGGAATATGACCATAAACCTTAAAGGAAGCTATTTGATATTCCACAATTTATCACTTTTTTTTTATTGTCTTTAGATTTTATTTTCCGAGCGAAATGGTACCCGAGGAGCAGTAGTTAAGGCTTTGTTGAATTGATTTCTGTTTCATATTTATTTCACGAAGGCGCTGAGGGATTGAGAGGTAACTTTTTTTTTTTATGCATTGGGGATGGAAAAGATAAACAAGTTCATAAGGAAGCTCCTGCAATAACTTTGATTTAATTGTGATCACATAAATTCTATGAGCATCTATCACAACCCAGAGGAAGATGTCTTTACAGTTAATTTTCTCCCACATTGGAGATGGCGACACACACAAGATGCAGTCACTTCCACCTGGGATTACACCTGATCCACTAAAGTCAGTGTTTTCTGGTGGAAAATTCATTGATTTTGAACAAATTTGTTGCAGGAGCTTTATATTGATGTGATTTGGAATTTGCCGGCTGGAGTTGTATTGCTTTTTCTGTTTGTTTTTAACAATTCTGCCCTGCTAAGGCAGTTTGGGGAAAAAGAAGTTTGAAAAAATGTATTCAAAGTGTTTTAAAACAATAAAACAGATGTAAAGGGTGTAATGCTGATTATTTAACCACCACGTAACATAAAAAAGATTGCCGTAGAAACCTTCACAGTACCAAAAAGCGGATTGCAGCTTTTTGATCAATTTTAGCTCTGAACTACCACTATTAGGCCCTCCACTAAATTTCTCCGATACAATATGGATTCAAAATTCAATGCATTTATCTATCCAATAGTTATTTTAACCAACAGGCTCCTTCCATGTACTTTAAGCTTTTGCTATTTCCCAGGTACGTATCAGGGCTTGTGGTTTTAAACACGGATCTGTAGCGTTGGCGATTCAAAGGTAAAATCAAGGGAGAAAAAAAGAAAAAATGAAAAATCACAGTATGGGTTTGAATAAGTGCATGTGTTGCCTTCCCCCGAGTGTAGGAGCACCGGCATCCTGACAAGCCTTGCTGGCTGTTTACTGTGTAATATGCAGTGCGGATAAGAGAGACTGCAGCAGAAGCACGTGCCAGCATTCGTTCATGGCTCCATCCTTCATCGCTTTCGCTCTTCCCACCTTCACTTACATGACAAACAGATTCTACCTGCAAACAAGGACGCCGTGAAGGCTTCACCCAAAGAGAGGGAGAGAGAGAGAGAGAGAGAGAGAGAGAGAGGAGGAATGACTGATATCTATCCGTCGCGTGCGGGTCAGTAGTTTTTACCCACAAGACGCCCCGTGACCCCCTCGCTGCCACATGATGGATTTCCTCAGAAACAAAGCCGAGGCCGGAGAGGGAGGGGGGGGCGGGGGGGGGGGGGGAAACATTCGCAGTGGTTAAGCCAAAATGCGCCCCCCATTAATCACGCATCAGTTGCACTGAGTCGAACGCACCCAAATTTATATGTGCTAGATTTATGTGGCAGAAGCAATTTGAACAAAATCCATACAAGCCTTAGTAGTCGGAGCCGCCGCTGTGATTAATGAGAACTACTTACATAAGAGAAAGTGAGCGGGTGAGAAGAAAAGGGGGGGAGACAGAGCTGCAGGAGGCAAAGAAATGACAAATAGATGGGAGGTAGACTGTTGGAAAAGGGATCGAGAAAAAGGTGACTGCTTGATTGACTCTCCGAGTTTACCCACCCCCCCTCCAGCCCCCTGATAGCTCACATCCAGACGATTGTTCTAAAAAAAGTAAAAAAAAGTAAACGTGACAACTACATTCATTTCTTCGCAGCCAAACTTTTACTTTGAAAGGTATTTACTGGAAGAATTCATCATAAAAAAGAAAACAATCCCACCCAAAGCCACAAAACAATGTCAAAAGATGGTGACTTTGCAAAACCTCGCCTGAGTATGATTATGTGACTATAAATCAGCTTTTTTGAGGATTATTTTGAAAGTTAGGTTTTTTCGCAAAGCAAATCTCTGCAGAAGACCCGTGTTAACACAACCACATTTTAACAAGCGGCAACCTACAGACGGTTAATAGGTGCAGCTCGGAGGATCAAATCGCCAGTCAGAACATGAAGGAGACCTTTAGTCAGAAGGCACGGAAGCACCTCTTCTCCACTGGAAAGGTGTCCTGCATTTGACCACTAGGCGTTAAAGCCTGTGAGCACCAACGGTGGTTTTAAGTGCTATCGAATCAAAATCCACATCTGGCTGATTTAACTTCCTTTTTTTCCCCCCCTTTTCCTTTTCGTCTTTTTCCTCCGACGCCGCGTCCATGGGATCATCGTTGAGTCCTTAGACTAGCTGGAATTTGTTGCATTAAGCTACAGGCTGACAAAACGATAAAGGGAGTGAGATGAACATATAAATGTACGACGCAGCTGCATGTGGTGCTAAGAAGAAACTCCTCCTCGTGCGTCTTCAGAGCCCTCGTTGTAGTAGCTCGTTGTAGCTCGTTGCCATTCCGCCCGTTGCTTTCTCGAAAGACGCTCACACGCCAGATTGTGAACACGGGGGTTTGACTCACCGCTGATTGTATTGACCCAACGGTGAAGGTGTGCGGGTGCTTGTGTGTGTGTGTGTGTGTGTGTGTGTCGAATCCCTGACTCAACCCCGTGGCTCAAGGCCAGAGTGCGGCACAGCTATATTCCGTTTTTGACACTTTGATTGGCAGCCGGAGCCATTTCCGTCCCACTGGGCCCAGCGAGCTCTGCCACTCGGCTGCACTTCTCATTACTGTCGCACCAAAGGAAATCAGCACGCAGGTATGTACAGGAGGCGTGCTTGTCCCAAAAGCAACACAATACTCAGCATTTTTCAGTTAGCACTCGGGGGGAACCTGAGTGCAGCACATCAATGGGCCTCCCAACCCTCCCCCGCCCCCAACCACGACCAGCACTGTTGCCGTGCAAGTCCATAGTGTTTATTCGTATGAAAAAGAAAAATAAATCAAAATACAGGCAGATCACCCACCTCTATAGCAGAAAAACAGGAGGAAAAAAAAAACTAAATTAACAAAAAGGGAACCTCAACCCTGCGACTACCCAGACTGCCTTTAGGCGACCCCTGCGGCAGGGCAGCGCTGCCTGGTTTGGCAGCCGGAGGAAAGAAGCGAGAGCGAGCCGGCGCCCTCCGCTCTGCATCTGCCAATCAGCCGCTTTCACCCAAAACGCTCGACGACATCCCGACCGTTTGCTGCCCGTGCTCTTAAATGGTGGGATGAGCGACCCAAATGACATCTAGACAGCATAAAGCCCAAAACCAAACCTCTGTCAACCACACCTGGACGAGCCAGCACTTTGTGACTTACAATGGCGGTTAAACAGACCTAATCGGCAAAACAGACCATATGTGCAGCACCGCCCTCAGGCAGGGAGGTAAACAGCAATCCTGTTCAGTATCAGATCCCATGGCACTCATAGTCAAACAAGCAAGCGTGCACGGAGATATCTCCCAGCAAAGGCGTGTAACAAAGTCGCGCAAAAACGCATCAATCACCGTTGAGAAGAACCGTCTCCCCACGAGGCCCAATTAGCAGACGTTTCATTACGTGATAAAACAAAGCAGAGATTTCAATCCACACAATGACAAATGGGCAAAGGAATTGTTGCTGAGGACGAATGTCTGGAGCAAAATGAAGTTAAAAAAGAGCTTCACATAGCAGAAGAGTCACAATCTGCTTTTGCAACACGTTTTTTTACTATCACATGAAGACGTTTATCTCCTCATGTTGCCATATTTCCGCAAAGTGACTGGTAAACTGACGTCACAACTTGCCGCAGTGATCGTCACCCTTCAGCGAGCTTGGGGTTGAGTCAAAACTAAAGCAGCAAATATTATTTTTCTTCAATCTGGAAAAAAAGGTTAGAAAGAAGCAAAAAGGTTTGCGGTCATTTACATAAGTTTGGTGTTACCTCGTAGGTGTAAGGTTTGACATACTTTAAAAGGTCTGTATCACTACCCAGTGATTAGGATTTCCCTCACCTGCATAATTGGGAAATATCAAAATTTATTGAAGGTCAAAAAAAATTGCAGCGGGAACCATGCAATCTTTTCGTCATCTTTTCGTCATTTACCTTTAAAGATCTGAAATCTGAAAAGAGAAAGAACTCTGCCACGTTTAGGAACAACGGCCAATGAACAATAACAATATCGTGCAGAATTTTTTCCCTCATGTCCTCAGGAGGGAATCCAATTACTCTTAATCGCACATTCACTCCACCTGTGTTCATTTCCACCAACAATCCTGACTCGACACAAGTCCAAATCCTTCAACTCACGCTCGCCTCTACAGTGACTGACGCGTTTACGCGCGCGTACACATGCGGAAACGCGTGAGCTCCCGCTAAACCATTCAACTATTGATCCCTCCGTGATCTCTTAAACCGACCGCTGGTCCAACACGCGGCGGTCTGTTTACACATGTCATTTGCATAGCAAAGCGACACGCGCGCGCGCGGATGAATGAATAATTCATCGTAGGTATTTTTACATAAAGGCACAGAGCCGAGCCTCAACCTGAAGTCTCCCAGGGCCCGGGAGCCACTCCGCCACGGGACTTTGTTTCGTCAAAGACTTTTTGGAAATCGTGCAATCTGTCTGCTCGACCGCCCCCCTCCTCCAACCCCCCCACCCCTTCCTCCCACGCACTAATTAATTAGCTAACTTCAGCCTCAGCCGAGATCAATGGATGCTTCTCTCCGGCGAGGGGCTCATACAATTCACCGGATGAGGGGTTGTTTTTTCGTGAGAAGAGGCTGAGATCTGTCGGGTCTAATTCTCCGTGGAGAGTCGCTGCTGTATGTGCTGCCCGCTACGCGGCCAACACCAGCAAACCCCATACTGTTGTGTATGAAATAACTGTTAACCCATGCCATATTCCGACGAGGACATGGTCTTTGATGATTTCTGGTTGTCAATATTGGATTGTGGTGAGAAATCGCAGTTGTTTGTGTGTGTTTCTTTTTGAAGGCTATCAGTCAAGCATGTTTGCATGCGTGTTTCATTGACTTCTTTGCCTAAAGCTGATGGCCCTATGAAAAGGATGGCTTGCTTGTAAAGCATGAGAAGTATTTACGTGTGCTACATCAAAAGGATGTTTGTGTGTGGCGATCACGGCCCTTTTTGAGTGATGCATTGGGGTTGCAGAACTTCGATGCATAGTCAATGCGACACTGTACCGTCGATGCTACACGGACACTCATGACGCAGTGGTTCATTCAATGTCGGGTGTGGGAGGTCTGATTTTAAACAACAAGCATCTTCCTTCTCTCCAGACATGGCTTAGCATCCTGTCTTCCTCACAAACACAACCCAAGTGTGAACCATGTGGTCCCTGTGGCCACCTTGTTTACTTCCTGCCTCAACCCTCTTGCTATACCCAATGGGATGAGGAAAGCAAGGAAGAGTAGAGCGTGCATCCCAGGAGAAGCCACGTGTCCCATAAACCTCTGCCGGCTGCCTTTCGGCCCTCAAGGAGAAGACGCGTGTATGTTGTTCAGGGGCTACAGTTAATTAGAGCATTGCGCGTAGGAACACGCACACGCAAATATCCGCAAAGTCAGTCACAAACTCATTGCCGCATGTGTGATAATGCAACACACACGTGCAAAAACGTACAGGCGATACATCCACGTGGATTTTACGACGCCAAAGCAGCAGGAACCTCAAGGGAGACGTCTGTCTTGACAAAGAGAAACAGATGTTGATGTGCACATTGTCACCGTGATGTCAGCAGCCGTGCTCCTGTCTTCTTTATCAATCGAGCGGTTCTGCTGTGCAGGCTTGGGTTTCTGTTTTGATTCAATCCTCCTAGCGCTGGGCCGTCGGGGGCACGTGTGATAAAAGCACCTATGTCACCACCGCCGGGGACGTTCAGGATTTATGCGGTCAGGTTTCATCATCCATTTCAAATGCCTGCCCAAATAGCTCCGGGGGAGGGATCTGCTACTCCATTGACAACTGCTGCCAATGTGCCCTTGGGCAAGAGCGTTACCCCCCCCCCCCCCCCACCCCCCTGCTGGATGATTACCAGGAGCATAAGCCTGTCTTTCAGTTTGAGTGAGTGCATTGCACTGGATGAATTTAAAGCAGAGCAGTGCTGGAAAGAAGAAAAAAAAAAGAATAAATAACTCAAAGATTTCCTGAATAAACAACATAGAGCTTTCTAAAGGATCTGGAGGGAGGATGGGTTGCGCTTGGCATGCATGATTGGGGTGAGTGAGACTGTGTCGACTTCACTGTGGCAGGTGATACCAAAGTGCAAACACTGAAAATAGCTTGGGAAAATGTTCAATTCACGTGTCAACTTTGCAGCTCAGAAAATTCCAAAGGTTGAAAGTGCAGATGCCTTAATGCTAGGCAATACCAGCCCACATGGAGTTCCCTTCACAAATGGGGGGCTAGGGGGGGGGGGTCCAGCATGTGTGTTTGTGCGTGTTGCCAAGACCGATTGCTGAGGCCAATTGCTCAAGCGTGTTTAGAGTTGGATCATTGTTCTTGGGATCTATATTTTCTATATCCTATAGAAGGGATTGTGTGGATGGACAATGGTTTGTCTGTACGGTTGGTGCTACATTGGTCACATGTCTTCCCTCTCTCACTTTAATGGGATGTATCTATTGTTTATTTGATTTCCATCATCGATCTTTCTCGTTGAATATTTTTGTGGCTTGACCAAATATCACCTGACCAGCATTCAGCTTTGCTTTGGAGAAACAATAAAAAAAAAATCTGTCAACACAAATTCAGGATTTAGTTTTTTCTTTAAAAAACCTTCTTGCAGAAATCATTTACTTATGCATGCGCATAACTAGATTCGGAAGAGAGTTGTGAATGTTCATCCGGCAGAATAGTACACCATGGATGTAACTCCCAGAGCGACGCCATCCTGTTCCTACCGGAGCCAAATACGAGCCCTCCACTTGGCTCCCGACGTGTGAACCTTTGGACATCCTCATGCGCACAGGGGAGCATGAAACTCTCGGCCCCCGCCTTCGCTGTCATTTATCGAGTCCTCCGGCTGACTGCGGCGGCGTTACTTCTGTTGCGGGTAACTTGTTTACCCGCGGAAGGGATGGCAGCCCGTGCGATGCCTCTGACCTGGCACATGGGATCAGTGTCTGCTCTCGCTGCTGCCACGCCAATCAGTTCAACAGAGACGGAGGGATGGCAGCCCACCTACCCAACACACGTGCAAACGTGCATGCGGAACCCCCCCCCTCGTCCCCCGCACCCCCCCCCCCCCCCGGAGAAGCCAGATGATGGCACAGGACCGGGGGTCCCGTGACAATTTTTGTCTTGCGAGTCAACCACGAGGAACACACTGGAGTGTGTTTGGCCTGAGGGTTGAGGAGACAGACGCAGAGGGGGAGGGGAGTTAAAGGTAGTGAGACGGAGCAGGTTGCATTGTGGGCTGATCTCTACGCATCTACTGTGCTGTAAGAGAAAAAAAACCCCCATCATTTCGTATTAGAACGGTCTGCACTTAGAGGTTACGCTGCTGTGTATGTACATCGCCTACAGCGTTTACATTTCATATGCGTTTGATGTTCTTACTGTGTGCCATAAATAGTTATAGAGTGTAAATGATACATTTATCCTAAATGGCAAACAATATCTGAGGCAAGTACCAGAAATTTGCTATGAAGTCTTTTTTTAAGGTTTTTTCAGAGCAATTTCGACACAATATTATGGTCCATGTGGTGAATTATGATACAATGGTCTTGAGCTGAATTCCCATCAAACAGAGGCCAGCGGTTGAGCGATTCTATGTGTTTGAAGAATTTAAAAAAAAAATAGACCGTTTGTGCACAATTTTAAGCAGATTACTTTCTCTAAAAAGGAATAGTGCGTTATTGTGAAGAAATACGTTTTTAAAAGATACTTTAGTTTTAGACAGGCGATGACGACTCCCATCTGCCCATTAGATATGAAGTTATACCCTGAAAGGACTTAGTGTAATTTTGCCTTAATACTGATATCAGGAGGAAAGACACATGAAAAAGATTTGTTCCTCCCAAGCTCTATAAGCGACCTGGCTTATGTCACCCCTCTGTAAAAAGACATGGAATCAAGTAGTTTGTTACATATGTCAAGTTAAACCTAATCTCTACTTCTGTCACAAAGGGTGTGTAGACAGAGGCACGACTCAAGCGCAAAGTTTAAACAAATAGGACTTTAATAGTCAAAATTAAAAAATCAAAAGACGCAAAGTCGAACAATGACTTGATAAGGGACAAAAGACACAGGACTTAAATCCACGGGGAAGATGCAGGGGATTGGACGAGGGTGGAAACAATCAGGGACACAGCAGACAATCAAGGGGATGACAGGACAAGGCGGGAAGTGAAGTTACCCCAGAGACACAATAGGCAGGAAACTACAAAACAAAACAGGAAACAAACCCAAACCGCGACAACTACGACGTTGCGTATGGATCTGACTTAGAGGTAATAGAATTTCAGCTGGTACTGACGCTCAAGGTGGCCTTGTGCGTGGGTGCCTCTACAACGTGGTACTCTTTATGCGTCGGACACAACCCTTAGAACCCCGGGCCGGGCCGGGACTGGTCACTGGTCACTTCCTCGGGCACCGTGAGTCCGCAGGAGACGCCGCAGTGCTGACTGGACTCTTCCCAAGTTGTCACCCCAAGAACGTGGCCCTGTGGAAACTTCTCCTTCACCACGTGTGCGTTCATGTGTGCCCGGCTCTCGGGCTTCTGTATTGCTCAACGTCAGCGTTCTCGCCTGACTTAACAGCTTATTTTTCATCCCATTGACACCTCTGATTACAGAGAAAAGGTCAGCAGTCTATCATATTACATTATATCTCTCCCCTCCCCCTGTATTGACACAAGTGGTTTGCAGAAAGGGTGGGGGGGAAGATGGGGGGGAGGGGGGGGGGGGGGTCTTGTTTGCAGTGCATCCCGTAATGGAGTGCAGTTGAAATATTTACATTTTCCACTGAGCGCTGGCTGGTCAGACAGCTAGTCTCTGGAGATATTAGCTGATGATGTTCTGCTTAAGGTTATTTGTGATTGACAGGTCTCTTCCATGACATTGTCCAGTTCGGGCACTGTGTTTACTAATATGTACTTAGCTCCGCCCTTTTGTGTCACTTTTGGTTGCAAAAAAACCCCCTATGCACAGTCACTTCAGAGCACCAGTCCACAAACCAATGGGTGACATCAGCAGGGTCTGTGCTTAAGTGCATTCAGCCCATAAATGTGCTTTCTGCAATGAACCGTTTTTTTGCAACCATTCATGCTCATACATTTCCGTGTCCCTTTGAGTCCACCCGTCGCGCTGCAGTGATATAAAGCGCTCCTGTGTGACCCCGATGTGTCGAGGGATCTCGAATGCTGGAGGAGTCGAATGCTTTACCTCGTTTTTAGTTTGGCATTCCTCTGAAACGGGCACTTTAAACTCTTCGTCGAAGTGGTGGGCGTTCGAAAAAAACAATTGAAACAAAGAAACTGGTGGTGATTTCTTTTCCCAAAATGTTTCCAAAAGAGAGACCGTCAAACGCCTCTTTCCTGCTGAGAACCAAAAAGGGTGCATCTTCTACAATGACTCGTGGCAACCCGCAAGCTCCCATTCGATGTTCTATTTGGCCCAATGGGATTCTACTTCTTTTGTTTAGTATCTTTTAAATACGGTTGTGAATTGCAGGAGGAGTGAAAAAGGTCGATTCTGGGAGTTGACTGTAGTCAAATCCACTTTCACTGTCTGTCTGAGGCCTGAGACATTTTTCCTCAGGAGTTCTGTAATCTACTCCAAGTCCTGCGGCGAGTGTGATGGACTCCCCCCCCCGTTTCCTCTCTGATATCCGACAGACGAGGCGTGTGTACATGTGCGCTTTTCTCACCGCCACACGCGCGGTTTCTCCCTCTCGCTTCACGCTGCGCCGGCAAAGTGATGACAAGAGGGAGGAAAAAACGGGAGGAGGAGAAGGGGCTTGGCTGTGGCATGGCTGTTTGACTTTCCCTTCTTGTCCCCACGGTTTCCTGGCATTGGGACGGGACGGGGGACGGGGGGGGGATTTAGCCTGCAATTAAGATTCCGCTCAGCCAGCCTGCTCCGATGGCTCAATGGGGCGAGAATAAGCAAGCCCACTGGTGATAAATGGCCCACACCGCTGTCCATGTCCTTACAATATAACCTGGGCATTAATTACACCAATAGGTATTGCACTGTCATCAATATCCATCTGTGCGGTAGCCTATGTGCGCGCGAGTGTGTACGTGTGTGCGTCGGAACAAACAACAGCGCAATGATTTCATCTTTAATGCAAACTTCGCCAATAAAAGGCACTCAGCTCGTTGGGAGAAGGGAGGAAGAATGTTCAACTCTCATATGCAGAGTGAGTGATCGCTTTAAGGACACTGCCCCTCCCATTCACGGCATCTTAAGCACCTTCCCAACATGATTATGGGTTCACGCGGCTTGTCTAGACTTCCCCTCCCTGCATTATCGCCCGTGGGAGAGTGTTTATTTCCCCTGCAGTCAGGCACTTCTTTTCTCCACACAATGTACCAACCCGGAATCTTTAGACACTTAAATGTTTATAGCTGAGGTAATCATCACTGTGAGACTTTAATTATTTTTGTCTGTTACTTTGCATTCTATGCAGTTAAACATGTCAGAGGAGAGAAACAACGGTAATGCATCCGAATTGAATTATTCCTGCAAGAAAGGGTGGTGTGATGTTCTGAGCAACCATGATTCATAATCAGCTTCTTCAGTGCCGGCTTAACCTACAGGGGGGTTTAGGCTTCGGTTATTATCCTAACATTTAAATCTTGGTAAATTAAATAAATGGTAAAAAAAAAAATGTAGCCGACATGCTGGAAAATGGCTTAGAATAATGTGGCATGATGCTCATCGCACATTCACTGTGCTGTCTCATGAGGCCCTGCAGTGAAACGTTACTCTGTATATCTACATGCACTGTAGATCGGTATGATTGTATGTCAATTTTTACAAACTTTGACTGGCGCTGTAAGTACATTATGGACATTCTGTTGGTTGTTTACTTGGGGGACTTGAAGCTTAAATGGGGGATTTGCTTAAGAATGTTCAGACGAACGTAGTAAACGGGCAGGGAAAAAACAATTAAAAATGTCACTTTCATATCGAGTTCAACCGAGAAAGAAAAAAGTGCCCATTCAGCAACTGCAGTGCACAAAAAGCAGAGGAAGGTGAAAGAAGTCCGACCAGTTAAAATGACTTTGGTTGGAAACTCAGACCATCTGGCCTGTCACTTAACCTGCACCTTTATGGTTGCTCCCTGTCCCGCGGACCTTTACTGTACCGCTGTCCCGCTCCCTTAATTAGCAGAGCTAGTGGGAGATTTCAAAGACGCAATCATTGTTGTCAGTCCTGTAATTGTGGCAGGTTCAAGGCCGACGCCGCTCTAAGGGTCTGGCGGGTTTCTTACAGAGGGCAAAGTGAGTTTTTGTGTTCTGATTCAGAGCCCAGAGTCACGCATGGGATTAACGCGTGCATTAATCCCATGCGTTCTGTCATGCCTGTAGATTCACCAGTTGACGTCGTTTGACATGCTCTGCAATGTCCCTTGTGTTCCATTTTAATTCATCCCATTTGACAAGTCATTCGTAGGAGTGAAATTAAACTCAGAATGGCAGCTGCATGCACAGATTTTTGCACCGTGTTAGCAGTTGTAATGACCCGGGAATAGGGATGGCGAGGTATTTTTAACCAATTGGTTTTCGGTGATTGGATTCAGCATAAACAGAGGCAATTTGTTGTATATATTCATATGAGCAGAGGTGATAGAAATAAGGTAATTGCACCTGCTTTCATAAGCTAATGAGCAGCTGCCGCAGTTCTTTTCCTTTTCCTAGTATCTCCAGTTGGCTTTTCTACAAGTCAGACAACATTAAAGTTTACCAAAGTCAGAGCAGTGAAATGTGTGTGTGTGTGTGTGTGTGTGTAGCTTACGACATCATGCATATTAGAGCGGGCATCAAGAGGCCATTTGTCAAGATGTATGCGTGATGGAAATAAACACAAAAGCATGAGCTCCACAGATCTCTAATCAACCATAATGCAGTTTCGGGGGTTATGATTTGTCAAGATCAAGGAGGACACAATCCACTGACATCAAATTTCATCGGCCAGGCTGGCAAAAATAAACTTCCTCAACAATGGTTGCGCACTGAAAATGACTTGGATGGCAGCTCCATACACATACTTGTGTATGTATTAATATATGAACCTTCTACCACAGTGTGGTTTTCCTGCCCAGTCCGAATTTGTTGAAGGCCCCTTGGGGCCATGAGCTCATCTCTCTTGAGCTGAATGTCCTGTTGGCCTGTTTTTGAGAGCCACAGCTTGATACGGCCGTGACCTTAGAAATCATAAACAACAATGCCCATAAACTATTTTCTGTCATGTACAAAGACACAAATCTTCATGCCCGTCAGTCTGTAGCTCCCACTGCACCTCGGAGGTCGCTGAAAATACGTCCGCGTACAGAAATACATCTTTTCGCCTGAGCGGGAGTTGACGGTTAGTCCTCCCAACTATATTCGTGAGATCTCATTATTTTCATTTCCTATCCTGCCACTTAGTATTATTAGGTTTCTTTTGTTTTGCGCACACAGGAATAGCTCCAGTCTCGATACGAAGCAGGCCCCTAAAAAGAGTTTCAATAACAAAGGGATGTATCACTAAGGATTGGCTATTTAGCCTCCTAAAATATCACTGATTTTACTCAAATGAGTCACTATTTTAGCTCAGGATGGACTGGAATGAAAATGAACGTAAAATGGGCCACTTATTCCTCCCTCATAAGATTGCAAATGAAATTACAAACCGTTGTGTTCCCAAGCACCATGTTAAAATGGAAATGCACAGCGGTAATTCATGCATGAAAGCACTGTTGGTGCTGTTGAAAAATATCCACCGATTCCAGACGCCGGAATCCACCATGGTATTATTCATTAAGACAAGTGAAACATTGGGAGTCTGCAAGTGTATCTCAAAACAGGGCCGACCATATGTTTAGTGTCAATATGGCTTCACGGTTGCCCATGTGGAAAATAGCCGCGGGCCGCAGGATGCCCACTCGCACAGTGCCGCGTTTAGATGAATAATCTTGCACTGTGAAACGCGAGATAGGAAACGGGAGCCCGCGTCTAAAAATAATCTCCATCTAGCTGTTTAATTGTGACAGAGACGGAAAAGTAAACGCTTGATAATGAAGAACTCCGGCTCTGGGATTTTTTTTTTGGGGAGAGAGGGAAGAGTCGCCCGATTGTTTCCAATGCCCTTGGTGATTCTCCAAGGACTGGCCTGGCATGAAATTGGCAGGAGCAGGGACCGGAGCGGGTGGGGAGGGTAGGTGGATGGGGAGAAGAAAGCAAAAAAAAACAAACAAAAAAAAGCCAGAACAGATATAACTGTGGGTAAAATGTCCAAGAGTAAAGGGATGGTGTGCAAGAGAGCTGAAATGATAAAAAAAAAAGACCCTGAAAGAAGGAGGAGGATAATTTGAGGTCTGCTGGGTTTTCCTCCGAGCCACACACACTGCAGAAAGTTTGCGGTAAGAAAAAAAATAAAAACTCAAAAAGTTCAACACAAACGACCGGGAGCCTTAAGCAAGAGTCAGACACGGTACACTCATTAGTGGTTCGCATCAAACGCACGGCACACAGCCTTTTGTAAGGTTGCGCTCAATAACAACACCTTTAACCACAGTCCTCCATGACGCTCCGACTAATTACATATCGGTTGATAACACTTTTTGTGGATGGTCATCATTTGTATCTCCAAGATGGTGTCAAGCACTATTTTCTCTCCGTGAGAAGTGCCCCCCGGGGGGAAAACAGTTGTATGTCTCCCGTGCTTTATCAACCTTTTATGAAATAATCGTGAAGTTTTCTTCTTCGTGTGAGGCAATTTGATACGTTTTGAGCTTGAAGGGGAACTAAAAATAGGATTATCCTGACCTCCACTGCTTTGATTTCGACCAATCTGCCGCAAGTCATATTGACTTTATAGAAGCGTAATAAAAAAATCGGTGGGGTATCCCTTTAATTGCTGAGCTTTTTAATTGCCGGGGCGCGGCAAGAAACACGAACCACCGGGTGTTCCAACAGGTTTTAATCAAACCACTTTGAAGCGATGGCTGAAGGAGCTCTTATCATTTGCAGGCTGGCTTCCTGGATTGACGTCTCGCATTTAGTGTGCGATTCATGTGCAATCAAAGTGTGCGCCAGGAGTGTTGCAGCTTTTTGGATTCTACCACAACATGAAGTGGGTTATGATTTGGCTAACCTATTAGCTTGTTTGGAACCCAAGTGGGTCTTTGTTTTGGCAAGGAACTCAAGCTTTACTAGATCCACTACTCTAGAGACAAATAAATGCAATGTAAATGTTTTGTCTTAATAAAAGTAGTTTATTTGGAGTTTCTCCATCTTTAAAGCAATTATGGGGATAGTGATCAACAGTCAATGCTGTGGGGCCTTAAAAGCAACGCCGGTGCCCATTGGCAAGGATCATCCTTCGTTTCGCGCCACTGTGCTCTCGTCTTTCACATGCCCCGCCCCCCCGGCACGACACTGTTTTTGTATGGATCTGTTTCATTGGCCACCTAGCTTGAATCGTCCCAAAGGAAAGCCCGAGGGCCCCGCTGTTTCCTAAACGTGCCTTTTACTGCATCATCCTTGTAAAAGACGCAAAGCCCCCCTTTAGGAAAAGGGGAGCTAAACGAGGGCGCTCTAATTGGATTGGCATTTCACAAAAGGCAGATTTGACTTCATGCTAATGTGATTGTGCTTTTTCTCTTTACGCGCGTAGAACAGAATGAGGGGGTTGAGGTTTGTAAGAAAGTGAAGACATTTGGTTTGCGCTGAAACGAGTTTAAGAGTTGTGTCTATGGAGGATAAAAACAAAAAAAGATTTTCATATACCCTTCGCTGCCGACTCACCTCCTTCCTCCTCCTCAAAGTGAATCTATGTAAGATGTTTTTCAGAATATTTTACAGGCACACAATATATTGAACAAGATAACTTTTCCTGCTTAAATAACCAAACATTCCCCCTCACAACTGAACTTTTGTAGCAGGAGTTTGTTCAGTGTCACGATCAATTCCGGCTCCCCTTGTGCGGTTCACCTCATTCCGGCGAGATCCCTATAAAGCACTCCACGTGTCCGATGCTATTTGACTAATCAACCGTATCAGCCGCTTGAGTCTTGCGAGCACACCCCAATTACAGCCTCCATGGATCGCGAGGTGCCGACGAGCGTGAGGGTATTACTGTCCACTCAAACACCCGGCACTGACACTCGGCATCGACCGGGCCTCCTAATCCTTCTCCGAGAGTCAGTCTGAGATGCGGCGGCAGTTGATTCCAAGTGTCTTCATTTGTTTTTCTCGCCAGTGGCGGATGGCGCGTCGCAGGAACCTCCGTCCTCTTTCTCGCTCGCTCGCTCTCCGCTGATGAAGACGGATCTTCCAGCAGGACGCGACAAAGCTAAATGAATCATCCCATAAATGGGTTACGTGTCAATTTTGTGGTGATAAGTGTTGAGCTGGATAATGGTTGTCAAGCAATGTTTGATGGGGGGGGAGGGATTCAGAAGGCGAGAGATGCACTTTCTGCTGATGCAACGTGAATGGATTTCCCTGGTATGGATTCTGCACTCCGTTGTTTATCCTAAAAGACAATATTTTGATGTTTTTCAAGTTATGAACTTGAACTTTAGTCAGACGGGTCTTTCAATGAACTAAATAAATTAAACTGGTTGTTGGCCTCTGAAACTCAAGCAGCGCAGGGAGGGGAAATGTGGTTTTGCTCATAAACAACCCCCATAAGGAAAAAGGGAGAGCAAGAGAGCGGTTTTCATCTTGCAGTAAACAAAACATTCCCCTGCGGGGTGAAATCTCCCCCAACATCTGGCTCCATTATAAGCCCCTGTCCAGTCAGCATGCACTGTAGGAGCTAATTAAAAAGAAAGAGCAGATGAGGGGAAAGAGCAGGGGCAGATGGAGGAAGACCCGAGATTAGAGCTCCAGATTCTTCTGGCAAGTAATGCACGGCCCACATTTTCTTAAAATCCACTCAGAGACATCTCTAAGGGTTTGTACGAGGCAACAGATGAGAGACGGGCGAGCAAAGAGCCCGTGTCTGCTCATGTCCTGTGCTTTGATCAGTGATTCTATCAGCCCCCGATTCTAAACTGTCCATATTTTCAAACCCGAGAGTCTAATAATTAATGCCGGTGCCGTCGCGGACGAGGGGGTCGGTCAATCCACCACGCGGTTCAGACTGAAATATCGCAACCAGTACAACCATTGACCAAAAAAATGCTCCATGCGTTGTGGGCCTTTTGAGAAGAAAGGTTTACGTCATGGTTTTAGCTGTTTAACTAAAATTGAAAGAATTTGAGCGGCGAATCGATGTCTAGAGAGTCTGTTAAGTGACGCACCCTTGTCAGACCACCTTTAGTAATCACCTGACCACAACAAGCAGCGCCGTGAGATTTACATTTGGGGTTTCTCAAAAAAAAAAAAAAAATGTGTGTATTCCTTGTTACACTTTGAATTGGATTGCACTAACAACATTCCCGTCCGCCTGAATTGTGTTGAGTGCCAATTTGCAGATGGTAATGTTTCATGTCCACAGGCAGCTAGGAGTCACATTAATTGGCTATGTAAGCAGCAGTGCGATGCATTCTGGTAGCGCCCCGCTGCCGTTTGAGTGAAGGGGCGTTGTGTTGCCCGCCGCATTAGGTGGCTGACCAGATGAAGTGTGTCAAAGTGGCTCTAGATTTTTCACATAACCTTTTGCAGACAAGCCTCTTTTTTTTTGGCCTCTGCTCCGAAAATGGCACGCCCATGAGAGCAGAAATTGTAATAACTCTGGAACTACTTTACTACTACTCCATTTGTACTATTCATTTTTGTGGGGGTAAAAGGGAACCTCTGGGAGTGTGGTAATGCGTGACCATCAGTTTATATGTTACTGTTGAAGAAATATATCAACATTCTGCTACTGGTTCTGGCTTGTTTGGGCCCCAATTGGGATCTGCTTGTCTCCAACAGGTATCTGTTGAGCTTAAATAAAAGTTACGCTATATATAACATAGGTCACTAAAACATTATCAAAAACACATTTTTTGGGAATTACCTTTGTATTAAAGAGTTTTCAAATAGCCAGTCTGCTTCAAAAATCCAGAAGGTGTTGATCAACGGAAACTTGACTGCTAATAATGGGCAAAGTGTCAGTCACTGTTGGCTGTGTACACTTATTATGTGCTCTACCTGATCAGCCAGTTGCAGCAAGACTAGGTATTGCATGGCGTCCTCAGCAGTGCCGGCCCGAGCCTCTTGGGGGCCCTAAGCAGAAATTTATTTGGGGGCCCACCACGCAGTCACCTGTGCTAGAAGATTATTGGCACAAATGTCACGCTATACTGTTATAGCGAAAATTATAATCGAATACAGTGAGGTTATAATACAAAACTAGGGCTGCTTGCAGCATAAGCGAACTAAGCGGCTGCTTGGGGCCCCCAGCAGCCGCTTAGTTCGCTTATGCCTTGGGCCGGCCCTGGTCCTCAGAAACAAGTGGAAAACTTCGGAAAAAAAAACTGGGAGGAATGTACACCAATGAATACTGAGCTAGAGGTACAACACCCATCACTTGACTGCTCCAAAGCTTTAACCTGTGAAGGAACTCTGTGGGCCTTTGTCAGCACGTCGTGGTAAACACCCTTCCTGTCTCATGCGCAGGATGTGTCAGTGGTATAGCAAGAACTGAGTGATCGGTTTCTCACGCCCACTTGTTAAGTACTCAATAAAAATAGAAAAAGACCAAGGTAAGGGAGCGGACAGGTTTGACACCGAGAGATTTTGCCTGAGGGTTTGTGTGTGTGAGAGGTGGGGTGGTGAATGCACTCAGTTCTGTGTTTCCTTTGTAATCATGAACTCAGAGGAAGACAAATAAAAAAAGAAAAAACGGTCTAGACATCAGTTACCACTCATCACCTACAGTAACCCTCTGCTATGGCGGAGGTGAGAGAAAAACCTGTTAAAAGACACCATGACACCTTCCATACACACACACACTCCACTTCCTCAGACTGAGCCCTCCTCCCTGCCAAGATAAACTATCCTCACATGCTATAACTGAGGAGCGGCAGAGCACATTACAGACCACAGGCTGCTGTGTGTGCACTTTAGCCACCAGCTTCACAACAACACGTCAAAGCATGTCAACAAAGAGAAGATAAACGGATGGATGTTCCCTTCCCTCTCTCTCTCTCTCTCTCTCTCTCTCTCTCTCTCCCCCGAGGGGGGGAAAAAAAAAGGTTCGCATGTTCAAACATTCAAAGAGCAAAGCTGCAACGCTTCCTTAATTGACATCAACCTGAGGAGGGATCCGTCCATCGGGGGCTCTGAACCACCCTTTTTCGAAGCACGCGCCGTACCCGAGCGGCAGTGCGGGGGCGCAGAGCCGCGCGTTTAGGCGTCTCGCCTTGTGGGAGATACTTTAGGGCTGGATATTAGAAACCAATCTCGCCCCAAGAGCTATCGCAGCGAGGCAGAGAGTGATGACGCGCGCGCTTTGGTAGCTGCAAATGCGACATGAGCCCTCTCCAGCCGCAGCTGAGGGAGAGGGAGCGGCTCAACGAAATCTCTCCTGCCACCCGTTTTTTGAAAGCGCAACAATTTACCTGGTAAGCTGAAGAGCGCTGCGCGTGTTCTGCAGAGTCATAAAGTATTAGAGACCCCCGCCCGGGCCTCTTGGGGATGGAGGCACCATCATTTCTGTGTGGGTTGGGAGAAAAAAAACGGTAGACATAGCAACCACTATCGGTGTTCTGTTAAGTAGATTTTACGACGCAGTTCGATGTAGTACTGTAGTGTCAGTGCAATGTTGCAATGTTATAAGAAAACACAAAAAAAAGGGAAAAGGGCCTTTTTTTTCCCCTGAAAAGTCACATAAATGGGTCGGTTGTGACATCTGACTTTGGGACATTGTATCTTGTGGTCAGTACTGTGAAATTAACTGCCAAAAAAACCCACAAGACTATATTTGGTGAATTAACATCCCACGCATAATGTAATTTTCCAACTTTAATTTATGGAAATAGTCATTAAGCAAACTGCTCAGGTGAAAACGCTTTAAAAAGCATTTATTGCTCCATACGTACAATATTTATGAAGCAGCCATCCAATTAGCAATATCATCCGAAGCAGAGTCGAGGGCAGAACGTGAAGCCGAATGCAACGGGTGCGAGTAGATGCGTCAGCACTGAAAGAAAACCGGGAGTGATGAAAGCAGATGTGGATGCGGGAAACGAGGTGAGAAAGCACGCGGTGTCTGCCGCTATATATAGCGCGTTAAAAAGATTTTTAGGTATTCATTCATTCTGCAGTAGGCTGCAGTAGAGTTATTGAGATACTGATGGTTGGATTTCACCTCATCCGCCCGGGCAGTTTGTTACACTTAACCATCCAAGAAGCTGCCATTGAAAAACCGTTTCGCAAAAAGACAGTTCATTTAGAAAGAAACATGGCGTGTGATTGGACGACATTCATAGAGTGTGAATACTAATGCGGCTGTGTAACCCAGATTCACTAATGATATACAGTCTGGTAGATTTGACTCTTGGTTTCAGCCAGTAAAAACGTTAATGATTAAAACCAGGGAGAGAAAAGGATGTTTATTCTAGTTACTTTAATAGAACGATCTGAGAAGTTGGGAACATGTTGAAACTAGACATTGCTGTTTATGCAGGGGATTACAAGCCCTCAAAAAAGAATTTGTAGTCCTAAAAAATAGACTAAATGCACCAATGAGGGCAGATTCCCAGAGTGCAATAAACATTTCATCTGCGGTCTAAATACAGAACGTGGGTACTGAGGGATTGAGGCGTAAAGCTTCCTTCTCATTTCCCCTCCTCCCGTTTGTTATGACGAGCCACATTGTTACTGCTCGCTCATGTTTATGCACGACGCCATCGGCGAGCTACATGCGTCCCGCTAACCGGATCGCGGCTCTCGAATCCATCTCGCCGGCCTAACCTTTTCCCTTTTTTCCCGCCGCGGAGAGAGCAATTTGCCCCCCCCCCGGATTTCTGTCGTGCCGCCCGTGGGTGGGCTCTCGTCCCGATGACGTCGCCTGCTGTGCGCCCCGGCGTCGGAGGCCGCTGCGCCCCCTGAGGGGTGATCAAGATGCCTGAAGAAAAAAAAAAAAAAAGCTCACTAACACCTGCCACCGAGAGCATTGTGCTGATTAAGGCAGAACTTTGACTCTGAGCCGACAAGAGCAGAAGGAGAGAGGGGGGGAGAGGGGGGAGGGGGGGGGGGGGGGGGGGGAGGACGCCAGCGGCCATCTTTGTGGGTTAGGGGCAACGGTCTTGTCGCACTGACAGCAACGCCAAAGTCACTGCTTTTGTTCGCGCGTCCCGCTGGAGAGCCATTCGTTCTTGAAACCGCCGTGTGACGCGGCCCGGCGCTTAACTCTGGATTTAAAAAAAAAAAAAAAAAAAAAGCCTCGCGAGCCGCTCTAGTTCACACTCGGTAAATTGGGCCGTAATCCAGTGGAGGACATGCCTCGGCTGCTTGTACATGGAGACAGCGGGCTTTTTATGTGCCTTTTAAGGGAGTCTCCTCCGCATGATGTTCCTAATGAGCCTCGGCAGGAAGCCCTCGTCGTCATTAGATGTTCACAGGGAGGAAGCCGCCCCCCCCCCCCCCCCCCCCCCACGACCCTCTCCCCCCCCCTCCCGGTTTGACGGACAGAGAGGACGGAGCACGATCCTCTGTGCTCGCTCTGTGGCGCTGAGATCGCCGTTCCCCCCCCCCCCCCCCCCCCCCTTTCAGCGGTCGGTTGACCTCCAGAACCACAGAGATGATGACAAAGACAGGAAGAAGACGGAGAGGACTGAGACAATCTGAATGGAAATAATTGATGAAAGCTTTCATTTATTCACCGGCTTTCGTTTGTCCTCCAGCGCGTCCCCCATGGATATTCGGTCAGGGGTAAAAAAAAAAAAAAAAAAAAAGTGTCTGCAAACAGTCGGAAGTTAGCCGAGGCCTTATGAACGGAAAGTGATTGCATTTGTTTTGCGTCAGTCAATTTCAAAGCTGCGGATAATTGTCACGTCAAAAACGTGACAATTATCCGCAGCAACTGACAACGAGTCTTAACGAGATTGAGACTTTTTCTTGTACTTTCACGGCCGCGGCGTCGCCCTCCGTGTGCTTCTCTTGCTCTTCCTCTGCCGGCTGAACCACGGAGGTCCCGGTCCCTGCCAGAGGATTACACAATGATACGCTAATCATTGTTTGCTGCCTTTTCCCCCCGTGTTTGTGTAAGCTTGTAATCACTGTATTCTGCTTTTTGTGGGGCTCCACGCTGGGTTTCATTAAGGACCAGCGCTGCGCCACCTCCAACCCTCTCAGCCGAAACGTGTTTCGGGGAAGAAAGCTGGCGAGATCGGTTGATTGTGAGTCATTACGCCGACATAATTAGGGGACTGGTACGTACTTTTTATTGGGAATTGGTGACATCTTTTCTCACATGGCGGTTGTGAAGCCACCAGCATGTGGATACGCGTCGACAGTAATTACCCCGCGGGGTAATGCAGAGCGCAAAGGCCCACGGCGAGAAGACGTTACGCACCTCCGCTCGGAGACGTCTGAGCCGCGTGATGAGTCTCCCTCCAGTAGAATGGAATGCCAAGCCAATGTAGTTGGACAATGTATGGATTTGAAAATGGGGTCTTTACAAAGTGTGGCAAGGACAAAAACCACGACTGGAGAATAACACAGCAGACGTTGTGATCGGTTCACATTCAGAAAGGCAATGGGATTTGGAGTCAGCCTTGTAATGGAGGAAAAAATGCCTTTTCGCTTAAATGATCCAAGACATGAAACAAAGTCTCCTGTTGTTTAAATAGAACTGGTTTTGCTTAAATTGCAAAGTGGAATGCGTTTTTATACTTCAGTAATTTGAATTCTGCAGTTTTCGGCTGTACATGGTCAGGGGACGTTGTTGGGGGTATGGGGGGGGGGGGGGGACATAATTACAAAAGCTAGTCAAGCCTAACAAAACAGTGCTCAGAGCCTGTACGACTATTGCTGCTGCGAGACCCTTTTTGTCACTCCCATTCTTCATAGTCTGGAAATGGCAGGAATTAGTTTATTGTAATTCTAGAACAGGGAAATGGGCGGTGGGGGGGGCGGGGGGGGGGACTGGGGGGGAGGGGCAGAGACGAGGGAACTGTGTGCGTGCCCCTAATTGAGTAGCAGCAAGGTTAAATTCCGAACCCCCCCCCCCCCACCCCTTCTGCTCCTCTCGACCATTTCCAAAGTAAGTAAAGAAAGGTGAGCATCACAAGACACAGTGGGACCATGCGACCGCCTAAGATAATATAACATTTCAATCAATGGTGGACCTTACGGCAGTGACTCCTGCAGAGGTGACATTCAACTCGAACAGCTCCCCCGACTTCAATGTTTAATCCCCCGTGTGCAAAGGTGACATCAGACGAATGCAATTTGGGTATCAATTATCCTTAATGTACTGAAATACTCGAGATTGGGAAGAGTTTAGGACCCCAGATGGAATACGGGAACCACCTGGATGGAAAAGACAGACGGTCCGCGGCCTCATATTTTATTTCATTTTGCTGAAAGACAAACAGCTTCATCCTCGACAGGGGGAAGTCACTCAAAAATGTAATATGATGCGCGGAGCAGGAACGCGCACCGCGTTATTGGGAAAGCAGAAACGCCCGTTCTCGGGTGTACAGGGCACCTGGGCCTGGGAATCAATCAATAGCCTCGACCCTATCGCACCGTCCAATTTAATCTGGATTATTGCCACGTAACATCCCGCCTTCGACTCGTGAGAAAATCACACACATCAACAGAATCCCTTTATAAAAGAAATAGCTCAGAATGATGCATGTTTTCTTCTTAGTTGAAACTTTGATTAAAAAAAAATAATAAAAAAAACCCCACATCTATTATCCAAAGTTTGAAAATAGTTCCTTCTTTTCCGGGAAATAGCAACGTCTTTGTGTCTCGGTGGGTTGCCTGGCAACGTGTTCCATCACGGATTCCTCTCATCTCTCTCAGGTCAACACACAGTGACGGCCTGATGACTAAAAGCCCGGCTTTACCGACAAATGCGGAGGCTCTATTGCTTTTAAAAAAGCATGTTGTTGCATCTTCTTATAAGTAACGACACACAAATGAGGAATTTCAGCATTTCAGGCGATCGAATTGAAAACAGGGTTCGCAACATGCGTCGTTTCCTCTCGACTTTCTTCACATTGGCATCAAACCACACTATGCGATCATGTTCATATTCATTCGAGTCTTTATGTAATTTGGTGTTTGTGCCAAATTGCCAACTACGACTTGAATAGTAACTGCTTAACGAGTCACATGCGTTCACAGCATCCTTCATAGTGAGGGACCCACTACAGGGAGGGTGAGACATAAGTCGCGGTGGACAGAAACGGTGCAGTTCATGTGCAAGTACGTCCACTCAGATGGATAAAGTGTCCATCAAACCACATGAGTGCGCTCACACCGAGTCGATTGCAGAAGAGAACGAATTTGCCTCGAGCCGATAAACAACGACATTAATCGCCATCACTCGGCTCGAAAGTCACTCGTTCTCCTCCTCTCTCCTTTATCGCCCCGTCTTTCCGTCTCCTCCGCGATAAAATCGTAGTTGAACAGTGTTTCTTTTTGCCGTGAAACATGCCATCTAAAAGGTCCGCGAGAGTCGACGTCTAACGGCATCTGCTGTTTAAACGCTGGAAATAACAGTAATTTACCAGCCACCGCGTTGACCTTATTAGTGCGGCGAACAATGGCACTTTTTGGGGAACTTCCGCTGGGCCAATGGCGAGGCCCCTGATGATATATAATACCACTTGGCAGGCAAGTTAATTATAAGCGGAGGAGGCTGCCATGTGAAGGCGACGTGTACGTGTGTGGGCAGAGAGGAAGCAGGGTAAACTGTTATCCAAACTGTCACAGTCACTTTCAAAAGAGTCGGCTGGCTGCAGTCGCCGTGCACACATCTTTTTTTAACGGATGTTTTGGATGTTTATTCAACACAAGTCTAATGAATAGGATTCAATCAATTGTCTCGCATCCTCAGGACGCACGGTTAGATTGACCAGATCACATCTAATTGTAATGAACAAATGTATTACGAATGAACTGAGAGCAATGAAAACTAATCCTCACTTTTTAACGTCCTAAAAATGTATTCATTTTATACACGGCTGCCTACTTTGATTGAGCTTCTTAACTGGTGAAAAATGAAAATTTCTTTAAATAAAGATGACTGCTGTCAGTGAGGAGTTTATAGCTACAGCGGCCAGAATGAAAATAAAGTTACGTTACTTTTAAAGTTGTAGAATTGTACTGTTTGTGTGTGTATTTTTTTTATTTCTTTCTTTTATTACAAGGTAAAATAACAAGACAAGGTTCAAACCCCCCACCCAACCTCCACGTGCATTCATACCACAACCACACTCATCCACACAATAGCAAGATAGAAAAGAAAGCACAAAGCAAACAAAATTAACATAAAATGAAGAATAAAATAAATCAATAATGCAGTCAAAAATCAAATACAATAGAATTAGAAATAAAATACATATTTATAATATTTATATATTTGTTTGTGTGTTTGCTTCATTCGAGGCTACCACATTTTTTTAATTGTGTGTTTCTTTTTCTCCTTTAAAAGCACATACATCTCCCCCGTCTGCTTAATCAGACCAAATAGCTGCAGAATGTTGCGGGCCATCTCGCTTCAGTCTCCCCTTATGTCTCTGTTTTCTGGCCGGCTTCATTTCCACGCTAACGCCGTATTTATGCCCCCGGAATTGCAACTAATCTCCCCATCAAGCGGACGAGATTTACAGCGAGCTCACAGCCAGAGCAGCCCGTTTGGCTTTGCCCGCAACAAGCCGAGCCATCTCCCCCTTGTCTTCCATCAATCTGACAGTCGACATTGCTTCAATAGACCTGGCCCCCGTCTAGACTCACTCTTGCAGATTTAATTCAAACAGCTGTTTCGCTCCTCACTCCAGACGCCCCGAGCACATTCGCTGAGGAGAGGGAAGTAGAATGGCCGAAGGGGAGCGGGGGGGGGGGGGGGGGGGGGGTGGCTGCTCTTGCCTGTCTGGGGGAGACATTCCTGAGGCTTGATAGGAAGTGACCTCGAGGAACGTGAGGATGTCAACGTGCAAGTTAATGACACATTTTGGGGCGGTTGTGTTTTCTGACTGACTGTCCAAGTTGCCGTGGCCTTGAGCTAACTTTAACAACTATTTACCCGTTACGTTACGATGACTACTTCAGAACTAGTTGCTAGTTACTAGTAATTTCCCCATACCATGCTACTGATGCTTCTTCAAATATTTGGTTGTTGACATGGCATACATTGTTTTTAAATAACTATTTCGAAAGCTATTCATTACTTTTGGAAGTCAATTCATTCATTTAAAGGATTTTAAATTATCTGCTTAACTTCCATCAATTCTATTTTTCATCCTAACTTGAGCTGCTCCACTATCCATCCAATGAGCCAATGTGTTTGTTGTGCCTCATCCACCATCCTGCCTTCAGATCGGACCATGCTCCTCGATGGGGGGGGGGGTTCTGTGCACCCATCAGGCGGACCCGGGCTCACTGAGCAGATTGCCTGGCTGCTATAGAGGTGCTGAGGTACATTCGGTGCATGCGACCCCCCCTCCCCGCCGATGGGATGGGACGGGTGGAAGAAGAAGTGACGAGCGCGGCCCCCACGCTGGCCTCCAAGCTGTCCCGCAGATCTGCACTCTCTCGCTCCGGCTTCTGCACACCCGTTCCTCCCTCTGCAATGTGTGTCGGAGAGAGAGAGAGAGAGAAATGGGTATGGGGGGGGGGGCGGCGAATAGACAAGAGGGCACAATGGAGGGGGGGCCCAGTGTGAAAGATTTGTGTTGACGGTGGGAGAGCCGGAACAGACCGGTGAATGCCCTTCGTTATGAACAGTTGGAGGCCACATGTGGCAGCCTTCATCTGTCTCACTCATGTGTGTGTGCCATTCTGTTCTTGTTTTTTGGGCCGGTTCCCCAACACCAACCCACGGTCGGAACGACTCATCGCGGCCACGCCGTAAACATCCACAGCACCCTTTCAAATGTTCCCCTTTCACCTGGTCCCAGGAGTATTTCGGCGTGAATGAAAATCAAGTTTTAAGAACTGAGAAAGGGGGGGGGGGACCAGCAGAAGGAGTCAGAGTGGTGGAAATGGCAGCAAGGACGCGCGTAGTGTGAGAAAAGCCCATTTTTGGCCGTGAATCGGCACTTTTGTTTGGCAGAGCGTCACGCGCAGAGCAGCATGACGGGTTTATGGGGACAAACCTCGTGACAGGAGATGTCAGAGATTTGTGGTGAAACACCACATATGGGCTCGCGACTACAGAGAGCCAAGTTCTGACGTCAATGAGCAAAACTTGTGGAGGGAGACAAAAGACAATGAAGGAGGAAGATACTTTCTTTTGAGGTCTATTTTTGTGCTGATTTACCTTATTTTTTTATTTCTAAATTAGTCATTTCTCATCTGACCAAGGCTCAAGGTTCAAGGTTCAACACATAACTTAATATCTAAAAAAAAAAAAGTTGTGACATCGCCATCAGCAACATATTGCTAATGGGATATATTTTTCAAGGTCTTGTCAATAAGCAAGTATTAGCATACTGCGATTACATGGTGATTGGAAGAGAGAGAAAGTGAGAGAATGGAATCTGTACAAAAGTAACTCCGTTACGGGAAAAGCAATCTCCGTGTTGGAAAGAGCGATATAAAGTGAAGCATGCACACACTCATTGGACCCCAAATTAGACAATTAATTTCACTGCTTTTTGAAAATCTTGTTTTCTTGAGGTCAATGTGCCACCTGCTAATAATGAAAATAATACGAGTTGCAGATTGGGGATTGGGGAAATTGGACCCTTCCCCTGGTGTTGAGTTTCCACTTGTTTTGGCCGTCGCCGACGTGGCTTAGCATATGCTTTCTTCATGGCCGACAATTGGTCAATTGGTCAACATAAATTAAGAGAAAAAAATAAAATAGTAATCAGGGCACTCGAGGTATTTTACTGACCGGCTTGTCTGCCCCTCTCCAAATCCGATTGGATGGAGCTCTTCATGTCCGCTCAACGGCAGAATTTAGTCTCCAACTAGAAAGTGGGATTACGGTGCAATGGCCGCCCACACTGGTTGACAAGATCGAGCACTGGACGTGCCGTTAAACAAAGACACGAACTGTGTACGTAAAGAAGGGTGTGTCCGTTCATACCCTGGGGGGGAAATGGTGGACTCTTGTACAGTGCAGGTGCAAGCGAAGGACAAACAGACGGATCGGCACCGGCAGGTAAAAAGACGGACACTCGCGCTGACGCATCCTTTGGCCCCAGCGGAGGGCACTTAAAAAGGCCTGAAGACAACATCCGGCTCCCCGTGTCCGCTCTTCCTTCGCCACCTCTCTCCGCCTCCTGCTGTCCTCGCTTTGGCCTCGGCCCAGACAACCAATCATATTGATGGCTTTGTTTTTTCGACTCTCTCAAACCCCTTCCCCCTCCGCCGTCGCTTTCGCTTCCTGCTGCATTGTGGGTAACATCCAGGAATCCCGGGGCTGACGAGCCACAAAGAGATGTTTTGGGAGACGGCCAGCGCTGCTCAGCCAAATTGAGGCCGACCTCACACTGGCCCTCAATCAGGTGAGACAAACTTTGAGCGGCTGTTGCTGTCACTGGAGGCATCCATTCTTTTGTTTAAGATGCTTTGAAAATGTTTTGATCCAAATGATTCAACCGCAATGTATTGCATTTTATGTAAAACATCCTATTCAATTGTGGAACTTAAAGTATAATTATACGATTACTATCAATGCCGTGGGCCAGCAACTGGATGGCTTTAAACCATCTGTTTTGCAGGTGAAGCGACCGGCCGTTTGCATTGAAAAAAGTCCCACGATGGATCTAAAAGAAAGGAAAAGAATCTGCATCGATTCGACCACAATACGACTCCAATGAATGCTGATGTATCAGCTGGAGGAGTCAAGATAACAATTTGCTAACAAGTTCAACAAATCAACTTTACGGTAATAACATTTCAATTTTGTGTTTGCTTCTGCTGCCCCAAGTGGCCATAAACTCAGTTATTGCAGGTTTATTGAATGGATGTACGAGTCATCTGAGATCTTTATTCTTTTACAGAGTTATTACACTATGAGGTGAAATGATTTAGGTCTATAAACTTTCTTCCTTCAGCTCTGTATTGGCACAGATAAACCTTAGATAAACCCAATGGTGTCCCGACTTTTGACTTTGGGCCTTGGAAATTTCCCAATCAGATGAGTCCATAATTAAATAAGTCATTCATTTGTCACATTTTATCCTCCAATGTGCAGCCAAAAGGACAGGTGCATCCCTGAAAACATTTTCTTTTAATATTATCATTACTTCCAACCCCATTTTGCAACGCTTTCCTGGCCATCGCCTTCAAGCCCTACAATCTACCAAGTCGATGGTCCTAATCAGCTGCCAAATTAGCCTTTTTTGTTCACCGTTAATCCTCACAGACAAGCTCCTTTTGTTCGCCGTGGAGGTTTTTTTCTCTGCTACTTTATTTTTTTGTTCAGAATCATTGCCAACAACTCTTGCTTCTGTCTCGTTGGACTTTACCTTGCATGAAACATCCTATAGTCGGCCTATTAATGTATGTATAATGTAGTCAATTGGAGCGATATTACAGCTGCATGAAATACAAAACATGATTACTTGTTAATGATGAGAGATCACGTACTACCATGATCACATAACGCATTTCAGTTGGATCAACGGGGGACGAGATGATATAACCCCCTTTTTTATGGTAGAAACATGCGATTTAATTTGGGATTAACTCTTGTATGAGGGTGAATATGCAAATGGACCACTAATGAACTTAAAGTATTCTCTTTGTGAGAACTGATTAACCAAGGGGCTCCTCTACCGCACATTTACATTTTTCTCAAGTCAAGTCAGGGTTCTCCAGTCACAAATTACAGTGCTTTTCCAGCCCAATTACATTGAACAAGTGCACCATTATCCAGTTCTGAACATCACACATGTATATTTGCCCCCTTCATTTTCTAAAGAGTGCTCCACGCCAAGGGCTTCTCAAGAGAGAGGAGGGCAATGGGAACCCGGGGGAAGTCAGATAGGGATGGTGGAAGAAGAAATAGACTGGAGAGTGATTAAAATAGTGCTGAGATGGATAAATTGAAGGGAAATACAGAACTGGTAGCTCTATTTAATGAGCATCATCAAAATGTGCATTCAGAACCAACTGAAGGAACATCGCGTTTCAATGGCACTTAATGCAATTGTGTTGTCTGACTTGAGCAGCCACCACTCGCCCATTTCTGCACCCAGAGGAACAATGACGAAGCGTGACTGCACAATGCCCCCCCCCCCCCCCCTCCACACCTGCACTATAGGATTAGATGGCTTCCACTCCGCTCATGCATGAGGGCAAGCAAAGGGCAGGAATCAGGCGTTATCGTCGCCATCCCACACAGGGCGCAGTGCGAGGGGGGCGAGAACCCCCAGCCTCTTTTTCTCCCCCGTCAAAAACGTGATGTTTTTGACATCTGGCCGCCGCCCTTTTGCAAAAACAGCGGCGGTGAGGCGAAATCCAATCTCACAACAGAGACAACTTCCCATCGGAGTGACGAATGTTCGGGGGGGGGGGGGGGGGCGTCTCTCCGGCTGTAGCTTTTCCGACTGTTCTGTTCATCGCCGTTACCTCTCTCTCTCTCTCTCTCTCTCTCTCTCTCACTTATTCCGCTCAGCTGCCGCCGCCGTCTCCTCCGCTCCGCTCGGGATGAAATAGACACTCGGGTGGGGGGGGGAGCACATTTCGTGAAGACGCTCCACCCGCTGCTCCAGCTGATTTCACAAATGATGGCGAAATGGCAAAGACTGTGACGGGGGTAAATGAAAAAAGCTGCCCCCCCACCACGACCTTCTTCCTCCAAACTTCTTATTCATAGATAACAGGGGAAGATTAGAAAAGCGCAGATGGGAGGGGCCAACATCAACCTCCACCAGCGGAACACGCTACCTTGACAGTAGGCCGTCTTACTTTGACAGGTCGATTTAAGGACCGATATTTCAGATGTCAGCGTTGTAAGTTGTGGTTATGCGGTGCACATGACACGGGCCGTTAGAGCCAAACGCTAAAGTGAGAATGCAAACAGGCACAGAGGGACAAGGCAGCCATACTGAGGATAAGCAGCCATTTCGTTGACCACGTCATTTTCAAATCGGTCTGATTTTTACAAGTAAAACACAAAGGGAAGTTGAGGAAGGTTATTCACTTACCAAGTGTCAAATCGCGAATGCAATTATTTTGCGCGCAAATTGGAACGTAGACCCGTTTTGGAGGCTCGCCGAAGAGCTAAAGTATCACAAAGTGGTCACAATTCATGATGCAGCATCCACTTCCCCTTGTGTGTCTACGCGGAGGACTATCGCATCCACGTTCAATCAGATTACCTTCCAGATTGCCCCAGTTGAGCAAGAGTTCCATCTCAAATGACATTTCCCCTTCGGGACTATTTGTATCACCATTCAGTGGGACTCCCATCGCTCGCAGAGTCACTCGGAACCATCACAAGACCCCCCCCCGCCCCCCAACGTATTAAATCTGTCTGTTTAACAAGTGACAGGTTATTTGCTGTTTTTGCACAATGTGGACAAATGGGAATAGTGCACCATTTCTTTCTTAACCTCACCAGGCTGGAGATCTGAGTGAAAGCACTGAACCTCGGGGGGGTTGGGGGCGGAGCGCCGAAGAATCCGAGAGGATGCGACGCGTTTCACTTAAGGGCAAATAAAATGAAAATTTAGTCAGCTTTTTTTGTTTTTTGCAAACTCTGCCAGTGCCGCAAACATTTTACACGTGACATCAGTGTGCTTGCTCGCTGTGGTGGAAACAGCCCTGTTGTGCATTTTTCATCAAGATGGTTTTGGGGAGGGCGGCGGAGGGGGGGGCTATTGTATAAACGATCTACAATGCGACAAAACGGCTCCACTCGCACAATTCGCCTCGCGTGGATGTAACACACCGCTTGCTGCCGCCGGTGTCGTAATCCCTACGTTAAAATCCGCACGTTAAAAAGCTTGTGACGTCAGGAGCGCATGGGGGCCACGACACAAAGACAGCTCTTCTTTTTTTTGGATCGATGCCGAATCCCGACCGGTTGATTGACGGTTTTTCCTGATTCTGTTTCGAGGTGTTAACGTAAACGCGGCTCTCGTTTGTTTGCTGCTGTGCATGATGCCCATAATCAGTCCGTGTGTTTAAACGTTTACACTGCCAGTCTAAATTCCTGCTACTTGATAAGGGCTTAAATTACTCGTTACACTTTCTATAGATTTGTGCATAAAACAAGCTGAACAACAGGACAAGAAGAAACGTGATTTTCTTCCATGTTAAGGTGGATCCAATGCATATGATCCATTCTGATTACTGTTTTTTTAAAGATCATTTTAGTCATCCCCCATTGGGTGAAATTTTTAAAAAGATATGATTGTCTTTCAGAAGTCCACATAGAAACCGTGAGCACTCATTACGCAGTAGATTGCTGTTTTCAAAACCATGAGTTTGGCATTTTTCCCGCCGCCATCGTGTTTTCTGGCGGTCGCCATCCAGCCACTTCTTCATTAATGAAGGCTTTAAACTGAGGGCTGAATGAAAATTCATGTGCTTTGCTCACAGACAATCCGGATTAATACAACAAGAGGCTGCCGCCTGTTTTTTTTTGGACCATGCCGTCAAAATGCATAGCCATCTGAGATCTGAGGGAAAACTGTGCACGTGCAAACAGAAAAGCCAGCCTTCTACGAGAACTCCGATCGATAAGCAATAGAAGGGAGTACATGCAGCCTTCACAGAGGACCAAGTGTGCTCATACCAGTGGCTCCGCTTCGATCTATTGCAGCATGTCGGCGGTTAATGCGTTTCAATCACTCCAAACTTCCTAAGTAATTTAATGGAAAGGTTAGGCAGTATTTTTCCGGCACACTCCTTTGCTCTCAAACCGCCTTATGCATCAAATGTTAAAAGCATTATCAGGAAAATACTGAAAGGCCAGGAGGCGCTGATGCAGTGCTGTTAGCAGGCTAGTAAAACAATTAAGGCAGAGCTATAAATAAGAACCGGGCTGATTTAAGTAGAATACGATTCTAAATTCACTTTTACTGTCAGCTGCACTTTGGCTGATGCTTCCGCTTTATCACATTAAACTTTCAGTTTACGCCTTAGCTCACGGTGAAAAATGAAAGCCAACCAATCTCTTTTGACATGCAACAGCTTCCTCGCAGGTCTAAAATGACTTGCGGAAAACAGCGCGTGCCTCAGAGATTATGCACCCAAGGCGGCAAATTAGCAGTCGCATTTTGTGCGTGTGTGGTGGGGTAATATTAAATACATACTGGAAAGAGAGGAGTGCACACTCTTCCAGCAAGGAGGACCGTGTGGTCAGAGCACACAGCGGGGTAGTGGAGCAGCACTCCACGCATTATTTGCTGAATCAATACTAACCAGATTATGTGAATATCAACCTTCAGAAAGATTTTGGGTGACTGTAAATTCAACAAGCTCCACATATGAACTGTGCATCTGCCCCAAGCTACATTGATGGATTCCCATTAATAAAATGAATTAAAAAAAACTCATTTGCCTTGTTTTTATGTGACCATTTAAAAACAAAGCAATTGACGCAGTGTAATTAAAACCAAAGCCACATGACATCATCGGAAACTGTCGTCGGGGCTGAAACACTGCAAAGGTCTCGCGTCTCCTCTGGAAAAGGCTAAACGTAGCTTCGGCCTCACTAAAATGCATCATAGCCAACATGACGTGGTGAACCTTCACTCAGGGATTAAACAAGGGAGCTGATTGAATAAAAACAAAACCAAAAAAAAAAAAAAAAAAAAAATTGGGCCTCATAAGGAGACTTCAGTTTCAGCCCCGGAAATTTATGAGGCCTGTTTGTGCTTCTCTGCTGCGCCACCGGGAGGGTTGGTCAGTAAATCTGGGGTCTTTGCTCTCATTCGGAGATAAATAATTAGGAAAGAAAAAAAAAAAAACAACAGGGCTTCGCCGCGCGCGGTTTAATTAAGGGCTTCTGGGAGTTATAATCACAGCTAAAGGAGACGCCGCAGTGATGAAGCAGAAATCCATAACGGTGAGGCAGACGGCTCAGCCAATCCAATGCACCTGCAATGTTGCAAGTGATCGTCTTTCTGCCGGTTTGTGCGCGTGTGTTTGTGTACATCTTTAAAACTTTGAGACTCGCAAAACAGGGAGATTGTGAGTTTGTGAGTATGAACCACAGTGGCTGTTAAAAACACGTTTGAGTACCTCGAGTCAATGAATGCTTTTCAAAATATGTGTTGAATAAAAGGAAAATCCACAGCAATTGTATGCAAGAGAGAAGGTTATTTGTGATGAACAACCATGTCAGGCAATAGATTCAGTAATAAGACCGAAGGCTTTTTCCTCGGTGTTTCTCACGACCAACTTGGGCGAGAGTTTGATCAGATGATTCAACCTACTCACCTGCCAAGTAACCGTTTTCCATGCCAGTAACAGTTTTCATGCAATAACAACCTCTGGAAGGCTTGTGTGGAGCAAACCATCCGCTGGCTCGGGGGGATGCAAACAAAAAATAAGGGGAGATTTGTTTGTAAAAAAGTGCTTTTACGAGTCATTTCATTCAGTCTTGAAGCCTCATATCAGCTCCAGGTGGACTTTAGAACTAGTAGTTTTGTAAATTCAAGGACTGTGGACTTTGACACCCAGGCCTTACATTGGAAGTGCATCAGTTGTGGTTCCCATAATGAGATTAGGAAGAGTAACCATACAGATGTTTCACAACTGGTGCTAAATATCTCTTAGAGAATCACAAGTAGAAAGCCCTTGATTTTTAAAAACTAGATCCCTGTATTTTATTCGATTGTACGGTATAATAATAATAATAATATCCTGACAGTGGTCGGACAAGTTTCTAAACCAATGCAGAAAAGCTGCTAAGGCCAGCGCTCCAAGCGGGGCCGAAAGTTGAAGGTCCGCCTCAGCGACGGGGATTTCCGTGTTCATTGCATGAAGCCGCTCCAGGTGATGCGGGTTGCAAAATACGAAACACAAAGTGACGAGCGTGTATCAGAATTAGCTCGAGCTCACGCTGATTTCTCTGGAGAGTCAACAGTTTGAGGAGCCTGCTTCGCTTGCACAATGTGCAGGTACATCCGGAGTGGAGCAGGATTAAAGGGAAAGAGCTTTTCAGAGGTGCTGATCCAGCAGCAGTTTAGAGAGGAAATGTGGCCTGCAAGGGTTCCACATCCAACTGGGAGTAAAATACGAAAAAGTCCCATATTAAATGAATCCAAATGAATGTTAACTTACTTTTTATGGCCTGCATTGCAAATCGTCCAACTTGGTTATACAAAATATTGCACACAAGTTGAAGCCGGCATTTTTTTGGAGACACGTGAACGGAGGGTTACGAACTTTTGTGCGTTGCACTTTGGTTGACCTCTGCTGACCCAGCAGCTAAAGGAAAATGTCTTTTGGAAGTGTGTAGGACCAAAATGGAAAAACAGTTACACTTGAGAATGAGAACTAAAACTGTTTAAATGGCAAATGGCTCAAACCAAATGACCCTACAGTGTCGCTGTAAATTTACAACATTATCCTGAAATTGGGCAGTTTAAAGATTCGGGATGAGCTGTTCCTCCTTCTCTGGTAAATTAGAACTTCCAATCCACGGGGTTTGTGTAAAACGCATCGTCAGAAAGAACCGGTGTGGTTTCAACACACGCTGTGGTCATATGTAATAACTAATTGCTGTTGGCCTGCAACAGTTAATGCGGCGTTTTCAAAGCAGGCGAAAATGATGAAGAAAAAAAAGGGCATCGTTAGCGATATGTCCCAAACACTGAATAACAACATAAACCATGGGAATAGCAACAGAAACAAGCTTTACAGTGAAGGTTCAGAGAGCAACTGTATCCACAATGTTGGGAAGATTAGTGGAAGCACTTAATGACGTATAATGATGACTTTCTCTGCGATTTCATTATTTCATTGCAGCAGTTGGGTCAAAATACAAACCTGCTTTTTTGCACATTATTTATTGAGCTCTCACACAAAAAACATTGATCAGAGAATGCCCGCAGAATAAAACAGTTTTAATCAGCTGATGTAAAATGAGCCAGATAACATGGTGCATGATATGTAATATTGATGTTAGTGAAATGCTGGGTTGTATTGATTGCAATGCTTCCTGCAGACGCATTTTGCTCTCTTCGAGCGCTGAAGCACTAATTCGCCACTTCACGAGAGACGTCTTCATTTTCTGTGTGTAAGAAAAGCAAAAATAACAAAATACTTTAAAAAGGTGAAACATAAGAAAGCAAATTGCTTTTCAAAACAACCAGAAATACAATTTTAAGTGAATGAAGGACGCTTTAATATCGCATTGAACAGTGGCCACAGGAAGAAATGCCTTCAGCAAACATGACATCGGTGCAGATCTAATCAACTCCTTCGCCATAGGTCAAATTTAGTGTACACTAAAGGAAAGAAAAGAAAATCATTCAAAGCCGGAGAGTGGATTTATTAATGAAATGCTCGAGAACGGACCTTCCCGTGCCGATTTTATGCAGATGCTGAAACAGCGCCGAGTTGATTTGGCACACAAAGGATGCCTATAAACTTTGAAATACGGTACTTTAAATTAAATTACAGCAAACAACGTCTTGACAAAGCCCCATTGCACTTAGGGCAAAAATAAGAACACACCCAGAAATGAGTATTGGTATGAGACATTGGTATTTACTATATCACAAAGAAAATGTGAAAAAGAACAAAACTTTAGACTTGAAATCAAGTGCCTAATATGTCATGCCATCTTTTCTGCAGAGTGAATGAGCACACACTGAATTGAACACGCATTGGCTGTCTCTCTCTCTCACGCACACACACACACACACACACACACACACACACACACGGCCTACGCATAATCAGGGGAATTCCACCAGCATTAAATCTGAATTTGATCATTTTAATGGGCTAATTACGTCCTGTAGTCAGTTATTTATGAGCATCCTTAAAGCCAGATTCCAGGAAGCACATGTCTCAAAGATTTCTCGCTGATTTACAGCCGCAAGCTGCTCTGGTGATGATTATTAAAAGGGAGATAAAACATTTACAACATTATTGTGAACTTTCACACCCAACTGTGTTCTTTATATGATCATGTTTAACATGGCCTTATTTCTACAAAGGCGTCAGTCTCTTCTTCAGACTCTCCTGTGCTGCCATCTTTACGAGCGCAGTCGGGTCGAGGTGTAACTCGTAACTCATCGTTTGTCATAGTGGTGTTTGGTTACGTGGGGACGGCAATGCAAAGCAACAGATCACTTTGATGTTTTTGCTACCAGTGGATGGACTCTTTGATCTACTGAGCCCATTGTGCCAAATGACTAGCACGGCAGCATGGAGAGAGCATTCTAAAGAGTGGACAAAGTGCAGTGGCACATGGCACCGGCCCCGACCTTCAAACCCATCTGCTCGGCTTTTAAGGCCAACCGGCGGACGCGTCTTTCCTCTCGCACAAATGACACACCAGACCTCTTCGCCGAAAAAAAACACAGAAATAAGACGACAAAGCCTGAATGCGGTGCAAATAAAGGGTTTATCTCCGCACAGCTGTGAGGGATTGCACGTTGGCTTTAAATTGTCTCCTGCAAATGTGCACGTGCAGGTTGGAAATAATTCCTCATCTTTATATGCACACAACAGGAGGAAATGATTTGTCAAAATGAATGTCATCTCATTAAGTCCAGCGTAAGCGATAGGATCTTCTCTGCTGGTCTGAGCTTCTGCCTGCAATAGATTGTTCAGCAGCTCCTCTATTTAAGATCTCAATCAATTTCCTTCTATGGGAATTTTTTTTTTTTCTACATTGAAGGCCTTTGACTAATGTAATGCACTGCTGGCTGGCTTCCATGACACCACAGCTCCGGCCGCTCCGTGCATGACAAGTAATACTGATTTGTTGTCTTGGCCAATGCCTCTCGCTGTGCTACTGTTTTTGCTTTAGCTGCCTCGCTTAGTTCTCCCGCGAAATGGATACAAGTGTGGAACAACACAGCACTAGAAATGGCTGAGAGGTTATGAAGTGGATGATGGGTTGAAATTTACCAAAAATAGCATACACACACAACACAGCGGTAGTGCTTGAGCAAAAGAGGGAAACCTAGTCACAGTAAATGCAATTTAGCGAATGCCTAGTGAGTATGTGTGTTCAATGTAATTTATTTACTTTATGCAACATGAATGTGCATTAAGTTATTCTGCACCTTAATACCGCTGAATGCATGTGTGTCTGGACACATGCAAGTGTGAATATATGTGTATACACATTATGTTAAGGATGTAGATTGTGAACAAAATGTCATTTTCACCAACTTTTCTGTTCCTGGGGTATATTCTCTTACTGCTTGCCAAATAAGGAATGGAAAGAAGTGTGTTTGAAATGGGTGTCGCCTTCCCTTCCGGAGCCACGGTCGCTAAAACATGATAAAGTGCCCACTATAATCCCCTTTCCAGTGGAGAAAATGTGATGAGGTGCCATTTATGCTTGCCCTTCCGCTGGAGAAAAATGTACCTGCATGGCAATCCAGCGGAGAAATCGTGATGTAGTTTCCTTTAGGGCGCCTTTCCAGCAGGAGGAACCGTAAGGTGGTGCCCTTTAGGCGGCGCTGAGGGGAAAAAATGTAACGGATGCCTTTTAGAATTGCAATTGTGTGGTGCCGAAGTAACAACAATCCACCTTTGCAAATAAAAACTGTGTGCACGCACGATTTAAGCACAGTAGGTCACAGTTGAACCGATAACAACCGCAAACTTCAATGGGTGTTTTCAACAGACGGTTCGGTCTGACTGCCCGCTTGTTGTTGTGTCGTACCTATTTTTAGGAATCGCATATTGTGACAGCGATTCTATCATATGGGCAAAGCGGCGTTATTTCGTTCAAGCTAAAGGGCGGTGAAGTGAAATTGGATTCTTATGAGGACGGCCTGAACCCTTTCGTAGGCTCTCGAAATTTGACTGGGCCATGAACATGGCACGTACTCCTGAGGTCATAATACCTCTCCCCTCTAAAGGACTCCTTTGGTTTTAAGACCCAGATGGAGATGAATGGGACCTCGCACTCCATCGCGGCGTAACACACTGACATCAAAAAAATATACAACAGTTTTTGCAGTTTTTTGCACTGATAAAAGATCAGGATGAAACATAGCTTTCCAAATGTCATCCGTTCTCCGTTTGCATCTGCCTCGGCGAGGCGGTTCGATGAACGTCAAGCAGCTATTTTTACATTACCTGCTTTCTCTTCCAGAAAAATTGTCAGCCGTTCACAATGTGCCTGTTTGGAACACAACTGCCTCCTCTGAACAGATGCATTTGTATACTGGTCTATTAGCTAAATGGATCATCCCCGGGTGCAGCTGTCACGAGGCAAAAGGCATCTGGACCGGGAGCAAAAGAAATTGCTGATTCACCAGCGACTACCTTACTGTTTCTGATCCGCACATCGGAAATGTTAAACTTCAAATATATTGTACCAAGCTAAAAAACGAATAAATGTTAATATGGCCTCCAGTTACCCCGTGTCGTTTGGACGGGCGCTAAAGCTCCCTGACGAAAGGTAGTTTTCCCTTGAAGGCTTTGATCGCTGAAATGAGGATGCAGCCTCTGGAGGGTTAAAAAAAAAATGGTGGATTCTAAAGAGGGGAGCCATCATAATTGTAATTTCCAATGCCAAACGAGAAGAAATGTCAAGATCTGGTAGCCACTCAGTGACAGAGCCGGAGAGAGTGCTTGGATGGGGGCCCAGGAACAAAAGGTTAGAGCCCTATAAATAGCGCTGACAGCGCTAGCGGTAATGGCAGCAACGGTTGGAGGAGGCTAGTTTGTAGTGATGTCGAGTCAAGGAGTCCTCCGATCTCGCTGCACCACTCGCGTCTCAGTGTCTTACCCATTTGCCATTAGGTGTAATTGTCCGTCTTTGCGCTGGTAAAAATGGCTCTGGGGAAAGACTAAATAATACAGTATTGGTGCTTGGCTTCAAGGTGAAAAATAAAGCCTGAATAAATATCTCCGCTATACGTTTTGTGAAAGCTAAAGGCACAGCTAACACAGAAGATAGGAAAACGGAGGATTGCATTAGTGCACATACGCGAGTTGCAGTCGAAGTGTTTTATACTGAATGTTTATGCCTAAATGAATTCAATACAATTTCAATTCATTTTATTTTGTTTAGCCCAAATACGCAAATGACACATTTCCCTCAGAGGGCAAATAATAAAAGCAAAGCAATGCATTCAATGTCAAACCATCTTTTACGTTCATTCCTCAGCAAAATGAAAGAATAAGCCATTAAATTAGAGGAATGAACACTCTTACTCGTACATCCTTCAGAATGGAAACAGATGCAGCGTGTCACAATGTCTCTATTGTTCCTGTATATTAAAGTAAAATGGCCAAAAGTGGGTAGAAAATGGAAATCATACATGAACGCAGTTCCATCAATTACAATAGAGAGAACGGCACTGTGCAACACATGTGGATATCTGGGTGAAGGGCTTACCTCCATGTGTTTTAAACTGAAATAATCACATTAAATTCAGCAAGGCTCATGAGTGTCTACACCTGATTACACTCATTGCCGTGCATCAGGAGTGTTTACCGCATCAGTCGGCTATTGTGAGCATCATCAGTGTGTGTGTACACACACACACACACACACACACAGAAAATAGGAAAAGAGAATGAGAGCCATGAATCAGGACAAACCTTGGAGACCGTGACCGTAATTAATCTTCTATAGGGGCTCCTGGGTAATTCAATCGCCATTTAGAAACAGCTCTCTCTGCATAACGCGCATTTCATCGCGCTCGCGTCGAGATCCGTCCCCGCGCCAGCGAACGGGCGGGCTGCGGAAGTGGCAGTAAGCGCCGCACATTGCGCGGGCATCGGGCCTAACTGCGCGGATAACCTTCCGGGTCGCGCTGACACCGGGAATCCGGTGGAGAGCATCCTGGGGCGTTGATCGGACGGCGAGGCGGGCCGCGTTTCGCGAGCTCGCCGTTTCTCAGTGAGGCAATTGTTGCCGCCATGACTCGACGTCGCCACTCGACGCTATTCGAGAGAGTCCCAGAAAGCCGTTTGCTGGACGGCTCTGATATTCTACCGCGCCGCTCTCCCCCAAACTGTCTGCGCTCAACGACACCGAACAGGTGCGAGCGCTCAGCCACTGTGGCTGACGCCCGTTCATGCCAAGATGTGATTGCAATAATAAGATGTGGGGGGTTTTTTCAACCAAGTGATTGGTCACATTTAGAGGCCTTTTGTGTCGACGCAGTGTTACAGATGCTGCTGTATAGTTTTTGGAGCTCCGACAATTTTTTGTGCGGCAGAGTGAACTCGATCAAAAGCCTCTGTTATACCTTATTTCTGTTTTAAGTTTGACTGCGTTCATTAACATTTTAAAGTGATATTCAGGGTTGCGCAGCGCCAATGAATAACTAAAGGCGATTTTGCTCTTTTAAATTATCATTTCTTCAAAAATGATGAGAACTAAAATTATTTTTTTTTACATATTACCGTTATTATTTCACCAAATTAATTCCACACGATCAAAGGGCAAGTTTAACACACTGTGAACATTGTTCTCACATCTGAGTAAAAAGGTTAGATGAAAAGACATTGATCAGAAGAAATGCCCTTGACGTGTTTTTTCTTTTTTTATATATACACCTAGCAGCAGGGCAATTTTGCTATTAGTCGAAGGTCTGTGAGCTATTCATGCCTTAAAATATCATCCTTTTATATCAATTTAATCATCATTAAAGTCAGAATCAATTTTCTTTTACCAGCTGTCATAGAATTGCAACATCATTTCAAGCCGTTTTTTCGAGTATCACAATAAAAATAAATATTTCAGCAAATCCATGTAAAACTAGTTCACTGACCTTTCTTTTATTATTTGTTATGAACCAATTTTTCTTTTTTGAACCGTTTCTACCAGGACAATTGGGAAAACAAAACAATTTGCAACCAATGAACGGTCGTCAGCAACCCTGGGCAGCGTGAGTGAGGGTGGAACATGAGCGGATTGATGGATTTTGAAACTAACGAGCCAAGGTTTCTGTCATGTGACCAATGTGTCGCAAAACAAGACAACACAATCCAATTATAATGATCGTAGAGGACATTGAGGGTTTACACAACACTGACTTCTGTCCTTGGTGGGAGCCACCACGAGCCCCATCTGACAGCGAAATGCCTTCCATGCTAATTGACTGATGCAGCAACATTGGCGGAAGGAAATTAAGCATTTTCTAAAAGTGTAACAGCTCGTGCTGGAAGCAATCAAGTCATTTACGAGAGAAATCCCGAAAAATGTCAACCTGCGCACACGTGTCTGATATTATTTTGTTAATAACTACCTTTACAACAAACACAGAGCGCAATTTTATTAGCGAGCATTTTTACCCCTGGGAAAATTAAGCCTCATCCGGCATTCAAGAGTCTCTCTCTCTCTCTCTCTCTCACCTGTGTTAATAACCCCCGGTTTGAACCATGCTCCCATGTGGACTAATGGGCCATCCATCTGCGTGCTGACGCGGAAGCAAAGAGCACCATTCCCCCTGTTCTCTCCACTTGTTTCCAGAGTTCCATCCGCTCTTTACGCCGTGACCGATAGCACCCGAGCGGCTCTGTGGGTGATAAATAAATCGTGCAGGAACTGGCAGAAACTGGATCTTGAATGGGAGGGTCCAATGCAATGGGGAAGGAGAGATCAATGTGTCTCTTAATTATCAGTGTGGCCACAGAGCACCATTGGGTTCAGGTCAGCTGCCACATGCACTGCGTTTATTACACTTTACCCAACAGACATGCTGATGTACATTGGAGTGTATTGCTCATTATAGACCGGAAATGTTCTTCCGGAGCCAGGAAGCCATTCTTTTCATTTTGTTTGAGACGGGTTGTTTCTGTAATGCTCCGTTGATGGAATGTGAGTGGAATCAAGAATAACGTGTACCCTTGTTTCCTCCTCCTGCTGCTTCTGACGAGCTTATCTTGCGAGAGGAAAAAATCCAATTCTTGAGCTCAACGTGTCAGAAACTGACGCTTCCCCTGATTGAGTCGGGACTTTGTGTTTCCCTGGAATGTTTTAAACAAATATGCATCAACAGACTAATCACATTGTACGGATGCGAGAGGGCGGTTTGGGATTAGGATGAGGCTCTAGATTTAGGGTTGAACCTCACTCCTGGCCGCTCAATTTAAACCGTAACCGAGCCGAGCAGATGGCGGCCGACAGTGTGTAGTGACTCCGTTAACGGTGTACCCGATGCCCCAAAGCAATAGGAGCAGAGGAGAGGATACTTCCGTCCTCGCACAAGAGGAAGTGGCCACGTCAAATATCTTTGCGTTTGTACCTTTTGTTGGTTTTCGGTGTGACCACCGGCGATGCCATTTCCTACTTACCATGTTCAACGGGCGTGGCGGCACATTCCAGTTTGTGCAATGTCCCGAAAAGAGCGGTTGATTTGATTTGATATACAAATTATAATACATGCATCGTTCTCCCTTTTCTTTGCACACAGCCCAGTCCGTCCGCATCCTGGCATTGTGGCTTTTTTTTTTTGTCAGATTGCCGCTTTCCCTCCTCCCTGGTCTCTCTCTCTCTCTCTCTCTCTCTCTCTCTCTCTCTCTCTCTCTCTCTCTCCCTCTCTCCCGTCTCTCACCCTCTGCGGCTCCATGCAGTTCTTTCAGGGGAGAGGAATCAGCTCATGTTAAGACCTCACAGTTATGATGAAAAGGGTAATCATCCTGTCACTGTGTGCAGCTAGACGAGCACTTTGAGATTTTTTAGAGCTACAGCTGACACCAATGACAGGCCGGGTCACGGTGCTACTGTAGTCAGGAGAGGAGAGAGGGGAGATAAGAAAAGGAAGCAGTGGGTGGGGTGTGGTGGAGTGGAGAGGTGTGGATTTAGCACTGGAGGTGGAGGAGAGCCAGAATAATGAAATGAAGTCCTCTTCATGGAGGGTTCCATGTTTAAGCATTTCAAATCTCTAATCAAAAAAGGTGGAAAATTGTCTTTCTGATTCGTAAGCTCCACTGAGCAAATTACTCTGAACATAGATAAGTGAAATAGCAAAAACAAAACATTTTGTCTTTTTGATTTCCTTTTTTATTGAAGTGGATGACAAGATAGCTCACTGAACAAACAACTACAGCCACTTGTTTGGAATAAACTGATTTTAATACTGTTAAATACTGGCTTGGAACAAGGTTACGTAAGCCCACACACATTTTCCTACATTTTCCACATTTAACTATAATTTGCAACCAAACCTTTTTAAAAATGGGACAAACCAACTGCAGAAAGGGTCTACACACCATTAATACATCCTTGCCATGTCAAAGTGTGTCCACAATCCACCTTGTTTAGACAACGCGTGTAAATTAACATAAATCGTGTGTTTTTTTACGGCCAAGTTGACGTTTCCTTCGTCCTTCCGGAGAAGACGCGTGGTGTTTCTTCGGTGGCTCGGGCTGAGTGATGTCACGTCCGAGGGCCCCCCCATCACTCTCCCCCACCCCTCGGTCTCCAGTTGACGGGTCAATGGGCCGCACCGAGGGGACATTTGCGGCAAACAGAGTGTAGGACAGAATGCTATCAGCTCTCTCTGCCGTGCGCTGATGGAATCAGGCACGGATGGGCAGATCTCACGGCGTCACCGTGGGACTGCACTCTCCACCTGTGTGAATATTTGTGAACGCATGGGTGGGGAGGGGGCAGAGGGGGGGTGTGAAGGAGCGCTCATGTGCTCACGCAGCTGGGGTGAGAAAAGCACTAGTGACCGACTTTTCCTCCCGAAACGTCACCCCGGCACAAAGCGATACCCTTTCCCCCCCAGTCAACATCCTAATGGAAAGTAATTGTAGGGCCTTCCATCCATATGCCGCCAGGTGGGACGCCGCAGATGGGCTGACGAGAGCGACTGGTGTTCTTCAGCGGTGAGTTCGCTTTAAGGCTCGGTTCACGCAATATGAAATAATGAATGAATGCCATTAGCTACTTGATGTATGCAACCATTTAGTTGCATCTAGGTTTTAGACGTCCACCTATGTGAACGCACAAGAGCGGTTTGTTCACTCTGGATCAGCCACAAATCTAATTTGAACCATTACAATACGGTAGGCGTAGTTTGGCCAGGGGAATGCTTCACTCCGGCAGAATGTATGTTTTTTTTCAGGGACTCTTCAAGCTCTGCTTTGAAACGGATGTTTCACCTTGCAACAGTCCTCATTCTTCTTTTGTGATTGGTAGATTTTCAGCAAGTAGAAGCATTTTAAGCAGCACGACGCTGAACGCAGCGCACGTAAAGGAAAAAATCATTTGTATTGACCAATGAATAAGTCATTGCATGCGTACCCGTCCTCGACTCGTTTTCCGACGGAGCTGTTTGTTATTCATTGAGGCGTTAAGAACATTACCGCAAATAAATATAAAATCTACATCTCAGATGAAATAGAGAAAAAAATGAAGCAAGATGAGTTTTTCCCGTCGAAGCTCGAGGTTAGCACTGATTAAAATGTCCCAGTCCCAGTGGGTTATATTCCAATTATTTGTTTGTAAGGATAAGTCATGTACTTCAAAAACCAAATCCAACCTAATGAAGAAAAATTGCTGACACTGAGAAGAGGCAAGATTAGGGATGATTTTTTTCCACCTTAATTGCACAATTCATAAGAAATAGTTAACACATATTGCAGTTTTTCTCTGGAGAAATCAGCCATTAAAAAAAATTGTGCCGATTCTCCACTTATTTGTTGAAAAGTGATGCTCCCAAGAAAACCTAAGCTTTTGACTTAAAAAAAAAAAAAAAAAACACGTTTATCTCTTTCATACTGTCATAAGTCAATAAGCCGAGCTTTTTGTCCAAAAACTATCCAATACTCTCCAATTCCCATCCACATTACACCTGCCAGTGCCAAGAAACATCTACATGTAGCAAAAGTGTGTGCACAGGAAGGCGAGTACATCCTCTCTTCCCCTCCATGTCTTTAGTAGTTGTTGTTTTCCTGCAGCACAGATGTGCTGTTTTGGCAGCGGTTGCATCTGCCTGTACCTCAGTGCTCAAGGATTAACTGGGACAACTGAGAATAATTAACCATGAAAAAAAAAAAAAAACCCACCCGGAGTCCCTTACCCACCTGCCTAACAGGATAGATAAATGAATTGATGACCCCGGCTCACATCAATATGCCGGCAATTTCTGCCCGAGCATCTGCAGACACTTTCTCCTCCAATTTTTTTTCAAAGGCTCAACGTTCGTCTACTTTCCCCTTTCTGAACGTGTAGGTGGAAAACTTCAATGGGGGGGACCTGTCTGCCTGGGAAATGGTATGCGTTACCAACCCCCCCCCCCCTCCCGACCCTCTCCCCCTCCCTTGCCTTCTCCAAACACAACCTCGGAGATGAAACGGGCGAAGTTGCTGACGGAAGGTCTAATTTGCAGAGTGACGAGAAATCGTGGCTCACTCGCGCTCGTACCGTTTCTATCGATCAGTGTCGGATGGAGCCCGGCAAAAAAAAAAAAAAAACTCAAGCGCCGGCATACGAACGATTGGATGCGGCCCGGTGAGATGGAAAGATCTACTTGAGCTGGGAAAGGAACCACAAAAGGAATCCGCCAGCCCACTGAAGCTTCGCTTTGAACTTCAGCTTGTATGTGCAGTCAATGGGAAGTTTCATACAGTCAAAGCGATGCTCTTATTTTCAAGGGACGGCCGGGATGCGAGCATTGATTGGCTGAGAGCGGAAGATCGGATCAGCGTGTTCTCTTTGGATATAGTTAAAAGGATTAGGTTAAAAGATTTCGCTATATTCTTGACGGACGTCGAATCACTGAAACTGAAGTTTGCCGACATTTGTCAAAGCTGGCACTAAGTGAGTAATGGGATCACGTTTAAAGTAGTGGACGCCATCTACCTTCACCTGCTCAGCCGTTTATGGATCGGTGAGGAGGCAAAAAAAAAAAAGGCCTTTGTCGATTCGGCAGGTGGCGTGAGGGAGGCTTTTTTTTTTTTTTTTTTTTACCTGAACCAAAAGGTCACAGGATCGATGGGCACAAAGTGAGTGTCCATCCGTGACAAAGTGTCCTTGACTAAGACACCTAACTGCTCCAGGGAGGCACGTCAAATAGTCACCGGTGTTTATCACAAAGTACAAATCCATTTATTGGTCAAAAAAATAAAAAAATAATGTCATTTAATCTTTTTATGACTAACGAATCGTCGGAGAACACGGTGCCGCCTTCCCTGGGGGCCCTCGGGGAAGGCGGAGTAATAGTTGCTGGTGAGGCGGCTCGCTCTTTCTCAAACGACTGAATAATATCTTTACGGATCATTTGGCTCCCCTCGTCCTCTTCGCTCCCTCCCGGTTTCTGCTTCTCGCTGCCAGCCGAGGCGAACGACGCTGCCTCCTCCAACGCGGCGTCGGGCGATGGCGAGATAGCAGAGGGTGCGTTTTGGGAGGAGGAAAAAAAAGTGGGCGGCAGGTCATTTATGAGAGTACAGGGTAGCCGGAAAGAAAAAAAAAAATCATTGTGTGAGCTTGTGCTGCGAGAAAAGGACGGCTTGTAAGTCTGCGGTTTTGCTGCTGTTTACCCAGACAATTGCCTGCAGTGTTGCCACGGTGACCTTTCCATCTCGTTTTCTTAATTAGTATTTCTGCCCAGATGAAAATAGAATCACATTTAGAAAAAAAAAAAAAAACAGAGCATGTTTGATGTCCTTTCACTTCATTTAGCCCCTCTCTGTTCTAACTTTTGGGTTTGACAGGCTGTCTGCACATGCGAGGAGGCAAAGAAAAAGGGAGCGCCGCGTGCAAAAAAAAAAGAGCCGAATCTGCATTAGTAATGAACACAATGATTGATATCAAAAGAGAGAAGAACGCGTAGTGTGGCATGAATGGCGCCCTGGCACGTCTGCGATGTGCCGTGCCGTAGACGCCCAAGGCCGCGATTACTCATCTCCTCACTGCATGAGAAATAAGTCTGTTAGGTTCGATAAATAATATACAAGCTTAGCATCTTTTGCCCGCGATACCGCGCACATAATCAACACATAAACGCTGTTGCATTTATGCGTCACCGCCCCCCCCCCCTCCCTTCCCCCGTTTTATCCCCGCTTATTTGCACGCTGGCATTTCATCAGAATCCCACTAAATGCATAAAACACTTAAACTAATGAATGATTAAAGAACACTGTGGGGGTAATGAAAAGTATATAGATGGTGTAGGAGTGCTGAAAGCCATTTCATTTCATTTAGAGACGGGAATTAGTTAGGCGATGTGAAGCCGGCCAAAAAAGGCGCCGACATCTGAAAAGGCGGGAGTTAGCCGCCAGTCGTCTTTGGCGCGAGGCGCGACGTGTCGCCGTGCTTCAAGCAGACTATCCTCATGTAGTCGATGCAACCCGCCGTTATCGCTCTGACAACTAAGTCGAATATTTTTGTTACTATCAACAAAGGTTTGACTTCTGCTGTCAAACCTTAAAATTACAAAAAACCACACAGGCCATTAAAAGAGGTGTTAACTTGTTTTAGCCGCTGTTCTCATATAACCCGTGATTTGAGAAGCCTCTCTGTATATTACTCAGTATGCGAACAGGGTTACATGATAGTTAATGTTTTTTTGCCACCTATTTGCATCCATGAACTCGTCCGTCAGTCAAATTGTATAAAAACAGTCAGTAAAAAGCAGATCACAAAGAAAAACTACTTCCTTTTGCATTGATCCAGTCGCATAAAATATTCAGTTGACATTTCTGAGTGTGTGGACATCAGACACCAAAAAATCTGCCAAAGCCCCATTAGTGGTAGTTTTCCAAAACTCTCTGAGGCTACTGTGTCCCGGATATGTACCACTTAAGAGTCGACAAGTGTAGGGTTCCTTCCAGAGACTTTCTGGAATGTCTTCGCACTTTGAGACGAGCGTTGACAGCACTTTTCCTCGAGAGTAGTGAAAGTGACACCGTTCTTGAGATGGCAGTGCGGCATAGAGAGGGGGAGCAAATAGGAAATGAGCCGGAGAGGGTGAACAGATTTGGGAGCTGCGGGAGGCAGGCGCGGCGGGGGGATGGGGGGAGGGGGGGGGGGTGACATTTTTTGCATTTCATCTCTCGCGAGTGCTGACTTGAGCGCAGGATTAGGCGACGCGTTTGTCCCCACCGTTCCCAAAAGGGGCAGGCGATGGGAGACGCACTTTCATGCGCCGTCAAGGTCAGCAATTGCCTTCAGATGAGGATACACCCCCATAGACACTTCCCCTTTAAGGTAACAAAGAAGGGCCTTGAGAATCTCCCCGGACATTTCGTCAAATGGGCCTCAGGAAAGTAAGCCGAGGCAAGAAAATCCCCTTCGAGCAAAAGATACCGGCAGAGGAATCATCGCTATGGTAACTCCCCCCAGGTTCACAAAGCGCCCTCGTCTGGAGCTCGCGTCTCCGTAATGAAGCCCGCGGGATTCGGAGAATACGCTGTGAGCTACCTGAGCCGTGTGAGGTGGTAGCCCTTTCCCGTAGCCCCCGGCGAGCTAGCACGGCAACGATGCTTCGCCCGCTCGAAGTGATCCAATGAGCACGCTCCTGTGCGAGCATGCACGTGCGCGCGTGTGTGTGTGTGTGTGACTGCAAATGGAAGCGTTAGAACAATTAGCTTTTTAAGGCCCACGGTGGATTAGCTTCTAATTAATAAAAATGTGCTTTGAAGGCTAACGAAATGGCTGACCAGCATTCGAGGGAGTAGCTGAAGGAGGTGCGAAGAAGACAATCCAGATGCTGTCCTGTCCCTTGGCAATGAGTTATGAACGCAACTGTTGCTGGAGTCAGTAGTACCCAAAATAATTACACAATTCACTCACCAAGAGGGAGCTGTGTGGCATGTTTCAGAATACAATAACATATGGCAGCAACCCGTTTGCTAGAATTTGTCCTTTGCATTTCTGCAGTTCCATATGTGTTACACCAGAATGTGCCTGGCTGGCTAATTTTTGAACCAGGAAATATTAGTTAGCCCCAAGCTTAAACCGGCCGCTGCAGTGAAGAGCTCCCCAAGATGATGGATTCAAGGGGGGAAATTATTCAGGTTGAAAAGAAGAACCAGGATCGTCTTAGTGAAGCTTTAAGAGTAAAAGCACTGGTGAAGCCCTCTTTTCATGGTGTTATACTGTGGGGTATAAAAGAAGCAAATATTTGCAAGCAAAACTTTTCAGTCTGTCTCCATGTGCAACCTCTCTGCTAGATGCCACCATATCCAACCCCCTCCTCCCAGCAGGAAGGGTTTCTTGGATGTCGTTGAGCCATATTTTCTAACTGAATGTTTATCACTTTTAGAGTCCCCGTACCGCTGCTGTACCATGTAGACAAATAAAATTACAAATCCGTTAAGGCTGTGTGATTATTTCTTCCAAACTCCTCTCTACGTTCTTGATGTTGTGGTAGTACCAATCAACTCTGGCACAGTACCTATCTTAAAAGTAATTAGTCTTGTGTCGGGCAAAAATGCAAAACCCACAGACAAAGGATTACAAATTAGTTCCATTTGTATCACTCTAGGATTCACAAAAGAACTGCATAATTTGGGCTATAAATGTCTTCACCGTGAAACTGAATCACCTGCTGTACATCGTTACTGGACCGTTGAAAAGCCCTTAAGATGCCTTGCTCAAAATACCTCCATTGCATCTCACAGGCAAGACGCCTGGAAGTAATGAGTCCATCACAACCTCATCCAATGTTACCTCCTGTATGTTTGTCGTAGTTCCGGGAAAAGCTATGTAACGGTGTCAGCCTCCTGCCCTCTCACAGTTGGTGCCTAACCTTTTCATCCGGCGCGATAAAGACAGCGTTGAGGGCGCAGGAATTATCCCGACCTCCGAGGCCTGGACTACACGCCGCGGAACTCATGCTGACACGGTCCTCGGCGAAAGGTCTTCATACCACGTCACCCCGAGCCGCCCCCCCCCTCCGATGCCGCCCGTTTCCCTTTCCTTAATGTCAAGCCACTTTTGTGCATTCAGCAGCCGCCTGTTCCTCGGAGGGAAAAGGTTAAGATGCTGTGTTTGAGGCTTTTGGGCAGTGTGCCTCCCAAGCTCCCCCCACGGTAAGAGTCCCGTGGGGGGACGAGGACAGAGCTTAAAAAGAGGGGGGGGGGGGGGAAGAAATGTGCTGGTCCAAATGTTGTTTGGCCAGAGTTTTTTGGACTAACAAGCCGATCCGCTGCCTTCGTGCCCTTTGATCAATGTGACGTCTGTGGATTGTTCAGCAGTGATTGTGGCCGGTAATGATAAGAGATGGTCTCTCGTACGACCAGCTAGAGGCCGACTGCGGGTCCATTTATTCAAATAATTGCGGGTCCGCTCTACAATTTCGAAAAGGGAAGTGTGGGATTTCCCACCTGGGACACTTTATGCTGTTCTGACATTTCCCTGCAAAGTAGAAATAATAAACAGACAAAAATATGAATAAAGGAGGAGTATATCTTCTAATCAGGGAGCATTATCTGAGGATTTACAGAGAAACAGTAACGAAAGCTCCATGTGCAGCGAAAGAAAAAAAATAGGAACAGCACATTTGTTTCAATTTACCAAAGGAAAATAAGCATGAATAATTCATGTTTTCTTTTAGTTAGATTAACTTTAAACAGTAGATGATGACACAGTTAGGGCTGAAGACACAACACTATCTCCTGCACTAATCACAAATTTTTGAAAAAATGTTGTGGCCATTGTTGGTTTTTACGACTTTGCTTCTGTGAGAAGAATGTAATGTAACATAATTTAATACATAAAAGCAGTGGAGCCTGGAGAAGTTGCTAAAATAACGTTAACACTTTGCCAACTTTTTTTCTCATTCTGCAGCTCTCACTTTCCCGTGCCGCCTTGGTATCCTTATCAACGTTGAACATGCACGCAGATAATTTAGCCGAGTAAAAAAAGCGACGCGACATTGTGAAAAGAAATCCGCGGGGTCTCCACACTTCACTTAAAATGTAGTGTCATTTAGCAGCCTTTTCATTTGTGACCAAACGGAGCTTCAACAGGTCCTGCTTAGAGCAAGGTGGTCCACCGAAAGAAAGAAAAAAGAACAAATCTCTTTGCCGTGGAGAGCAATTTAAGGTTGCTACTAGCTGACGCTTCAATCAGACCGCCCCCCCCAACTACCAAAAATGAAGAGGCCGCCGGCTGCATCTTCACCAGAGATGCTAGCAGTCGGCCCTTGGCTCCCGTTTTCCACACACCTCATGCATGCTGAGGTAAAATTCCCTACAGACCCCTGCTGGAAAGCATTACGATACATTTTTGACCCTAATTAAAGCTGCATTTCCAGTCTAATCTCCCAGTACAGTCTCTTTTATGTTTTTCTTATCGTACTTAATCATCACAATGAAATTCAACGGAATTCAGCGGGAAGGAAAATTTCCACAATTCACGTGACAATTTAACCTTAAATGGCACTTTAAACAATTGATTGGCGTGACGAGCGTGCGTGGTCAAGGATCGGCCGCCGTTAAAGCCTCGTCACACCGAGAAGATACAGACGCTTATGTCCTGCGAATGTGTCACGGGACAAGTAGGCAACCTGACTTTCCGCACGGAACCATTTGGCCTTCTAGCACCGTAATTGTTACAATGCCACAGTAAAGCCTTGACATTTTTGCCCGAGATGTTTTCTTTTACCCGAAAGCATGACAATCGCACCTCTCCAGACGTTTTATCGCTGTGCAGTCGTTGTTGCGCTTGTGACTCGGTGGTAAATCCCCGATCGGCAGAGAATGGTCACTTTAAAGCCCCGTGACAGTAACAGCCAGTCGATATGCGGCCATTAGCTGATGGTGTAATTCTTACTCGATGGCTTCGGCGAAGATCTAATTTCCATCGTCTTTTTTTTGTGTTTGATGAGACGCAAACGGGGAAATAAAGAGCCGGGGTCGTCACCTCGGCTTCAAATTGAAATGGAGAAATTGTTGGGTTTTGTCAGATGTGAGAAGGAGAATTACCCCCCCCCCCCACCTTGACTTCCACTCTAGTAATTTATAGTTGTCATTTTGTGTTCATGATGTAGTCTGTCCTTATTCACAAATTAACTTCTATCCTGCTATAAAGCTACTAAATAGAACACAACAAATGCATACAAAGTACAGTATTATGCGCCCGCATTATCTAAAGTATCTTTTCACAACTCTGAATGTCAGATTAAAGCCCACTAAAAAACCTCTCGGCTGATCGCAACTTGGGTTTCTAGAACCCTTAAAGAGCAAATTACGGCAGAGGCGAGTGGTTCGACGTAGCAGTGTTGTCCTGATTATCTAACGGCGGCTCGGGCGATGACGTAACCAAACACTGTAAATCATGAATCTGTTCCAGCTGAATGCAAAAGGGACCACTTTCCATGCATTAAATACGAGTGCGTGAAATACACAATGCACTGTGTAGCAAACAAGAAGGGCTGTCCATGATGCTTACGGGCTTTTCAAAGTTATGTATTTAGCTGGAAGCCTTTTTGTGAACTGGGTGCGCAGATTATATCCTATGTGAACTTTACTGCATCTTCAAGCCGCACTTTGTTTAGACAGAGGTTTCCTAATGTAAATTCACACCATGACCACAATGGGCTTGTGCAAAGTTCTTACGGGGTAAGAACCATTTGTCTAGGTGGGAGGTCCATCTGGCGCTATGAGATGCCCTTGTCACTGATGCAGGAGGGTGTGGAGCGAATACAGCGTGGACATGCACAAGCAGCATGACGACAGATGCCAAAAAAAGGAAGACGACAACAAATGAAAAAAAAATAAAATAAAAACACAGGTATTGACAGGAGCTGCAGCTGCCACCTGGTGTGTGCACATCCTCGACATGCTGCCGCCTCTCCTTGATAACCGAGCGAAAGACAAGAGCGCGGACGCCAAGGAGAGTGTCCTTTGTTTGTACGCGGTGGACTTTTCCGCTGCCTCAGCGCCTCGGGGCTGGGTCTGTCTGTCGCCAAGGGGGCTCCAGCCCCCCGCCGCCCCCCCCCCCGCCCCCGGCCCTGAATCAGCCGCCGAGCGGTTGTCCACTCAGCACTTCCTCCGGCTACTGGTAAATTAGTGCCAGCAATATGCCACAGCGCTCCTCACACCCTTCTCTCCCGTCTGCCATTGTTCATGCCCTTGAGGAACACGTGTGTGTGTGTGTGTGTGTGTGTGCGTGCGTGCGTGCGGGTACACACTTTTGCGCTGATGTGTCTGTGTTCGGTGTTGTTAAAGTGTTCAAGGAAACTTGGCTTTGGTCCATAAAGAATGAGTAGAAACGAATGCCCAATTATTAGAAGACAGTAAGATTATGCCCTTTGTAATTTAGAGATCCCATCAGGGACTTTGTTCATCATCACAGCAGTTATCTCAGGCTCCATACTACGTTTACATTACGGGCTTAACGCTGAATTCAGAGGGGATATTTTCAGATTCAAAGTGACGAATAAATAGTATCGTTGAAAGATGAAAAAAAAATCTTCACCACGATACCAGCCATCCATTGGTTGGAAAATACACAATGGACTCCCAAGATACCTCTCGGAGCCCAGTGAATGCTGAACTCTGTTAACATGTGGTTCAAATGAATTATCCCATTACTCAGATCATGTTCCTAAACCCAACATATTATTTCTTATGACGCATCTTTTGTTTAAGAAGTCTAATCGGACGGCCCTGACATTGTTGCCGAGTTGGTCAGGGATCGGATATGTTTAATATTTTAAGGAATTCTGCTACAATATGCCTTTTTGAAAGCACTTTACAACATACAGTATCCGATGATACGCGAGTGCTATTAATACTTCAGTTCTGTTGTGGAACCGTTTTTTTTACACTTCATTAGTTAGTACGTGAGATGGATTGGATTTAATTCACATTATTTTAGGAATAAGTACTTTTGTCATCTGAAGCGTCCATCAATTGAAATATGACTGGTGGTGGTATAACAGTAAGTTTCTAAATGATTACAACGAAACAATGGTTACCAAACATACACGACAGGATGTCCGGGTAGGCACCCAATAGTCAACTTCTCATCACGTGGAAAGACTATAGACACTTAAATCACCAACACACATCAATGCACAAATATATCAATTTGTGAAAAAAAGAATTCTAACTCTGAATGCATAAGATAGGATAGGATTGCAAGGGACCCAAACCTCCTGCTGTAATGGTCTAGATTCACCCAGTAGGTGGTGGAATTAATGAGGCCATTGGCACCCAAGGCCTGCAATGCCGCTGTCACAGATGGACCGGCCATGCCATCTTCAACACCAGCAGGCTGGAAAGAAAACGTGGATTGTGTGATCCGAGACCCCCGGTGGTGAGTCAGATCGGCGACGTAGAGACCCTGGCCTGAGGCTTTGGGAACGTATGCAGATAATTGTTCTTACCCCCGATCAAAGAAAAATCACCTGGGGTTTATTTGCCCCAGCTGGGCCCCTCAGCTGGATAATGATCATGGAGAACGACACTGTATTACTTTTACAGGACACTTTAAACAAATCAGCTCCATACCAGAACTAGTATTTCTTTTTTTTACTGTTTCATACATTAAAAACTTCTATAGACATCAAAATGTAGAAGAAATCCTGGAATCTTAACCGCTATTCCCCAGTCGGTTCAAAGTAGGCCTGCGTGAGAAAGCGATCGATGACACAGCAGCTATTTGTGCTTACATGTTCGCTGTAATACTTGTTTGCAATATTTGTTTTGTTCTTTGGTTCAATGTCACGCGCAGCAGCGTACACCTTGGGACAAAAAGGCGGAAGAAAAATTCAATAGTAAGCTAGAAGCTTATCTGCTTGTCCGTAGGTCATTTTCAAACTAGCTAAATCAACAAATAAAGTCTTGATTGAGCAAATAAGCTCGAAGACTGCCCCCCTCTATTTCCCCCCCCTTGGTGCTTGGCTATCGACAGAAATATATGTAGTATGAACACATGTCCACACAAGGGCCAACTTGCAAAGGACATAATGATCAATACGTGGTCTCGTGTATCCCATTCACTACCTCCCTCCATCAGCAAGGGACGAGATTGATCTCCAGATCAAAATGTACAACTAATGCCCACACAGCAAAGTCCATAGTCTGTCAGACGGGCACGTTAAACTGATACATCTTTTCGTGCCGCGGAGGAACCCGAACGGTGGAATCCAAACGTCCCCGCTCAGCTTTCAAGACCAAACATAACAACGGAAACGCGCGCTCCTTCCGAAAAGTGCTGAGTATCGCGAGGTTGTGCTATTGATATAAGCCCCCGGATCAATTGCCCCGGCATCACAACTTCTGATGAATCAGACAAGAGAAGCGAGTGTTGGATGTTAATTTTCTATTGACAGATCCGTATCAGGTCGCAGAGGGTACCCAAAAGGGTGACGACATGGCGCTCCTAGCTGAAATATATTGTAAGTTAGCTTTAGGCCGGCCTTTTTTGCCATGTGTTAGGTTATATAGAAGAAACGGACAGTCTTAGCTTATTTCAATAACTCCCACGACACATGCTGAAGGCGTAGATATGACGATCAAAAGGTCACTCCAAGGAACTTGTAATTGTGGAGAATATGCTCGACTCTTATTGCCTCTGTCTGGGGACGTGCCATTTAAAATTTTAATGCAGACTACGGTGAAGCAGCTCCAGACTGCAGCATTTGGATGGATACCCAAGAGATGAAGTGCTGATATTATGGGTTTTGGGGATTTTCCATACTTGAATTTGGCATCACACGTTAGCGTCCTCCACTCCTTTGACCTCTTCTCTCACTTAGTGGATGATTTTGTTCTCCCGGCTTGCTTTTTCATTCAAATGCTGTATAGCACCTGGCCAAGTTAATACCATTTATCAGCAGCCTTTAGCATACCAAATGCCTTCTGTCAAGGGTTGTTTGCATTTCCGCTCGTCTTCGCCTGGAGAGTGGCCCTCCATTGAAAAATTGAGGGATATTAAGGGCACGGGCTGCTTGCTGAAGAAAAGCCGAGCTCAGCTTAGTATTTCTTCCCTTACTTCATTTGGGCCCCGTACTCAAGCTATTAACCAGTTTCACGAAGACAGAGAAATCAAAGTGCCTGCTGAGGCATCTGTCTCACAGTCGTGCCTTAAAGTTGTTATCACAATGGACGGAATGGCGATGACACCTCATTAGCGGTGTGGAGTGAATTCCGGCTTTTCTTATTGTAGATGATTGTCATTGAATTTCAAAGTGCACCAACAATTTATAGGTAGGGAATGCTTTTTGCACTACGCCACGCTGACACATTTTGCCAACCAATTAACCAATATGTGTAAAGATATCGTGCGATAGTCTGCGGCTCATACTTAAATGTGTGGGAGTGGTGAAGGCAGTGGATTGATGGCGGCTAGAGAGACTCATAGAACCTAGAATCTTTTATTGCAAATATGTGACTTTTGCCACTCTCCTACTTTCAGTGCGCATTTCCTTCATCCCCAAGTCTACTTTCTGTCCAATAATCCTGTCACTTTGGTCGCTCTGTTTGAGTTTGATATTCTAAATTACTCTCTGCGTGGTGTTATGGAGCTCAAAGTCTCCCTGTGCAGCCCCTTCAATATGAACCCTTCAGAAGGAAGGGCTTGATGCAGTGCCGGAGAATACCCAAAACAACAAACAAACGGGTGTTGTGCGAGTGGAGCGCAGGTCATGCATGACTGCTGCTTATGCTGTGGTTGCCCGCACATTAAACATCTTGGAGGGTGATGCGGGGGGGGGGGGTCACATGACAGAAGAACAGCACCATCATCCCTGCTGAAAAACCCAACTTTCTCCATGGCCTCGGAAGGTGCTGCGAATACTGTTGACTTAAGGAACGAATGAAATATTTATGTGCTGCTCCACCAAACAGGTGATAAAACTGCCATGCGAGCGCGATCCTGCAGCGGAGGCATAACGTCTGTGCAGGTTTTGATGAGAGCAATAACAATGCTGGCAGAACTGCTGGTTCGGCAGGCGCAACAGACGGCCGCGGATTGCACGCCGCCATATATTTTATTTTTAATCATGCAAAGCCCCTGAGTCTAACGACCAAAACAAAATGCGACATCAACGATAATGGTAATGGCGCTCATGATTAAGAACGCAAAGCACTAGTTAAGTGTAAAAGAGTTTTGCGGTGACAGAAAGCATGTTTACTGTCCATATGGTTGCCTGTTGAACCCCATAACTCAAGGTACAATGGCAAGGAGAAGCCTTGAAGGAATACAAATATTAACAATCGACATCGCAAGTCACACATTCACACATTTTTTATGAATAAAAAAGGAACAGAACATTCCTTTCCAATCCTTTATGAATCATGTGCCAGATTCTATGTAAGCTGCACTGCAATCAGAAAGTGATTTCAGGTGCAATTCCCACACAGACACAAAACAGACGAAAAAAAAAAAGATTCCGGCATAAATTAGAGAGGTATAATCGTCTTCATCATGTGCCGAAGAGCAAAAAAAAAAAGCAGGGCAGATGGCAGAGGCTTCATCAATGGCCCGTTCAGTGACACACCAAGCGGCTCCGCCAAAGCAATATTATCCCCCATCCCGTATGACCAATTATCAGGGTTTCGCCTTGGACTGGTGGCTGTAATGGTGCTACTGGTGGGTGAAAAGCAAAAGTGTGGGAGTGGGGAGAGGGAGGAGGGGGTGGCAAAGAAACTCTGACTGAAGCAAACTATTTCATGAAAACGTTCCTTTTCCCCCCCCATGTGGAAGTACGGAAGCAGCGGCTGCGACGGCGACGGATCGCTCAACAACAAGTGTATTGTCACTGTGGGCGGATAAGCAAGAGGTTGTTTGTGAGGGCTGCGATCCGACGCTCGGTCTTTGACGCCCGCGGCCGTCCGCTGAGTTTGTGTCGACTACACCTCCATTGTGTCCCCCGTTGTGGGGCCTCTCACAGCCAATTTCTGCCTGCGCTCCACAGAGAATCGCATCTTCAAAGAGGCAACGGGGAACCGTGTTTATTGGATTTGAGAACCCGGCCGGAGATAAGGTGAATTACCCTGTTGCGTCATCTCCCAGGTGAAGTGAGTGTGAAATACAAGTTGTTGTGACTGAGGGAAGGGAAAGCCAATCACACCGCGCTGATTAATGGGCGGACGGTGTAAAACACCCGCAGGCCCCCTGAAATATTTATCTCCTTAAACTCACTCGATACAGCCGACCCTCACCAGAATACTGATAATCAAGAATATTTGAAACCATGTTAAGAAAAGCAACTATAGTGTTTAATACCTGAAGCAATCATATGTACAGTGTGTGAAACATGTTCAATTTAAAAAATAATTTTGAATTCATTGTGATGAGATTCATGTACAAATATTTAGGTTGATTTAGAATTTGCTTTTGTCTCTCGGAGGGGATGAGGCAGCAAATTTCAATTTTCTACAACTATATATATTTTTAACTCTTAACCTTTATATATTCTAACCAACTGGTTGTACGGTTTATCGATTAAACCGTACTGCAAATATTTATCCATGGCTTTTAGCCATTTATTCCAGTTGTTAAGTTAGTTCTGTCCTTTTTCTAACAATGATATAATAATCCTCGCTCACACCGCCTGGCAATTGACGAAGTAACCCCGGGCATAACTCCTAGACTTATCAAATGAAGCCAACATGGTGATGGCACACAGAGCCTCCGCCCTAACTTGAAGTCCGACACCGCTGCTCCACCTGGCCGCGGCGTCTGCTGCTCTCACCTTCGGGGGAAGCGGGCTGAGCCCCCGCCAGCTCGTCCATCATCCAAACCGCCGTCGGGGCCAGAGGACGGTTTTTGCGGCCGGGCCAACTATACGTCTCCCCGCCAAGACGCTTCTGCGTCCCCTTCACTCGGGGCCGCTCCGGGGCCTCCTCTCCCTTTCCTCTCTCCTCTTCTCGCCTCCCTCCATCCTCCTCACCACCTGTCCCGCATCCGCAGAGATCGAGTGTGAAGTTTCTCACTTTTGTCACCGAGACAAGGGACTGCAAGTGTGCGTGGGTTGTGTGTGTGTGACAAGGCGGCCCGTGCCAGAGACTTGTGGGGTCTTCCAGCTGGACCCCCCCCCCCCCTCCAACCACGCACGCCCCCGCCTCTCCATCCCCCCCGACCCAACAAACAGTAACCTTGTCGCGGCGCCAAAGTGGGGTCCATCTGCTGAGTGTCCTTGCGTCTGCCTTCCCAACCCGCAGAAGGACCTCTCGCTAGGCTGCGAGGCGGCCGGCAGTGCGAGGCGGCCGGCAGTGCGAGGCGGCCGGCAGTGCGAGCCGAACGGAGCGCATCTTGTGTTGGACAGATGGAGTTCCTTAGTTAAAAAGTAGGGTACGACTCACTGAAGTTACTGCGCGATCTGGCAGAACCCAATCTGTTGATGAATGGTCTTCATTTTGCGGTTTCGGCGGCATGCGGCGAATCTGTTGCCGGCCGGAGCCGATGAGTCATTCGCACGCGCTGACCTGGAAATCCACCCAAATGCTGTAGGTGAGAGGTGGAGAGGGACCAGCAAAGACCAGCGCCTGAACCCCATTAACTCTTCACGTGTTGTTATTCAGCACACAGTTCACTCCCTCGTTTCTGGCGGAGGAGCCTGCGGTGGTGGGGGGGGGGGGGGGGGTGGGAGATAACCAGAAACCATGTGACCGGCCTTTTGATGAGCTAAAGCAGCATCCACAAGTGGAGTGTTTAATATTGGTTTACTGGGGACAACAAAAGCTGCAGCGCATGCAGATGCGTGTGTGTGTATGTACATAAAATAATATACAGATATCCGGCCGTTCGAATAAACAACCTTTTTGTGTGTGTGTCTTAAGTCTCAGGTTATAAACTCCAAGCCATCACAGAATAAATAAAGCAATATTTTTAGATGGAAATGGAAATGAAAAATGTTTGCAAGGGTTCTATCTGACTCCCAGAAACGTGAAAACCAATAAATTTAATTTTGGAATCCTTAACTGGGTTTGTCTAGCAAAAACAAAAGATTAAATCTCGTTTCTCAATCAAAAGCGGATATCTGCTCTCCTTTTCTTCTGCACCTTTTGTTTCCTTTAAAAAAAAGCGTCTGACAGATCTGAGCGAAAAAAGGGAAGACAATTAATTGAAGGTCTTTTATTAACCACGTTCAATTTCTTATCGGTCTCCAGGGAAAGAGATGTTACGATGTCAATGTTTTGTCTCATTAGGTTTCCTTCTATCCATTCGGTACTGCAGTTGATGCAGATGTGGTTATTTAACTTGATATGGCCTTGAATGGGGGTAATGTGTGGATGAGACTTCATGCTCGAGTGGAGGGATTTGCTGAGCAGGAACCTGTCAATTCAGATGATCTCTACAGGCGCAGACAGACAAAGAGGAGGAATCTGCGCTGTACGTTCAACTTCTTTTAAAACATGGCTGTCCAGCGTTCACTTCTTCATCTGGACGTTGACAGGTCTGATAATGATAGCAATGTAATGCCAACAAATGTTCACCCAACGCCGATACCGAGCCAGCAGGTGCTGCCCCTTCTTTTCGGAGGCACAAAAATTTCCCCCCAAGGCCCCATTTCTACCCTGCTTCGGTACAAAGATGCAATTATGTGTAATACGGTGTGCACCTTTACGGCCAGGTGGGGACCAACGCAGCCGGCCACTTCAACCCATTAAGTTTGATGAATTGAAACGGAAATGACTGAAGTCGCTGCCGAGAACGCATGAATAAATAACAACAACGCAATGGGTTCCAGATGTATTAGTATGTACAAGTTCAGGACTCAGAGGTGGGATTTGGGGATGTACAGATGTTCAGCCTCATGTTTCACTTTTACATTAAAACATGCTGGTACATTGTGGGCAGAGTCAAGAAAAGACAGCGATTTTTTTTTTATCCAAGATGAAAACTAGTGAAACTACATTACATGTTTATGAAAGGTATTCAGAAACTGGTCACAAGTCAGCCTTTAATGTATTCATTATGAGCAAAAGCACTTAAAAGCATGAAAGGTCAATGTGCTCATTAAACCTAATCGCATAAATAGATCTCATCTGGTTTATTAATACTTTTAATAATTAAGTCAGGATCCTTATTATTTGCCAAACTCAAGCGTAGTGTTTCTCAAATAACTCAACCCAACCTGGAGTTTCTTTTCCTTGACATATTATCTGTCATGCCATTTGTGTGGTCCACAACACTTCAACTAGGTTGCTATGGAAACTGTCCGCGCGATTCCGAAAGATTGCCAGCCAATTAGCAAATATCATTTATTTCGGGGACAGCTCAATAACCCAAATTCAACATCTGCAAGTCTTGTTCGACTGATCAGCAAAAAAAAAAAAAAAAAAAGTCCATTACGGCTTTAGTTAATTAATTGACACGATATAAAGGACAATTTATGGAGGATATTACACTCTTTTGTAAAGGCAACTCCGCTTTAAACTCAGGTAATGAGTTGGTGGACCTCTTTCACCAGCTGTTCGTCTACAAAAGAGTTTCCGGAGACTTCCCAGTGTAATCCGACCATAGTTAAAATGCCGGAGACTTTGATTATGAAGAACAAAAAGGGGAGAGGGGAAAGGTGGGGGCGGTGGGCCGGTGGGTGGGGAGTGGGGGGCATTGTTGCACGGCTCCCCTTCAATTAGATTCAGCTGTAATTGAACCCCCGGGGACGCACTGATCGTCACAATAAAGTGCGGCATTACCTCAAACCGGATTTAGCGGCAACCTGATCCTCCACTGCTCCAGGTGAGACATTTAATTAAGTCCCATTGCTTTTGCAGAGCAGCCATATAACTGAATTAACAGTGCGGAGACCCACCGGGGGGCGCTGCGTTCACTCCCCCCCCTCCCCCGCCCCCCACGCGGCGTCCTCGCCTACAGCGCCATCCCACTCCGCCGAGCGACGACAACAATGGGATGTGCGAGCGCCTTAGTGTGCCAGAGGAGGGCAAAGCCACAATGACGCCGACACTTTGAATGCAACATAAACACAGACGTATGAGCTGCTTTCACGTGTGAACAATTGTCACATCTTGAAACTGGCCGGGTGTATCGACGCCTTTTTTTTTTTTTTTAACCAATGTGAGGCTTTATTGAAGTTTACCGAGATTTACTGCTCTTGCTGTGACAAATGGTCTGCAGGTTTACAGTGTTATTGCTAAATGGGAGGTCAGTTTTAAATGGAGTTAAGTTGATTGATTTACCTTTCTATTAAGGATTTAGTTTCCTGACATTGGCCTTTATAACACATTAATGTCCACTCTCCACTTCATGTAACTGATTTATTATGGCGAGGATTGATAAAAAAAAAAATACAACTAGCAACCTTCTGCTTATTGACCTGTAGCAGGCATAGTTCCTATTCTCCAGCTGGGAATATGTTAGATATTTCCTAAGACCTGGAACCTCAGACAGCGATAAAGCCAAATCAATCTGCACTTACCGAGCGATGACATGGAACTCATCTGGGCCGGCTCTAGTAAATAACAATAACCCCTAAACATTGTTTCTATCTCTCTCTACGTCCGCTTTATCCAGCCATGGACATTTGCTGACCATTGCTCAACGTTTAGGAAAGTCTTTTCGGAACCGTCTGCAAGCCACTGCTCTGTTAAGGTGCAGTACATTCTCAGACAGAAATTGAATTAAAAATATTCAAAAAATTCAAAAGAATTCAAAAAAAGAAATTCAAAAAAATTCAATTAAATTGATAAAACGTAAATGTTGAAAACAGCCAATGAGAAATCTCAGTTTTTGAAATCAAGTTTTTGAAATCTCCGGAAATATTTTCCCTTCAAATTCAGCACTGACGAGATTGCTTGCTGGTGCTAAATGGTTGAACATTTAAAATAGACATTGTCATCTGCCACTTATTCGCTAATTACTTCAGATTTGCACATTCACATTTTACAAAAGTCAAAAGGACAGAGAGAGAAACTCCAAAGATTTTTTATTTTTTAATTAACACTTACTTCTCAACCATCCTTTTTATTTTATGTTTAAGCGGCCTGCCACTAGACAGCATCTGTCGTAGCCCTCAGGCTTACGCTGACTGAGCCTGTAGGGTCAATAGAGCTAAACTGACCTAAATCTCACAGGGCACTGAGTCAAGGGAGGTGGGGGGAGTGGGGGGATAGTATAAAAGTTTCATATTTAGGTTTTGGGAATAGTTTAGAGGGGGAAAAAAAAACAAGCTTCTTATTGTCACTTTTTATTTACTTCAGTTGGGAGCCGCACCCTGCCGTTGCAACAGAGGAAGTGTTGGGCCTACTTGGAACGCTCACAGACGGATTCCAGTGGAGACGTACTCCAAAAGAACCCACGACGCGTTGGTTCACACCTGCGTGCGCTCCTTTTTGCTGCATTGGGAAGAGGGGCCGCAGACGCCCCCGGGGTGGGGGGGGGGGGTTTGTGCATTCGCACCGCCAAACGGACACCATGGGGGGATAATGTTGGCTGCACCTCCTTAGTTTTCAAGCTATTTTCGCATTGTTATTGTGTTGAAGTGACTAATAAGGACAACCGGTTTTTGAAATTGATCCACAATTGAAGATAATCTACCAAAGGGGGGCAATCTGTAAATGAGGAAATATCGAAATTGCATTATGGCAGCAGGCGCTTTTGTCGCATTTTATCGTAATATATATTTCAGTACGATATTCTCTCCCCTTCCATCTCCGGTCTTAAGCAGCGGCCTCGTTGGCTGCTACATTGTGGACTTTCTTGAGCAGCTAGTTTGCTGCTTGCCGATGGACAGGAAGCCCACGTGCGAAAATGGCTTCTTGTTGCTAAAACAAGCTTTACAACAGGAGTGAGATTAAACCATGCAACACAGGGGGCCATAAAAGCAAACAATGAGCTAAACGAGGCTGAATTTGTCTGTTAAGCGGCGGAGATGGATGATAATTCTCAAATAAATCAATTAACAAGCAAAAACCATCATAGTAACTCTACTCATTCGCTGAGAACAAAGGTATGCATCATTACAATGGGGATTTGAAGTATTTCTACTAAAACCACACAAGAACGTTTAACTTGACGCGTGCCACAACCTCATTGCGTATTCCGTCACAGATGACGTCAGTTCCAGCCAGCTTTGTAATGGCGATCGCGAGGTTCTCTGGCCACTGCCTCGGGATCCATTCTCCAGTTCCAAGAAAGAAGCAATTGCCCTTCAGAACGCTAGACTAAAACGTATATTACTTCCTACCATTAAGACATCTCCCCATCGGATGTATAAGATGTTACCAATCGTTAAAAAAGGATGTATCATTTATGACCAGCCGTGCTTTAACGTCAGCCATAAACTAGTAAGTGAAGGCAGGGAACAAAAGCCAAAGACGCCGTGTTGCATCTAAAATGCCCATTGCAATGCATTGGAGTCTCTGAAGAGCTGATTAATCCCATAATGCCAACCTATAAAATGATACGTCCCTCATCACTGCTGACATGGGGACTTTACCTGAGCTTCCACCCAAACAATGTTGTATTTAACCAGGGGGGAGGGGCGAGGTGCGGCAACATATTAAATGGGGTTAATGGACTGGCGCCGTCGTTTCTGCACTGTGCGCTCTTGTGTGACACAGGAATGTATAAACACTAATGACAATGCAATGCTGGCAAATTGATTGTTATTTTGAATGTACCGTTTTCATTTCCTAAGATGTAAGAAATAATTGGAATTCCTTTTCCGTCTCGCCTGGAGCAGAATGGCGGGAAAGCGTGATCAAGGCGGGTGATTAATTGGAAATACTGTTATGAGGTTTTTGATGGAATTCGTGTTTTACGACGCATATCTGCAGAGCCCGGTGGCATACTTACATCTCAAATACACAAATTATTAGTAATTCAAGATCTCAAATCATTTAACACGGGTGCACTTAGAAGGTGCAATCGTTCTTGAACGGGGAACCACGGCAACCAATGAGTTGGCGATACGATCCCTCCGTATAGCCCGCCCAGCTTTGTGAGGCCAAAAGGTTTCAACCAACTCCTCTTGGCATTCATTCCACTTAGCCTTTACTCTTTGCTTCCAACTCTGGCTCTTGTTCTACCTCTCACAGGGGAATTGTCGGCAAAAGGATATCACCTCTCGGTGAGGAGTGAGAGAACGAGTGGGAGTGAGCGAGATAAGGAGGAATGAGACTAAAGCGCCAATTTAATAAATAACAGATATTAAAGATATTCCAACTTCAGAAAATGCTGTTTTTAAATGTCAATACCAAGGGGGAATGAATTGAAGGGTACAAGTGCTCTCCATCTTGGGACTGTGGTTGCTCACTGCCAATCGCTCACTACTACTTGATTGTTGGCGGTTCTCAAAGAGTGAATTGGTTAAAAGCAGGTTTACGAAACTTGACATACGTTTGTCATGGTCTGCCATCACACTAAAACGCTGTTTTCAAACTTGTCCCCTGAAAAAATCTTCACCCGTGACCATATCGTTAAAAAAAAGGGGTTGCACGGGATTCGTCTAAACATAAGATAATGTTGGTTGGTTGTAATGTGATCAAATGAGATGCTACATCCGTTTACCGTAACACTTACCCCTTGGCTGCACACGCGCACACACCCCCCGTGGACATTGTCAGTGTCTCTGTCACCAGTTGTAAGCCCCCCCCGTCCCTCTAAATGTGTGTGCTTCCATTCGATCATGCATCCACACACACACACACACACACATAATATGGATGGCAGAGGAAATGCGGCGAGAGTCATCCTGTCCGCCATCGCTGCGGGGCTTCTGGAAGAGTGGACACCAATTACAGCCAACCAGACCCCGGCCAAACGCTGCTACAGTCCACTAGCCGCCGCTCCATCCGGCCGACCCAACCCTCAGATACCCCCCCTCCCCTCCCCTTTCTCTGGGCCTGGCTCCGTTGCGTTCCCTTTGGTCGTAGCTGTACGGTGGCCAGCCATGTGTTACAAATGGGATAAACTGCAGTGGCTGGGTGATTTCTTTTTTTTGGCGTTTGTGGGGTGGATGTGACTGGGTAGCCGTGGCACAAAAGGGAGGGAGAGGGGGCAGGAATGTTTGCGGGTGTGAGAAGAAAAACATTTTTGTACAGTAAATTTGTGTGCGTTTGTTCCTCAGCCTCCACGTGTGCTTTCTGGTTTGGCTTTGTACCCGCTTGACAGTGTTGAATGCGCAACTGCACAGTACATGTAAAGAAAGCAAAGGAAGGTGTCCTTTTTACCAGTTGCCCCTCGACACACTTGGCAGGCGGAGGGAGGGGTGGGTGAAAATGACTCATGCCACCGCCAGTCCCCGACCTCGGAAACACACATGGCGAGTCGGCAGGCGCCGCCGGGCCACCATATTGACCCGGCGCTGACTGACACATGTCGCGAGCGGGTGGTGTGAGCGAGAGGGCAGGTGAGGTCACCGCCGGCCCGCTCGTCCCTCATTCTTGCGAATGTCTTGCCGCTGTCACTTGGACAGGAAACATCTGCTGCAATGCCCCCCCCCCCCCCCCCCTCCTCCTTCCAACCCCACCCATCCATCCATCGCCTGAGGGCACGGCCAGCTTTAATGCCTGCCACCGCCGCACACAACAGCACCGCTTGTCCAAACCCGGAGAGCAAACTAAGCCCCCTGACCTCTTGGGGCAACTCATCCTGTGACAATCAGGCTACCACACCTGACTATTTCAATGATTGATGGCGTACGTCTGTGCTGTAGACCCGACAGGCCGAATGGAGTAGCTTGATGAGATCTTGATCTGAATCCATTTGGAACTTTCATCATATTGTTTGTGATTCAAATTCCCTTTCCCCAATCCATGGAGGGGCTCCATCAAACAATTGGACTGGAATGGAGAGACTAATGTTGGAATAGGGTCGACCGGGAGGATTGATCTGCTTCGCACTGTGGACAGCTTGCTCATTTTAGAAAGCGATTCAACTATAGGATGCAGGGCTCTAATTAAGCCATCCATCAAGCCGCAGCCGATATTCAGGCAGGAGAGTTGAGGCTAAGAAGGAACGATTGGAGCAAAAAATACCCATCTCCACACATGGTGTTCATGGCAGGCAGCACCGCTGGGAGATTAAGCCACAAGAGAAAAAAAATATATATATATGTTTAGCATTCAGGGCAGTATAGGTCCTGCATCGGTTTTCCATTAGCCATCTAAAACGTGTTTATAGGACGCCCTGTGCCCAAGCGTGTCCTTAAATCACCTGCACGCACAAATGTATTTACACTCGGCATTTAGCGGATGTTGTTACGGCGCCGCGAGTGAGCAGGTAGGGGTTTAGCATCTCACTTAGTAACCACTTGAGAGGCCAAACGGGCCCTCGGTGGCGACACATTTCGGGTTATGAGGATCACGCCTGGATTGTTGCTTTCCAAAGCTGTTAACAAGAAGAAAGTTTATTAAAAGTATTGATTTAACAACTTTCCCTGCAAGAATCTTGACTTATTTCCTCTTTTTTGTCTGCATGTTTTTTTCTTGTTTGGCACTAACTTGCTAATGCTAATTGTTAGCATGCTCCAATAAGGTGTACACACCGAGAAGCATCAAAATGCTAGCATAGTCACGTGTGCATGCAAACCTTGCAACCCTGCATTCATGATGTTTGCTGCTTCGTAGGTATTAATGACGTGTCTACAAATGTGTCTTTATGGTACAGAACTCACTGTGATTCCCGGCGCTCGGTAATCCACCCATCACACCACCTTTATCACATTTAGGGCCTGCTGCTCCTCCCTTTATCACCTCCCATCGCCTCATCTGAACCTCTTTCATATTTATGAGGCTGCTGATGACTTTTAGTGGTGATCCGTTATACTTCCCGCAGTTCATGACTATGTATTTCGCTGACGTAGGTGTCTGGCGATTTATGATGGTGCACAAATGGCTCCTCCAAAAAAAAAGGCGGCCGCACGCCGAGTTGACGCCGCTGAAACTGCTTTATTAAACATTACGTCCTCATCGAGTGAGACGATTTAACCAAAGACATCAGGGGCGGAGTTGCATGGGCAAGACTAGGAGAAGTGATTGGATGATTCCACTACGTCAAAAATAAACTAAACCTTGCAATTAGAGATTTATTCATGATCACTGCGAAAAAGTCAGTAACTTTATTTAAACGTTGTTGGTGAGAAGGCTGCCGATGCACAAACCTGTAGCCAAAACAGTTTGAGACGAGGAACAAAAGAAACTGCAAATAATGTGGATATGACACTCACTCTCAAAAATCATCTCCCATCATCTGGAAGGAATTTATTTAAGAAAGACGGGGAGGCATGATTTTGCTTCTCGAGTCCCTATTTAGCTGTGAAACAGTGATTCAAATCGGCCTTTTTTCTAGTTGGTAAATTACACTTTGCCAATAATGAATTGTAATGCTGGGCTAAATGCATGCGCGCTGTTGCTGCCGTGCTGCTGTGAGAGTAATCACCAAGCTAGTCCACAAATGACACAGAGCGGGTAAGAGTTATCATTTTGCTTCATCGCCAGGGTCGTGGGAATATTGCTCTCGGGGTCAGAGGAATTCATATTGTCCATCCATGCGATGCAGCAACAGATTTATTCTTAAACCACTGTTTGTTGTTCAAACTATTATTAATACATTAAACTTATGTGCGCTGCAATATGAAAAAATGTTAAAGCCCCCTCAACTCGTCTCTTTCCTCATTTCAGTTATCCGTTTACTTTGGGCTGAAATTCCTGCCTTAGCCCCTCTTCCACAAACATGTACGCTGGTGCACTGTTCATATTCCTGGTGTCTTCTGTTGATTTAAATACATAGCTGCTACCCTGTAGCATGATATCTAACACAAGTCCTTTCCTTCTCATTCCCTTTATATCTAAATGTTCTGTTCAAGGTCCGTGACATTGTTCAAACTCCCAAATCAAATCGAAATAGCGCCCATGGATTATAGATGGTCTGAATGAAAGAAAAAAGAATTTGTCTTTTATTTCGCTTTGTACTTCCAAGAACATGTAATACATCTCAAAATGATAAAAGTTGGCGCACTAATCTTGGTCTGTTTCCATCTTCTACTTGAGGACTAAAGGGATTTTGAGACAAAGATAATGTTCCTTTCTATCTCCCCTTCTCGTCCCTACCCTTTTATGTTTCTCAGGGGTAGCTATTGTCTAAAAGACGCAGATGCCATTTCAGGACAAAAGAAGCAGCCTCCGAGTGCCGGCCCAGCTTTGCCTAAAATCCAAATTCCTAATTCAGATTTGTGAACGTGATTATTTCAGTACCTTCTCCTTTCTTTCCGTCTTCGTCGTCCTAGTTCAAAGTACACGGGTACAATGTTATTCCTAAAAGCCTTTTTTCTTATCATTAACAGACTTCAAACACAGCTTTCTTTCATTTTATACTTTAATTTGTACGTCCCTCACTACAGATTCCCTTTTAGCTCATTTCTGCCTTCATTTCTTTTTTTTCTCTCCAGGAAATAGACCGTTGCATTCTGGAAATACAGGTCAAAGTCGCCGCCATGATTCCAATTTACATAATGTTTTTGTCACTGCTGATACTTTTACTCTGTTTCAATATGTAAATTGTTAGTAGAGGTTCAGGGCTATACGCAAAGGGCGTGTGACGAGTGTCGATTTGTCTATTTTTGGATCCATGAGTTGCTTCCATAGGGAGGACAACATTCTTACCCCAGTACTTTATATTCATCTTCTGCCTGCACATCCCGTGTGTGCTGTGTACTTCCACTTCCTCCATGTGGCCCACATACGATGCGAGTCGGGGTGTTACTCCTGTGTGTTTTTCCCGTCTGAGACTGAGTCAAAAGAAAGTGTTATTTTGCCGACACTGGTGGAGGAGGTGGAGGCTTGAATAGCATCTGCGAAGGTGCATGTTCATTTTAAAGTACTACAGCTTCAGCTTCACTCTCACCACTGATAATAAAGGCTCTGTATTATTAATTCCCATTAGTAGACTTCATAAAGTACCCCTGAAGATGTTTGTATGCTTCAATTTAGGTGCCTGTACGACCGTCAGACAGCGTCTGAATCCCGCAAACAACAACCTATCTTCATCTCCTCCCTCTAGACGCACCGGGAAAACACTGACGAACTTTGCACACGTGAGCAACACGGAAGGTTTTAACGCTTTAATTCCTCCCAACCGGCAGAGCGGGATATCCTGCGTGCAACGCCGCGGAAATGGACCACTCGATTGATAAGGCCCCACAAACGCACCCAGCGGAATCATCCTCTTTCATTTCATCTCATTTCAATATCCTGCCCGCAAAAAAAGGTTGTATAGGAATAATTATCGGGTCAAATAGTCCTGCTGATCTACGAGGAAATAATTGGCTTTTAGCTGCGGAGAGAGAGAGAGAGAGAGAGAGAGATTTCCTTGGCTGCCTCAACACAGAGGCAGCTCTGGAGTTGCTTGGCATGCTCACAGCATTAGCAGGGGACCGGCAGTGTGCAGAGGCCCCAATGACAGGGGGAAATAATTATGAACGGAAGCAATGTTCAAGCCAAGAAACCAATTTGTAAATGTCTCTTGGTTGCCGCTGCCGCTCCCACAAGAGTGTCTGTGCATATCCAAGTGTGGCTCTCGCGTCCCGATTTTTGTGTGTCGGCGTTTTTTTATTAGCGCGCGTTGCTCAGACAGATGCCGTGATGACTCCACACTTGTCACCCCGCTCCGTGACCTTCGGTTGCCGAGCCGGGGCGCATCGTGTAAACACGCGAGATGCCAATGCCAAATTGGACAAACACAGAAAGTGCAAATATTACCTTTTTTTTTTCTTTTCTAGAGGCCATGCAATACAAATGACCTCATGGACTTCATATGAATACATACATTTGGGAAAGACTTGAGCATTTTAAAGTGTGCAGCAGATCTGAACTGAATTAGGAAGGTAGAAACACATATGGATAAGGGATAGATGTTGTTTTGGGGGCGGGTCTGTTGTTTTGGGGGGGGGGGGGGGGCAGGCCAAAAATCTCTCTTTGCCAGACTCGGAGGTGTCACCTGGTATGCCAGACGGTGTCCCCCTCTGTCTCTCTCTCACTCTGGTTCATCAGCGCCATCAGGGGGCCCTCATCTACAACAAGATGCCCCCGAAAACGGCTTGGCGGGTGATCAAAACACATGGGTATTGCCTCCCAGGGTACATTGAGTATTCTTTCTTTAAAACAAAAAAACGGGGGTTTAGGGGGGGGGTTTATCTACCTGAAAGTCAGGGACTATGCGACGGTGTTGCTGTAACGAACTGGGAGGAATAAGGCAGATTGTTGGGTGTAGGGACGGAGGGGCTGGGAGGGTGCGGGTGCTGGGGGGGGGGGGGGGGATGAATATGTATGTGCATATTTTTTCCGGAAAATGATTACTTGCTGGAGCATTCATTAATCTGTTTTTTTTTTTTTTTTCATAATTCATTCTGTGCATATTCCCCCATTATTGAATTTAAACAAACCCATTAACGGGGATTAACTTCCCTGAATAAGACTTTGGTTCTCTTCCCAATTGCTTCCAAAAAGGGACCCTTGTTCCGTCAAGTGGAATTACTTGCGAGCGTCTGCAATCTCCCCCCAAAAGAATTATAGAACACAAGGGTGTGCTACACCGTCCCTCTTTTCCATTTTCGCAACTCTTCAAGTTAATTTGTAATCACTTTTCAAAGGGTAAAGCTTCACATTGTTCCATTCCTTTTCCAGCTGGAAAGGAGGGTTTTTGTTGGCGGTAATGAGAGCGATATTGCATGTTGTTTTTAACAACTGGTAATTTGTGTTTGAGTATCTGCACCATCTCTCCCACGGTTGTTGTGGAGTTACTTCCCTGCCCTTTGTTGCCGCTTATTGCAGGCCGCTAATTATAGCCAGAGGAAAAGAACTGCTTCTTCTAGACCCTGACCTCTCTACGCTACTTAAGGCCACAGAGAGGAGAAAGAAGGCCAGGGAAAAGAAAGAAGAGGGTACGGGGAGCTTCGGAGCTGATTAACCATAAGGCTTACATTAATGATAATTGGATAATAATTGGATTTTTTGGTTTTTCATCGGTACACTTAAGATTCGGTTGGTCGTGGCTCTTTCGCCCGCTTCCTTTGAAAGAAATACAGAGGGCCAATGAAGAGTGCCATCAAATCTGCATGGGGGATGCGAGTACCTTGAGGGGGCAACACAGAAAGACCGCATTGTATTAAAACATGTAATGCCGCCCCAGATCTGGGATTACATCACGCACTGCTCATTGCAGTGAATAGGTCAGTTCATCTGCATTTCCAGTGCTGTTCAAAATGTATTATAATGTGCAGCTGTTTTTTACGATGATTTTACGCTGATTTTTACGTGTGCAGTATGATGATTTGTGATGAAATATTTACAGTTCTGCTGAGGAAACCTCATTTTCTTCCCGTCTATGGCATGCATACACTTTGCACGCTTGAATGGTAAAAAATATTGAAGTGTATTTTTAGAAACTATAGGGGCAAAAAATATCCGTCCGCCTGTGTGTCATACGCTGGGAACCGGAGGCGGTGCCGCGTCGAATTCGCCTCAATTTCGACGTGCGACACGTTCAAAATTGTACTTTAATTAAACCGGACAAGGGCCCCTCTGCGCAGCTAGCAGGGCCGGGCCTCGGGCCTCGGGGCTCGGCTGACTCAGTCCAGCACGTTTCCCCTCAGTGGCCCTTTGCAGGCTGAAGCACCACCTTTACGTACTAACGTGCACATTTTCCTTCACTTCTCTTGAGACAACGGCGGCGAGGAGCAACTTCCAGGGGGCCGAGCCATTGGCATTGGCATTACATGTTATATTCAAGTTATCACAGTCTTGGTTGCCTTGTTAAAATACACATCCCATTATTATTTATTCACTTTCAACAGATATCAAAATGTGGCAACTCCATTAAAGCACCGTTGTTGTTTTTTTAACAACCATTCTTGCTTCCTGGGTCCCCGACAGACGCCTAAGTAAACATGACCGACGGCATTATTATCCGGCGCGGTGAGTCACCCGGGCAGGTGCGCCTGCAGTTGCAGGGGCAAATGAGCAGACCGAAAAAAAGAGCTGCACATCCAGCTCGGCGGCTTACTCACATGTGTTAAAGGCTCCACTCGTGGCCAATGTGCACACGCATGCACAAACACACAAGCATGTGGGGAACGTGCCTAAGCCTCAAAGTGTTTACGAGTTGTGTACCAGGCGGGATGTGCTTGCCCTGTTGGCACAGCTTGAGAACAACATGTAAACGACGCCAGCCAAGGCAATTAGTGCCGATTCCGAAACGAGAGACAGGAGGGCCAAATATCAGACGGGAGCGAATGTCGTCCCGATTCGAAAACAATCTACATCTAAGAGATGTGGAGGATGTTTAAAAGGGGCTAATTTTTAGCCCCCCGCCCTCCCCCCAAAAAAACATACAGCGTCCGTACCGGAGGATATCTTCCTACGTCAATCGCTTTCCCCACCTTTTCCTCTTCTCGCTCCGCTCCCCTCGGAGCCCTTTGGTGAAACGATGTGAGCACCATCTGGGCACTTAAAAGCGCCCGTCGCATCGCTCGCTTTACTGCCGACCTACTAGGCTACAGTAGCGCACTTAACCCTTTGTCCCGGGCCGGATGGAGGTCAACTGCAGGGGGGGGGGGGGGGGGGGGGGGAACGGCTCCGCGCCTCCTCTGAGCACCAGAGCCTGCGATTGTATAGGTCACAAACAAAAGGCAGCGGCATGCATGGGAAATGCAGCTAATGGAGATGTGGCGGTGAAGGCAGGGTATTTATTCAGACCCGAACAACACATCGACGAGGTTGCATTTCGTGCTACACGCCGCTCGAGTAGTCTTTCACACAACATCGGGGCACAGCGGGTTACCTTGCTAAAAAAGTCGCCTGTTGCCTGCAGCTGTTCATCCGACGGCTCGAGAGGGCTGCTCCATTTTCTGGATTGAGGCGACGCGGTGCGAGCGGCAGGACGTTGACCTGGGGTATTTTCGCAAACGGATGCGTATACATGGAGAGCACACATCATTTAGGGTTATATTAATGGTTGAAATGCACTGATTGTAAGTCGCTGTGGATAAAAGAGTCAACCAAATGACATCTAATGTAATGATTGAATTACACTGGCGTCTTTTTTTTTATATTCTAATCTGTCAGTCAGGGAATGTTAGACTACACCTTTAACAAGAATAACAGAAGTGACAGTTGATCAATGACAATGATGTACGCGATAGCACAACAACAGATCTGTTGAGGAACCACACTTGTTTTGTACACGAGATGAAAAGAAGAGGATTCAAAATCAGCCCGACAGCCAACAAACCGGCTATTGATTGCATCGAAACTCACAGTGTCGCTGCAAACACACACAGGCATTGTGGCTCCTTGCACTTATAATACACATTCTATCCAGACATATGATGACATTTCCTCCACGTAGACTTTCTGCTGTCAACAGGTGCCAGAGGATATTTACATCACTGCATCAATGTGACCTACAAACTGCAAAAAACGGAGGCGCAGCGCGAAATTTCCAATCCCGAGATGGACTTGATTTTCACTGCATATTGTATCAGGCAAAGTGTGTTTCCAACTTGATAAAATGGCTTTCGGTGGTGCCGAATGCCATAAGCAATTGGAGCAAGGCTGGAATGGATTGTGTTAGCGGAAAAACAGATAAACAGATAAGATGAATTATTCCGTGGCAACATGGCATCCAAACACGTGTGGTTCATTGTGTATAAATCAGTTCGACATTGACTTGAATGAATAATGGAGGGAAATTGGCACGGTGTAATGCATTTGGCAAACAGCTGACAGACCAATAGTGTTAAGATTTATCAATGTTGGTTATATTTTCATGCATACTGTAAAGGAAAAGTATGGTATCTCTCTACTTTTTGAGTAGGAACACTGTTGCTCCAGTGTCATTTATCTATTTTGAAAAAATCTGATGCCTTTCAAAGTCTTCTTACTGGTAGCAGAAAACCACTAGACGTAATGAACTGTATAAGTTTTAGAGAACCTTTCTTGAGGCAGAGCAAAACGCAGCGAAGTGCAGGAGAAAGAGAGGAGAGTATGGGAGCGAGAGGTAAAGAAAAGTGTGCAACAACTCCTTCTTTCTATCCTTTGGAGATTTCCCGTACTTTAACTTTCATCTTGCTTTGGCGGGGCACGTTTTCCTTCAACAGTTCACTGAAATGAATGCCAATGCACCGCGGATCATCACTTCCCACCAGAGATATTCATAGGTCTCAAATCTCTATGACTCATAGATAGACTTGCTATGTCTATTTTCAAAAATATTTGTTAAAAGTGCACATTGTCGATACCAACAGGCCGATCTTGGCTTTTAATATGTCTTCAAGAGCCTTTAAGAGCAACGGCTGTTTTCCCTGGATGTTTTTGTATTCAGTCTTTTTTTAAGATGATAACCCTTAAGGTTAAAGCCACGCTGTATCACGCACACGGACCACTTCATTATTAAAAAGTTGGAGCCACCCATACATCCCGAATAATCGCCATCTAACCCTTTGTCTAGTAACCTCACCGGCCCTATAGGATAAAAAGTATAGAGCATGATAGCGTGAGGTTTTGCTGCAGTAGTAATGAAAAAAAACGTGAACCTCCGGTCATATCCTCCCTCGTACCATAAATGTTTGTATTTTTCGCAGCGATGGACGTTTATAGCCGGGGTGACAGTGGGCCGGGGGGGAGAGGAGCTATATTTTTTTCGACTGCTGCAGATTTGGAATAATGAGCCGTCTGAGGAACAGGTGATCCCTCTTCTAATGCAGGCTGCGCTACCTTCTACTCCAAAAGAGCTCTGTGCTCACACGCAGAGCCGACCGAAGCCCCCTTCTTTCAATGTCCTAGCCGCGCAATATTCTCACCATTTGCGCGGTAATGTCAACCCGAGCAGGGAATACAGTCACTCTGCCTCCCTTCACCTTTAGATGACACACGAATATAGAGATATTTAACGGTATTACATTCGTGGGCTTCTCTCCCTTGCCTCGTTGAAGGTGCTCGCGCGCTGAGCATCACGGACGAAGGCCCTCCATCCTTACGGACTGGTTACAAAAATAAGCAGTCCTCACAAGCACAATTTTGCCTCCGCAAACTTTCCCTGTAATTGATGGGAGCTCGGCTGTCGAGTATTCTACTGGCGCCGTCTTCTCTAAAATTTCAATTCACCAATTTTTTTTAACTTATTATTGAGAATGTAGTTATATTTTTAAGCTGTTCACATAGCGATGCGCTGTCATATTAAGGGGAATAAACACCACAGATCGGCCTTCTCATTGCGGTTGCTTGTGCATTCCATCATTTCGTCGGCCCACTTATCTTCGTCGGCATCCCGGCTGAGAATTTCCCGACCGGGGGGTTGGCTCCCGGAGCCGGTGCACAGGCGCCGTTAGCGAGAATTCCCCCCGTCGCCGCCTGTCCGTGCAGCTCGAGGGCCGACGACAAAACAACAAGCCCCTGTGAGTCAGAAGATTTTTCTAGCAGTCGAGGCCAAGTGGAACGTTGTTTGTCCGGGCCCGCAGCCAAGTCTTCCATTAGGCCTTTGGCCCAGGTGAACGGTAATTAAACAAGAGGCTGCGCTGAGTCGGCACTCCACATCTCCACTGCCTCTGCATTCACATTATTTGTGTTTACGTTGCTCTTCAGCGGGGGCCGGTTCTCACTGGAGCTCTCGACCATATGTCCGATTTTTCCATCCTTCACACGCTGGTGCCATGATGGAAATGTTCTCAATCAGAGGTCGTTGGGGTTGAGGTTCAGAGCGACGTTGGACTGACGAGGCAGAGGGTAGTGAAAGAGGTTAAGGGGCAGGTGGTCCTAGTGGTCTAGTGGTCCTAGTACTGGTGATTCGGCAAAATAATCCAATCTCAGTCTTCAAGGTATGTAACAAAAATGGAAAATGATGTCAGAGTTGCAGCCCTCAGCAAACTCATTGACTCATGAAAATGAATATATCACATAGGACAGAGCTGATGAACAGCATATTTGTCCATCAAGGCGTCCATGTTTGATAGCAAAAGAAATATTTCCACTTACGGCAGACAAAAAGAGAAGGGAAGAAGCCTGGCTGGGGGAGATGGAGAGATTAAGGGCTGAATGCAGGCGTTTCTGTTGTTGTTGTTGTTTCATTCTACCTCACTCGCTTCCTTGTTGCCGGGAATCTGCAATCAGTGCCAGAGGGGAGAGCGGGAAGGGGGAGAGCGGGAAGGGGGAGGGCGGGTGGGGCGCCATGATGGAGAGATGAGCATTTCAAACAGGAGCAGGAGCTATGAAATAAAGGCGAAAGCACATGAGCAAACAATAAACAGACGACAGGGGCCGCCGAAAGGCGATAAAGGCAAGGCATCGCCGGTGGGGGAACGGAAGAAGCCCCCCCCCCCTCCCTTTTCCACACATCCCTTCTTTTTATGCTTATCCGGCTTCCCTCCTCCTCCGCCAACAGCCACGTGACTATCGGGTAGCGCACAGCCCCGATGGGGTGCTGAGGCTGCGTTCACAGGAGATTACAGTGCAGCCTCGCAGATCAGGCTCTCCACCATTTTCTCTCCCCTTCCGCACATGAGATGAGCCCCGTCTGCCTTTGATCGCACTCACAACCAATGGGATGGTACAGGTATAAAAAATAATGAACACACCCCTCCCCTCCTCCGCGCTCACACACCTACACCATTGTAACCAAGCTGCGATATCAGCTTGCATGCAGTGAGAGGCTTTCGGCTGACACTACTCGTATCTCATCTGGGTTTGTGCGCCAGTGAGGGAGCAAGTGAAATCCTGCCGACAGGACACTGCGATTGAATTGGAGCGTGTGTGTGTGTGTGTGTGTGTGTGTGTGTGTGTGTGGGCAGCTCACGAGGTAACAAAGCGTTATTCAAATTCCCCGACCCCTCCCCAGCAGGGATGAGGATCGATGGCTCTTTATGATGGGACTTAGTGGACCAATTAGGTAACGGGATGGCGGTGCATTTCTAACGAGCCGACCGCGAGCACAGTGTGAATCAAGTTGTGGATATGCAAAAAGGGGACTTAATTCATGAACCCCCCCCCTCTAATCCCCCTCAAACCTCCTTCTCACTAGGATCACTCACATGCATGAACACCAACACAAGCTCAGGTGTGTGTCCACAAAACCACGTCGTTTTTTTTTTGTCTCCCGTCAACGCGGCGCAGTTCATTCAAACGTGCAGATGTTGCTCTTGTTAGTGTTTTGATTGCGATCACACTTGATCATTCAGGTTTTGAGCGCGTTGAGCGTGAAACATCAAAAACCAAAATGGAAAATAGGAGGTTACGAGACAGGAATTGTAATTAAGGCTAATCTCTGAAGTACTTTCACTCCAGGCAAAACTGTTCCACAGCATCTGTATGTGCTGTTCTGATGAATCTCTACTGAGACCACAGTACTATTTGCTTTTAATCACTTAGTTTTCCATCTTTCAGGTTTGATATTATATTAGATCGTTATATCTCTTGAGGCTCTGGCTGTAGTCTTGTATAATTAACTCTAAGAGGTGTGCATAGCCCATACATTGTACACCTTGTGCAAAGTACTTTCACATACTTTAATACTTTCACAGTGTTTGTTGTGAAGTTGTAACTACATTGTTGGGTGTGCGTCCCGTGCAGACCGTAGCTGGCAGGCTACTGTGAACGTAGGCATTTTTCTAAAGGTCATGAATGTGGACACCACATGGGGGACATAAATGCAACTGTAAAAGCACCCTTCATTCGGAATCAGCAGTGGGTTGAATAAAAAACATCAAGTGTATGCTTTGGTTTATGCCAAACCAGTACTCATAAAGGTCAATTTGTTGCCTGTAGAGCTCTGCGATGTGGCCCATTAGGCACATAAAATACAATCAACCCAAAAGCCATTAGAACGATGCATGCACTTTTACTGAAATATGGTAAAAACACAAGCTGATCTTCCTTTTATGGTACCAAATTGCCAACATGAATTGGATGTAGCTGTGGATAGTAGTTATTGTTAGGGAAGATATTAGACAGATTTCGGTGGCGGTCTAGTTCCTTACAGCATTGCAAACCCTTTGATGGCTCTATGCACCTTTAGACGAGAAACAGCCATCACAACGCTCGCCGTCTGTTACCACTGCGTGGAAGGTCAGCAGATTTGACGAACTGTCATTGGGGGGATCCCTCCATTTCTCTTCAGTAACGAAAGAGCACCTGTGGACTTCCAACACAAAGGCTGTGAGGAAAACCCCTTCTGCTTTTCAACCGGGGCTCTTAGGATGGACATTTTGATCAGCCCATCTGTCTCGCCGTGCCGCCCCCACTCTGGGTCCAGACGGATTATCTCGATCGCCATCAAATGACTTTCCATTCGATTCGTTTTTAGTGTCCAAAGGATGAAGCCTACTGCGGTGCGTGATACCTTTACTCGTACTCCATTCGGCACCAGAGGGTTATCAGTTTTGTATGGAGATGTCTGGGTGAAGATTTGGCTGATGGCCCTGAAGGATATTAAAATGATCAGTCCAAAAAGGGATAATTCCAAGAACCTCTGATACCTCTGATCGACTTTCTTATAGATTACTACCTGGTGTGTTTTTTGAGGTGAGCAGGCACTGTTTGGGTAGAGAAGACCTCTATTATGTATTAGCACATGAGGGTAATTCACTTACATGCTGCTGTTGGATTTTGTCTTTCAAGTATCATGAACAAATACTAGAAGAAATGCAATATTACATCACTGGCTTTTTCAAATCCTCGACAGCACAGCTCGCCTATAAATTGAATTTGCTGCTCGGATTTCAGAACAACTAACGACTGGAACGAAAAGCTCCGCGGCTCAACACAAATAACAACCACCCGGAGAAACAGAAAGCGCCGCGAGCCGCCCCCTATCATCGGGAGGTTGCCGAGGAAGCCGGCGCGGATGTGGAGTGATTGAAGGGTTCCACTCGATTGGCAGGATTACTAGTTGTGAGATGATGGCAAGATTTAATAGACTACTGCAGCAAAAGGCAATTTGCCCTCTGAGAAAGAGAGGATCTCTTTGCTCCTCCCATTGACCTGCTCCATCCTCCCCGCAGACCTCTTAACCTTCATCCAGAGTCCGTCTCTGAGGGAAAGCCCTCACACGTGTTTGAGAACCTATTGCCTTTTCGCATTATATCAGAACCTTTCAAACCTCTATGACCCTTTGAGAATGACTACCCTTCCATTTTACTCAACACAAGATGTATTGGAATCCCTCAACAAATCAGACAGATATATACTTTTCCAATGCACCGGAAACTTGGCCGGAAACTCGTTATTCAGTAACATCTTTCTATCTTTATAACTTATCAGCCAGTTGTTGTTGAGCATTAAAAAACACCAGTGAACATGGAACTATTATTCAGCAATCACTACTGATGCTTTGTTAAATTGCACAATGCACTACATCTTTAAACCTATAGTTACCCCGAAGTAGCTCTGGCAAATAAAATTGTTCTCGCCCAACAGCACACACACACACAAAACGGGTGACATTTCAGGTATGGAAATGTTGATGATATTTAAGACCTCTAGGGTCTTATGAAATCCTTCCTGATCGTCATATAAGTTTCAATAGCATCGACTGTAAAAGCTCGTCACTGGCAGGTTACTAGTTCCATCCATGACTGCAATTTATTAAGTAAGCTTTTCACATTAGTGCTTAAATGGTTTATTTAAAAAGGTGAATTTTTTATTATTTTTTTAAATTATATTTTCTTGTCTCTGAAGCACTGTAGGTAAATGCTACTTTATTAGCAATTTTTCCCATTTATTTTAAACCATTTTACCTTGCATACCTTAACCTCGGAGTTGGACTGCGACAGTCCATTTCAGCTGTTAAAAAGCGGCTTCTTTATCAGATCAAACTTCACGTTTACTTCGTTTCCTCCGGGGAGGAAGAACGATCGCAATCCGGCAAAGGTTTCACGTGGGTCTCGTGGGGGGAAAATCTGTGCACGGCTAAATAAATAAATAATAACTGAAACAAATAAGTTTGCACTGCCGGGCAAAACATGCAACAGTCACAATATGGTGTCTGCTATCATCTCGGTTAATTAGTAGACTCATTAAATATGTGAACATCTTGATGTTGGATTCACGGCAGATAGAATCTTTTTCTTGTAAATTGTCTAAAGTGGCAGGGGTGTGATATCTTATTAATTAATCTTGTGCTCAGCATCACCAAATACCCTCAAGCCAAGTGCATCTGAAACAAAGTGAACGGGCTGCGCGGTTCCAAATTGGAAGATAATCGTTTTTTTCTTTTAGAAATACTTTGATATTTCTGAATATATGCAATACTGTGTGTACGAAGACTCAGAATAAAAGATGTCTACATACCACAGACGTTAGCGGCGACGAATATGAATCGGCACTGAATCAAAAATGTTGTCTTTAAGCGGATAAACTGCCGTGTCCCTGTTGTTCGTTTTCCAATTTACCCATTTCAGAATCTCTCTCACGAACCAGAAACGTGTCTCCCAGTGAGGCCGGGCCCGGCTGTAATTAACTAAATCTTTTGCTGAAGATGCTGTAAACAATTTATTTCAAATCTAGCGGTGACCTCGTGGAATTTCAATTAAAGCCGTGAACGGGATGCACTTTGGCACTTGTGGAATATTCACAAGGATAACTTGGAAGCAAAAGGACGGATTTGGTGTGAAATGTGGAATTTACGCCATTTTGTGCAACATTTTAACCTACAAAATTACACGGATCAACTTAAAAGAAAAGTTGATCCGTTGATCCGTGAAAACTTTTGTGGTTGCCGTAAGACATACTTTTTTTAATCATCTCGTGCAGATTTAACGCAATATATTACATGCTATTAGAGGTGGTGGTAGATTGATTGCTTACTGTCGACAGCTGTTTTCCCCTGCCATTCTCAAAGTTTCAGGTGCGGTCGGTCTTTGTAAAAATGTCAGATACAGTAATGTTGGCTCAACGAATATATTTGCAATTCTGCAAGGCAGTATGGAGCTGCATGTTGGTATTACAATAAACATCCTTTACACAATCAAACACAATTCGAGCTGACTTCATCAGAAGTCTTGCTTTCACATCTTTACCCTTTAATTTCTTCTACAGTGGCCAAACAATATCATATGATTGCAAAGGCAAAGTGTTAGCTGTTCCCCTCATCCTCTGTCACACATCAGACACTCCTCCCTCAAAAGTACTTTGCACTTAATTCACCATTTTGCTTAGAGCCGAAGCGCTTAATCCGTTATTGGCAAACTGTCTTATGGGCACTGCTTTATTAACCAGCTGGTCCTGCAGTAAAAGCTCTGTGAAGGGTTGGTATCCACCCGCATCACTGCCAGCTCACTCCAGGTGTAGCCTCACTCATATACGGTAACGATTTCCCCTGGTGGACTTTTCACTCGTCACTGTTGTTGCTGCTGCTGCTGCTGGGAATGCAGTTCAGATGATTTCAAGCTAACCAAATATTTGTTTCGATAACATTCCTTTGCACTCAGTGTTCCTCTTTGTGCGTTATGTCCGTTTGTTCACTGCATTTGGCTTAAGAACCTTAAATGGAAAGTACATTTCACCTGAGCTACATGGGCGCTGTCCCCTTTGTGTTTCAGCTCGATGGCAGTTTCAGGACCAGGGACAGCTCTGTTCACACGGGAAGCAGTAGATTCAGCTTTACAGACGCGTCCTGGATTCACACATACACACAGATGCGTTTTCACATCCATATTAGAGGGTTCTATCCATCCAAGCAAATACTCATTTGCCTCCGCGTGGACGCAACACGCTGTGCCTTCATTAACGCTAGCATTGGGAGACATTGAGAGAGGATGCTGTGGGCGTCTGAGGGTTCCAGAGAGCGATTTACAGGCATTGTTTAACTTTGATCTTCGTGTAGGAGAGCACTACCTCGAAGCATTTTTTGCTGAGAAACAACTCGCACGTGTTCAACATTTGAAAAACAGTTTGTCTGAGTTTGTCTGAAAATGTCAAGAATAGGTCACAACTGACCCTGAATACACAACCCTCTTTTTTTCTCCTGGAGAATTGACCTGTCAGCAGTTGAATGGTGCTTGTTCTGTTCTACGACTTAGTCATAAAAGAAGACTTTGAAACAAGTTCACACTGCCCATCATGGACAGATTTCCAGCACCTTGGGACCAAATTAAGTTTAAAAAAATCCAATAAACAGATCCTGATTCTATTGCTAGCAATATTATACTTGTATTATTTATTAAAAAAAAAGTTATTTCTGCATCTGCATCTAAAATAATGTGTTCTTCTTTGGGACCTTCTTCATTTCAACCCGTCTTTTAACTGATGCACCGGGGGCCAGTAAGGTGATTATGCTCATCATGAGGGATATTAGACACGAGCAAGGAGTATGATTTGATGCACTCGGCCTCCATCTCTCCTCCCCGTTCACCTCGGAGAAAATTAATGAAGTCGAATTGAAGTGCCCCACCAAATTAGCTTCTTTATTTTGTAAAAAGTTATAGCATCCGGGTGTCTTCGATTAATATTAAAAAGGGCTCTGGACCGTGCAGTTTCAATTACCTAAGAGAATTGAAATGCTGAAAAGGCCTCAAATTGATTTTCTTCGACACAGCCGCCTTCTTCAAAAACAGGTAAGGACCTACATCAAGACACATAAAGGACTTTGTGATTGGTTTTAAGATTTGTATGTTTGCTTTAGTCGAACTTGTTTTGCAATTTGTAATTAGCTCTGCGAAGGCAGCAAAAAATGGCACAAGCTTTTTTTTTGTGCAACAAACATTTAAATATATCTAATATAGGTCAACAAGTCTCTAATAAAATACTTTGGTTGCAGCCCCCACACATGGGTCACAAGGTGATTCTAGAGCATCACAATATAACAGGAAGCTTGTTAATTACTGGGTGAGCTGAAGAGTCTTTTGCCCGAGTGCTTTAAATGTTCCGAATGAAAGATCCCATTATGCCAGCATTTGGACCTTTGTGCTCAGCGGTAAGACTGTGTGCCAACAAATATAATCCATTTACTCAGAAAACATTGGAATATTGGCCCTTTTATTTTTCAGCAATAACCTCCGCTGTGCAAACCGGCACATGCAGCCCCATACACCTTCACCCGCACACACACATTTGACACCGAGTCAGTGACTTGCCATAAGGTGGAGCGCAGATAATAGATTTAGGCAACTGTAAGCAGATTTGGGCGTGCGCCTTCCTTAAAGGCGGATCATTCAGTGGCTGTAAACAGGCTTTGGAGAAATCAAACCGTTAAATGGAAAATACGTTTATTAATTCAATCCGCTTAGTTCAGGTTCAGCTCCTTTCCCCTCAAATTAAGTTTTGCTGGATTTCACAGGATATTAGCAGGCAAGAAGAAAAGGGCGGCATCAGGGCGGCTGCCTGGATGTCACTGTAACCTCGACTCGGATACCCTCAGACTAAAAAAAAAAAAATACCTGCTATAAACAGAGAAAAACTGTGGTGGGATGTGCGAGTTTTCAGCAGCGGAGTAAATAACCTGTATGGGACGGCAGGTGATGTGATAGAATGCTTACGTGCTGGTTGACACTGGCATTAATTACAGCTTAACGGTCATTAAGCCGCTAAACCCTGATTCATACATAAAAAGGGAATAACGCATGAATAGCTGCCACTCGTAAACAGTTCCTGTAATGCCCAGTCAATTGTTTTTGTGCACTGCAAGCTTCTTGCTCAATAAATTACCCGAATTTGATGTGAAATTGTCTTTCACAGTCGATGGACACGACTCAAACGTCGAACTGAAAAGACGTTTAACGGCTCTATGAAAGCAAGCAGCCATGTGCGGATGAAGGCCACGTATGTATGTATGCAATGGACATTGCGGTTACAGCTCAAGGTTAAGAAAAAAATATTCACATGTTGTCATTGTGGTTGATAAATAGATGTTCTCCCGTTGTTATACGTTGCTCTCGGTGGATTCTGTGTTTATTTTCTACCCAGAACGCAACACCTATCCAGTAAAAGTTGTTTCCATACTAGATAAACGCCGATGTGTCCTTGGCCTTCGGATACTTTGAATATATATTAAATCAAGAGAATATAAGTACTCTTAAATGATTCAGGATTCCTTCATTAGGGTTCATTCATTTTGGAGATAAAACCACAAGGTTTTAAGTTTGGATAATACCCATAAATATTTCTGCAATAGGTGATTTTGCACAGATTATGAGACGGCCAATAAGGACGTACTCCACCCCGACGACGCAAACCATTACCATTGTGTATTATACCTTTCTTAGTCATATTCTGGATTCGGAGAAATATTTAAATCCATTGACAACTGCGATCACTTCTCATACATAACGATGTAAAAAAGATCACGCCTGGTCTAGATGATGGACAGTTCGGGGGGGAGGGGGAGGAGGATCTACTGGAGCCGGGAGCGCCTCAAACCCTTCGCAGCTCCTGCTGAAACATTTAACGCAGATGTTTTGGAGCTCGCCCGTGTGTGGAGGTCAAGCCTCGAGGCTGAAGCTTGAAACAGCCGAGGGCCTCATGAAACATGGAGGACGCCTCACCGCGCCTTTGCCGCCTCACTTTCGCCCATCGTTCTTCTTTCCGTGAGTCATAGTTTCATACAGTCCAGCTCACCAAAAAATACTTTTTAAGGGTTAGATTTTTTTTTCCTCTTTTTCTACTATGTGCTGAACAATATGCCAGAGACATGTGGCAAGTTATCCAACTTTTAGGGCAAAAGTTCCAAAATGGAATAGTGTTGTCGAGTCCGCTAAATCAGCCTTGGCGATGGTACATTACTTTAGCATTGCTATCGCTAATCACCAGCATAATGGAATGCGTGGCTACAATATTGATCGGGCGTGCAGCAATCGCTCATACCCGCTCCGCGAGCGGAGCGGGTATGACTAACGATTACAGGGTGACTAACGATGACTAACTAACGATCAATATCGCCAGAAAGAAAAGCAATTTCCACAATCAGATTCTGGAAATGTCTCGCTAAGGTCAGAGTTATGTTTGCGGGATGTCGGTCTGTATTCTGTAAAAAGAAATAAATAAATAATCCACAGATAACAATGTTTTGTTGGATTTTCACTGGATATTGTTTATTGTTAACAGTCAGATGTGTTTTTTTTGTCTTTCTTATGAACAGATTATATAAAACAAAACACACTTATTTTGGGTGCCATAGCTTTGAGGACGATCTGGTATGTTGTGACGGAGTGCTGCTCCATCCACAAAATGCATGGAGAAACCGATATCTTTGGCAAATTTGCATGATCTGAAGTAAATGAATATGGCAATTGCACAGAAAACACAGAGAAAATACAAACACTAGGCTGAACCTCTGCACGACACCCTTTTAGAAATAACAACCGTTTCATCTCCAGCTGCCTAATTGGGACAGACACTTGCAATTCATACCGTGAGCAGGTTGACATCGTCTCGGTTTGCCTTGTTCTAATAATGCCATCAAAGTCAAACGCAAAGATGTGGTCATTAAAAATAGAACTTATATGGGAGATGTAATAAACACGAGAGTGAGAGTTGCAAAGCGGACGTTTTGTGAATAACCGTGAGACTGATGGAGGGCCGTGGTGGGAGACAAAGCTGTCGACAGAACACACGTCTTGAATCCACTTCTGGCTGCTCAGACCCTCTGCAGCAGTTAACCGGCTCAAAAACTTGCTCGGGGCAATTTGGATCTCAATTCTGACCAAGCACGTGTTCGTTTGTTGCAGAAATGACCGGTTCGTCATCACTCAGGGGCACCAACGTCCTCCCACAGCAACCCGCCACTTCATAAGCACCGGCAGAACTGAGCGCTCTGTGCAGCTTCATTTACATGTATTCAGATTGTCACGTCGGAAAATTGGTCCTCGTATTACCGCCGCGGGGCTGCGAGGGGGGGCGTGAAGCGCGGCGCTTTGAGCCGCAGCCGCAGTAACGAGACGCAGCCGCTCGCAGGGTCCCACGCAACAGGTCGCCGTCGGCTGCAGCAACGTCAGCCGATCGGATGCACGTTAACGCCGTTAATACCGCACCGTTTCTAAGCGCGTCAGGTTTGTATATGTCCTCGGAATGCGTCAAATGATTCGCTACAGTGGTAAATGAGTTACTCCCAGACGTGATTCCACAAAGAAATGACCACCCGACAACTGCAAAAAACAATTTGTCACTTTTTATTCCTTTTTTCTTTATAAATGGCCGTCAAACAGAGAGGGAAAAATGGTTGCTTGAGCATTTAACAACAAGACCCATTCATTCAAGGTGGCATCTTTTTGGTCATCGTGGAGTCCATTCTGTGTCGTCTCATCTGTCGCCGTTTAGCCGTCTGTCGTTGGTTCATTTCGCGGGACCCTCTCAGCAGTACGTGAACAATTGAATGCATTTTCTGAACTTGATGTGTTAATGTTTGTTTTTTTAGACCTAGGAAATCATTTAAAACAGTGTTGACATTTCACGTTTAAAAATCTCATTCCATCCGTTCTAATTGGAGGTCTAATTAAGGTCGGCAGAAGGCTGTTGGTCTTCAAAGTGAGCGAAGGGAAACATCGTACAGCCACGATGCCGTGTCGCCGGCGGTGAACTTGATATTTCCTGCGTTTGTGTTCTTCTCGTTCTCTTCCTCTGAAATAAGAACCGCATCGGGCCATCCAAACAAATCATCGACGCCGGTTAAAGAAGGTAAGCCTTCCAAATGGCGTGCCTAATTAAAACTGATTCACTGGCTTCATCATCAGCATCACAGGTGACAAGTGATCACAAGATTACACTGGTAATTATCACCCATCTTTGAGCTGTTTTCCTGCTCTTCGCCTCCCCGTCATTCGGATTCTGCCGTTAATTGGCCCTGGCTCGTAGTTCTTGACATCTTTCTCCTGAGTTCTGATTGTTGATGCAATATAAACCTGTCAGGTCTAACTAGTGGTTCGCATTTTCAAACTCTGGCTGTCTCCGTGTCTATCTTTTGCTTTTAACTTTTCAGCTTCAGACGTCTCTCTCTCTCTCTCTCTCTCTCTCCCCCTCTTTGTATTCTGCACGCGTCATTTTACTTCCTCCCAACTTCTTCCGTCTGCCTCGCTGCCTTTTTTTCTGGGGGGGGGGGTGGCGCTGGACGGCTTTACCAAAAACAGCAATCTGCCAGGGCCAAAGGTTACATTTTGCCATCTGCTGTGAGATTAAATTAGGAGAGGCTTTGTGTCTCTTATTGTCCGGGCTGCCTCTGCCCTTCGCAGTATTTCCTCTCGCATCAGGCCCGACACGCTGAGAGTCAAAGAGATGGAGGGAGATGACCTGGGTGGCAACCAAAGCACAGATGAGCTTTTGCGCTCCGTGTGTCAGGTTGGGAGATTAATTTTCATTGATTTCTTTTCATGCCCATCACACACAAACCCAAAACCCAGGCGATGCCTCATTCCTACTTTTGTTTATTCACAACATTTGCTCTCGAACAGTGATTAAAGTAGTCGCATTGAGTGCCAGGGGAGTGTGAGGTTAGCTCTACTCCTACGTATCCCTCAGCCATCTCAGTCGGGGACTCTTCCCAACATCCTGCCCATAAATGAGATGGACAACCAGATACATGGAAGGAAAACGAGATGCTAGAATGCCCCGAAGGTTCTGAGAGCAACGCACGTCTATTTCCCACAGTCGCAATGAGTCGCATTCAAGCTCCCTTGCAGGAGCATCCTCTTCGACAGATGCAAAGTAATGCAAAGAAGCAGTCTCCTCTCGTCACAGCCAGACGTGATTCTGCGTTACGAGTTAGAGCACTTTGAGGAACCAAGCACAAGCATGGGATTAAAATATTAAATATAATATTAAAGTGTGTTGTTTCTTAGCAACCTGTCTGATGTATCCTTGATGCCATACATTAACCTCCCTCATAACAAAATACTTTGTATGCCTGTCTTGTGTACAGCGCATTTCCATGTTTCAATAGGTCGGGGGAAAACATCCCACATTTCCATATGTTTGTGCACCCACTTGCTTATACTGGAAAATCATTGCGGGGGGGGGGGGGGGGGGGGGGGGGGGCTGGCCTCGTCCAACATCCCTCGCTCATTTCAGCAGATGTGCAATGTGCTTCGGCGGCTAAATGACGTGGAAACGGTGAAATGGACTGATCAAACGAGGCTCGGACCTCTCGCTGTCTGTCCAGGCAATCAAGGAACGGACCAGCCGGACCGCAGAGGACAATGGTAACTATGGTAATGATAAAGACAAACGTTTAACCACACCGAAAACTGAATATGTTTGTGTATTCTCTGCACATATATTTCAGCGTGCAGACACTTTGACAACAAATACAAACAACTCCATTTTGATATATGGGTACACGTATTACGTTTGTGTAACAATGATCGTACAGAATTGCCAGGATTGATACCAGCACAAGCAACCAATAGCGAGCAGAGATGAATAGCAATGGAATGCAGGAAAATTGGCTGAAATTATTGGAAATTATAGGAAAAAGTTTTCAGCATACTGAACGACCGCCGTGAATGCAAAGTAAGGATGGTAGCGATCGACTAGGGGGGAAAGGGTCTGAGTCGGAGTGTGAGGCAGTAAAAACACACACACACACACACACACACAGACGCAGGCCTGGCCGACCCATCCAGTGACATCTGGACAGCAGTAATAACACGGTGCAAAATGCCATCCCAGAGAAACTGCATATTAACACCAGAGTAGTGGCACGATAATGGTAGTCATCACGGATACCCCTCTGAGCCCCCCCCACCCCCCCCCCCCCCCCCCCCTGATAGGCCAACAGAAAGAGGAGAAATAACGTTATTACAAAAACGTTTTAATTAAATATACCAGGGGATATGCCATTGTCGTAAAGCCGTTTTATTATTTGCGTGGATGAGTTCATTTTAAAATACTTTATTCGGGTGTATAAATTCATCACTACTTTGTCAGGAGTTTTATACCCGGTTGAAGCAAATATATAGTCAGAAATCAGAAAACCTTTATTTGCCAAAATATGTCAGACATACATGGAATTTTACTTGGCAGTTGGTGCAAAACAACAGTGGACAACAGGACAACATAGTGCACTACAGTTATGACATCTAGACTTTTTATCGTGACAACAAGAAGCGACGTTGAAAGCAGGTTATTAGGACAACTGGCATTGAAAGTGCATCAACACAAAAGCGTCCCACACTCCACATGAGTAGCCGAGATGGCCGTTATTCCACATTGCTTCTTTGCATCGTATTAATGCCTCGTGCGTCGCATCGCTGAGCAGGAACACTTGGTATATCCAATCTTCTCTGTATGTCACCGCACAGGTCAGTGCACAAGGAGAAGGGAAGGCTTAAGTGTCCCTGCGCGCTTTCACCCGTCCAGTGAGGCAACAGACTTCACAGACCTCGGGCTCATGACCGGTTGTCTACTTGGAGTGTAATTACAGGGCGACGCTATCTCCGGCCAAAGCACCAAGCAGGACGGGGAAAAACGTCCCCATATAATACAGTTTCTATATAAACCAATTTAAAAAATATATTAAAAGTATGTTTCTATGCACGTCATAATAAAGATACGGGGTCTGTTCCGGATGAACTCCCCATCTTGCCGCGCTGCCTTTCTCCACTAGGTAACGCAGGTAGAAAATAACCCGGAGTGAATAAGTAACAGAGGCAGCACGTCTTTATCACGGTCTCACATGCGTATGAATGCCTGTTAACCGTATGCTGCGAGTGCGGGTTCCATTTCTCACGCCCGCTTCAATCTTTTGTTAGTAGCAGGCAAAAGGGCAGCTGGCCGATTCATCACCAGGGCAAAAATCTAAATGTTTAACTGCACAAGCGGACACACTGCCACGCAGCTGCAAACCAGACAGCACGCATTTTGGGTTTGAAACGCTTATATTTTCACGGAGACACCGGTCGGGCCCGGCTGTGTAACGACACACTGTAATTACGGGGGCCGGGGTCTGCGCGGGTGACGGATCTCGACGAGCTCTAACAGAGCCGAGCACCAGAATGCGCCGCAGGAGAAGTTTAACATGAAAAAATATGCTCAAACTACCTGCAATCATCTGTATATATACGCTCTATTCTCTACAAACAAGACCCACTTAATGCATCCACAGTAAGCTGGTATTAATCATACCACTCTTGTGTAAGGCCAATTTCAAGCAGCTCTGTTATCGCTAATTAGGGTCCTGCCACTCTTAATGTCCGTTTAAAAAGTCCCCTTCATCGATATCGTTTGATGAATTGTGCGCTCATAGCAAGCGCATGGCAAAACAAAGGGTTTGAAATAACCCTTCCACCCCTGCAGTTTCCTTTGAACAGGGGTTCCCTCGCTGAAGACCCAGAGTTTTTTGTTTCCGATCACACGCTGTCCCAGTACCTCCTGAGAAGAGAACTGTACGCATCCGGAGGGTGGGTTAGTTGAGCGGATAAAGGGTGACTTTCGGTTTCTTTGAGTTTCACGAGGAGAATAAATCCCTACTACTGACACCCTTTGCTTCTAATTCAGAGGTTTAAAGCAAATAATATAAATTAGAACATTAGTACAGACCGATTTCTCATGCGTTTGACCCAACAAAACAGAAAGTATTAACAATACCCGGGCTGTCTAAACAAAATTATTTTTGGCAATGTATTTCCAGAATTAGTACAATGTGACTGTTACCATGAGGAATGAACGTGATGAAAGCCCAAGCCCCATTTTGATAAACACAGAATCCAAGCCGAGTAGACACGTGTGCATATTGCTGAACTATGCACCTTTGGGTAAGTTTCTTTCTACCCATCTCCTTTCAAATGATCTCCACATTCCCTTCATATTCCATGTCATCAAAGACACTCCGTTTCCTAAAAAGTCCACATTGAGATTACAATCAGAGGCTTGTCATGTTCAATTTTAGAAGTGATTTGTCCCAATTGCCATCTCTCCATTTCCTCCTCATTGCATTCACTTAAATCCCTGTGATCAAAGGCGTTCGAACATTTTTTTCTTCCTTCTTGCAAGGGAATGGACAGGTATTTACACGGGCCACATACAAAAGGGTCCCCTGACGGGCTCATAGCATCACAGACAAACCCGGGGAAGTAACAGGCTTCAGCATGCAGTCCCAGATAATATGTCTAATGTTCTTCTGAACCCTAATCACATGGTCGGGGTTTCGTTTCAGCAGTGAGGAAGATGTGGAGCTGTACACTTAAGGAGAGAAACAGATTTGAGGTCGACCCCAAGAAAGAAAGACAAAAAAAAAAAAAGTAATTCCTAGATATGTTTAGCAATCATATAGTAAATGCGGACGAAAGGTCAGCAAATGCAGACAATTCAGCGGCCCAGAGGAACAACCTTTGGCTCCGTTTAAAACTGATGCCATGTGAAAGGGCACGAACTGGGATTAGAGACTCTGAGTTGAAACGTGTCTCTTAAGGCCCGGCCCAAAGGGCGGACGGGCTGTGATCTCTTCTGGTCAACGCTTACGAGCGAAGCCTCTGGAACAAATGGCAGCTTTCAACCCCAGGTATTAAAGAACAAATTGGAATGAAAAAAAAAACCCGAAGCGGTTTTTGAACACCCGACCGACCGTTGCCCAGGGCAACGGAGAGAGAACAATCGTCCGAATGAAGAGAGACGTTACAAATGCGTAAATGACGTTCTAGCGCTTCTAAATATGAGGCGGGACAAGGGGAACGGCACGCACTGCGTTTGACTTGGCACTCAAAAAGGTTTGGACATCTTTTCGCATTAAATTGAATAAACTGGGTGTGGGCTTTTCTTGAATTTTATCCACCTCCTCCTCCCTTAAAGGTAAAATAGGTGTTCCAGAAAACATGTTTCTGAAGTTGTTTGCTGGAAATAGCTTGTAGGTAACGATTGTTACCTACCTCTACTCCCCTCTGTTTCAGCCCCTTTCACAGTGCTGTTTTCTCATTACATATTCATGATCTGCAGCTAATTTGGCCACGCCCACAGCGGACTTCCGCATAAACTCGCGCCGGCGGGCTGTGATTGGAAAACGGGTGTGTAGAGGGTGGGAATATTCAAATATCTAGGTTTGTGATGTAAGAAACCGTGGCGATTTTGAACAGCTCATTCAGAGGCTGAAGGGAGGATCAATTCAGAAACCTGTATCAAACGCATAAAGTTTGTATGCGTGTGGAAGCACCAGAGACACACAATAACACCCCAAATCCCAGAAAAAATGATTTTTCCATAATATGGGCCCTTTAAGAAAGATTCCCAAGGTGACTAGAAACATTTAGCAACTGGTGAAGCTACAGGAAAACTTCATATTCGTCCACTGGGGACCATGAATCTCTGTTCCTAACAATTAGAGGTATTATTTTTTTACAGAGTATTTTCCAAAGCGGTGTAATTACAGGGCGACGCTATCTTCGATATTGGAGATATTGATGTATTCATGTACTATATATATATATATATTGAATTTCACCAATGAACTCAAGTCCAATATCTTGTTCATCAAATTCGACCGAAAATCCCGAACGGCACATTAAGAGGCGAGGCGTACGTGGTAATAATAAACATCTGGTGACCCCAGGTGCAAACCGGCCACCACGAAGTCGATGGCGCTCGACTACACGAGTCTATGACCAATCAGCCAACAGCGAGAACCGTTCTGACGTCGACTAGACTCACAGCCGCTCGCAACTGCCAGGCCCCATCAACATCTGTTAAAACCAGGTGTTACACATTCACAACGAAGCTCTTAATGCCGTTGCTGCATGGCCTTTTTAAAACCTCTGTTTACTCAGAAACTCAATCTGCCAGACAGCCGAGGAGACATTTCCCACAACTGCCAAACTTAACATTCCGTTGAATAGTCGAATGCAAAAGACCGATCTCGCCTCGGTCCAGATGTCTCAGAAAAAGTGACACCGGGCAGCTGCTGTTTCTTTTGATGATACCCGCTGACTGGTTTCTCCAGCTATTTGTCTGTTGGGGGGGGCGGGGGGGGGGCTTTCACTCGGCGTTGTTGCGGCGACAAAGACGCGTGGAGCTGGGCAAAAAAGCAAAGCACGGCCCGTGCTGACAACTCGACGGCGGCGGCCTCGCCTTTGCGCACCTTCCTTTTGTATCGCGTCCCTTTGAAAGTCCGGGCGAAAGCTCTCGCGGTGACGAGGTCTTTTTGTCCTCCGCCATTAGCGATGTGTCATTGGTGGACGCCTTTAGTGGATGCTTCAACAAACTCTGAGGGACGGAGGCACAGACTCACACTGACTTTTATTCAGAACGGAAAGCAGACGCAGGCAGGAGGGAGGTGAATTAATGACTAAAACGGAAAAGCATTAGGCGTGAAGGTGTCAAGGTTTTTTTTGTTGGGAACGGATTTTAGCAGCCTATCTTTGTGCTTTTTTTAAAAATGTGTTTCCATTTCATTTCCTCAATGAGAGAGAAGCGACGGTCTGCCGTTTTGCTCTGCCCGGTCTATGATATATATAATGACCTCTGTGCCACAGTCCTCTTAATGGCTGAAACTTGTTCCCAGCAGATTCTATATTCTCCCCTGTAACCTTTGATCAAAAAGCAATTTCAGGATTTTATGGAACTTTTTTTCAAAAACCCAAATTTAAACTGCCTTCATTCATTCAGCCGTTAGATTCAAGTTCCCTGGGAACTAACTTTTTTTTTTAAAGATTTTTTTAAAGAATCACTAACAAAAGGGATTGTACTTTTAGTGGGTCAGCTTTGGTCCCGAGGGGGTTCTGCTACGAACAGGTGTGGGCCCATCGATAGTGGACCCACGAGGGACTGTGGCTTGGTGTCCAGGCTCGGCGGCACTGCAGAATCTGGAGTGGGAGACGGAACGGGCAGATGGAAGAGTCCGTGCTGCCAGAGTCACAGCCACCAGGCGGTAAGCGACAGCTGACCGGGTCTTCGTCAAAATATTCTGGACCTTCCGAAAGCATGTTCTGGACAGAGCCGCCATGGTCTCCGTGTATAAAGGTTGTACCAGGAGTGGGCTGAAACCATTACAAAGCATTCAGCAGATATTATGATATAGATACATATTGACCATTAAAACAAAATCTGGTATCATGAAACTCAATGCAGCAATGCAGCAAAATTATTGAAGTAAAGTTATTTTTTACTGCATTTTAACGAGAGAGCTGAATAAAAAAAAAAACAGCCAATTACATATTGTTTGCTCATTGTGCGCATTGGGTAAACAATTCCTCTCTACACCATGACAGTTCTCATTAGTGACCATATGAACTTACATTAACCACACGTGGGAAGCAATTAGGGCCTTTTCATGGGACAAGGGGCCCAAGGACCAGCTGGTTGCATTGATAAGCGGGGAATCGGCTGCTAATTTCCAAATATGACTATGGAACGCAGGATTGTTTTTTGCAAACAAATAACAGGTCCTATATTGTATAGGTTAGTTGTATTATTATCTACTATAGGCACCGTTGTACTTGTGTTTTTTACACTTGGATGTAGAGGAGCATACAGACTGTAAATAGTTTATATCTCTGAGTGGTCAAAAAAACATCCGGTGAGGAACATTGCTTTCCTCACCAAGCCATCTGAAGCCCGTCTCGGCGAATATAGCGCTTGCACCTTTGTCTAATTTAGTGTTTGTTTGCCTCACTTTTGTTCACTGAGGCTAATTGGAGCTAGACACCTAATAAAAACAAAAAAACTGTGGGAGAAAGGCTCTCGCGATAGACACGACAAAAACACCAGAGAATCGAGCTCTCTCCCTGGCCTCGTGCACACCGGCCACAAAACAACATGTTTTAATTGGTCATATATTTTGGTCTAATTAGTACAGTTGCAGTAGAAGGCATTGATGAAAAAAAAACGTCTAGTTAATATTTTATCAAGCCTAATGAACGTATTTCAAAGCTAGCTTTCGAGAAAGACGTCATAATTCACAGAATGTTGGATCAAAAGGCTAAGTAATTGCTACCTCCTGCTTCGCTTTTCCCATTTTAGCAAGACAACAAACATGGCCGTTTCCCAAAATGTCAAACTCGAACCAAACCAGATTCTTGCTTTTACCCCAAAAAACCTTTTAAAGAGCAGATCACCACAAGAGGCCTCACATTGCTGCATGAAGAAAAATGAACAAAAGCACAAAACAACCAAGAAACAAACATGCTGCCATTTCACCCCCAGTGCATTTTTTTTTCTTTCCCTTTGACACAGAGCATGGAAATAAAGAGGCAGAACATGTAACACGAGTTGACACATCATTGCTTCCAGCTACTCTTTGGCGTTTTTTTTTTCTTCCCCCTCCTTTACCACAGCGCACTAATGAGTAGAAAACAAGCATTTGTTTGTTGACACGGCTGCTCTGTGGCTGTCCGGAGATTCTTGACCGGGGTGTTTTGAACGAAGCACCAGCGACTCCCGGGGGGCCTCGTCTCCTCTGGCGAGCCGGGCATCGTGACACCTCCAGAGCCTCGCACGCACTGCAACCGACCCCCTCAAGTGCCGCAGCCGCTGGTGTAGAAACGCTGACACGTCTCTTGACCCAATTTGAAGTTCTAATTCTTTAATGGGTTTCAGCCTAATTTTAGCGAGCTGGTACATATAATTACACGGAAACAGATTGTTACTTAATTGGAGCTCTTTCTTGAGGCATCGAGGCAGGCGATGCTTTCTGAGTGGTGTTGGAGATAAAAGTTCCAACATGGAGAGATCTTATTCAGGGTGTATAACTTGACTAGAGTACACGGTATTAGGGAATTCTGGGACAAAAAAATGAATAAAATGTTATCAATTATGGTTTTTTTTTCCGTGTCCAAATGACCTTTTGTGTTTGGCAGGTGGTACCTGAGCGTAATCTCTTCCAGCAGCGCTTCGAGTGGATCCACTCGTGGTGTAATGTCAAAGGTCAAGTGAGCAAATATCAATTGAAATCAAGTCAATTGAAAAAAAAAAAATCTTGCGCTAAATGCTGCAAAATATTAAATATTTGTTAAAGGAGCTCCGTTCGGTGTTAATGGAGGAAAAGTGTCGGGGGCAAATTTTGTAGTTTGTTTTAGAACAAACATTTACAAAAATTTGCATTCTGGGATGTCTATATTTAGAATGAATCCTTTTAAGCATATATGCTTATGGCTTTGCACAGCATGCTGTAATATTAATGCAGATTCTGTTTTCTATTGCTTTGTCAACCTTGAAAAATGACTCAAACATACCGTTCACAATTTTTTAACAGAAAAGTGCAGCATGAACCAATAATAGTTTGATGATTCAAAATAATTTGTAGGTTGTACTGTGGTTGAAATAAATAACTAGAACTCAGCATTCTATAAGGAACAAACTATGTGCCTTACTGTTTCTTTTCCATCAACATAATATGGCCCTTCCATCCTACCCTTGTTGATTAAATTGTCTTTTTTCATTCTATTTTTTAAGAATATTTTGCAGAAAAGAAATGAGAATACAACGAGGGAATTAGCACTTCCAGTAAATACCTGGGAACAAATCCAAGTCATAAATAAATCCATTTGTATTCCACTTTATGGAGAGAAAACACAAACTCCCCGCTTACACGCGGTGTGTCCTTGATGCTGATGCTGTCATAGAGTCGATTGTCTTCAGTTTGACCCCCGAGATCCCCTCAGACTGCTGCAGTGGCGTACCAATCTGTCAAAACCGGCTCCTCTCCCACCCCCGCCCCCAATCGCACAAACATCCGCCGCACGCCTCCCACAGGAGAAATCCACACGGGGCTTTCGGGACGCCACGTTTGTGTACACTGGAGGGGAAGCGGAAGCGAACGGGGCCACAAACTGTGTGCCACAAACTGCGACATGTTATTCATTTCATTTGTTATCGAGCGCACTTGACACGGCGCGGAGGAACAGGGACTATCTGCGAGGGGGAGACAGGGGGGCCGTGCCGAGCCAGCCGAGCTGATGTTCTTGGATTTCCGAATAGAGCTTCTTCTTTTTTTTTTCCTCCAAAAGCATTATGGAGATTTCACACGAGTGAGAGAAACACGACGTGTCGCGAAACGTGGAATATATGCAGCGTAAGCCATCTCTGCTTTTCATTCGGACTCGCACCAGGCTTCCACTCTCACCGATGTTTGATTGAGAACAACGGTGTGAATGGAAAACAGAGTAAATTATTCAGCGGGCAAAGATCTACACGTCACCCAATCGCCCGTCCTTTTTGGTTTGCGATAAACCATTCTAATGGAAGCCTATATCAGTTTAGAAAGCAAACCCGATGTAGTAAATACACGCACACACTCTCACTGGGAAGGAGCTCACACAGGAGCTCAACGCGGCAAACGCACATCTATTTCCCCCCCGTGTGAACAGTTCCCAGCGGCGCCCCGGTGCATTCGGCGCCTAGGTTTCGCAAACGATCCCCATTCTCCCCCCGTTGCATCGTCACGATCATCAACAACAGCAAATAAACTGCCGCCAACGGGGGCATCTTCACCCACCGGGAAATAATTGAAAAGCAGTGTGGCGCATTCGCCCCGCACGACTTCGGCGGCGGGGGCCTTCGCACGGCGTTTCGGCTCCGTTGCGTCGTGTTTTAAGGGGCCGTTAAAGTTTATCAGTCCATTTTGTTCTGAGGATATAGCGGGTCGACTTTGGTTTGAATGTTCCGTGCGGGCGATTGGCTGGGCAGCAGTGGGGGTCTGCGATTCGGGGATTGGGTGTTGAGTGAAACACAGTGGAAGTGAGGCGAAGACGCAGCGCGACTCGTGGACACGTTGCCAATCAGGACGCAGAGGAAAATACATCAATTAAACCCTGTGGCTTAAAGTATCCAGAAAAAAAGTTCCTCTTTGAATTGTTCATGATCGTCATTTTGAGAGCCGCTTACTCCTGATTTGATTGCAGGAAACTATTGGCTCAGTCCATAAAAGAATACAACTACTTTTAAATGGAGTCATTGACATTCGCCACAAGTGACGAACTTCTGCAATTATTTAGGATTTATTTTGCGTATTTGTCTCGCCGGCTGCATCAGTCACTGGATTCTAAGTGCAGGGAAGCAAAATGTGAAGTACCTTTAATCAACCACGATCCCAGCGCAAATATCCAACGTCACATTGGTGTCACGCATAAAAATATGCAAATGTCTCCCACGCTTTTTAAGATTTTCCTTTATTTTGCCCTATTTTTTCAAATGTTCATTTTCTTTTGCGCCAACAGCGTGAAAAGAAAGAACACTTTACAGCACCAAACGCGTCCCATAAACTCCACTCCAATTAAACCGCCTGACAAGGTGAAAGTAACGACTCGAGACACTCCGCGAAACAAAGTGCTTCATTTGGGAAGAATCTTGATGAGCCCTTTCCTGGACGAAGCAATCAATCGCAAAAAGCCTTTCCCCCCCCCCCCCCCCCCCACACACACTTTGGTGGCAGTCTGCTGTTCCTGTTGTGGGCGGGCAAATGGCAAACGGAGTACCCAAGCGGATCAATAGTGGTCTCCGCCTAATTATCAAGATGCATGAGGGGGGATTCTTCAGTCGTGGGCCGCGCGCGCACCAATCGTAGTCTAGTACTTTTTTTTAAAGGCGATTCGCATCACAACCGGCCTGTTTGTAACCCTCGGCAACAACGTGCGCAGCGCTGAAGAGCACTAAAGGCAGAGACAAGGAGACACCGATGGGCTATAGGGGGCGCGCACCTGACCGAAACCTTCATGGTGCATTTACTGCGGGTCCGTAGGTCACAGCTGATGATCGCATGTGGAATGAGTGGCAGGATGTGGGAGAAGCAAAAAAGGATTCTGGGTAAGTCGTGTTTTGCTGACCTTTTTTTTTTCTTCTAATTCCAATGTCTTTCCGCGTCGGTTTTCTTCCTTCTCTTCACAGGAGTGGAAACGTCGCCGGGAAAGCTGCCAACCCTCTGCAACAGGTCGTTCAATCTCCTGAAACTCTTGTGCATCTCATAAGCCCCGGCCCGTCTCTGAAGGCAAGGGACCCCCAACTTACTATCATCGTTTCCTCAAAAGGATCCCCTCCGACGCGCCTCCCCGCTGCTCATCGTAGCTCAACCCCGCTTCAGTTAACTCCTGCCTTTCATCTGGTCCGCTTGGGGGACCTTTCGGCCTACGGTTCACTAAAGATGCCAATCGGCTGCACAGCTAACAACGTGGCTTCACAAACACACACACACACGCACACACACACACTCATGGTGATGATATGTGGGCTACCCGCTGCTCCCAGATTGCAACAAAAGAGGAACCCGATGGGCCTTGGCTTTTGACTGGTCAGGATCTACATGTGCTGATGAACTAGGGGACATTAGGGTCATTTCTAGTTGGTTAGCACAGGCAGGCAATGGAAAAGCGGTTTTATAAATTCATATTTTCAGGAAAAAAGCTTTTTGGTTTAGCATCACAGCAGACTTCAGCCTCCGTGGATGGTTTATTCTGACAGATCATTTAATATTCACAATATTTAATATTCTTAGGGATCCGTGACGTTGCGTGTTCCGTGGACTTTTGTTCGGGGGTGGATTTTCACTTCAAATGAAGCGCTTCTCGTTTTAGCAGTCACTCACTCTTGGGCTTTGCAGCCGGTGTCTCTCCGGTGTTTGTCTCATTTCGTTCTTTTTTTTTTTCCCATTCCTGCAGTTCCACGGGGTAAACACAGCCTTGGCGAGAGGCCATTTAAAATTCTCTCTCCCTTCAACAGCTACAAAACAGTGCAGTCGCTAGCATTTTAAAGCATTTGCCCCAACACGGCTCGGAAAGCTACCCTGTCATGTTTCATCAGGGCATTGTCTAACTGGTAAAGGCTAACAAGGGTGAACGCTGGGAGCGTACAGAGCCATAACCCCCCCCCTCCCCCCACCCTCTCTCTTTGAGCACGCTTCTGAGCGTCGTCCTACCAAAGCCTTCACAAGGCATGAATGTCATACAGATAGTGCCTTGAATTGAAAGGTTTATCCTGCAGACATGCTGAAGACAGGCAGTATGAAATATGAGGTTAGAGTGAGTGGTTTGCGGGAAGCACTGCCAGACAAGTATCAGTCAGAGCAGGTAACTTACAATTCGTACACATGACAGAGGGTAAATTATAAGCTATAAAAAAATTGGTGAGGGTAATGTTCTATTAGGATAAGTGCAAGATGCAATATCGCACACGGGATCGAACCTTAAAGCATAACAACATTCGCAGAAAGATTCTTTTTTTAACTGTGTGTGCAGCTGGCCCGGTCCATGAACAGACCACACTCCAAACAGCGGGGAGGGTCGCTTTGGCGGCCTGGATTCGACTCCGCTTTTGGCAGAGACTAAAAAAAAAAACACAGCTTTTCATGAAGAATTCATTTAATAAAAACGCTGTTTTAGCTTGTGGGAGATCGGGGGGGGGTGTACGCGTTTCAAAGCAGGTTACCGAACGAGCGCCGCACACTGACCGGGCCCTCGTGGCCCAGGCCAACATGGAGCCTCCTTCAAAGAGTTGTCTTTGACCCCCCCTCTCCTCCTCCTGTTCATACATCCACTGCAGATAGTGGAGCATTGAGGGTTAGAAAAGTGATATACATCGCTTTGTATATCTGTGGATCTCTTTAAAGCACAAGGTTAATTAGGAAGCTGGGGTAGATCGAGAGGCAGTAAAAGGCTATTTTTGGAGAAAGGTCAGCCCCTTTAGGCCAGTGTATCAGAACGAGGAAGTTGGAATTAATACCACCCTCGGGTAAACGCACAAGTTCACCATATCATGATTATTATAGAATTTTGCAACATTCTTTTTAGATTGGAGCTTTTGTTGAAGAGGATTAAAAACAAGGTGAAGCTGTAGTTTTCATTAGCCTGTCCAAAGCGTTCATGTGTTCACTTAGTGTGTATTCAGTAGTAATCTGATGTATAAAAGACAACAAATTATTTCTGAGACTTGAAAAGCCATTTTTACCTCTTCAAATCGTGAATTCCCTTCAATGTTCTCCCTCTTGCCTTCAGTCAGGGAGTTTCTTGTACACATGAATGTTTTTACGGCGTCTCTGGACAATCCCTCACAGCGGATTATGTCTCATTAACTTTGATTACGACTCCAGCCAATATAATGCCACTACTGTTCCATTATGTTCTCCCTCTCTTTTTACGGCTCCAAGTCTGCGGCCTCTCGTCGAGGCGTTCGCTCTCTCTTAATGGGCTTTTTCGCTTTTCCGCTGAGGAGCATTCAGTCTCTATTGACGGAGACAACGCGAGACGTTTCCATAGCCTACGCTTTTCCTTGGCAGGTAAGAACGATGCCTGTTAACGTGTCCACTCCCAGCCACATCCGTGTTAAGAGCATGTGCTGACTCCATCCAACTGAGCCACACTTAAATGTGGATTTTCACCTGAAAGCAAATAATGTAAAGAACGCTTTGTAAAAGTGTAAAGAAAGTTTTTTTTTTTTCAGCAAACTCTTGAGCAAGTTTATATTACTGCTTCTGCCTTCTCTAATCCCTCCGGAATGTTCCAGTCATCCATCCGACACCCGGCATGCTGAGTATTAAAAAGCTGCACACCCTCGCAATGAGACGGCGGGACGTCGTGTTTCCAAAGCCGATGAGCGTTGGGAGCGGTACCTTGGTCAAGGTGCGCTCAACCAGGCGCCGGCCCCTACGACACGTAGGGGCCGGCGACTCCTCGAATTACCGGCCAAAACTCGTACCATCGGAACTCACGTCAAATTCTTTTCCACTCGGACATTTTTTTTTTAAATCTTCCTATATTTAAGCGCAGTCTTACTGTTGAAACAGGTGTTACAATGGCTGACAATATTAAATATACTTTAGGAATAAAACCTCTGCTTTGTTTTTGATGAATACTTAGACCTACTACGCTACTGTATAGTGTTGGTCATTATGGTGGTACTTGGAGAAGCAAGTATTTTCTGAGGTGGTACTTTTGAGAACCACTGCTCTAGTGCAACAGTGTTTTAGTTCATGACTTTTGGGTTCTGGAACTTTGAAAATGAAAATCCTCCATCCGCCAATGCTTTCATTCTAACATGTCACAAATACTTTTTAACTAAAAGTCATTCACCTATGAGGTTAAGTGAGCATTTGCAACATTGAGCTCGCAGTTGGAGCTTTAATAAAAAAGTAAGTTCAAATGGCTCTTGACCTCAGTGTGAGTGAGAGTCAGACATCAAATGAGATTTTTATTTTTGAACAAGGCGTCGCTTTTTAACACAAAGAAACACAATAAGTTGAATTGGTTCAATACTAGGAGGAGTATCTAAATGATCCCCTTGCTGATTGCCATTTAGCGCACGGACACCCGTGGACGCATTTTTCATTTAAGCTCCGGATCACTGGACAAATCATGTACACCAAAGACCTTTAAAAGTGGCATATACTGTTTAAAATGTCCAATGCGACGTTTTTTGTAGCATCCAAGGATTTATTGAGGTTAACAAACAATGAATTCCCTGATGTCCCAGGCAGCCCAAAGTCAAACGGCGCACCGCTTTGCTGTTCTTTCTCCCTGCAGCTGCTCCTTTATGGGGAAGAAGAGGTTCCGCAAGGCGGAAAACCGACGTCGCTGCTCATATTTACAAATCCGATTCATTGGATCAATATTGAACACTCAGGCTGCTGCTGAGCGCCGCATTTACCATAAACAACTCATTTCCTCCGGATCTGAGGGGCTGGAATTGGTGTTTCAGCAGCGCCTAAGCTTGTCGCTAGCTTTGTCGCTGAAGCCCATCCAGGCGCCTAAATGCCTCGGCTCTCTCAATGGACCATTCAGATGTATTTATGTTGCTCCAGCAAGTGTCATTTACTCGCAGCAGATTGTACTCGCGGGGTGAAGATATTGTACATCTGCATGGCTGGGTCTCTAACCGTGGATGCAGATGAAGTGGAGGAGGCAGAATTCAGATTTGACTTGGAGAAAAAAAAGAAAAAAAAAAGTCAAACAAGATTTAGCGTTTATTGTTTCGTATCATCAGCCGCTAAAGACGAACGATGACTGAAATAGAAATAGACCCGGGCCCAAGCAAGGAATACAAAATAACAAATGCCATCACAGGGAAAAAAAAAGACTTGAAGACCAAAAAGGTTACAGATACGCTTTAGATCCTTTAAATCGTTTTCGAAATGTTCAACCTTGCAATAAGAGTCAAAGTAATCCTCAGACATGAAAATGCAACAGAAATATACAGAAGACTGTCAAATATCACCTTGCAATTAGGTTGCTGCGGATGTTCTTTTGTGCAACGTCTCCCACGGGCACAACTAGAACTCCGTGGGAGTAGCCGATAAAGCTCAAGTGGAGGAACGAGAGGCGCCTTTATCCGCGTTATTGTCCTTGTTTCAAAAGACAAATCCATTATTTAAATCGCCTGCCCTCCGATTCCTACGCGCTCCACATCGTATCAAGTAGCATTTAATGCTTTTTGTTCGAAGGTTTCCCACCGTTCAGAAATTATGAAACACGGACAATTTCATGCAGAGACTAGACAGAAGTGGGTAGAGCAACGCAGTGACCTTTTTTCTTCTGGTTTGAACTATGTCGTTGTAAATTTTATTTCCACACAAAGCCCTATTCACAACCAACCCAGGCAACTGAAATGCATTTTCAACGAAGGATCGTTCCAAATCAACGTGTCCGCTGCAGGCCGATTCTCTTCAGGAGGTAACCCGTGCTTAACCTCGGACCGCCACATCACAAAGCCCGATCACCATGTGAATAGACGTAAGGGGTTAAACGTCGGCTCCATTCAAGCTACTCGCGCTGCACTTTGGCCGTTTCGGATAAACAAAAGCAAACATCCTTGAGCATCCACTCGCGAACCTTCCGGGGTCACACTACCGGTAATTACACGTGAAACAGGAGGGCCCGGTTTACAGAAACGTCAGCCTGGGAGACGTATTGATTTACCCGAGGACGCGGGGTTCCATCCAGGTTTGCCGTTGCCATGGCTTCAGAGAGCCTCTGCGAAACATGCCGTTAATTGCTTGATTAGTCTGTGAAAGGGCAGCGATGACAGCGCGATGCAGCGGTTACGCGCGACTCGCCTGCCAAGAACACCAGCGGCGTTCAAAGTCCGGCAGTACTAATCCGGGATTTGATGGCCGTTGACAGGCCGTCAATTTACTTGACGCGTCTGCTTGCCGGGACCTGTCACGTGTGTGTAAATGTTCGGTGAAGCCATTTTTCCGCGAGAATGCGGAATTAGGAGTTTGGGTGTTTGAAGTACACGCGACGTTCTGGCTGCGGCGTGTGCCAGGAGACGGATAGCTGTGCTCACTCACGACCGGATGGCCTCGTTTGTTCTGCAATTAAACGCGTATTCACATGGGAGGCAACAAACGTCGTTTGCATTATATCATGAAGATCAAACATCGATAATAGTAATAAAAAAAAATAAAAAAAATATTGCTATTGAAAAAAGCATTTTTATAAACTCCTACATTGTGTTACATTACATCTATTAGATGTCTTGTGCTTTCAGTCACTAAAAAAAAAAAAAAAAAAAAAAAAAAAAAAAACGGGAACGGGCTTGTTGAAATAAAAAAGTGAAATAAAGTTGCTTCATCCGATACTGTATCTCAAGATTTGGGGGGGATTGAGCTGAAAGGATGAATTCCCTCTGAGCCTCCGGCTGCAGAGACACAGCAGACCTGAAGTGGCTGCGGCCCTGCTGCACATCATAATGCCTCCCAGTGATCCCTCCCCCCCCTCCCTCCCTCCCTCTCCGCCGCGTCAGTCGGCCCTGTTCGCTCTGCTACCCGCGTGTCAGAGCGGCTCACGTCGGCAGCGTGCAGCATCTCTCCCCTGGCTGCTGCCTCTTCCTGTGAGCCTCACGCCGGCTGTCTGTTCCGCTTCCGCTGAGGCCCCACCCGCTGTCTCCCCCCCTCTCTCACTTTGTCTTTAGCCATCATCTCATCTCTCCCTTCCGCTGTCCTCCCCTTTCCACCTCCACCTCCGAGTGATTTCATGCCTGCTGAATATGCAGGGCATGGTGACACGGCGTTGTAATGACATCTCATCACGCCGCACTGTCTGACCAGACTTCAAATGAGTCTAAAGAGCCAGGGGAGGCAGGGAGAGAGAGACAGACAGAGAGAGTGTGTGAGTCAACAGACAAGGTTTATATACATATACATACACACTTTCTCGTAAAGTCCATTTTCACTCAATTTTCTTCTTTCAGGTTGCACCGTAGCTTGTTGGTTCTTTTTTTTTTCTCCCTTCTCCATTCCCACCCAGGACATTGCACCGCTTCCCCTCTCTCCCCGCCTGCCTCCATCTCAGCATCCTCCTCCCCGGAGATGGCGGCGCGTTCCACACTGTCCTCTCCTGGACGATGAGGTGAACTGCAGGCTCTCGGCGGGGCTGAGAGACGAAAAGAGACAGTGACGGACGGACGGGAGATGAGCTGCGCTGCGTCGTCAGCGCGTTAGTTTGAGGTCGCTTCCAACATTAGATGAAAAAAAAAAAAAAAAAAACGAGGATCATTGTCATAGTGGTGAGCAAAGCGGAGGCCTCCTTCAAAAAGGGTCATCTTATCTCATTCGGGGGGGAAAACAGGCTTCAAAGCTGCGAGCACTTTGGGATTTGGCAGCACGATAATGATATCGCAGCCTTGGGGGGGGGAACCGGTGCCGATTGGTCCGAGAGCCCGGGACGTGTTCCTCCAGCTTCACGTGCTGCTTCCTGTCGTACAGGAAGTCTGCGATCCACGTTCTGCTGGGAGACTTTGTCCTGCAGCAGAGACGGGATGATGGCGTTGAAGTCCACATACAGGATCCTGGCGTCCATGACGTGATCCTGGGCTTCTTGGGAACAGGGATGATGGCGGAGGCCTTGAAGCGGGCTGGAACGTGGGCATGTCTCCAAGGAGGTGTCGAAGGTGGCAGCGAACACGGGAGACAGCTGGTCAGCGCCGTGAACCCTTTGTACTCAGGGACAATAACCAGGGAGTCCGGGTTTGTCCGCTCCACCTGCCGCATCTGGCCGGCGACTGTCGGCTGTGCCTCCGCCACGTCTCCGTGAAGCACAAAACGGAGGGTGAACAAAAGCGGATGGAGGTCGTCCAGTCTGCTGCGAAAGCCACGCACGCGCAGCCGCACTAACGAGCCGGCCCGAAGAGCGTTTTTTTCCTCTCCTGCGGCGTCGCACCGCGCGGCCAAAAGGTGAGCGCACCTTCGACTATAGAAGGTCCGGTAATTCCACAGACGAGAGAAGAGAAGTTGGAAGCAACTCGGCGGGAGTTGTCCCTCGGATGTTGAAGAGCTCGTCTCTGGCGAAACAGCTGCGGGGAGTCGCAGCGGGAAACAAAGTTAACAACCAAAAACATCAAAAAACATTGAGCACCTAAACCCCGTGGCAGCCATCTGCGGCGCCATCTTGGATCTGCTGTGAATAAAAAAAGTTACATCCTGCTCTTTCTTCTCAGCAACACAGCGCATTTATTCAAGTTCTGTGTTTTCAATCAATCAGACTGACTGTAGTGCTGTAGAAATGTGAACATTCATTCACCCTCAAACAAATCAACAGATCTGATGAAGACATAAGGGTGTGTGTGCCGCGATCCTCTTTGCTCCCAATCTTGTGTATGTACTTTTCGTGCACGATTAACTAGCTAGAAATCCATTTTTTAGGATCCATTCTTCCATTCTTCTTTCCAATCCATTCTTCTTTATACATAGCAGTAGTCAGCAAGAACATTTATAAACCAATAAACACCGTTGTATTTTTCCAGCTGGAATATATATATGTTATGAGATTGCCCCAAAACAACAGCCGTGCAGGGACTTTATTCGTGCCGTTTCATTATCTCACTCTCATTTAGCTTTTACAGAATGTTCCTCCTTCATCTGTGTCCCTCCACCGTTTTCACCCCCTGAGTGAGAAACTTGTAAACCTTTTAAAAACCCACAACAAGCCCTCTAACGCGCCGTCATGCAGTAGGAAAACGTTATCTTTCCAAGGAGGCACTCTCAGCTAGGAAGGAACATTCATGATGTTTCGGAGGATTCCCGCAGTAGCGGAAACTCTTTGTGCCGAGTCGCTTCGCGACTGGTTAACGGTTTCCTTTTTAACTTCTTACGTTCAAAGCACGATTTACATTCATGCCATTGTATCAACTGATTTAACAGATCTAAAGCAAATGGTCGGCATTTAAAACGGCGGTTGAGGAGAAGAAGTTGTACCTGCAGGTAAGGTGACCCATTAAAGCAAAACAAACAAACCCCCTGGGCGATCATTACATTGCCCTGGATGCTCCGTGTCCTTGCGCCTCCTGGCTGTTATTAACCTTTCGCTAATTACTATTTCTCCGGCATCTTAATATCCGTTCATAAAGCAATGCAGCGTTAATTAGGGAAAGAGAGGGAGACGGTATCCAATTAGAGGCCCGCCACTCGCCCCCCAAAACAACAGCGCCGACCCGATGCAGCTTCACCCCGCATGTCCCACAGCTACATGGTCGGAGGGTTGCTTTGAAGGCATCGCCGGTGTTCCCTGATGGTCGACACAATTATCCGGTCAGGGCGTGCCAGTCAAAACGACAAAGGAAAAAAAAAAATCGGATATTTTTTCTATAGAAACGCCGCATTCCCCCCAAAAAAAAATCCACTTGGAGAAACAAACTTTCCCCACCTTGACCTACATTTTAGCTCCTCTGCAGGGCTTTTAATTCAAAAGCTTCGCCGCACACTGACCAGCGCGTGCAGTTTTTCTATGGTCCATGAGCACCCTAATACCCAATTAATGACTTAAAATAATAAGCCGGCCGACTTAACTTATCCAAAAACCACGGAATTAAAGGTCGAGCCACACAATCAGGTTGGGGAGCGGGGGGGGGGGGAGGTGGGGGGAATTACCGACCAGGTTCCTCGTGCATTCCCGGGCGGGTCACGCAAACGGACGGTCATTTCCTGTTTCAGCAGAGACCGGGGGGGCCCAATCGGACTGCGATCAGATTACTGTCACCGGGGCCGGCTGCCCTGAACGGGAGTCGTGTCCGTGGGTGTCGGCGAAGGGGGGCGGGTGGGAAAGGGAGCGAGCGTATTTATCTACCCGACACTCTGGACTCAACGGTGCCCCACAGGAAACCCGCCCCCTCCCTCGCCCCCCTCGCCCGTAAGCTTTCTCACGCGAGCGGCGGGTTCAGAGCGGCGAAGACGGGCGATCGAGGAGCATTTGGCTAATTGGCTAAAATGATACAGTGGGACGTGTGCGCACCTAATTGCAAGAATCACTGCAGCCTTCCCTTAAATCCCAGCGTAAACACTTGAGGCTTTGGTAAATAGTCAAACGGGCTCGATCTGCTCCTGATCAGGACTGAGAATGAACTCATTTGAATAGATTTCGAGCCTAGTAATTACAATCTAATCGGAACTGATGGATCATTTGGGCCCGGCCCGCATGAAACATTCATTATTACAAGCCCCAACACATGGTCCGACTATTTTCCACATCAAACACCAGCATTTAGAACCAGGAACGGACTAATGAGGTGGACGCGCTTACACAACTGCATGAAAGGAGCCACCCCGTGTGTATTCGGTGCATTTCTATACGCGTCCGTCTCTGCGCGAAAAAACGGCCCACGCATTGTAATGACCTTTTTATGCACCCACGATCAAACATAGCCAATATGTAAAACTTAAAACAGATGTTTAGAAAACACACAGAATGGCTTCAAAGCCTGCACGGATGGTCCCCTCCGCTTTTCCCTTCTGAGCAACATATGGTGAAGAAAAAAAAAAAAAAAGGCATCATCCACTACCATATTGATGTATTCAATTGCATTTTATTATTAGAACAAACATTAACATAACTCTCCGCCTGGCGGCCGTCCAGCCACCTCCAGATCAGTTCGGTCCCCCCCTCGCCCCCCCCCCCCCCCCCCACCCCACGCGTGCCTGACCTGCATTCTCAATGGCCTCGTGAAGGAGGGGGGCTCGCGGCCTCTCGGGTGGCAGAGGGGATTAGCCGTGCAAGCACTTCCGCCATTTTGGAGGTTTTGTTACTGAGCTGCACTTTGCCGACGCTAATTGCCCGAGCCCACGCAGGGGGTCAGAGCGGCCCACCCCCCCGGTGGGATGGATCTGCCCACTTCATCTGGACATGATATTACCTCCGGCCGCGATTTGCGTCAGCAGGCTTTAGTTTAATTCCCTTTAATCACATTCAGGCGCCCCGGCGCAGAATCAATAAAGACAACAGTCAGGGGCATCCGCTGTCCAACATTCTGTTAGGGAGGTGGGGGCCTCAGCGCGCTGCGGTGCGGTGCGGTTCCCCCCACATTATGAAAAAACACAAATGGCTCGTTCGGTGGGAACGACAAGTGCACGGTGGAAAGAATGATCGCGCAACGAGGCCCATTTAGTTGCTGCTCCGGAGCTTTCCATCATATTACATAATCTTCATTAGCAACGTGTCCTGGACCCTTCAGTGGTGCTCAGCATGTCTTCCCCTGTAGCTGGTACCAGGTGCCTGGGAGGTACTGCACATCACAGAGACATGTACAGGCCTGATCAAACACATGTGCATGAACAGATGATTTTTTTTTTCCTGACTATTAATGCATCATGTCAGTACAAGATTCATGACTGCATGATAATATAAAAGAGTAAAAAATAAAACCGGCTGAGGGAAGATAGCAGTTGATATATATATGTGCTTCAAGATCTATTGACTTGTCAATCTCCATAAAAATGGAATGTGTATAATGCAATAACTATACTTTTACATGCTTCAGATAACTCATCTCGCAAATGTCTGCGGAAGAAGTTAAAAAAAAAATCCTTTGACAGTATAACGATACGCTTTGGTTGGACACACCAGCATATAAACACAAGCAACTATATCTGCACAGCTGTGCCCCACTTCACCCTCATGCAGCACATGACCTCATCCATGGAGGTCGTGTCTGCGGTTGGAATTGGCCTGTTACGGCGTCACAGGACGCGTTTCTCATTTTAACTCCGATGCTGATGCCTCCAGAGCTTTCATTTCGTTCGCGCACCGACCCTTCAAACTAAACGTGCCTGTTGCTATTTGTCGGTGCTGGTGTTTGCCCGCTGTTTTTTTTGTTGTTGCCGTAGCCAAATCCCCGAGACAGCTGCCGTGATGCGGCAGAATAAGCTTCCGAGTAGCTTTCATTAGGTAAACGCGCTGAAAGACAAGACGCTAAATAACAACATTGCTTTTTAGGCTGCAAGTTGAGCCGTACGCATGCAGCGCAAACACAACGTTTTCCCCGAAGAACAGTCAGGACCGTATTCCCCGCAGGCGGCACCGTTACTTCAGATCAACGGGAACGAGGAAGCCGGCTGGTGGCAGAGACAAGTGGTTTCCTGCGGAAATGGGTCCATTTCTATTAGTCTTTTGCTTATGTTCACTCAGTTAAAAAGGTGGGGTGTCCGTGATTGTATAAAGAGAGTGCTCACCCCAAATCTGTCCCCCAAATGGGGTCTATTTCCAAAGCAGACAAGGATCGGCTTCCCCCTGTCAATTGACATGGCTCAGTGCTGCTTATACATTGGAAAAAGGAAAGCAAGTGAGAAAAGAACGGCTTTGAGGCAAATGCTAACGTGGCTCTCACTCAACAGTCATATATTAGTCGGTGTTCTGCATGTTCCTTTGCGTGCTTAGTGTTCGTCTATTCATCAACAGAGAAAGGGAAAAATACACGCTAATTACATAATGACACCAGTTTGATACTTTACAACAGACTTTAGTCACCTGAGCTCACTTGATTTCTTTTAAGGTAATAAGTAAGCCAAGCTCAGTTAAAGGGCCTAATTATGAAACTATGCAACATTTTACACTCAAACCTTTTGCCGCAGCATTCTTCCAAACGAAGAAACGACGCTGGGCTCTTGATTAAGAGCCGACCGTTTGTCCTCCCTCGGGGAAACGGCGAAGGCGCCGGAGTTCTTTTGTTGCTTTTCCTGCACCAAGTTGGTGCCGCCTGCAGAGCGAAACACTTGGAACCAACACTCGCCCCCATGCCGTGATAAATATATTACCTTTTGAGAAGCAGTCAGCTTAATGGCTTGCTGACACGTTACATATGAAGCAAATATTGACAGTCCTGGACTCGCCTGTGTGTGTGTGTGTGTGTGATTAAGATGTGGTTGCTCAAGGAAAGAGGAGTTTCCGCTTGGGTAGGGGGATTTGTGAGTGTGTGTGTGAATGAGAGAGAGTCTACTTTGGTGGAGGCTCATCTATAATGTACAAAGACGATTAAGTTTGAGCAGCGGCCGGGGCAGATACACAGTCAGTTGAGTGGCGAGGTGCAGATAAGAATGAATGCAAATATACAGCGAGATGTGACAGATTAACCTTGGACAAGGTTGAGCGTTAATGCCGTGAACAGGCGGCGAGCGCCGTGGCGCCGGCGTGTACACACACACACACACACGCGAGTCAAAGGAGGCTTCACACCCGCGTGGTTTACAAACAGGGGGTGCGGGCGTGCATCCAAGACAACACTCTCGCTTATGTTCACACGGTTATGCGCGTTAGCCGTGTACACGATGGGTAATTGGTTTGTTAATCAATCACAGTTTAATTGAGCAGATGAGCTAATCCTACAGCCACATTGATTACAGATAAGTTGCCTCCCTTTGCACTTCACTTCCACAGCTGGTAGACTGTCTTGTCCGAGTACGTTTGCGACACAAGGCTAAACAGTGCCCTTCAATTGCAAGTGTTGCCGCTTGCCAGTCCACTCTGTGGATCTACTGTCGCAGCTCTCGCTCCGTTTCTGACTGTTCCTTCCCCTCCGTTGACGTCACACGCCGGGAGACAGGCAGGTAAAAATAGTGGAGGCAGAGGTAGAACACGTCAGGTTGTTATGGGCTGAGCAGGCGGAGGGAGGAAACTGTGAATACCAATAAAGCAGATAGATTTGGCCTAGCAGGCTCTCGGTGTACTGCATTTGTCATGTAGCTCCGCGTTAGGTTCTCCCGAGGCCCGAGGATATGAAAACCTGTGATGCAAAAAAAAAAAAAAAAGGATGGCTGTGGTGAAGCAGCGGACCCCCTTTTGGTGACTTAATCATGCACCGCGCTGTGGTGTGATATTTTTCAGAGCAAGTGACCGATTGAGAGGCAGCTATGTATCATATACAGTATTGCACCGTGAATGAATTCAAGGTACGTGCTGTGCCGGAAAAGGAGGACTGGTTCTAAACAGAATGTGATGTAATAATGCGTGTGCATTAAAAAAGAAACCTGCAACCTAAAGATTCTGAATAAATCTCCCTTTGTTATATTCTTAATAATTACAAAAGGATACCACTGTGTACCAGACTAAAATTACCCAAATAGATTTAATTACTGAGGGCTTTAGTACATATTTATTTAACACATTATTCAATACTGCACAGACAGACATTCATTGGATCCAAATTGCATGGCCAAGAAGGATGCGCATTGGCAAATGGTAGCATGCTTACATGCTAAACTAAGATGGGGAGCATGGTTAACGTGACATCTGACCACCTTCCACTTTATATATGTGTTTTATGAAGGTGTAAAAAAGGAAAGTTCTCTGCCGTTGGACTCAAGGATACTGGTCCAAGAATGGCATTCGAATTGGTCGCCACACGCTGCACACGGACAGGACACCATGAAGACCTTTGGATGATGTCATACTTAAATGAAGTCATGAACACTTCAAAAGCTAGTCAGTGATTCAGCGTTTGTGATTTCCTTCCTTACAATGAGGAAATCACCGGGCCCACCGTGCAGCCCCTTAGAGCCAATTAGAGAGCCTTTCACTCTGAACATTTCTCAGATCACTCTGGTACAATTTGGCTCGAAATGGCACCACAGTAATGGGTGGTATGAAAGGAAACAGAGTTTTCCACTGATTGACTAGCCGGTTTAGAATGTTCCTTAGTTAATTACATGTGAAGTTAATAACGCACTACACACCATATTAAACTAAACTAAATTGTGTGGAGAAATTTAAATTTAGGCGTTGATGTCAGACTTATCAAGTGCTAAATGGTATTTAAGACACTGTCGTGCTTCAGTGCCTGTCTGATCGCGCGGGGGAAAGACGATCGTTTTGTGTTTTTTCTTTTATTTGTGCGTCATTTTTCCGTTTCCTTAGCGAGCCCCTTTATGCCGGTTTCGGCCACGTAAGAGCCAAGTTCGTAAAGTGGTTGAGTGGTTCAAACCCATTTGTTCGATGCATTTTTCCAGTACACCTCTGTTTTCAAGAGGAAGCTCCGCTGCCCTCGACGTATATTGATATTTCTTAAAATGGCTCTGTTCCTCACAATGCCCGACGATGACAGGGCACATTTCCTGTAGCCTGTGCAGATTTTGTCTCAATTTATGAGAGCCTATATGCCTATGTATAAATATATAGGCACTTTCTTTCGGTTCAACAATGGCTCAGTACAAAGTACAAAGAAACCGGGTTCATGAGGCCGGTTCCAAGTGTTCAAATAACCACAACAGCAGGAGAGAAGCGAAATAATAGACACTGCTGCCAACGGGGCAGACTAACAGTGGGGAGAGTCACACAAACAGTGGGGCGGATTACAGAAACCATACTCTCATAAATAGGGTTTGCAAAATCACTCTGCTGCCGATGCAAAAAAAAAAAAAAAAAAACGGGGGATTCACATAGTATTATCTCTAGATCAGCACCACGGATAGCACCCTGATGGACACCTACAGTACATATTTTAAATTCCTTACCTGGAAACTCAATCGCATGAAGAAAGTAAAATGGATGCAAAATTGTTCAATGAATTGCTGTTTGGGGGGGTAAAACAATTGCGCTTTGATAAAGCAGCACGGCATTGATTTTACAAAATTCATCCAGTAATAAAGCGGTTCTTAAGGTCGAACTGACTAACATCGTTTGTTTTTCTTGACATCATCCAGAACTGCTGGTGTTTTGGGAACTGATGGATGTTGGTATTAACCAAGCGTGGGAAGGCTGATGAAAAACACTATTAACGTTGCACCGTGGGAATTTCAGGATCTATCATTCTTTAGAGTTTCACCCTAACTGGCAACTGAAACTTAGCAGACGCTTTAAATCTTGACAGTCCTTTTATTGCTTTCTCTTCCTGTCCCCGCTTGTGATGCGCTACTCCAGGAGTAAGAACGAGGTTCCCGATAAGATCTCAGAAAATGTCATCTACTAATTCGTTCAAAATCGAGAGATATTGTGTTGTAATAGTAGGAACGTTTTAAAAAGTCAAAATTATTATTACATTATTACAGTATAATTGAATAACTGAAATTACCATTTTATTGTCAATATCAGAACTTCAACTTAATTTGTGTATTTTCTTCACTCTAATAACTAGTTATTTGGGATTTAATAACGGAGGGGAAAGGTTGGCACACTGCAAACCTTTCCCCCCCGTTATTAAGTCAAATGAATCTTTAACAGAGCTTGATTTCCTGCATACTTTGCATCCCCGCCTGCATACATACTGCTGTGACCGCTAAAAATTAAGAAAAAAAAGTGGGGTCCAGTTTGGTCTACTTCAGGAACGCATTTTTATTACCTGAAAATTTTCATTTCAAGTGATTTGTTTATGCTGGAGCAGCGGACAGTATTTTTTTTTTTTTTTGTTTTTAATAATCACAGGATACATCAGCACTTCTCGGGCGTACTCCACTTTAAACTCCAAGCCTGGTTTTGTGTGTGTCTGTGTGTGTGGGTTTAGGAAAACTGCGTAGGTGTGTGTAATTATATGACTCAGAGAAGTGCTAGAGATACCGCTGCAGACAATATTATTCTCTCTCCAACGCCCCTCCCCCCCCCCCGGCTGCTCGAGCGAGAGAAGGAGAGAGGGAAAGGTTACACCAGCAAGGATGGGTATTGAAATTCAAGACCACTTCACCTAGCCCAGGAGTGGCTGTCTGAAGATTAATGAGCTTTTTGGGGAGAGTTCAGCTATTTCACATGCACAGGGTCCACATTAGTGATATAATTAATTTTACAACACTGGGGTGCTGTCACCCCTCCGTAGCGTGCCATGCGTCTATGATAAGCATTCTCTAATTAAACAACACACACACACACAAAAGAGAAAAAAAAAACAAAATTTGACATTCAGAGTCTTGGCGGGAAAAAAGAACCTCATGCTATAGTCAAGCCATAGCCCGATCCTCACGGGTCACCTTTGCATAAGTTTTACATACTTTAGAATGTAAGTAATTGGATGGACATTGATTTCGGTGTCCTCGTAGAGAAGTTGCAAGCGCACAGGGAACCCGAGCCAAGTCATTGTGATACCCGGCTCCCCCATCGGTTCCTTCGCTGTGGTTTTTATGTGGTTGCCATGGTCGCGCGGCGTGCCGACCAGTGGAACCTCTAACTGAGTGCGAATGCAACGTCGCCTGGTCGAACAAACGTCCACAGCTAAGGCGCTAACGTTAGCGAGCAACCAGCCCGCGCTTTGTCTAGCGAGCAAATAGTCTGCCGAATAAATACAAATACACAAATCTTTCTCTCAAATGTTTATATGAATACCAATATCAGCAACAGTATAATATTTGACAAAGAGAGGGAGGGAAAAGTTCATTTCTCTTTAGCTTCAAACAACCCAAAGTACACACGCCACGACCCCTCGGACCCGCTCTTCTCACTTACAGCGGACCGAGTGGGTTCATGCTAATCTTCTCCCACGTCTACCATGCAGACTGCAGCACATATTGCTATGTGTTGGCTGTACCTGTGAATCGCATCGCCAGACATGTTGGCCATTTACATCATTTAGTTCCTGACTAGTGAATCATATACAAAAAATGTTTTGTCGTGTTTAAAAAAAAAAAAAAAAAAAGTTGGCTTGAGCGGGCCGGTGGTCAGCGCACACGAGTAGTGAAGCCGTCCAAGAACTACCGTTACTCCCTAGCATCAAAATCCCAAACGCAGCAATTATTTTGATTCGCTATTACTTTTCAGCGGCGCTGTATCGTTGCATTAGAGCAAGGATCACTGAAAGGAAACACGCCTGAGCAGTGGGAATAGTACAGGTATTTAAAATGTCATATTTTAGAGCAGTTTGTTTCTTAGCTTAATTAACTGCTGCTGCTGCTTTCTCCACCGTTTTGCATTTTTAATAAAGATGATGAAGCAGCATGCTATTTGTATGCTTTATCCCTCATGGTGAGTGATGAGACACACACACACAATGCTGAGAAGCAGCTAATTTGACCAGTGACCTTTCAGTCTTCACTAGGGCGCTGTCACATCTCCCCGGTTACTGTGTTACTGTATCGCACATTATTATGACAAGCCGACACACACGAGTAATGCGCAGGCTCTACACATACTGTACCTCAGTCCAAAGCAGAAATTCCCCGGGAGGAACATTCATCCGCTGGTGACGGGGCGAGGCGGAGGTACAGACAAATGCCGCAGAGGTTTGCACGCATCAATTTCACAGGCTTTGGAACACTTCCCACTCACATTTCAGACTCGGGCGGAGTCCATGTTTATGCATTCAGCGGCTTTGAGACCAGTTCAAGCTCTCCAAGTTGTGCCCATCGAATCCGTAGCTGCAATGGCTGTGGGGCAATGTTTCTCATTTCTTTTCTGCAAAAAAACATCATGAATATTTTTGCATTTAAAAAGATATCATCACCGTGGTGCTAGTTCATGTGCAAAGCAGGCCAGATAGTCTTTTCCCGCGTTTTGCGGTTGTGTTAACATGCAGTATTTGCTCATAAAACGTGGCCTCGGTGTCGTCGTGTCTGTAAGCACAAATGCAGTAACTTGCATTTGCGATAACAATGTGAATCAACTCGTAGTCCATCACGCTAACTGCCCCGAAAGCTTAACAAGCCTCCCCAACACACACACACACGCATGCACACACAGCTTGCCTGATAGGTAACACAGTCAAACTGGGCAGAAGCAATGGGAGACGACACCGGCAGCGGCCGTGCCAACAGCTCGCGGGCCCTGCGTGTACCGAGCTGTGCCCGCGCGACAGATGGACGGCGTCTCAGGAGCTGATTAATGCGCTCGCGGGCCGGTGCATCAAATGACCGCAGCAACAAAGGAGTTCAATAAAAAAAAAATGGTCCGGATGATTTTCTGTTCCGTCTCCAGAACAGGTGTCGCACTTGTTCGGGCCGCCCCCTCATTCCGCGAAGCGAGCGCGTCCGACCGGCGGGAAGCATAAACGGAGCCGAACCTCTTTGGGGTCACGAGACGCGACGGGATATCCTCACAGGGGTGGAACAAAAGAATGAGGGGTGGTGGTGGTGGGGGTAAGGGTCAAACTCATTCGTCGAGCTTTCCAACCCAACACGCCAGTCCTCCCTGCTTTGCTGGCGTGCCGCAACCCCCCCCGCCCTGCCCCTCACCTCTCTTGAATGCATTTCATGTCCCTGCTTATCTGATTTTGTTTACATGCCACAGTGCTCCAGTATTTGCTCAGCAGAAGAGCCTCAGGGAGCCCCTCTATTAGGGCGGCGTATATAAAACAGGAGAAATCAATGTGCGGCCGTCTCTCCTGGGGGGGCGGGGGGGGGGGGGGGGAGCGGAGCCGACCAAGACGGCAGAAACGAATGGTCTCCAGAGCCAGTTGCCAGCGTGGCTTATTCGTGGTGAGCAGCATTTCCTCCGCCTACCTTAAGATCTTGGCTGGTCAGCGTGCGTTAAACCCCTCCCCCCCCCCCCCCCCCCCCCCCTTCCTTTCTCCACCCCCCCACCCCACAGATAAACCTTACCTCCCACTGCTCGGTGTTACATTCGGGCTATAAGCTTCAAGCTCTCCGCCGTCCCCTAAGACGGCAACAATGGCGTCCTTCTCGACTTGGGAAAACAAGTGTGGTGTTTGTTTCACCCCCCCCCCCCCCCCTCCCTAATGCTGCGCTGACACACATTCCCACCTCCGCTCTCCCACTCCTCACACTTGTTCTTGTGTATTATCCCGTCTTTAAGCGTCTCCGTTTTGCCCCCTGTGAGATCAGCGGTGGGTTGAGATGAAAAATTGCGTTTTCAGCGCGGTGACATCTTATCCGTTCGGCGAGCTTTAATTTCCCCCGACGACGTCGGAGCCTGGTGGGCCGCTGGCTCGCGGAAGACATACTTTTGTCAGAGGACAAGGATGAGACCATGGGAGAATGTTGCAGGATCTTTAGTTCTGGGCTCTTCACCTAGAAAGATTGTTTTTCTGCAGAAAAATCTGATTTCAAGAGGATGTGTAATTAAATGCTACGTTTTCCTAGTCAGCGCCAAAGCAGTTTGTTCACAATCTAAAAATCCGTTTTAGCTTTGATATCATAGAGCAGAAAAAAAAACATAAATCAATTCAATAAATTAAGTGCAACCTCCCTAAGCCACTTGCATTGGCAACTATCAACTATTTGATTTTTTTTTTTTTTTGGACGCTTCTTTGAATTTTTGAACATTGCATGAACAAAGTACCCTCCGTTACAAAGCTTCGTGAAAGGAAAGGAGCTCAGAAAATCAGGATTGTGCTACATTTTTGTGCAATGACAGTTTTACTTGCCGTGGGGGTAAAACTAATTCACAGCTTCTAATAACAATCTCGGTCTGGCGTTGGGTTGGAAACAGTCGATGTAATTAACAAACAACAGCCTCAATTGAAACTTAAGCAAACGCCAGCGTGAGGAATGTTTATTTTTCGGCAAAATGAGAAACATTACTTTCCCAGCTTCTCTTATTGAGCAGCATTTTAGAGCAGCGATGAAAAGACTATAGCGTCGAGGGTTGCCATTTGTCTACACGAAAGAGGGGCTATTTTTCATCCTGACGGGTGTAATGTGGCCATGTTATTGGCATAATGTGCGAGTAAGATGACTACCACAGGAGTTCCTTAATGGCCTCCACCTACTCATGTGGAAAAAAAGAAGCTGTCATTGCGGCTGAAATTAAATTAGTGTGCTTGACACTTTGACACGGCGGCGGCGTCCCCCGTCCGCTGTCGCGAGTCGTCTTTTAATTTTTAGGGAAAAAAAAACAAAAATCAGAATAACGTCGTCAAATTGCCGCCTTGTCTCGAGATCCATCGCTCTGTCTCTCTCTCCTCATGGCGAGGGCCCACTGCACCGTAGTGGAAGCATTGGCTAATAGCTGGATGGAGGGAGGGGTAGGGTGGGTGGAGGACGGGCTGAGTGAACCAGATCTTCATTTTCCACCACTTTGACGTGTGTCACGGCAGAGCTTGGCGCTATTACACAACTGCGAGGACCCGCAGAGCTCCCCCATCGGGTGTCCGCGATATCGGCCCGTTAAATATACTTGGGGTGGGGGGGGGCTTTTCGAGGCGGGGACGCAACAGGCCGCGTTTAAAAAGGCCAGTGTCACATTGAGTGGACACAAAGCTTCATGAGCTCAGCGTGTCGCGGGTAATGACAACACAGTGTGCAGCACTGAGTTCCAAATCCCCCTCTAAATGCATAGTGTCTGATTGCTATTCATGCTCATCTGCTGGGGGAAAAAAAAAAAAAATCACATCCAGCTGCGAAACAGGCAGACCGATTTAATAAAGAAACATACGACAGTGATGGTATGAGAGTTCATAGAAAAAAAAAGAAAAAAAAACTCCTGTATGTGTGCAATTTAAAAGAGAATTTGTTTTATTTTCAACTGAGAAACAACTTTTGAACTTTTCAATCGTGAAATTAGGCTACAGCTATGAGCTTTACATCATGCAAACATGGTTCTTATGTCATATACGTTGTGGATTTGGCAAGGTTTGTGTTTCACTTCGATGTGAATTCTTCACACAGCTACTTTCATGTGCGTACATAGGTGAAAGTTTCCTAATTTGCCATGTTCGACCTTCACAGGGTTTGACACTAAATGGCTGTTTTCACACTCTGCTAAAAGTGCGAACTTCAAGAACATCTTTTAGTCCCTGTTGGAGACATTATTTCATTAAATCGTCCCAAGACTAAGTTTAATTTCTGTATTTAGCAGATCAAAGGAAACAATCGCTAACATTGTTCAAAATTGAGGGTCATCATTTAAAATCACCTGAAAAACTCGTGGTTGACATCAACTAGACTTGCCAACGACTCCCGTCACCACCAAGTGAGTACGAACTATGCTATTATGCTACAAGAGAGTTATGCTACATGCTAAAGTGCTGTTGAAGATTTCACATCACATTTAAAGCAAGATTCATTTCAGATAAATACATTTTCTTCAGTTTATGTTGGGGAATTCAGCGTGCAATACAGAAGAGTAAAGGAAAGTCTTGTTGAGACAGACGATACATGGAATAGAAGAAAAATATACTGTTAATGTTAAAAATCCTATTTCAGCTGCTGATTGTTCAGCATTGATGCAAATTGAATTGATAGATTTCCTTATTCTCTTTACTTCCTACCTGAAATACTCTTACACACTTTGTTGGCAATTAATCACTGAGCTGAGAGTGAAACAGTCAAACAATTACAAACCACTAAATAACCATGTTGACAGAGAAATATACCTCTTTCAGCAATATTCTACTCACTTAATTAAATATTAAATACTGCTTACTGTACGAGTGTATATCAACACACACACACACACACACACACACACACACAAGGTGTAATGAATAATCACAAAGTCATAATTACCTTCTAACAACCTTTTTCTCACTACAGTGCATCTTTGTGATTGAAGTCCACCCACATTGAGTTAATTGCATTTATTCCCCGATGCCTCAAATGTGCAATTAAAAACCGGGCATTACACACAGCCCTGCAAAATCATCAATACAGCAGCGCAGTTAAAAATAGGGTCGCTGTTTGCCTCCCGAGTGCAACCCGAAACCTGTTCCTGAAGAAGTTACGCCGCGGCGTCTTTGCACTCTTTGTATCGTTTGTATAGATCTTCTGCGGGAAACGTAATGAAATGATTGGGATGTAAAACCAGTAACAAAAGGGGTCAATTTTGTTGGAGAAAAGTAGACGGACCATGACCCTTTTGAAAAATTGAATAGTCTCTTGAGTGAATCACAGATGCACAAAATGTGAACCACGGCCCGTAGAATTACATCAGACCGTATTTGTCTGAATAGATCACCTTGACTGGTGGTTTTCTTTACGATTCCTCAGGTTAAACTCAAGAGGCCGCAGGTCACATCCTCATTCTGTTGGAGTGTTAAACTAGAAAGTAGGCCATGAGGAAGCCAATTGGAAAATAAAAGACCTAAAAACGTTACTGACCCTGGTTCTTTGTGAATAATAGAGTCCCCGTTAGTCGGACACAAAACTGCAACCAGTGAACAATAAAACATGAATCCATTTGCTGTCGTACCTTGTACAGTATATACAAAAGGCTATTGTGATGGAATTTTGAGAAATTTGGCTTTACTTTTTTGTTGAAGGTCATTCAGCGGTTCACAATCCTCTCGTTAAAGAAAGGGAAACTAATTTAACACCGTGTCTCAGGGACACGGTGTTAATCACACGTGGAACCCTTTTGGGGCCCCGCTGGGGGCTCTTTTCTAACGTCTGGGGCCGCGCCGCGTTTTAAAATGTGTCCAAACTGTTTAGCTTTAGTAACTTGCTTCCTGCACTGCAGCGACGCCACTGTGCACAGACCAACGGAAACATACTAACCCTTTCAGACTGTCTTACTCACAAAGCGTTAGCATTACCGGCTAGTAATCGGTAAGGGGTGAATAGAAATTTGTTCATATATATATTTTCAAACTTTCCCCATATAGGAAATCATTATCTGTGTTGGTTATACAATCGCACAAACAAATCCCTTTGAGAGAGAGCGAAACAGAGAGACTGAGGCCTAAGCATAAGTCGTCATCATCGTCATCATCATCATCATCTGAACCGCACAGCGTGTCCATATTGATCACTCCGAGGGCATTGTACACGCGTGTGCATGTTTTCGGGAGGCTGCCGCTGTCTGGTGGATACGGGAGGACAGGTACAGTAGGCAGAAACTCGACTTAATAATGCAGCTCGCCGAGCAGGTCGGGGGCCCCTTCTCCATTTGCTCGGGCGGGTTTTGGAGAACTGCTGATGATGCAATGTGCTGACCCAAATACACCACTTGCTCCCAGCAGACTGCGCCAGCTGGGGCAATCTGTGTCTCTCTCCCTTCTTACCTCCCGTCTCCCTCACGAACCCTAACCCCTCTTTCCGTTTCTTTGCCTGAATCGTCCAAAAGGTCTTTCTTTAGTGTGCCGCTTTTTGCCCCTTCGGCTCAAAAGGTGCCTACTCGCATTTAACCAGTTCGCACTCTGAAACCTGTCAATGTCCTCTTCATGGTTTGTGGACAAACACCTTGGACGTGCGGTTGTGTAAGACAGGAATCAAAAAAGGCCAAGACGCAAAAAGCGCCGCAGACATCGTGACTGATGATGAAAGCTCTCGGCGCTCTGACGGGAGACAAGTTGCGCGGAACACGGATCACAGATAAAATGAGATTACCCTTCTCGATCAGCCGCACGAGATGCCGGCAACCATCGCGCGCTGCTCTCAGGCTCTTAAGCACCACCGACGTGACCCATTTCTACAGTGTTGAAACAGGCATATCAACCAAAAACGCAACGTTGCATTTGGGGGGGCACCCAAAGGGGCTGCATGGACCTGGAGCCGTTTTCATAGGACAGCACGAGACATCGTAGTACTAGTGATGGTTACGGGAGAAGCAAACTCGCCATCGGAGAGTCTTTGATTTTTTTTCACAATTTCCCGTCTAAATGGAAGGGATGTGTTCATCAAGTAGGTCGATATTAAATGTGAAGTCTTTTAGGACCCTAAGTCCAGGTCAGTTGAAATATCATTCACCATGTGCTCAGTGTAGTCCAATTAGATATATATATATATATATATATTACACACACTTGCTTATTCTGCAGCTTCAACAGTCAAACCAAGTCAGATCTAAACTCTGCGTGGTAAGTAAGGAGAATGATTTATGATTTACTATATTTTCTTGAACAAATAAAAGAAAAATAAACTCACACTGATGCTTTTTGCCATTTACATGCAACCAAGAGTGCTTCGGCCCGTGCACATTTTCCCCGCCACATTGGGTCCATCTGAAGATCGCAATCAAACTGAATGGACAGTTAATGGTTTGAGTACCGACTGTTCGACATGGGCAGCATGCGAGGAGAGACACAGTGTAGAAAATGTATCCCTGTCAGGCTGTGAAAGCTCAGACCAGAGATAATTATGTGTAAGCATAGCGGTTCCCGAAACTCGCATCCTTTTTTGTGGTTGGATCGGTGTGGTTTTTAGCGAGAGGGCTTATGCGTATAATTACACAGACACACTTATTTTCTGCATGACAGCATTCCTGCCATAATAGCTTCTGTTTCCAGGGGGGGAAAAAAGAAGAATAAGTATCAGGTAAATTGGAATTCTCACATCATTTTTCACGGAATTACTTTTTCCCCCTTTTCTTTTCTGAAAAGCATGCGTGACCAAAAATGGAGAAGGCTAAAAAGGACAAGTTGATTCGTACGGTAAATCTTCATGTAAATTATCTCTTCATTCAGGGTCAGATGAATCTGCCTTAACAAGCAATCATTTCAACACGCTGCTCCTGATACCAGCATTTGCATCTTTAACAGGGCTCGCAATCTCTACGCACTGCACGACATACAACGTTCACCCTTCGCCTACGACGACATCGGCCAACTTTTGAGCTTTTGGTTGTAAAATGAATGAAATGGAGAAGAAAAAAAGTTGCTGACGCAGAGACGTCGTCCCTCGCTTCGTCCTTATTGGTTCCTCCCACTGGAAGGGCAGCGGGCAGTATGAAGTCGTTCATTAAGGAGGTCAGGGTTTGCACTTGTTATTCCATTATCGACCTTGATCTGAGATTTGCATCGCGCTTTATTCTCCATTCGGGGGGGGGGGGGGGGGGGGGGGGGGCAATCGATGCGTGCAAAGCCCGTTGAGTTTTAAAACCGGTGATTGACGTTGATAAATGAGGGTGCCAGCACGACACCGAACACAAAATCTGAGCCGAGGAGACAAGCAGGTGCAGAGCGGCGCGTTAGGGAAAGAAATCTAAAATCATTAAACCTGACGAAGAAACGTGGAGACGGCCGACACTTTACTGGAGAAAAGAAGAAGAAAGAAAATACATCATCCAAGTCTGCGGCGAAAGAAGAAAGCCTGGCCCTAAGGTTGATGTGCAGACACCCGATCAGACAGCCTTCATCCCTTAACCCCCAGCCAAGAGGAGTGCTGCAAGATGAGAGAAGAAAGGTGGAAGGGGGGGAGGAATCAGCTTTAAAAGTGCTGAAGCTGGATTCTTTGTTTTTTCTTTTTTTTTTTACAGGAGGAAAGAAATATAGACAGAAGGCGAGAGAGAACTTCTATGGGCGGGGGGTGGGGGCGGGTAGCAGAAGGGCTAATCTTCCAAAAATTCGAGTCAGCCAGATAAGAGCAGGTGAAAATGTGCCGCTGAAACAATGTCTTCCTTCCTCTGCAGCCCAGCCTGTGAGACAGCCCTTAAAACCCTCTCAAAGCCACTACGCTGTGCCCGATACGGAAGATTTCGCTCCTCTAATTCAGTGTCGAGGCTCGATTTAGGTGGAATTCTCAGAGGAATATGAAGGTCAGGTGCTCTACTGTGTACACTCCATCTCCAAGGCCATTAGCGCTTACTTATGAAGCCATTAATGCCCATTATCACAATTGCCTTTGTTTACTTCTGTGAAATCTGCCCCCAAGAATCCTCTCTCCCAGAATGCCCTCATCCGTCGGCTTCCGCTCTTCCACCCGAATGCCCTCAACTTCCCCCCCCCCCCCTCCCAGTTTCATAAATACAACCCTGGAGCCGCCTCACGCATATGTTCGCTCGCCACGAAAAAGGTGCGCCATTAATATGCAACTACATGTTATGAATTAGTAACGCGGTTTCCCCCCTGCACCCCCCTCCTCTTCCTTCTAGTGCGAGGCATGTCAAGCTCCATACCGACGCGCCTCCCTGCTTCCCGTTGTTCCCGTTGTTCCCCTTGAAGGGGGGGAGGGGGGGGGGGGGCGATACGTGGCCATTCCATACCTCCAACACTCCTTCTGCTCTGGAGAACTCGCTGAGGGAGAAGCTTTCAAAAGCTCCCCGTCAGGTCAAATATGAATATTGTGGGCCGTACATCTTTTTTTTTTTTTTTTCTTCGTCTGTTTGGATTTCTCAGCACATCCAATCCCTCGCGCGACCTCATTAGCGACTCCGTTGTGACTGTGCGTATCCTCCATCGTTTTTTCCCGACTTTGTTCTCCCTTTCCCCTCGGAGCGAGTTTCCCTTTTTCCCCCGGCTGCTGAATTCACCGAGCGTCGCCGCGCTTAAAGGTCAAAAGGTCGATAATGGCCAACATTCCAATTTCACAGCGCCTGCGTCTGACAGACGCCGTGTGATCTTGGGTGGGACCCCACCCGATCCCCCCTCCCCCCCCCCCCTTGCATATCCTCAAGAACACTCTGAACTTAATCAAACTTTAATTAGCCCTCTGCTTTGGTGATAATTGGCAGTCGAGGCAGGGCCAGAACTCTGCGACGCCAGGATGTGCTCTCTGAATGTGTCCGCGGCTAATCAGGGTGGATGTGAAGCCGTTGGCCGTAATCTATTCAAACGCACTGATGAGACCGCTTGTGTTCGGGACAAAATGTGTTTACGGCCGTGCACGAGCACAGATGTCGCCCCAAAGACATCCATTCCGTTCGGTTCACGTAGCGCCGCGGCGCGGGTGATTAGCACGTTAGCACCCGAGCATCAGCCGTTCCGCAATGTAAATGTGGTGAAACTCAATCCCCCCCCCCGAATGAGAATAAGATAATGGGGACGAAGCTGAAAAAGAATATTGACTTGAATTGGTCACAGCTTGCACAAAATGGAGAAATAGCTTCACGTTGGATATCTGCTTTGGCTAAACAAAGCATTTTTCCAGTGGGCACCTCTACTCACCTCTCTGCATTAAAAAGCGAATCGCTAATCCGATAGAGTTTCTCAATATAAAAGGGAGTAAAGGAATTCCATTGAGTGAAATCGACCCGTGTCGGCGACGTGTGCGCAATATCGCGCAGTAGTCAGAAAATATGACACATTGGTATGTTTTAAGAGCCAAAAAGTAATAAAAAAACAATTAGGGTCCGAGCCTCTTTGACCTGATGGAGAAAATCCATGCCAACCCAATCTTGTTGTAGGTGCCGTGATCTACTGAATCGCGCGCCTCGTGAAATGAAATCAATGGAGTTACTCACTCCGGAGCCACATCAATCTGCTGAGATATGTGCGCGCGTGTGGATTCAGAGGCCCACTTGAACCTTTAAAGAAGACTTTGGGTCGATAGCATTTAATGTGAAAAAGTTTGCGGTAACAAGACATTTCCAGTCAAGAGTTTAACATCGGTGGGCCTCGAGGTGCAGTCGTTTCCTTTGTAAGAGAGCATCTAAACAAAACGAACTCACAGCGTGCAGAAATACTGGAGCTTTTGCTTGATAAGAGCTTGTTTTAAATGGAAAAAAACTGAAATAAAAGAATGCAAGAGCTGAGAAAACGACAACAGAAGAGGAATCTGTATCAGCGTCTTTTCCCTCCATCCTCCATTGAATCGCGGCTCCGCTCACAACTTCACCTGCTCCATTTCTCCTCGTCTACGAGTAGCCGATAGAACCACTAATCCTACTGGGATTCAGCAGCATTCGCGGTGAATAGAACAGCACATGTGAATGCCCCGGCGCTGACGTCCAAAGGGACAACGCTATACTAATTATCATGCTTTGATTTCAAGTTCCTTTCGTCCACAAGACTAGTAATTTCATTCTGTTAGACATCAACGAACCCAGTGTAGATCTGAACACATTCAAGAACACAACAGATGTTGCATTAAACTAAACAAAAGCAGATGATTCGAGCTTGGCCAATTCCCCTTCCATCATTTCCGCTTCAAGTGATGCGTAGAATTTTTTTTAATTCCGGATTATTGTCGAAGCGTTTTCGAACATATTCAAGTTCAGTTGAGCTCCACCTCTGAGCCTGAGCATCGTCTTAACATTAGTGTAGCTGTATCAATCTTCCTCAGTGCCCTCGGGCTCATCCTCTTCTAGTGGAAAAGAAAAATGGAATACATCTTTTTGTCCGCAGCTAGTGTCATTTATATTGTACATGAGCTGTCTTGCTTATTACTTTACAGCAATGGAATTAAATACTCAATGTGACCAGGAAGCTTTTTCAGCATTGGGTCTCGTGACAGTGTAAATATTTGACCGTTGCCCAAATAAAAAGGGCTTCCTCATCGTCTTATTTATCTAGGGGGGTCGGGACGAAGGGAGAACAGGTAGAGGGAGCATGCAACTTTGTGTCCTTCAATAGAATACCTGCTGCTGCTGCTGCTGCTGTCCTTGGGAACAAAGCACTCGGACATTGACAAGGAAACCCGGAACCTTTAGCTACAGACATCGAGCGCTTTGAACAGATCATTGATTGCGAGGCTTCGTGTGTTGAAAGACTCTCATGCTGTCAGGCGTCGTGCATGTGTTTAACCAACCCGCTGAGGCTCCAATGCTGTTTTTTAATTTCAATTTTTTTCCTCCCAGGGAGGTAGCAATAGTTCAAGGACATCAGCTCGACACAGACCCGTCTCCCTGCAGGACTGGTGAAAAGAAAAATGGGGGAAACAAGGGAAGAAAAAAAAAACCTTAAAGTGCAGGCTGGATGAACTCATCAATAGCTGGTATTGACCATTCCTGCATTTGTTTAATACGGTTCCCAATCCTCAGGCTTCATTTCCCGGATACTCATTGCTATGCTAGCTGTGCTGCAGCGTGCTGTCATACTGCTGATGCCATGCATTTCCTGCATTGATTACACCTCTGGGATTCGCTAAAATGCAAATCCAAGTGTGTGTGTGTGTGTGCGTGCATCTAGAGAGAGGAGAGAGTACAAGACTATTTCCGCCTTAAACAGACTCATCCACTTGTTTGCACACGCTGTACTTCTGATACACGGTTGAGGTTTTGAAACAAGTTGTCTATTCATCACATGTGCACCTCTAAAACAATGGGAAGCGTACTGCGTACTTGCTGCTGCTCTGAGAATCTGGCGACCTTGAGAAGCCCGCGAAATGTTGCAATGAAAAACACGGCAACAGGCAGCGTTGCCCCCCCCCCCCCCCCCCCCCCCGTTTTATAATTACACCGCGGATTAAACAATCGGCCCTTCTGAATTGATCTTCGCGAAAGCGCCAGCGAGTTGCATCGTCCTTGCCCATTCGGAGGCTGCTGCTCAAGCTTTTTACCTCGTTAAATAAATCCAATCTTGACAATGTGAATGGTAGCAAATATGAAGGACAGTGCAATGCACTACTAACCTTTTTAATTTGGTTAGTAGGTATGTGCGGGAGTAACTAGTCACAGATAACAGGGGTTGCATCACATTCACGAAGTGAAGAGTCTGAAGCTCAAAATGGGTTAAAATATGGCTAAGAGCAGCTCTGTTGTCACTACAAATTCAACAATCAACTTCAATCAAAAAATGACTAAATCGGTGTAGAAACGGCGGCCTGTGAAAAAGACCCTCCTTGCCATTGAATGCACCACCTTCTGAATGCTAACAAGCACCGTCGTTGTTTCAAATAGGTAGCAGTGATACGATTCCCCACAGCTGTAATTCAAAGTCAGTAGAAAATCTTTCCAAACCAAATTTGTGTTCATGAACCGATACTCATTTTACGGAGAAAGTTTCAGACCGCGTGCACACCGACATGATTGTCTTATCTGGAAATAGCAAAGTGAGGGGGCCTTTGGCCTCCCGAGGGAACGGCACCGAGGCGAGATGCCATATGGTGGTGGGTGTACTGCACCATGTCTGGTGGTGGGTAAGGGGGGGGGGGGGGGAGGGAGGTGGAACTGCAGAAACAATCCAGGTATGGAGGATGTCAACATTAAGAGTCACCCTCCCCAGGGACAGGGGGGGAGGGGGGGGGGGGGGCTTCGTGGGAGTTTTCGGTACTTCTGTCACAGACGCTGGGCATGGATGACAGGTGGCGGACGGCGCTGGGAGAAACGGGAGAGAGGCATGCGGGACAATCTCTTTTGCGGTCTGCCAATGTAAAGTGTGAACATCAGCTGGCAATGAAAAACAGGCAAAAGGATTAAGCTGCAAACAGCGGGAGGGTTTTGATTGGTGCCAGATTCTGTCGGAATGTGGACGGCGACCATTTGATTGGACCGGGAGCCTATTTCGCAGATGATTTACGAGTTGCAAATCACAATCACAAGTCGCAAATACAACTACGCTGTTCTTATAATTGATGGTCGTTTGTTTTAATTAAGAGATGTAAGATGTTTATACCTGCTGATTGGTTAGTAGGAACTATTACGATTAGAATGGCAATGTTCATAGTGAGAGGGGGATCTTATCACCTAATGCCATCCACGTCTCACTTCTTGGTGCACTGTATGGTGGCACTGTGTGGGTCTGTTCATATACAATTGAAGAAAAAAAAGCACTCTATGCTCTGCAGTCAAATGCAATTTGTTTTGTTAGTTAGCACAATATTGTTTGTATCATGGTTTTTCTTTAGACAATCCAGAATAGAGTGATTAAGCCTCAGCTGGAATACTCCATTTCAAATGACAAAAATGTCTAAATCATCAACAATTCACAAAGTTATACCAATTTCGGTAAGAGGCTCACGATCCAGCTTTCTCATTGGGAGAAAAATAAATTGCCGAACCAAAATCAGAATCGTCACGTTGTCCAGCGCACAAACGATAAAAGCAAGTGCGAGGAAAGGGAAACATTGGACTGACATCTACAGACTGTCAATGTGGTGGAGGAAATATATTATCACGCAGGAGACAGGAGCCGGAGGAGGCAGTAGCTGTGTCAAAGGCAACCTCTGCATGATGAAAGAACAATGCAGAATGTCTGTGCGTTTGTGCGTTTGTGTGTTTGTGTGCGCTAGAATGTACATTAACTGTATGTTGATTTAGAGTGAGTGGTTGAGAGTCTTAATAATGGAAGCTACAGTACGTTGTGTGCCTTTGTGTCTGGCTTAAAGTGAGATAAGCATGTGCGCAGTCGTTTTTGCATATAGTGCGTGTGTGTGTGTGTGTGTATAAACACGTGTGAGCGTGCTGAGCAAGCCTGATAACCAAATGTGCGGTCACCTTGTTTTGCGATTAAAGAAGCACGCCTAAAAAGGAGCACGGATGTCCTAAAAAGGAGCACAGCACGATAAAGGTGTGTTTTATCAGTCATAGCCAGAAGTCAATATTTTGCTTCTTTTTCTGCTCAGATTGGGCTTATTCACAAGGTCCTATAGGTGAAATGCCTTCAAAGATAATGGAGAGATTAAGATCATATTCAGAAATCCCCGAGTGAAAGAGGAAAGCTTTTGAAATAAATAAAGCAGCCCAACTTTCTTCAATTTCACACTTTTCTTTCGCCGAGTGCTTTGGATTTGGATTATGCTTAACTTCTTAAACATTCACGTTAAGATCTTGGGATGCGTTCTTTTTCCGCAGGTCACCAAAATCATGAAAGACTGAATGATTAAAGGGAAAAAAATAAAAAAAAATCTTCAGCAGAAAGGTTTCCGCCTCAAATATTAAAAGTCCAAGATCTCAAACAATGTTTGTAATCCCCACTCTTGCTATCTAATGTGACCTAAAACTAGTAATATTAGACGCCACTTGTGGTGTGGACAGTGAAAACTAATCCTAAATATTTTTTCTTATGGTTTCAGACTGATGACACTGATACTAAATAGGACGTCGGCTCTTAAAGCAACATTTTCCTGCCTAGCAACCATCCAAGTGTTTTCAAATCACATTCTGTCTACAAGACATCTGAACTGAAATACTTCATTATTGCATAGAATCTAATAAAAGCTGTGAAGTGAAAATCCCTCTCCAAGCTGTCATACATTTACTTGCCGTCGGAGAATCTGGAGTGACACCATGTTGCCCCTCGTGTCATTTTAGACTTGGAAATGAAATCCTCAAACTGCCAATGTTCCCTTCCCCCCCCCTCGCTAAATTGCATAACTAGCAGACAATCAGGACTTCTATAAACGGATAGAAAGGCTTCACATTTATTCATCCAATTTCAACCTCCATTCATTTCCATTTTCAGTCCATTTTTTAAGCGCTCCTTTCAGATTTACAGGAAGTGGGACGCCGTCGTTGACAATGGCGGCTATTACCGTCACGATAATATTTCTGACATTTGTTGTCAGCCGCTTGCGCGATTCTCCGTCTGCCGTTTAAATGCCTCCCTCCTCGTTCCTTTTATTCCATTCACTCCTTAAGGTCAAGTGAAATATGTGAGTGGTTGTCGTCAGTGAGTTGCAACATGGCCACCCCCCCCCCCCCCCCCCCAGTCGTTGCAGTGACCCTCGCACACAACCACTAATCACGACTGTCGCAGGGGAGTCCCGGCCCCCCAATCGACACATTGACAGCCATTGGTGAGGAGCCACTGCCCTGCCATTAATAAAGAGTCACATTTACATAAGCTGACAGGTACACGGGGCTCATGGCCCGGCCCACACACCCACCCACAAGGACTACACACACACACACACACACACACACACACCTCCAGGAAAGGATTAGGGTATAAGAATAGAGCTCCTTTACTGTTTTAAAAACTATCCATCATCCTTTCTGTCATTTATCACACTGGATTTGAAGATTGTGGTTCCTCTTGCAAGTGGCACAGTCTGCTTTTAGTGGGCAATACGGCCTGTGTAATAGTCCATGACAATCTTTAAAGTATAATCATTACAATTATCACAGCACAGACTGCCTGTTAACGCGTAGAAAAATAAATCTTAACTTCACAAAGCGATGGATTGTCAGGCGTAGGAGCCAGTGCTGGTTGTTTCTTCCTCTTCCTTCAGCTAATCGTCACAGGACGGGTCACAGGAACACATGAAGGGAAGCCAGACGAGCGTCAGCCGTTGTGATTAATCAAAAATGTCCCGCCTTCCTTTTCAATAAAGCAAGGCAAGAAACACAAAATACCGTCAAGTGTCGAATTCTTGCAGATTACTTTGTCGTTTGGATTCCAACCGCTCCATCTCTTGGGAATTATTGTGGAATAAAATTGCAATTTTTAAATTCTTAGAGTCGCTTTCTGTTTGCATCCTCTCATGTATGCTTGTATCCATCAGGTGAGGTAAAAGGTCAAGGGGTCTGTCATCTGTTCCGAAGTATCATCCGCATGGAAAAATTATGTAGGTTTCTTATTACCCAGCTCAGCACCTTTAATGCTGCCATTCGCCTCAACGCTTCGATCTATTTTTATGATCCAATCACACGAGGTCAGATCTTTGCGTCGGACTCAAGATTATAGAAGAGGATTCCACACGGGATTTTGTGTGATGTATGTACCTGATATTGTATGTTTTGTTCTTAGTCCCCTGTATCTTCATCATGTGAGGACGACGCATTTCCAATGTGCAGTGTGATTTTTTTTTTTTTACTTTCCAGTTTACAGTTATCCAAGACAAATACACAACACTATTGAGCCATTCATAGTTATTAAAATGACAAAATTACTATTAAAATTATGTTTTTCCAAAAGGAATATTCTGCAGGACCAGTCGTCATGATCACACTTGATGATACAAGACCGTCCAATCGTGTGACAAAATAGACACCCAGAAGAAGAAGACTGTCACTTCTATTAATCATCCGCAGAGATATTACAGTGCTCTTGTGTGTTTATTAATTTGCTTATCTAGGAGTGAAACTGGAGGATTTCCATCACGGTTGACAGCATGGAAGAAATATAATCACCATATTGAAATTGTCTCAGACAACACATTTTACATTTTTTCGTAGAAGTCACCACTATTCTGATGGAGACATTGCATTATTTATGAAAAACATGCAAATAAACGTTTGTGATTTTTGAAGCCCCAGAAAATACTTCATATACATCCTTGGATTGTCGAGCTTTGAAAAAAACTCTAGGATAGAGAGCAGATGGCAGGGAAATTGTGGAAAAAAAGCTAATCTTTTGATATGTCACCATCATCTCATTCTCAACAGCAAATATGTGCAAAAGCTGTGTTTTAAGTCCATGCAGGAACTGGTGACAAATTGGAGCTCGGAGAGATGAGTAAATTCCACAAGGTTGAAGCATGCCGTCAGTTCTTCGACAGCAGCGGATCTCTAGAACGCAGCACGCTACCAGTCTGCACTATTTACGCCGCCTTCATGATTCACCTTGAACACGTCGGCACGGAATTGGAGAACTGATATAAACAATCCAAATATGTAGGATCCCTGGTGTGTATTTTAACAACGGAATATTCTGCAAGTCACAAAGTATAGAACATAAACGATACAATTAGGGTTCCACTTCCTTTACAAAGTAGTTGAAAAACTAATTGAAGTTCAGGCTGACATGTAATACCCAGAAAAAGCATGGCCTAAAATTCTAAATAGTATTCTATATATTTCGCCATCCCAGATTGTCACCCCACTGTACAGCTTGTTCTCTACCAAAATGTATTTAATGGTACACAATGTGGTAATATAGCAAATTACAGGCAGAAAAAGGCATAGAAGTAAACTCAGCTTAAATGTTAATTCAATTAAGGCTTCATTGTACATATACACGTATCAGTATTTTACTGTGAATGATGGGGAATCTGCTCTATTTGATTAAAATGACCCAAACAGACACATTTCTCTCCCTATCTACAAGCACGGTGCAATGCTTTAACTCACAAAAAGAACATTCCCTATTTTAGCGTGGGCGAGTTCAATTTAAGGGCATTTACCCGACAGTTGTCTGAAAATCCAGTCCTGATTCAATGCCATCCAAATGGAATAAAAGAAGTTATTCAAAACACAGTGGGGAATACAAATGTCGTCCACCTCTCAACATGTCTGGCAATGAATTGTGTGTGGTTCCCGCAAAGAAACTCATTCGATAATTCAGAATTTTACTAAATACCAATGGAGGCTAGGTAATTTGATTCACCATACACAGAGAATTTAAACTGCTGCAACATCAGTAGCCATTTCCTTTGGGGAATGAATCGCTGTAGGGTCTGGGATGGACACTGACCACTGCCTGCGTGGATAAGAGAGGGGAGGATATAACTTGCTCATATACGATACAGCTAAATTCAGTCTGCCCAGAGGCTTACATGGAGAGCACCGCTTTTACAAAAAAAATCTGTAGCTGGGCTGAAATGAATCCGTGGCGGTCTGAGACTTGAGAGGGGTCTATGAAAAAGCTAAGCGGGGGGCCGGGGGAGGGGGTCAAGCGCATGAGCTTAAGAGTTTAGCGGAAACTTCTCTTGATGGGAGTTACAAACAGGCTTTTTGAACTTGATCCCTCATCTTTACAGATCCAAGCCATTTACATACACAAGCAAAGCCAATCAAAACGGTAGAAGGAATCAATGGTAAAGCCTGCTCTTCAACCTCGACTCTCGAGCAAGAACCAACAACACGACTAACAGTGGCAAGCAATGACATTCACTAACTGCTGCAAGGCGCTGTGTGCACTCATGACTGGTGGATTCCCACAAATCCCTCAACAGCTGCCTCGGATTCCAGCACGCCATGCGTGGCTTTGATGACTCCCTTGGCATGCATTCACTGCTAGGCTTCATCAGTGGTCCAATAGCGCTAGTAAGATCCTGTCTTTTAAAATCTTTTTTAGTCAGGCTTCCTCTATTTATGCAGCGGAATCATCTCAGGGTTGATTGCACAGCATCTCCATCTACCTCGGCCGATTACTAATCATTTCTACAAGTCAGCAAGGCAGGCTTCGTCCCTGCGTGTAATCGACAAAGTGAGGGAGCTTGAGGACAACGAAGGATCAGACCCAATGCGGGCCAAGGCCACCATCCTAGGCTCGGTTCATTCCACTCCAAGTGGAGGCTGAGTTCATGGTGAAAATTCAATTTTGGTTCTCCAGCAGTGCATTGCTGTAACATCAGACCACCGAGAGACAAGGTGATGAGAACATTTGTATGGATGAAGTCCAGCATCAAAACAGTAAGCTATCTTTCATCTACGTCTCTGAGACTAATACCAAAGTCAAAGGAGGTGGTACATGCCCGTGGTTTACCCACAGTTGCTTGTCATTTCCTGAGCTCCGGTATAGTTGAGTTTTTAGAAACACGATCTTGTAATCTTTAAAGCTTCTAATAAACAGCAAAGAATCCAAATCTACAAAAGAATGCTACATGATGAATTCCAAAGCAATAGTAAAAAACTAAACAGGAAAAGGTGATGACTAATAAATGGTCAAAGTATCGGCAGGTCGTTGGATAGATATCTTTGTGTCCATCCCTTAATGTTGCCACCCCTCATGAACAGTAACACCTGCCACATCACTTGATGACACGAACCAGCCCACCATCATCGCTCGCATCTGGCAACTGCCAACGCTATAACTGTTCGCTAACACGGGGGGTTAATGAAGCCCCCGTGTTAGCGAACCCACCTCTGCGTTCAGGGCTCAAGCTGCTTGGAGATTCACATGCAGCCCTGAAGGATCGGCTCCATTATGAATGCCAGCACGGGGCTACACACACACACTTCCTGAATAAAATAATGCTCACACCTGCTACCTGGGCTCAGCTGTTGCCGCGCAACAGAGATGATGCACACCGCTCTGTTCTCGTGCTGTGTGCACAATGTCTGTCATTACAATGCGATTAGTGGACTGCCAGACGTGTTAACTCGCGTAGCACACATTTTCTATGTAGCGTCAAACATTTGTGACTTAGTTTCTTCCAAAAGAGCGTTTCTTAAATAGACTAAACAAAAAACAGATGCGTAGCTATTGTGAACAGAGAAAGCTTAAAAACACAAATCCACCATTTATGTTGATTTATTCAACAAAGCGCCAGCCAGCGTTTTAATTTAATTCCAGGCCACGCTCAAATTTCTCACAACCTGACTTCTGCAACGCGACAAGCCAGTGTTCTAATTCAAACAGTGGCTGTCCGTTAAGTTTCGCCGCTTAAGGACCCATGCGGGGACACAAGGGAAGCCGGACCATTTGCATCCGGCTTCACAAGGAGGGGGTCGGCATCAATACCAGCGCACGCTCCCTCACATCTTTTCCTTTCTCTTTAAACTTGGCCAATGCAAGATTTGAGTCCTTTTGAGATACCTTTGAGTCATGTATCGCAGGCAATGTCTTTGAAACAACATGAAATGGCTACATTTCTGGCCCAAAAAGGGGTGGTTTTAAAGTATACCCTGAAGTACTCACCAATGAAACAAACTGAAGAACAACGAGGTGTATGTTGTCCCTTCACCGCAAGATTCAATGCGTTCCACATATTGAACACATGGGTGTTTTTACGTTCTTGGCATTTCTTTACAAATTGTCAAAGATGACTTGGTTCACTGGCTACCTCACATCAACCGTGGCTTCACAAGGAGTGATTATCGTCTGAAAATGCATTTACCAAACAGCAATTCGTTCTGGCATTACCACGTTTGAAAATGCTGGTGACTAAAACAGCCATGGTAGTCAGGTTGTCAACTGTGACGGCACTTTGCTCTTCATACGGGTGAAATCTACCATCTATTTTCAAATGTATTCAATGTTTGTGCCTTGGTCATATTCTGTGAGATGCTATGGGAAATGAGTCACTGCAGAGTCAATCATCAAGTGTACATGGGAGGATCCTACGTTGTACGAGAACCCTCACACATACCCGTGCCCTCTAACCAACCGTCGTCATTTCCATTCACTTTATCTGCCATTATGCAGAAGGATGCTCGCTCACACACTAATCAATCTCTCTGGGGGGGGGGGGGGGACCCATCTCTTTTCCAAGGAGAATCAAGGTGTAGGAGCATTCATTGTATATAGATGTAGAGTATTTTAAGCAGATGCAAAATAGGCGTGTGAAAAATCAGCAAACCTGAAGAGAAGGACCTGGGGATTTCACCACCTCCGTTTGAGAAGTGATTTAGGAGTCTAAGCGAGAGACAGAAGAGTCAATGATGCAGATGATGGTCTGCTGCAAAGGGCTTTTATCTATAATTACAGGTCACTTGCATCGACATCAGCTCATTCACCCAGAGGAGCTACTCCCTCTGTCTCTTTCACTGTTACCTTTCCCTAACAGCCCATTCATGCGTCTTTTCTGATTGGAATCCAAGGGTGAACTTTAGTGACGGTCGGGGGGGATGTCTGTAATCATCGATCAAAGACCTTCAGAAATGATGGCAGACCGTTCATGGAAGGTGTGATGACATACCTATCACATACATCAAAATGGTGGCATGTAATCCCTCCCATCCAAGTAAACTTCAGTTTTTTTAGCAAATGTTCAAGAGTAGTTAATGTAAGGTGCGTGGTTGGTGGGTCAATGAGTCAAAACGCAAGGATGTATTTCAACTAACGTAAAGTCGGACGGACGTTGTGGCCGCCGATGCCAAACTACAAATGTTGAACGGCGTTAGCCAAAAGCCACCATGGGAAAGCGATAACCGCACCCACCAATCCCTAGCCATTAAAACTAAGGACGCATCTTTTTACACAACTACAAAATCACATCTTCTCAACAGCATGAACCTTTTAGACCGAAAATAGGGTAGTGTGCTTTCAGGAAGACCACTTTCACAGACGTCCCATTTTTTTTTTTAAAACATCCTCTGCCTATTTTTTTTTTTTGCACAGACTGCGTGTTACTATTCATTCGCACCGCTTTCGCAAATCGTACACATTGTTGACTGCACATTATAGCAGAGCAGCAGCAACGGCTCCAGTTCTCCATTGTCGACTCCAATGGCTGCCTTCAGGCACAGTATTGCATGTATTTCATCATAGACTTGATCTACACTACTTTTTTTAATTATGTCCTCCATCTTTGGATATATACTGTATTTGAATGATTATGATAAACTGTGACGCACATGACACTAAACAGTTCAGCATCTACTCGGGATCTTTGCGTTTATCTGTTCTAGTCATCTAAATCGCATTACTTTCAACTTTGCAAGACTCTTGATTACTGTGCAAAACTCAAGTACGTGTGGATGAAAGCGGTGACTTAGCACAAGGGCAGTTGTCAATGTTGTCTTTGTAATTGATTTATCCTGACTAGTCACGCCACAGATTGGATACGACAGTAGTGACCTTTAAATATGTCTTTATGCAGATGACTGTGCATTCAAAAAGCCTCCAAGGTCTTAATGTTACCTCCACTCAAGGGCTATTACCTTTTTAGCTCATGATGTGTTGATTAAGGTAAGTTTTCAATATTAAACACTTGTCACTCAGTTTCCTCACATCAATTTCCGTTGGCAGTGACAAAGTGTTTGATTTGCTAATTTGCCTTTGAATTGCAAATGGGGTCTCCTTGGAGATTTGCTCAATTTGCTCCCTTTTTATGTGACTTTTGGGTCGGTCAGGGCCCACAATGCCGCTGTTCCTCTGTGAATCCTCTGAGGCGATAAGACACGGAACATAAAAGCCCACTGTAGCAGACCACCGTCAGCCGCGGCATGTGTGCTAAACACCTGCAGAGATATTCACGAAATGAAGGAATATGCAGCCAAGTTTAGTCAAAACTCTCTCGGATGAGAACGTTGTCATTTGTTTGCGTCTGGAAAACGTACCGTACCAAAGGGGAGAATTAACAGGGAGCCGACACTTCTCTCCCTGAGCACTTAAATGCCTGGGGGTCTGTCAACATTACCAACTAACTCTAGTTCATTTGTGGTTAAAAAGCCCAATTAAATCCCAGGCTAAAACATTCAACTACATGTCCTCCAACTGCTCTGTTTACACCACTATTCTGTGTAAAGGAAAAGGGGTCTTTTGTGTTTTTTCCGCTCAGCACCTTGTTTACCACGGTGCCACAAGTGCATAAATGCTCCAGCAGATGTGGCTGATTACATTTACTCATTAAATATATTTGAGAGGACGCTAATCCAAGTGCAGGGCCACGACCTGGCATCAAATTGCATCACGTAATAACACATGCCACTTCAGCTTTACGACAAACAGTAAAAAAGTCAAACTGTGTAACTATATCAGTCGATTTACCCTAGGACTTTAATCCTGCAGCATCATCAGCAGATTGCTTGGAATTGTGTGAAATGGCTTCAGCAAAAATAAAATGTAAAAACCTACTCTGATATGACGTTAATTAGTTTAATTAGCATTAAAAAGCCTTGAACTGCTTTTTAAAAACAAACATCATAGATCCTTTCTTGGTCCTTGTACATCCTCCCCGCCCCCGCGACCTTGGTTCGACCCAAACCGCGTGTTGTCGGGGACGCTGCTGTCAAAGCTTCCTTGTTCTCGCCGTGGTTCTTTGCGCCTGACGCGTTCTCTCTTTAGGCCACAAGTCTCTGACCCGCTATCCTCCGTTGAGCCGCTAATGAGGAACATGGAATAAACAAATGGGCCCAGTGTGCCAGTGACCCGGCCAAACCTCACGTCCACGCCGCCCATCAAGCTTACGTTCCGTTCACCCGCTATCAACGTACTCGGTATCATCTTCCGATTGAATAAAAACTGCATGGCGATGAGCATTACCTAGCCCTGAATGTGCCGGTGCCCTTGGTCATGTTGACGTTCTTAAATTGCGCCGCGTTAGGATGAAGGACTCTGCTACGGCCTGAGTGTATTCTGGAAGAGTAACCCACCTAACCGCCGAGCGTAGCTCAGGCAGTGCATGCAGCGAGGGATCTGCATGTCATAATGGGATATCATTACTTCACTACCCTCATTACAAGGTCCTCATCTGCCGAGGCTTGAGTGTAATGTTAATTATTACTGAGGAGTAAGACCGAAGGGGGACATTGTAGCTCAAAGTGATTGGATTCTGCTCCCTTTCATCTCATTAAGGACTCAATGATGGCATGTTTGGGTGTCAACAAAATGGAGATTCTTCATATGCTCTTAATAAGCGCCTCTTCTTTAATCTTTCCCACGGAAATACAGTAAACACTTGGATACAGCAGAGGGGTTGGCCAGCAGCTTTGCATTAGAGCTCAGCTGTAATATATTATCAGACTACTTGGTTCAAATGGTTCATGAAGGAATGAATCCAAAGATGATGCTGTCATTATGTTGTAAACACAACTTTGATTAATATGAATCCACCAAACTGACTGTTTAAACGAAAAACTGAACAGTTTGAACAAGTAATATAGAGAGATATTTTGTATGCTAACTAGCTAAGAAAGTAAATTACTTTGTTCTGTTAATAATCGTTAAAAAAGGAATATAACTGAATCTGTGCTTGGATATTTATCTCAACTGAAACTTATTAGACTAGAATATGATCTAAAATAAGTCACTTATTTTAAAACTATTAGTTGACCAGCAAAACCTCGGGTTTCTTAAAACCATAATATTAGATAGATGGCTTCATACAATATATCAAAACCTGTAAACTTGTCTATAGTTATTTGTTGAAAATATCACGTGTTGAGGGGAACGGCTGTCTCCGGACTCTGTTGAGATGCATTTAAAACCATCCAATGAAATTACAAAATATATTTCCTCTCCATGCCCTTTGGAAGGACAGGTAGTTTACTTTGCACTTTATTGTGTGACTTTTTTTAATCATTAATACAAAATTGGAATCGTTAAAATAAAACTGAACAGGTTTATTAATCCACAAAGTTAGACTGAATAGATTTTGTATGTTTAAAAATATCAAGTAAAGGTGATGAAAATGTTACAGAAATTAACAATATCTTGCATTAAGGAAAAAATGGTCTCTGGTCACATTCAATAAATAAAGAATGCATCCGTTTAATATAAATGCAGTGTTTGGACAGAATATATGCAGTATCCACACACAGATCTCAGACATGACATAACAAGTCATCCACAGAAGGGAATGAATCCCATCGGGAAAACATGGCCGCGTGGGAAAGCAGTACCAGGCTGCCGGTAGCATCTCTGGGGTTCCCTCAGTTTCATCCGCTTGTGCCACTCCACACCTGACCCCGTGCACTTATGAAGCAGGGTTCACGTCTGTGTTTCATGTGTGCCTGTCACTGTGTCACACATGTCTGTATGTATGTATACGTTTGGCTCTACCACACACACACACACACACACACACACACACACACACACACACACACACACTCCAGGTCAGGGTCTTTGAGTGGAAGAACCCCCGGGCAGACTCGCATCCAGGCCTCTCCGCTGTTTGAACTCGGCTGTCTCACCCTCGTCTGCCTTTGAAGCGAAGACAGACAGTCGGGTGTCGGAGGGGCAGCGCGCTCCTTTTGGCCGAGGGGAGAAGCTGGGAGAGAACTTCAATGGGCCCCGGCTCGACATGGTCACGGAAGCACAAACACGCACTGCGTAGACATTCTTCCCGACTCGCACCAATTTTAGAGGGACATGGTATACAAACTAAAATAAAATGGGTGTACACAAAAGAGCAAGAGGTACCGAGCGCTAGGAGATCTTGAGCGTCTCAGTCGAGGAAAGCCCAGCGGTGGAGGAAGAGGAGGAGCAGCGGTGGTTTCTGTGAGTTCCAGTCAGCTTAAGCATATGGTGGAACTGTGACAGAGGACCAAGAGGAACGCGGTTCCATGCGACAGCTGCGGGAAGGGATGCAGGAAGGTGGGTCAGGGGAGGGTCAAAGATCAGAAGACACGAGGCGATGAATATATACGCAGGGAAGACAGAGTTTAACTCCCAGAGGGAGCCATCGTCTCCTCAGCGGAAATGAGGCGTCGCGGCACTGACCTCAAGTACCAACAGATGGTTTGTTTCAGTCGCATCAGGTGTGAAAAACTAGCAAGCAGAAATATTAATTTCATTCCATCAAACACAATTCTGCACTCCTCGGAATGAACATCTGCTGCTTTTTTTTTTTAATTTTCAAATCTTCAGCTTGGAACAGCAAGAGGCGACGCCGTTTCCACTTTGTTGTATCGCAACGCAGAACAGACTTTTCTGCAGGGTAAGAAATACTCAAAAGTTGAATGGTGGCAGTTCATGGTCCCTCCAAACAACTCCACGTCAACACAACTGCAGTTACTTGACTTACTTGACAACCCTGAAATTGTCAAGATACTTTTTCAACAATAGGATTTCATAAATGGGTTAAAGTACTTCACAGTGCATATATATCCAAGCATATTTTTGGAAAATCGTGAAAAGAGAATTCTAATTTGACGACCCATGCATTTATTTTTAAAGGAATACTTTATTCGAGCATAAGTATGAAATAATTGCCGTGGGTACTGAAAAAGCTCGATTGAGTTTACTATGATGATAATGATGCACCAGTTAACTTCTGTGAATAATGTTGTAATGTAAAATAATAAACTTTATAACCTGCAGCCCCCGAACCTATATCCAATCATTTTCCGTTTAAAAAAAGCCTCAGCAAAACAAGATTTTAGGAAGTTAACTGGTAACTCGCTTCTGCAACACATGATTTATTTGTCCAAGACCAACAACTCCTGAAAACAGATTTTATTTCTAACAAAACTAGTCTTTGTTCCTCAAAGAAGAAGAACCTTATTGATTTCCATGACCTTGAGACCTTTACTCAAGCACCAGTGTCAGGCCAAACTTTCATTTCCTGACACATTTCTAATTCTGTTACATTTCGCCGGCATCTCTGTGCTCTCAGTCTGAGCAAACTGTGGAGTTTGGAGACCCTGTGACCTTTGTTCACCACCAATGGGTTCAACTTCAAAATATCCAAGAGAAGCACTAGTCTATATGGCCTGTAGTCATATTTGCTCTATGCTCATTCATGCGTCCAACTGGAATAAATTGGTTAAATTATACAATACTAAGCTAAAATGTATTAACATGTATAAACTCTTGGTCAGAAAATGTTTTCATATTTGTGTGTTATTATTTTGGCGCTTAATGAAAGAAGGTAAAACCAAAGAGTCACTGCCAACCGAGAGAAAATGTTGAAATTTGGAAAAACCAATTCCATCACCACCAGTAAAACATCACCTCACGATGAAGAGCAGGACGGTATGATTCAAAGTTTGAAGCTAATAAATGGGCTGTGTCATGACATGCAAAGATTACCGTTTTTGCATTATGTGTTGATTTGCTGGTTTTTGTCAAATATCCTTTTAAACCCTCGTAAATGTTTTTTTTGTCGTACTCCATGCTCATCTTTGAAATTGCTTTTGTCAATTCCATTTAAATGTTTTTACTTAGGTGGTGGGCATTATGTCTTAGGATGAATCTGTTCTTTTGTTGATGACATTTCTGAAAGTGGTGCGGAAAATTGCTTCTTCTAGATCACCGGTGAGTTTAATTTGATTTATACGTGGACAAGCCCTTTTTTACGTCTACTGGCAGTGGGCTGGCTCGGCCTCTTTTTTTCCCCTCCGTCACCAATGGCTGAAAACACGTGAGCGGGAACACCGTTAGAGAGCTCGATAATTGCACGGCACTTCAGCTCTTCTACGGCGTGTGGATTGGAAAAGCACAGCTAAAAAAGCTCAATAGCGCCAGATGACAGGACAAACCAGAGGAAGGAAAACTTCGGAAGAGGAAACAAACTTTATGAAGCGCGGACATTTTTCATTAAGCCTGACCTTATCCTGAGAAAGACCGTCAGTCAGGCTCGAAAGAGGTTTAAAGTTTCATGTATTTTGTAAATATTAGGGAACTAATTGATTGATCGGTTGGGGCTAATTATCATTTTAGTTTGCATTGTCTGCTTGATACATTGTTAATTGTTTCAGAGATAACCTTGGACTAGTTGGATGCTTGTCCACACCAATCACGGTGAAACCTCAATTACCCTGCTATGGTTGTTGCTAAAAATGTTATCCATCGGAAAATGATTGCCGTTGGTGCGATGTCTCTTTGTTTAACGAGCGGCCATGAATCTGAAATCAACGCGCTGCAGTTCATACAGCTCTGAAGCTCTCCTGCTCACACATTTGCTAACATGGCAATTAGTCAATTTCCATCCGTTTATTAATGGGGTTCATTTGGTAGGGACAGATTGAGATTAGAGGAAATACTTCTCGTTCTACACAAACGAGAATCCAATAACAGTAACAATTTTAAGAGGTATTTATGAGGGACTGCAATTCAATTCATTTTGTATAGCCCAAAATCGCAAATTACACATTTGCCTCGGAGGGCTTTACAGTTTTTACACATGCAACATCCTCTGTCCCAAGACCCTCACATCGCCACAGGAAAAACTCCCCAAAAAATGGAAAAACCCTTCCAGGGAAAAAAGGGAAGAAACTGCAGACTACTTAGAGTACTCGAGAAAAAACTAGATACACAACTATGACTTTGATTACGATCACTAGCTTCGATTACTTAAACTTTCTTTGTGACAAAATATTGCTTCTTCCCCGCAATTTGGCACGGCGATACAATAACCATGAGCCTCAGCGGCTGTTGCCGAGTAGAAAAATCCTTTCATAGGCCTGAATGAGAACTGTAATTCAAATCCCATTGTGGTGAAGATAACATGTTGCCATGGTCACCGAGTTTATCCAAAACTGCTTGAACCTTTGGCTTTTTTATCAAGCAAATACACATTTTCCCGGTGTTTCACCCTCTGTATATAGAAGGCTCAACGGGAAAGTTTCACTCCTACTTTAAATCTGCCATATTGCTTATGGTGAAAAAAGCCAAGTAGAGGCCGTGCCGGGTTCCAAGCAGTCATTAAAAACATTGGAAAACAGTGTTACAGGCACCAGGATAAGGTTGTGATCGCCTATGACGGGGTTGATCCCAATAGTGTTCCACCAGTGTGTGGCGTATTATTTCTCTCTTTTTTTTGTTTCCCAGCCTTCCTCTGGCTCACTCGCTCGATTCATTTCCTCCGTCTCCCCCTCTCATTTCCTCTTTGAGTTTCCCTCTTGGGCTTTCTCCTCTTATTCCCGTTTGCAGAGGCATTAACCAAACCATTAATGTGACGGCAATCTACATATGAAATGTAATTTGCAGAAAATTAATTTATACCCTCCATCTGTACATTTGCTCTCGTCCTTAATTTGTTTTGGAGGAACCATTTCATTGGTCACCATCTGGGGGTTTTGGAGAAAGTAACAGGGATGTATTCATTTAATGTGAATGGCATATGTGATTGGCTCCATGTAAAAAACTAAAGAAAGGAAGAAGTACATAAAGTCACATTGAGGGCACGCAGATGTCACATGAAACATTTAAAGAGGGGGTCGGAGGGGAATGGGAAGGTTCCATTTGCAACAGACACACTACTTCAAAACGGGAAAGAAAACACATCAGAGACAACAGATGCGCAGACATGATATCAGTTTTAGGAAACTCGTTTTGGGGGTGATGGAGAAGGCTGCCTCTTCATTAACACTGCCGCAACAACGGCTCGCCTCAGTTACAGGCCCGGCGTATTTGAAAGACGCATGGAAAGAAGAACCTTTTTGTATGATATTCCATTTTCAAAGCGCCCCTAAAACGTCATTTTTGGTATTAATGCAGTAAGCTCACCCCCGCTAGTAGCCTACACCCTTAGGAATGAGTCCCACAAAAACATGCCATCAAGCCACCTTAATGTTCAAGGAGGAAAGGTGGAGATCCACCAAGCCGATGTGCCAGTCGTTTCCCAGAACGGACTTTAACTGTTGAAAAATGTAACTATCCAAAGCACCACTGGGATCAAACAGGTTAAATCCATTTTGACACAGCACCAAGGGAGGGAACAATGCAAGAAGCCATTCTTTCGGCCTTATTTACCCCTTTTCCACCAAAGCAGAGCTGGTGCTAGTTCGGAACCAGAGCCTAGTTCCAAATCTGTTCTTTGGTTTTCCGCAGCCAAAGCACCAGCTTTGTGGTGCTTAAGTGGTTCTTAAGTAGCACCATATCATTGCATGGGCTAGAAGCAAGAACCGCTTACCTTAGCGGCTGGGGGCGGGGTTACCGTGAAACGAGAGAAACTTGTGACCGCCATTTTTAAAAAATCTACGAATAAAGACGAGCCGCGCGAACACGTTAGATCAGCCGTGTCTGGATGCCGATGTAGGTCCGCAAAGCCACGAACATCAATAGCAAAGCAACATGGCTCTGCGCTGGCCCTTTAGCCTGTGGAAAAGCAACCGGTTCTTTGGAGACTCCTCAGTTGAACCAACTCCGAACCGGCACTAGCACCTGGTTCTTGTTGGTGGAAAAGGGTTAATTGATTCCCTTACCTCTCTCTGGGGACAACATCAGTGCCGCCACTCCAGAATGTGCAAATTTCCTGCGGCCTCCCAGGAGTTACATTTGGATAAGCCCCACGGGGGGGCGTAGGGGAGTGGGGGGAGGGGGGGGGGAGCAAGTAAAAGAGCGGCAGAGAAAGGTAGGTTGACTAGACACGCGGTGGGAGTCATGGGGGGGGCTCTTGTGCACCTGCAGCGTTTGATGAATGACGAGGATAATGACTGATGATATCCAGGAGAGCTTGGGGAGAACACCTGAGCGGTTCTATCGAACACACACACACACACATTTTGCAGCCCCGTGGCTTCAACGGGGTCGTTGGCGTGATGAGTGACAGTGTTTGATGGAAGTGATCATGGTGTAGGCTTTGTTTATCGATACAAAAAACTACATTTTCATTCCCGGGCGGTGAGATTTTTTGGCTTTCCACAGTCACGAACTGGCTCACACTTTAGTCTGGAACTAAACCGACGTAGCTGTTGGGGTTCGGCTTTCCCTCACATCAATGCGAAATATCTTGCAAAGAAGAATAACTAATGATGGTAATATTTCTAGAGAAATTTGAGTATCCAATTCCCTTTTGTGTCCAAAATGCACTACCAAATTGTCAGCTAGATACAAGCGTTGTTCCCTTACATAACTTGAGTTAATGAGGTTAATAAGTTTAATGAGGGCTTTAAGAATTTGCAGAGACCAAAAGCCAATCACATGGGGTCAGAATTGCCGTTATTGCAGTTTAAATGGAGGGACAATTGGAATAAATTCATACTCAATTGTATAAAGTTGAATTAACTAAGCCATTAACGCGACGTCTAAATACTGCTTTGTAGCGTAAAAATGTTCAGAGGGCAGCCACTTTTTTATGGATATATTGGCGAGGAGAAGGAGCCAGAGGTCCGATTCCTTGCACATAAAGAACACATTAATGTGTAATGTTTAAATGCTGAGAGAGTTGTTCAAGTGTGAGCCATTCCAGTGAGTTATTCAAATGGCTGTCACAATTGAAATGCTCACATTTGGCGGAAACACTGCAGCGTAAATGCCGTTTGGATTTGTGTGCGTCAGAACATTGGGTCGAGGAGGAAAGGCATTTGCTCTCATTGCATTAGCACTTAAATAGCCTACAGACTGTATATGATCCCATCAGTGCACGTTTCAGTTTGAATTGTGCTTTATTTGGGGAATAAAAAGCCTCCCCAAAATCATAACAAATTTATATTCTTAAATTCACGGGGGACAAACCATATTACACATTTGATTTAATGTTTTATTAAAGAGGTTAGACGTTGAATTTCATGTTGCAAAGTTTCTCAAACCCTTACAGGACTGCCAGAAATGTAACCAGAAAACAAGCAAAAAGTGAAAAATTTCATTCACAGTCCAGAAAAAAAAAAATGGGGGCACTTTTTGTCACCATGAGTACATCAACAAACAGCCAAACAAACTGCAGTCAGAGTGCATTGGCACACTCCGATAACGAAGAAACTAAACCCCGGAAGTGCGTGTGCTACGCCAGCAATAACATCCCTGCGTCTCATTTAACTGCAAGACAATTAATTCCAGCTAGTGTGAAGTATGTTTCATAACACGCGCGTCTGAGTAAAAGCCAAACGCGGGACGCAGAGCCATGTGCCGTTGGATAGGGCTCATTATCTGCTCGCTTCTGTGCAACTGGGTTACATCAGCATGTGATCTAGTTTTCATTTACATTTTTTGATTGTGTCCTCAGGAGGGGGAAAAGCCTTTGATAGGGTCGTGCCGAACTGTAAGAGTTGCGCCTCCTGCACTTTGGCCGTTACCCTCCATCAAAAGGCAAAGCGACTGCGTTGGGTCGACATCCGTTTTTATGTACGTTCGTTAACTTGACCAAATTGTTTAATTCAAAAGCCATTTAATTCACACATTTTCATCCCAACAGCATTTTTTTTTTGGTGTCTGGTCTTTCCCATAGAACCAGGGGCGGGCTCTGCCAAAGTGGGATCATTTCTTCTCTCTTTAACTTTAAAGAAGCCAAAAAATAATAAATACCAGGACATGCGACTTGTGCAATTAGAGAACTGGAATCACGTGAAGAAAATTAGGGATTTGCTAGAGCTGCATGATTTCTGCGTTTGTTTGCGCTTTTTCTCTAGAAAGCAATTAAAGCACCAGCAAAAAAATAAATAAAACTGAGCCAATCACTCCTGTGTGTGTGTGTGTGTCTGTGTGAGAGAGGTGACACGTGTCGCCCGCGCTCACATTTCTAATTGCACATTAACCGCGTCTCTTTTGGAATATAATAAAAGCGGAACACTTTTGGTGCCACTCAGCCGCAGAACGCGTTGGCAGGGAACAACCCCACTGATGGACGTCCTGAATTAGAAAACTCACAGTCCCCCCTCCCAACCGCCTCTTTCATTCATCCTCCACTGCTGCCGATTGGTCCAACGCCACATTTCAGCGCTGCCCCTGAATATGCCGAGGGACCCGTTTAACGTCGGCGGCTTAAAGTCAAATCAAAATAAAACCGGGGAGAAGTCTGTCGTACTCTGGGAACAAGTTCTCCTTCATGTTGTACTTCATTAGTCCGTTAATCTGACCTGAAGGGTCTCTCAGTCTGAACCTTTCGTTCAAAGAAAATATGGATCTTGGATCTTGTTTGGCGCCGCTTTGCTTCATTACTGGTGGACAAGGACACGACAAACCATTAGGTGTTAAGTAAACAGAATACACATGTCTTTCCACTGCGCGCATCCTTGCCAGCATTGACAACTCATCAGACGGGAGGGATTTCCAACGTCTTCACACCAGGGCCATGGATGTTCCCCTTATCCCCCCGCACGCAAAATTGGCAAAGGGGAAGTGGGAAGGGGAATGGGGGGGGGGGGGGGGGCTATTAAACAAATTCTCCAGAGTATTGACACCAACGGGTGTGGAGCGCACCGATAACAGCTGGCTATTCTGGAGTGTCACCTCAGCGTGGCAGAGAGAGGGAGGAAGGGGAGAGAGAGGGTGAGGGAAAGCGCTTTTTAATGGCTCTGGGCTCACAGATTTGAACGCCATTATTTTGGCAACTTTTTAATTATCTCCAAATGAATGGCGTGATAGGAGCTGTGGCACCGGGTTCCCCCCCCGCCCCCCCCACTCTCCCCATTCTGGTCGTCTCTTGTGCAAAGATGTTTTAGCAAGATGGCCTCCGGACCAAATAGTTGGAAAGTTTTCGAGGGCAGCTTGGCTTATGAGAAATTTAATCACACGCTGTTGGGGAATTTTAACAACATCTGATTGACAAAACTGGAAGCTGAAGACACAAATTGAATTCCATCATAAACAATCACGACAGTAGTACATAACCTACACCCTTCTGGAAATATCGAAAAGCAATTACTTTTTTTTTTATACACCACATTTTTTCCAATCCAAGAAGGATTCAGGATTAAACAATGCTTATATTTATTCATTGCGTGTTTTCATTAGTTTGATATTGTCAAGTAGCAGCGCTTGGACGAGTCAAATTTAATTGGTTCCAACTGCCAACAGAACACACAGCTGAGTGATCTTCTTCCATTCCATGTTTACACTTTAAAACACTTTTTAGGACATCATACTGAACATTCAATACTGTTGGTTCAAGAAAAAGTCAAATGCCACGAGCTCCATTTGTGTAACTGCATTCTTTCCGTCAAGCCATTTGCATTGGCTGTATAAATACACCAAGATGTCATTGTCCAGTTTATCAATAAGTCTGTGGCCTGTGTTGTTCCAAAAACCACTTTGTGATGAAACCGTTTGTCAAAGCACTGTATGAACACGTCGGCTCGGATTTATGAAGCAGAAATGTCGGAAATGCCACAAAAGCTAATGAGCCAAACCTCAGCCAGATGAAGTGTCATCGTTAAAAACGTCAGCCTTCATAAGTCACTTGTCTCGTGGGGCGAAACAGCAAAGCGAGGATGGAAATGTCATTGTTAGTATCTCCGGTCCATCTGCACACCTGGCGCAATATAATCCAAGTTTATAATATGCTGACAACGTACAGTCATGGTGAAGTTGTAGACAGGACGGAATGTACAATTCTTTAGGAATATCTCAAAATGTGTCACTGTGACAAGTCAAGTCTTCCAAAGCGTTTTTCTACTTCGGGCTGAATTTTTAGTTTGAAGAAAAAAAAAAAAAACCTTGAGAAGTTACTCCTTAGTCTTAAAAGTTGTGTCTGGCATCCTTCTTGGCGCGCCTTTTTTTGCGTGTTTGTGATTGTTTCTTTGCTGGAATATGCAACAAAGAGGTTAATACAAGAAGATCCCTCACACTTTCAGCGCCTGTGTAGGACTGTTGATCAGAATGGCCATCACACAGACAATCTTAAATTCTTGAATTGAAGTTCAGAGTTGTTGGAATGCCAGCCGAGTCCGTCAATTGGACAATTTTTGCTAAATACAATTTTGATCCAACAGCAGTATTCTTCTCCCAAATGGCTTGCTTTTATATTATAACCAAAAGCCATTTGGCTGCAAATATCCTGAATGCATTCTGTGGTAGAGAGTAGTTGGCTAACAGCAAACCTGCCAAAGCCGAGCTGGTACTCATGAGACCGAGCCATGCGAGAGGTGCTCAGTGAAAGCATTTTGTATTTAACACATTAGAACGGGAAATCATGACAACAACAGTAAGGCTCCACGGCACGAGGCTGTGCTAATAGTTCGTGGGCCACGCCACAATTTGGTACAATTTTAAGGTGGTAAAGCACAGCCTAGGCTTAAAGGGATCCATTCCCAGTATTTAGTTGTAAAAGATGAGCAAAGACAGATAAACACCCGCATTTCATCCAAAGCGGAACAGGACTCAACTCTTATGGTGATCTGTTTGATAGTTGCCAAGACATTTCACTCAAAACCACCAAGATGAGCCCGATTACTGCAAAAGTCTGATTTTCAGAAGTCGGAACGGCGTCTTGGGGCCATGAATTTCCCCTCCCCTACCCCCAAAAAAAAGCTTCAGCAATCATTCCTCTGTGTTGAACTATGTACAGGGAAAGTAAAGTAGAGTCTACTTAAAACATGATTCGTTCTCTCATGGGCACCATGAAAGCCCGCTGAAAATTGCGTGTCAATCCGGCCAGTGGTCTTGGAAATAATGTGCCATTAATAATCACGGTGGGCGGATGAGTTGAGCAACCGGCACTGCCGTCCTTATGCCCCGCTGCTGGCGGAGGGGAAACACCAATCACACTTGGCCGTAAAACATTGAATATGAGAAACAGCTTAATTATGTTTCCTTTTTCACAAATAGTTGAATGGTAATGCGTTCCCCGGCCAGCCGGGGAGGAAACTCATGAATAAAAGATGAACAAATAAATCATCTTAAGAGAACATTCTTTTTTTTCTCCCAGGCTGTAAACCTCATAAAATGTAATGTCCACACAACTCACAGTCGAAGGTGACGACGGGAGGAAACATCTCTTTATTTTCTTTTAAACAGTGTGGTAACAACTGGTCGCATTAAAACAGGGCTTTTAAAATCGCACCCAATGCCCTTTACCCCAAAATCACTCACAACCCCAGACCCTTGGCAATCTATTTGTACCTGGGACACACTTTATTTTCAGCCATTATCCCAAGGCCTCGCCTAAGAACACTTGAGCATCATACGGCCATGCTACAAAAGGCTCTTCTCCTCTACAAAGTGGGGTGGAGTACGTGAAAGGTCCAGGGATGAAACCAAAGAAGCCTTTCATCATCAAATGCACGCGCACATGCGGACACACAAACGCAAGGAACCTTCCGTCCTCTCCTCCCAAAAAGTGTAATCAGATTACACTCTCTAATCGTTGAGACAGAGACATGTACTTCCCCTTAAGATTAGTCCAATCCTTATACTTTAATATTCCGCCAGAGGACTAAAATCATTTCACAGTTAAATCACAAAAGCAATTGCAAAGTCACGTAGCTTCATCTGTACAATGACATTGCTGCGAGTTGTAAAAAAAAAAAAAAAAAAAAAAAAAGGCATTTGATGAATTTCACAAAGAGCTAATAGTTTGTTTTCCCCAGTGAGACGTGCCGCCTTCATCATCAGAGCGACGTTTGGTTTGATGTGGCTTTGCTCCTGCGGTGAGCCATCACAAGTCACACTGAGAACTTCCAGAGATCATCACAATACTGTATGTCCAACTAGACGTACTCGGTTTGTAGCGGAGGCGAGGAGGAGGAGGAGGGAGGGCTTTAGCGTTTAAATGCTTAGTGGAGTGGAAACCGATAGAAGTTTGCTATTGAAAAGAGAAAAAAAAAAAAAAAAAAAACTACCCCACGGAGACATTTCATGATCTTGGATCGTATCGCCGCTGTGTACAAGAGACATGCAGTCGTCTCCTTAAGCTGGCGTTCTGAGCGCTGACTTTAATAGACGATGTCATCGAGCCTCTGAATTAAACAGGCCGATTCCATCAGTCATTCCCTCCCGTAAATCGTCCTGCTCGTTTATTCTGACAGCTCGGAATCTGAAAAACGCATCAAGAGGCCGATGACCTCGGCCCGCGCGGCCTCCGTGGGATTCGTCCGTGCGTCATCTTTTAATTCTATTTTAATTCTAGCCCCAGGCAGTTCAGGGGTACCCTGTTGAGTTTAACGCAATCAAACAATTTTGTTCATCTCCTGAATGCAACGTGCACACGCTCAGGGGTTTCAAAGCAACAGAACTAACCAGAACTTTTGGGGACAACCAAAGAGGCACAACAGCGACCCCTGAAATTAATGCTTCTAAACTAAAAAAAAAAAAAAAATGTACAGAATATGAAAATATGAATTCAACACCCGCTGCAAGGAAGCAGAATGCACAGAAATCTCGCTCTCTGAGGATGAAGTAAGTGCTCAGGTTTTTGGGCCTGAATGGTACTATGTGGATCGGTCACGCGCTTATAAATCGATGCACTTTAGGTGCACGTCATCCTCTTCCTCATCCTCCTCCTCAAAATAGCCGTGCATCATTTGCAACCCCACTCACGGAAAAGTTTGACTAAATGGCAGGTTATTCCGTCACAAGCTATTAACAGCGGTGCAACATTAAGGTTGCTTTGCAAATCGGGAGAGTGAATTAAAAATATTCTCTTGTTGTGCTGCTTTTCTCACAAAGTGCAAAGATGTAAAGAGAGAGACCGAGGTGGAGAGGGGGAGGGGGGAGGGGGGGGGAGACAGGGAAGCAAACAAGAAGAAAAAGACACAACACAAAAGGTCCCTGGCAGTCATAGAACGCAGAAATGTACAGTAAAACTCATTTGACATGATGCACGGCCTCGGTATTTCTATATATAAAGAGCGTCTGAACATCCGCGGGAGGAATGAAAAGGACTCCAGGAATGCGCGAGAAGCGGAGGGAGAGAAAAAAAAAGTCTTTGGGTGAATTTAGGTTAGTTTCTTTTAATCTTTGTACAGTTTTCAAAAATACAACGGCTCCGTCTCAGGGGAACTTCAGCTTAGCAGGGCGGAGGAGGAAAAAAGAAAGAAAGTCATGTCCAAAAGCAGACCACACGCAGACTCATTCAGCACATTTCTGTGTCCCTAAAGGAAGAAAATGCACATATTTTGCCTCTAATTTTGGACTGTGACTGTGAGACCATTAAACTAGTTCTCATTTTGCTAACAAGAAATCACTAATCCCCCCTGTAATACTGCAGACTTACTCCTTATGCTACTATTTTAATAAATCAGCATTTTGGGAAGATGTTTTATGCCACACGATCAGTTGCTCATCATAATTGCTTATTATCCCTGGTGGGTGGACTTGACCTCGGGTGGGTATTTTTACTCCATCAAACTGTTACTTTTACCATTTCCACAAGCTGAACTCAATACCTTCCAACGCGTTGATTTAAAACGACACATCTGTTAAAAACTGAGTCGAGGCGCTGTGGTGGTTTGTTTACTCGGCATGGAGATGCATTTAAAATGGTATTAATCATAGCAGGAGGCACTTTTGAACGAACATATATGCAAGTTAAGGGGACAGGGTGGCTAACGTTTGCGCGGCTGGGGAAAGAAAAGGAAAAACAAGTCATGAGAAAAAGTTACGGGGAAAAGTAGTTATGCATGATTTATGGCACTGCTTGGAGAGCAGCTTGCTGTTGTGTAAAATTTGACATTAAGCGTTTTTTATGTTATTCCCGATTTGAGTCTCAAAACCCCACGGCAGCAAATCTGCGCTGTGTAATTTTGTTCTTTGGAGAGACATTGGGCTGATGGAAAAGTCTTCATAAAAGTGTTGGAGCCTATTTGACTGAGCGGCAAAGTGATGGTGGATTACAAATCCTCCACTGGTTGCAAATCGCAGGCTAAAAGACTGATTTTTAATTATTACTCCCTCATTTCACACCATCTACAAAATGTTCAAATTGTCTCTTAAGTATTGACAAATAAACAATCCTTTAGTTTTAAGATCCATCTCTTTTGACCTCTGTTACTGTGCCTGCAATCTCCTATAACAGTTATTGTACCCGTTTTGTTTATGTTTGTATGACATTTTAATACATTAGTGTTTTGAAAGCCTCAACAGGGGGCTTAAAATTACTAAAATTTTCCGCAGTACATATATTATATGACCAAACAATTCATTGTTTAATTTTTTTCATCACTGTAATAATTCGTTTTTCTGTCGGCGTCACAGCATTTGTTCCTTCCTGTCAGACGTTGCTGATTCCAACTGAGTTCAACTGCTGGACTACAGCTTTTGACAGAATACAGATTTTTTTTCTTCCCTCGCAGGAATTTCCCAGAAGGCAAGCGAGTCGCTGATAAACCTCTGTTGCTTTATTAAAATCAAACTACCTTTACAGGTTGCCAGCAAAGATTTAGTCAAGCAAAACTAGCGCAATAAGACCCTGTCTCACCAAGAGGGAGAAAGGTAACAGAATACGTACACATACGTATATATGTTTATTTAAATCATTTATTATATATATTTAAAATATAGTTTTATTGTATTCCAAAATAAAAAAAAAATCACTCCCTTAACTTTTGAGTTTTTCCTCCAGCTATACAGGAACATGTGTGCCACGTTGTCTGCTGAAAGCACACAGTGTCCCATTGTCATCATTATCTTTCCAACGTCTGCTCCCGGTCCGCTTTTGTTAATGAAATGTAATGCGGGGTCTTTTCGAATTAGATTCCCAAATGCTGTTACCATGGTTTTCTTTCTCCTCTTTTGCAGGAACCTTGGGCGGGACATAAGCAGACCATGTCTCCATCAAAGGACATTGCAAGCAATTACCCCTCTAGAATAAGCTCAGGCTTTTTCATATTCCAGTCCATCCAAACCACCGGGGCCATTATGGAGAGAGAAATTATGCTTCGTATGAAACAAAAGTTTAGGATTTTTTTGTTCTTGGGGGAAAGATTTATCCAGTGTCAAAACTATTACCAGGGATGAAAAAACAACAACTTTTGTCATTATCAAAGCATCAACCTTGAACTCAGAACTAAAAAAAAAAGCTTTTCTTTTTTCAAGCAGTACAAAACCCAAGGACAGTCAACACATTGGTCGAGACCAAGAAAAACTGAAAGCCGGATGCAGCAAATTAGAGCATTTTATTGTGAATCATTTTATGTCAATCATTTTTAGAAATGGTCACTTGCTCATTTTCTGCACGCTGAGAATCTTGAAATAATATTTGAACAGTGATGTCGGTGTTGACGTGTTTTTACTTTTATTTTAGACGATGTCTCTGTGAATTCTGGCATTTATTAGCTGCACTTTAAATATTGTAGGCGCAAGTAGCTAAATGCCAATGTTTAAAAGTACTTGCGCAAAATTCTGTTATATACCTGTTAAATATAACACTGTTTAACTGGATATTATTACTGACGTGTCATGTGCATGCAATATTGTCAAATGGAGTGACATTTTAACTTGTGTACTGCATTTTGTGGGATTAGTTTAAGTGTACATGATGATAATGTGGCTACTGATGTTTAAACATTTTACGATAAGAATTATTTTTTAGCTTTGCCAAAAGATTTACCTATAATTTTTTATGTCCAGCTGATCTTGACAGAAAATGTGAAATCTCAATATCATTACTATTTAAGATTACTGAAGACTTAAGATGTCATAAGTCAAAAGATGTCAAAAGTTGTGCATACAGGGGAACGACAATAGTCCATAATTTATGGTTAGCTGCCGGATAGCATTGCATCAACGGCTTTGACGTAGGATTGCCCAAAACCTAAAAGGAAACAAGTTGTTCACAGTGATGGATCAACCATCTCCGGGCAAGTCTCTGAAACCAAAATGTCATAAAATGTATGAGAGCAAAGGCTGCTGGGAAGGTATCAATCCATAGTTGGCAGTAATATATTCATTTGGTTGATTGCCTGAAATGTGCAAAACCAAAAGTCTGTCGACTTAGTTCTGTGCTTCTTTAAAAGCGTGTTTCACCAAAATCCAATTTGAAAACCAGAGCAAGTCTCCTAATGTCAGACGACAAAACAAAGTCCTTCTAAACCCACTGAACTTGATATTGTGAGTCCCAAATTTCCCGCCGCCAAAATGCAACCAATTCCCTATTCACTCTTTTTTTTCTGTCCATCTCACAGTTTATCAACTCACACAGTGGCATCGTGACACGTGACGCTGACCGATTGCAGCGTCGCGGCCTCGTGTTCATCCCAATTCATGACATACGGGACAGAACCACGCGACCAAAGGGGCCGTGTTGGGTACAGGAGACGCGCCATCAGAGTAGAAAATGATTGAGTTTCTCAGGGACACGAGTTCCAAGGACCGGCCGCTCATCGCGCCACTGCTGGAAACCCCCTTAAAGCGGACTAGAAAGTCAATGGGGTTAGTAAAACGGGTGACTGAGCGAGTGCGGGATCTTGAAGGCAGGTACCGGCCCTCTGACCTGACCCCTACAGTCCTGTACCCCCCAACGGACCCTCTGCAGATGGTGGGACATCTGTACGCTTCGACGTGGAGCGCTGGACCGCTGGCGGGGAGGTTGGCCCGCTCAATTTTCAACTGGCCAAAAGGAAATCCTCCCCCTTTGTCCTGTTCCCCTGAAATATCGTACACCCATTCATCTGCAGTGATAACAGCGGCCCACCGTTTTTGGTGTTGTGCTCTCTTGGCGGTGTGCCGGGGGGGAGGGGGGAGGTGCACAATCAAAGCTGGAATCACAGAGAGAGGCAATTACACCAGCCTGTGTTTAGGTGAATGGCAGCGGTGAAAAGCTCATTGTCAGCTTTGTGCGCCAGCTGTGGCATCGGGGGAGAGCGTTTTCAAAAAGGCCGAGGGGGACGAGGGGGGTGGACACAGGAGGTGCAGGCTCTCAACCTGCCCCACATAGGGAACGCCAACCCTTTCCCCAAACCAGAAGGTGCAAATTAGCTCGGCCCCCGTGCTCTCCCATCATCTCCCACCGGGGTTTGAACAGTGCACGGGGCAAATGCACTCAACCGGCTGCTTCTCCATCAATCTCCTGTCGGGGCAGACCCATGAAAGAAAAAGGGGTCACCTGTCAATCGTGATCCCGCCCCTCCGAATCTTCCCCTCCATCAATCCCTCCACCCATCTCTTTGCAAACATCCCTGTTCATTCCCTCCAAATCGTCAGCGCGATACCAGTCATTTGTGTGAGGCGGAGCTCAAAACCTGCAATTTTTACAGGAAGTCAAGTAGTGGTACGAGCGACAAAAGGTTCCTCCGAATGCATTTATTTCATGCAGCGCATAATGCAAAATCTAAGACCACAAGCCATTACCCAGAAATACAATGATTGCATATCAACAGTAGTTGTCAAAACATAGTCACACACACGGAACAGGCATTACAAGGCGCCAAGTACTCGCATGATTACTTGTAATTTACGTTTCATACAACTCCTCCAAAGATGCCTCGCTCCCACGCATCTTGTTTTGTATGGACTCATTTTAATCTTTCCCTTTATTTTCAGTCGGCCTCCCTCTTCCCCCGGAGCGACAATCAAGCTCCGAGCCATCCTCTTGCCTCCGCGTCGCCGCTTTATTTATTTACCTTCTGGTGTCTCGCATGCAGTCGCTGTATACGAGGAGGGAAAATTTAATTTCCTGTAATTTTCTCGGGGTCGACGCGCGCGGGAGCGGAGCAGCAGGGAGAACACGATGAATTCCCCCCCCCCGACGTGACGGATGAAGAATGGGTGTGAAATTGACACTCAAGTTCGCTCCTATCAAGTGTCAAGTCCCTTACATACATGGAGGAGACACAGTACCCACACTGAAGAATCAAAGTGCAAAAGCATCATCAGTTCTTTCCATTTTGTGGCTGGAATGGGAGTCTTATTCGATATGAGAGACTGTTGAACGGAGGAGAGGCGGAGGAGTGGAAAAGCAGGGAGACCTACTTGGAATTTGAAGTGAGCTTTGATTTACAGCTTTGGACTGCTGGATCCTGTAACCTTGCTGTGCATTACCCAGCAAACTACTTCATCTCTGTCTAAAAATGATCTTCCTCCATTACCCCACATATTATTTTTTCCAAAATCTTTTTAGTCGCTTTTTTTGAGAAGTCTTTGCTACAATTCAATAGTATTTTCTTTCCCCAGCAGAATATTGCAATGGGCTGTGTAATGTAGGTACATCAAGTTTTGCAACAAACCAACTAGTGTTAATAAGTAGTGTAATACGTTTCATTCTGGAGGGTTAACCACATTTTGAACACTGCAGCCAAACAACGTGTCCCTCAGAACACGATTGCGGATGTAGTTTAGTTGTATGGGAGGGACTCGATTACCCAGGACGGTGACCACAGGTTGAAATATCAAGCCACTTTCTATCACTGCAACAATGCACATTCTGTACATGTATTGTAACCAATTACTACATCTCTGACGCTCAATTTATATATTTTTTTCCGTCTCCATAAGTCACTGGAATCCATCGTCCGCGGACCGTCTGCTGCTTTAACATCGCAGTCACGTAAATTAGACCTCTGCTTTGCGTGGCCGCCAGCGGCAGGATGCGCGCATAAAACATAAAAGGGGCCGTTTGCGATTGTGTTGCACAGCCACTCTGTGAGCACAAATACACCCACTGCCACTCTCATCCATTATTCACAACCGGTGGTTGACTGGGAGAAACACAGTTGTCAATTTTGAAACTTTTTTTTTTGTTGCCATCTGAAAAGGGGAAGGGGAAGGGGAGGAGGAATAGAGATGTCCCAGTTGCCTCGAGGGAATACTTTATGCTTCTATCGCTTCTCTTGACAACAATGTGTGCAGCTTCTCCCTCTCATTTCCCCAACTGGCAAGGTCACCTGCATCATTTGCATTTAATGGAAATGTTTTCGGGAGGCGAAGAATCGCATTTTGTATTAATGCGCATGTACACGCCACTTTTTTTTTTTTTTTTTTGCGGGCCGACATGCCCTGAATATTCAGCACCATCCAGGGGTAAAGTCAATCAATTCATCCAGAACACACGAGAGTGGATATGGAGTGGAGCTCGTCTGCGGTTTGAAAGTCGTCGACTCAGGTATTACAAATCCACAAGTGTTTGTCCTTGAGGTACTTTTGCCACGTGAACAGATGTGGGACGGTTCTTCAAGCCTGACTCGGAGGGGGTCATTTTCACAGGACATCACGACCGCTCTTTCCGAGTGCCGGTGTTCACCAAAAAAAAAATTAAAAAAAGAATTGATGCAATGGCAAAAAGCCACGGCCGCATGCGTCGCTTCAGAGCGAAAGAAACCCCCATCCCCCTCGCACCGCTCGCACCGCGGGGCCCCACTGGCCACGGCAGGCTGGTAATGGTCAGGATGGGATAATGGGCACAGTGGTGGGTGACGCGCCATTGATGGGGCCAGCCGGGCCAATATGACGCCCTCTGGTGAAGCTGATTCATGTCTCGGATTGGGAGCATTCTCTACGTTACAGCTCGACATACTGTGGGAAAAAAAAAGGAAAGAAAAAAGATACTTCTCGCTGCCAATTAAAGTAGAGAGAGTTCCTCAAAGTGAGTCCACACTTTATTCATTGAGATTCTTAGAAAACTTATTTTTCATGGTTTCCTGGTACATATATCGGTAGGGTTTTTGTTACCGTTACTGACTCTACTGATAGTATATATCAAGTATATATATAAGTATATACTAGTGGGTGTTCAAACGAGAAAAGGGTTTGATAATGAATCAGCACCATCGTTAAGAAAACCAAGGTCATATTTTAATTCATATAGTCCAATTCCATTTTTCACATAATGGCACTATTCATTTGAAGAGATGAATGGCCACGTTTGCGAAGAGCATCCAGACACCATCACCGTACATTAATAAAAAGGGGGAAGAATAAACCCAGCTCGGTTCAATTCCCCCCGAATATCTATCCATTCCCAAGTAATTCATCCTAAGCTAAGCAGAAACACGCCGCGACGTCAACGTCACGTTTTTGCAAAGACTCACTTTAATGCAGAAATGCAAAAAGTGCACATTACTCACAAAACTGCATAGGAGTGCATTTTGTATAATAACAACATAAAAGCTTGTCAACTGCAACGAACGTGTCCAATAACTAATCTGTTGCGGTTTGATTGGTTGGAATGACAGGTGACAGCATCGTGACCATGATTCTGTGCATGTTGAATGACACACAACGGCCAATGAGCAGAAAATAATAAACGGTTTTCGTTTTAAAGTTGTTAGTACACATTCACCACAGCCGCTTGATGTATAAATAGCCAATCACGGGACAACTTGAAGAACGGCGTGTCGAAATAACGCGGCAGATGGGGGCTTTTTAAAACTGTCAGCCGAGTTCTTTCCACCAGGCTCGGTTTGTCATAGCGAGAGACAAGCATTATTAAATTCCAAAACTATAATCCCTGCAACAGACGTGAGCCAAAATACATCTTAAAAGAACATCTATAAGCTCATTATCTTTAGAGTGTCAATGGGAATTGAAAATCGCCTGGATGAGCTGAAGGTTCACGGCGGTGTAATGTCTGACGCTGATGCGCCACAGATATCCATTTTCTGTGCAGTTTTTTAAGATTCATCTTTCTCCTCCCTTTCTTCTCCATCATATCTACCGCTAATCGCTAATCTGCGTCGTGCACGCTTCACCCAAAAAAGGAATTACCAGAAGAGAATCTGCCCCCCCCCGAGCGCTTACCCGTTGCAACAGCGAGACGACTTTAGTTTATTTTTCCAGGCAATAGTATAACTGGGGATGTCGCAATAAACAAACCGAGGGGAGCGCTGCGTGTCGGCGAGCAACATTAGCCCAAAGTTCGCGTCGAGTTCACCTTTCACAAGTGTTTTTAGCTCTGCGAATAACTTCGACGGCTGAAGTAACACGTTGCAATTAAAGTATCGTCCAGCGACCCGAACAGTCTCGGTGTCGCGCCGACGCTGACCCTAAAAAACGTAAAAGCGCTTTCAATTTGCAACTCAACTGAAGAATGTAATGCATGTTCGTTCATCAATGAAGGACATTAGTCTCTGAACATGAGGTCAAAGAATTGTCAGAAAAGATTTTTTTTTTATTTTTATGCTAAAATTACCGCCTGAGCTTTCGGCTTAGCGGGGAACTCGTTGGAAACACCAGAGCTTTCGGAAGCGGTCTTGATAAGTGTGAGAAATGAGCCCTCGAGCAGTACAAGACTACAAAATATATTTACAGCCATGTTGCTGCTGCACGTGAGGCCCAAATGGTAGCTTTATTTTTCTGTTTTTTTTTGGACAAACCAGAGTTGAAGTGCTTGAACATCTATAGGATGGTCTGTGGTGAATGTTCCATAGCAATTACCACCATGGCCTAATGTTAGAAATATAAGGTGCACCTATAGACAAGACCTCGGCTCTCTGCTTAGAAGGGTTAATGAGACGAGTTGAACATCACGCCCGACATAACACAAAAACAACGGCGCTCCTACCATTAAGAATTCATGAATGTCTTTGTTCAGGGAGTGATGTTGTTATTTCTTATGAATACCCTTTGTTTGGTTGTGACAAAACATCAGCGCGGCACAAGTAAATGCAGCTTTTAGCGGGGGGGGGGGGGGGGGGGGTTGCATGTTGCTGTGATTAGTTGTTAGAATGTGACTTCACCCATTTCCGAGTACTAAAAGCCACAGAGCGCTAATCTGCAGACCGCTCACAACAGCGCCGGTGACAACGTGACCATGGCAGCGCCGGCGATGAGGCAGGAACGCAGCAAGTTGCCGGCAGCATGAATTACTCGATTTAACCTGTGTCGGAAATTTTGTTTACACTTTTAATTTCCAACTCTTTTTTTTCATTTTTTTTTTTTTTTTCAAAAACGATGCATCTATAAATACATCTGTGTGGCAGCACTTCATGGACATTCTTGAGGCCTTAGTTTAGAGTGGAATGCCTCATGTTTTTTAACCGCTGTAAATTCAAGAGTAGGAAATATAACGGTGCCTTTGAAGTAAAATCTAAAGTCTCTGCGTCCAACTCTCTTGCATAACCACGTGATACCGATAGTACCGATTAGCTCAACTGGAGTCCAGGATCTTGTTTGCCTGGAGAGGTAATTTATTTCCTTCCTCGTATGATTCGTGTAACGCATCGGATGAGTTTAACATTTGTTTCAATCTTCATATTAAAGTTATTGGAGGCGGCATCGTTTTTTTTCTCTTTTTGTAATGTAAACTCTCGCCTGGCTGCTTTGTGCCAGCCATCTTCTGTCTGCAGCTTGTCGTGCTCAATTTGTGTAACTCCAACGTACTTAAGCACTGAGCATGTCACTGCCTGCAACAGCTTTCCCCAGGAGGCACGTGCACACACACACACACACACACACACACACCACTAGCATCATAAATTAAAAAAGGTAAGTGGACAAATCAAAGCAGCCACACACAAAACATATCTAAAATATCAAAATACCACACTGAACCATTTATATGGACGCACACAAGCTTTTGCGTCCGTCTCTGCGGTGCATTTCAGCCCGGTTGAAACATGTAAAGCGTTTTGTGCTCGGGCAGAGCTCGTTGTAATGCAACAGGTTGCCCATAGGTCGACGAGAACAAACGTGATGTGGAGCTTCCTCCTCATTGTGCTTGACCTTGACAGCCAGGGGCAAGTGGAAACGGTTCAGCGGGACGCAGCGGTGGCACTGAACTATGCGTCGACTAAGGCTGCACGTTCCTGTCGGCATTGTCACCAGCTAAAGATCCACGGTGAAGATATGGGAAGACAGACAGTATGGCAGGGGAGAGCTTAGTCACAGTAGTACGGTTAGAAAAACGAGGAAGGAGTCTGGAAGTTCAGGAAGTCTCAAATTGCTGATCCAGTTGGGGGTTTGGAAAAGGTGAAAAACTTCATAAGCTCGGGAACAACGGTGATGGTCGCTATACGCATACCCTGGGCTTTTGCTCCAAAAGGGTTTAACTTTCAGTTCTTTTGTCCCGTTTCACTCTCTGGAATGGTCAGACAAAAAGGAATATGCCATTAAGGACCACTGATATAAATCAGGCAGATGAACTACTTTGGTGTCCCCTTGAGGCCTGTGGTTCATTTGCCACAGAGAGATGTTGACTGGGTGCATCAATAAATGTCCAACAACCTCTACGTGAAGACTTTCCCTGTTTGTAAAGGGCGGCTCATAATGTGGGCCCCCGAATTTAATGTGTCAAGATGAGACAGAACAATGGATCCGCAGTGCCAAAAAGGCTTTTAATGCACCGGCGCGCCTAAGCAAAATGAAAACTGATAGCGTTTCACTAAAGGGACTTAGGTTACAGTCCAATAGTCAACAAAATAGCATCCTTTGTCTTTTTCTAACCACTTCTCCGTACCTCGAGGGAAAATGATATGATAATCTCATTGGCTTTTGAAAAGGATGGTCCAGTGTAAAAGGTATATTGGAAAGGAATCACTTTGCATTACGATAATGTAACCATCTCTTACCACAGCTGCCACGCACTGTAGATACACGTGGTTCATTTTACTCCGTTTTAAAAAGACATTGCTGTGGCCTTTTGCAGGAAAATTGGTTCATCATCATGGCATGAGATCGCCAATGGGTAAAAAAAAGCATTTAGAGTACAGTAGCGTCATTAACCGTGCTAAAGCAAAAGAAGTGCAGACTCACCACAATGAACTCCAGTAGAAATGTGTAGGTTATTTGTTTGTGTGTCGCTCTAGCAAGACTATTCTGCCTCTAGGACAGAACTCCTGCTGTTATTTTCCAAAGTAAATATGCAGAATGTGCTCTGCACAGGAAATAATATTTGCTGAATATCTACAAAAACAACAACAGTCCCCTGTGCCATATGCCGGTGAAACCCACTTAATAATGAAAATGATGAGAATACAACAGCGAAGATACAGAGCGAAAAGGCAATTATTTATCTCAATGCAAAGAGAGTGGCCGTGCACTTTCCAACCGGTAAACCTATGAGGTCAATCGCTCTCTTGGAGGATTTAAAAAAGGTGCTAAACAAACTCACAGAAGGGAGAATAAACAAAAAGTGGGGAGAGGAACAGTGGAACAGTGGCACAAATCACGAAGGAGCTCACTAATGAGGCCGACGTCGTCGTTGTCAGACACGACGCCCAAAATATCTGAACTGATTTCTCCTTAGGGCACCATGTAGGAAATCGATCACCCTTACTAATGTTCCCATTTGGAAACAATGGTCACGTTATTGAGGACGTTCATGGGTGACCTTTTGCTTTTTCACTGTTGTTTTCAGTACGTGTGCCCAAATGTCATATGCAAGGAGAGACATCGAGGGAGATGGAGCTCCAGCATTAGGATATGCGAGCCAATGAGTGACGTTCACTGTTAACCAATCACAGCTTTTCTGCAACACGTCCTCCTGAATGATTAATCGCAGTAAAAATATCTGGTTTTGAAAAACATGTGGCAGAAACCCGCCCCGACAAAACTCTCCCCTACAAATCAATATTGTCTCAGGTAATGAGTTGTCGCGCAAGTCACTCCATCTGGCGACAACGGCGAGAAAAGACTCCAGCGGGCCCGTCGGCACGCACATCCTCTGAATGACAACTCCTACGTCCAAACTGCTGCAACTGGGTGATCAACTCATCGGATTTAGCGTGATGGGAACATTCTCACCCAAAAATGGTTATGGGCCGTCGATCCTTGTAGACAGTTATTTTGTTGAGAATGCAGGAAATTAGAATTAGATTAGCCAAGAATGACGTGATATCAGCAGGTTACAAATTTTTTTAAAAAAAAATGAGACGGACAGAAAATAAGTCCAGCTCCCGCCAGCGTGGTAAACAACATCACTCGATTCACTTTGTATTGATTGAAACTTTTGTGTAGGTGGAAAGTTTCCAGTTTAGAAAAGTGAAGCGGACATGTGATCAAGCTGACATTAACCTTTGACCTTCAAAATCGTACCGGTTCATCCGCGAAGTCCGGCAAAAGAAAGTCCTATCGGGCATTCCTGATGTTCCGGTTCACGAGAATGCGCCTCAAAGAAGCACAACACAGACTCAAGTCTCGACTGACTAGTTATTTGGGGCAGATGGCGGCACGGAATGTGAAATCTGTCGGTGAAACGGGGAGAGACGGAACGTAAGGCAACCCCCCGAAACCCCGCGCGTTCACTTTGAGGCGCCGATGCCCTTCAAAACTTCCAAGGCGACTCGAAAAAACAAACCCAGACATTTTGGCGAGCCGGCGTAAAAAGGAGGACATTTTCAAAAATCAAGTTATTTGTTTTAGAGACGCGCATCTAATAATAACAGGGTCTAAAAATACACAGGTAAATCTCCCCCCCGTGCAACCGCAGGGACTCGACTACGCCGTCCGCCGAGGGAGCTCGCTGCCTAATGAAGTCGGGAAGCTTAGAGCAATTAGACACATCAAAGCTCGAATCTGAAAATTAATTAGGCTCTCCTCTCCTTCCGACGGAGCATCCGCTGGTGCGGCAGCTAATTAGCATGCCGCCATCAAAACACGCAGGTGCCGCCGTTGTTGCCCCCAAGACCACGCCGAGCAACGTTTGCCCACCATTTTTTTTTCCCCCCAGACAATTAAAATGAGGCGAAGAGAATCCTGTCAGAAAGTGACGGGTGCGGGGGACCTTTATGAACGTCTCAGTTACCGACAGTCGCACGGCCCCATTACCGAAGGCTCCCAAGGATCAACCGGCTCGCTCATCGAACGGACGCGGCGGAAATTTCGACTGTGAACGGGGTGGCATTTAAAAGCCTTTGCGTGACTCCTACAGCGTAACGCGCTCGGTAAATGAGATTCCCTAACCCCGGGACTGAAAGGGGCTTCGGGGTCCTCGTTTGACTTTCCGTTTCGGAAAGAAGCGCCGGTCGCTCGCGGAACTTCATTAGCCGCCCCGATCCGGTTGTGCCGTGTGAAGTCACATCAAAGCTCCCGGCAATCGCGTCGTCATTGCACACTAATGAAGGAGCTCCTTCAAAAACACAAGGGCTCATTATTAACAACACCTGCAAAAACAAATCGTTTAGATTTCACCGCCATCCACCCGTTTCTTTTTTTCCAGCGCCGCGTTAGGCTGTTGTGTAATATTTTGCAAGAATCATTATTTATTCATGTTCTCACATCTGCTGATGGAGATGGGAGCACAATGGTACAATGAAAGTTCTCATTTTCGCGATGATGAAATAGGTAAATAATGCATAACTTGTCATTGATCGGTTATATGACAGTAATCAGGTCTTCTTAACCAGTTTCCTCGCGATAATCTATTAATCATTTCCCTCAGCCACTCTGCTGTGAAAATTAATGTAGCCCAATATGTTTTCCCTTAAGGCTGCACTTTGATTAATGAGCCTGGTTCATTCTGCGCTGCCGCGCCTCAACGAGGAAAATACATCCCAATAAAAGTTGCGAAAGTTTCACAAACTACCCTCGTGCATCAACTCGGCACAACGGTGCGTTCGCGGGACTCGGAGAGACGGGGCATTCCGACAGTCGGGCAGATCTCTTCCGGGTGACGATGAACCAAAGTCGTGGCGACTGGGGCTCCGCGAGTCGACGCGGTGGAGGCCGCCAGGAAAAAAACAAAACAACAAAACAAAGCTCAGATCCAGGTTGGGAGATGAATCCCTGCTGAAGACAAAGCCTGCATTTCTGTGTGCCTGCAGTTTTGCTCTAATCTGTCTTTCTCAGCCCAGTAAGCTATTAAAAGGCCAGACAAAGGCAGTCCAGACCTCAGCACCCTGCGGGGAGATCTTATTTACAGTGTAACCGCCACTTTGACTGCCTGTCACCTCTGTCTTGCTCCTGTGCTTCCTAGTTTTTACCCTCCGTCTACCATTTTTTCATCTTTTTTTTTTGGTACCCTCTCCCCTCGTCTCATTCGTCACCACTTCCATCTGCCGCTGTAGGTTTTTTAATCTCAAGCAGCTGCAATTCTATCCATTAGCGTGGCTCGCCAGTTTGAAAAGGTTGGGGGGTGGGTGTTCAACTTCTTGTTTCTGACTTGGCTTTTAATGGAACCATTGTTCAGTTTGAGGCGTATCCCATTAGCTCGGCTCGAAAGTGGGAGAGAAAACCGTAAGTAATGGGCGACCGCTCTCGCCGCTCCCTTCAGACTCACCGCCATTAGGAACACAACACCTACCCCTCGCCGCCAACTACGTCTCCACAGTAAACGGCAACAGGTTGGAGATCCATTGCGACCCGGGTTGGAATTGCTGGATGTGCAGCATCAAAGCATTCGTTTCGTTCTCGCGCCCTCACGGCAAGTTTTACTTTTCCACTGGGCGCAGACGCGGCTGACTGAAACTACGTACCAGAGAAAAAGTCCCGTGCCGTGGAGGTAAAGTACATATGTGGGCAAAAACTGTTACTAGCTAGGCCTGTAGCAAAGACTAAATAAAAACCAGTATGACACTGAGCTTTTTTTCTCCCGACTGTCAGCAGGAAAATATACCCGGGGATAAATTCATCATTTGCATAGTGCGGCGCCTTAAAACAGCCTGACACAAGTAATAAAAATGTGTTAGCTTGCCAGGACATGGGGGGGGGGGGCGAGGAGGGGGGGTTATGTTGTGCAGAGTGCGCTGCCTCGTAGTGATGAATAAGCTAAGGCTACAAAAGTCTACCCCCCGGGGTTCATGACATGATTCTACCAGGAAATGACCTCAAAATTGTGACTCCCACCGAGGCCCCTCCTACTTTGCCGGGTGGAAATTATTTGCTGGTAAGTGTTCATATTCAATTATTACGAGAACAAATAGGGTTGTCGTCGCAGGATGGTGTGATTGTAGCACCACTGACAGGTAAGAAAACGTTTAGCATTATTTTTGGAAGCGCTTCTTTTATTTCGCGCGAGCAGCTCCCACCGGCAAAGTACCGCCGCCAAAGGACTTCATAACCACCACTTAGGGCTTTCGACATGCACATTATTAGTGGATTTGAAGAAGTCAATTAGCATTCAGAGCATCGACATACAACCAGCATGGCCCAGCTGGAAACAGGTTCATTATTCTTCTTCAATCTTACTCGAATAATGACTAATAAACGAGTATCCACAAGGGCCACAGACGTGTGAACTGAGCATTCAGCACAAAGGCGTGTAATTAATGAGTATTTCTGTGGTGTGAATAGGGGCAAATGATGAAATGTTAACAAACGTCGGACAGCAATAAAAAGGTCTTTACAGTTTAAATTCATTTGTGATTTTTTTTTTCTGTGTTTACTCGCTGTGTTTTTGCCATCATCGTTGGTCGATTTAGATTATTCCTGAGAAAGACCCAAAAGGAATTTCTCCGTTACGTGACGCGATAGTAATGCTGGCAGCCGAGTCTCGCCCTTATTTTCACGAGAACGCGCGAAAAAGTGACGATCGGAGCAAGAGTCGGGTTCTCTTTTTTTTTGAATTTCTGTGTTTCAGAGATGCCTTGTTTTTGATGAATACTTGGGCCTACTACGCTACTGTATAGTGTCGGTCATTATGGTGGTACTTGGAGAGCCGAGTATTTTCTGAGGTGGTACTTGGTGTAAAACGTTTGAGAGCCACTGCGTTACATCAATATCGCCATGCTTATTTCCTTGTAAAGATGTATAGCTGCACCCGGGGGGGGAGGCGTACTGGGGCAACCGTGACAGCAAAAATAAAACAGATCGCAGGGATGCAGAGAAACACAGCATCAAAAATAAAAGATCATTTAGATGACACTTACTGTTTGAAGGTCTGCAGAAAACACAAATGGGTACAGGAACCAGCTTCATCCCGGTGAGAGTTTAGGTCAAATGATGGCACGGCGGCCCAAACACAACAGCGCCAGTTAAAAATCTATATTCAAATAGATGATCAACGTGAACCTACTTGTTAGCCAGTTTCCTAGCAAGCACAGCTGAAAGACAGTCGACACATTGGACCGGTTCGACTTGTTCAGACTGAACACAAAGCTTGACTAGATGCACGACTGTGTACAAAGCTAATGAACGAAATAAAGTTCTGTCACGCATTCAGTTTTTTAGGTTAACTAGTTAAGACTTAGGTCAATGCCTACGCAGCAATTTCATTGGCTGTTAATTGTCATCAGAATGCAAAAAGAGATCAAACAAAATGCAAATGCAAAGCAAAGCACTTTGAACACCCACAACACGATGGCTAGGAAATAACACAATAAGACACCAACTGGGGGAAAAAAAAAACAATGACCCCAATGATAAATCTGAAACAATGTGATTGAGAGGCAACAGTGCACGATGCACACCAACACAAATTCAGAAGTCACAACAGCTTAAAAGCAAACAGCACAAACAACCAAATAAAAGTTCTGTGTGTGTGTGTGTGTGTGTGTGTGTACCAGCATAAAAAAGACATTTCTTGGGAGGAAGTCATCATTAGCTAAAGAGCATTTTGGCACAGCGGCCACTGCAGCTGCTCAAGTTCAAAAACATCACAAGCAAAGGCGACTGAGGGCCCGAATCAAACATGGAAGCAAGCACGACTCAAACTGTGCAAAGCGATGCAAACAAAAAGTAAACCCTCCCGAGTGTCTGGCAGCCGACAAGACAGAAGCAACACAACACAAACTGTAAGAGAGACTCGCACTCACTACTTGTTGTTCCACTTGAGATGGAGAAGCTCCTTCCTCGTGAAGCCGCATGTTTCTTCGTCGATGTCTTCGTACCCGGCTTTTTGTTTCGTAGAAACTTCATGGACAAAATCGACAAAAAGTCCCTCCTTCAGAACTGTGTTTCATAGTGAGGATGATTCTCTCTGCGTGTTGGTTTCTGCATGGGGACCAGAAAAGCTGGCTTCCAGAAAGTTCTCCGCTTGAGATGTTTGAGCAATCTCAGATATTTTCTCTCAAAATCCTCGGTTACAAAATGCAGGTATCAAGATCAATCAGCCGTAATTTAGCGCCTGGAGTTTTGCTGCAATTTCAGAAGTCTTGTTTTTTTTTTTTACAGTCAGCGTGGACTGGCCTTGATATGACTTGTCATGTAAGAGATGAGACTCCATGTGCAACATAACCGTGCTTCCTTATTCAGGATGTGGGCGGGGCTATTCACTCCAGCCAATTAAAGCCCTCTCAAACCTTTTGAAAAAAGGCCTCACATTGAGAAAGTCAGTTAAAGTTGTTTTATTGGACGGCTGATCAGAGCGAAAACTCAAGTCCTATTTGATTTGTTTTCTTATTCACCTCCTGGTTTCGATTAAATGTTCAATGTAGGCAACTTGCTTCACTTATTAGAAAGGTTTCTCTTTTCATAACTTTTATTATGGATACATTTAAAGAAATCTGGGAAGGACGTCTTACCTCAATCGTCCAGGTGTTTCCAATCAATCACCTGCGGCTGATCATGCTTGAGCACCGGGTTTGATTTCAATTTCCCGTTGTCACATAGAGCCTAATAAATTGATTCAAAACCCACCACAATAATATCCTGAAAATAAAAAAAGAAACGTACAAATATTAGTTTGTTTTTCCGTATTTCCCCCGGCCCTCCCACGCACAAACCCCCACGCGGCCGGACACGAGGCGGCCCGGTGACACCCCTCCGCTCTGATGTGGACGGGCATTATCGACCCCTCTCTATCCCCCAGTGCGCCCGCCTGGTGACAGGGGTCAGCGTCGCCAGAGAGAGAGAGGTTGAATGCGTAAGTGGACGGGATGGATGGAGGCGTCGGCAGGGGGGGGGGGGGGGTGACCCGCAGGGGCCGCCGGCTGTCAAGACGACGTGGCTGGCGTGGAAACGACATCATGATGTCACATGTTAACACACCCGGGGGGGGCTGCTCCCGCTGCTCACGGCGGGAAATTGCGGTGACAACGACTTTATTAACCGCGGTTTCGCTCGTCATTTTTCAGGGCAACACTTCTCTCTTAAGAAGATGAAAAATTGAACGTCAATCTCATCCCAATCCGGTGCTTGACTTTGGACGGATGCAAAAACATAAATCATCAATAAAGCGTTACGGGTGGGAGGGGTTTGGCAAACTTGAAACCCGGACTTTTGTCGGGTAATAGGTTGCATTAAGCCCATGGAGTGGTGTGCTGCGTGATAAGCAGTCTCGCGGGCCCAGTAGGGGCCTGAAGAAGCTCTTGTAATGAATGGTCGGAGCGCTGCGGATGCACAGCAATCATTAACAGCCTGATAATTACTCCGGATACCTCGGTGGATTGTGTGCATGTGTGTGTGTGTGTGTGTGTGTGTGTGTGTGCGTGTGAGGCAGATAGAGCCATCGCCATGTGTGAGGCCTCAGAGAGAAACAGATAAGTGCTGCTGTTGTGTATTTCGGCTTCGTTGTTTAACACGTTGTTTGTGCGCGTGTGGTCTACGTTCGTGCGTACAGTTGCAAATACAGGCACAGTCTTTCAGCGTGGAGGTGAAACCGTTTGCGCCATCGCTGCTGTTAAATAAAACAACAATAGCCTGATTAAGGAAGGATGATGGATGCCGGGCATTTAGGGCTTCTGTGAGGCAGCGAAAAACGCTCCCTTATTTTTCCTTTCATCTGGAAAAATGACATCCAAGCGTCGCGCTGTCCCCGCTTTTAGCTCGGATTAAAACCGCTCGCTCAAGTCTAATTTCGACACGGTTCCGCCCGCATTCGTGCGATCGAGACAAACGTTTGAATCTCCTCCTTCGTCTGACTTGTTTATTCAGCGGGTTCATTAGCATTCACTTGCTTTTTGTGTCACTGACCCAAGAGACGTCTCTATGGAAACAAACCCGTCACCCAGCATCAGAGACAGCACGGCATGATAGACCAGTAATACGGCTCTCTAAATGGTACAATTAGCACCTCGCTAAGGAAATACAAATTCCCTCACGAGTCCCTTAACGACGGCAATAAAAAGCCTGTTAATCCATAAAAACATATCAGCAGACTTATCCTGCTTTAGTCACTTAATCTTAAATAAACCATCATGAATGCTCATGTTTCATGCAACAAAACCGGTGTCCGCCCCACTGCGGAGCCCAAAGGATATGGGTTTGTGTTATTTCCTTCTTTTTTTTTTGTCGTAGTGCGCCGGACTCCCCTCTCTGTGTCACCGTCCAGAGTTCTGTTTCAGCGATCGGGAGCCCGAACGCCGCCTGGTTTAGTCTACCGGCGGGAAATTGAATAGTGCAAGGCTGCAAAAAAAAAAAAAAGCATTAGACTGGTGGAATGCTGAGCTGCAGGGGAATATGGAGACGGTTTTCAGCCGGCAGCAATTAAACAGAGAAATGATGCGTGAAATAGCAAGTAGGTGGTGGAGGGGAGAGGGTGGGTGAGGGGGGCTTGGTGAAGTGAGAGAGAAAAAGACATGAGTTAGAAATGTGTAAAAATGTAACAGACTCAGCCGGGTGTCGATTGGCAGAAATGGCGGGGAGACTGGATTAAAGTTAAAAGCGAGCAACAAAAGGAGGGAAGACGCTGCGAGAGCGGAAGATGCCGAGGAACCGACCGTCGAAGACGAAATGTCATGTCTACCGGCGCTCAATATTTCATTCTTAACTCAGAAAGCTTTCATGAATGGGATCTCTTGAGTGTTATGAATAGTGTTTGAAAAAAAAAAATAATAATAATGACACGAGGAGAGGCCAAACGTTACATCAGCGTTATTCCAGCGGCGACCCCGTTTGCAGAAAAAGCAAATGTCAACATCTGTTAACAGCTCCTCGGTTTACTGTAGCTGCCCTTTGCAACCCGACACACGCTTACTGCAGGTCTCCATAGAAATGACGCTCCCGGACGTCGTTTGCGTCCTCGTTTGAACGTTTCCAGACCGTCAGCCATTTTAAACGGCCTTGCATTTTTAAAGGCTCTTTTAAAGAATTTGTGGTTCTTTTCAAAATGTCAGGGTTTCGCGCCTCGGAGAAAGAGAGAGGAGGGAAGATTGTTGAAAAATATTTGTACTCTGCTGCTCAGTTTTCTGACACCTGAAGGTTGAGTGGTCGTGTTGTCTATTTTCAACTGACGCTACGGCTTGAAAGAGAAAGAGGGAGGATTTCTTTGTTTTGGTTTTTTTTTTTTGGAAAAGCAGCAGGAAGTAATTTCCTGCTTCGTTTTTTTTTTTCCTTTTTTTCTGCATCTTTACACACAAGCTTGTTAAGGGTTCATCCGAGCTCCTATCAGCAGCCGCAGCTGCTTGATATCTACTGGGAGCTTTCCACACACACACACACACACACACACAAGGGCTAGGGATTGAGGGATATAGGAGTTGATAGAGGAGAGGCCTTTAAAAGGCATAGTAGGGAGACTCTGGGAGCGCAATCAAATGTCAGTGACCAGAGCCGTGTTAAGGTCCTGGGCGACATTCTGCATGGACGGCGGCTCGGTCGCCAACCGGTTGCATTGGGCCTAATGAGAGGAGCGCTTTGAGGCTGCACCGTGGAGAATCATCCCGAAATTGGTCTTCACCTTTCAAAATGTTACCCCAGAGAGAGCGAGTGGGGAGGGAGGGGAAGGAGGGGGGAGACTTTAGCTGTGAATTAAACATCACGCTTCCCTGACACAAAGCCCAACCGGGTTTCATGTGCGAAAGGAGGCGAGTTGCCCGTACGCACGGGTGCTTGTTTCAGGGGAGAATATAATCCGTGATAAAAACACGACGGCGGCTGGAATGGGGAGGTGTGGCAGCGGAGCAGATCCATGACCTCTGTGAGTTTGAGCTCTCCGGCTGCCCTGCGCACTCATCCAGACACCCCCCACCCCTCATCCCCCTCTTATATCTAATCCTGTCAGAGGAGTTCAATTTACTGCCAAGAGTTCCCTCACACAATTTCTTTAAAAGTACATTTTATGAGACCGCAATTCCATTTCATAGGGGGCCCTGTACACTAAATCCTATTTGCGAAGCGTCATACGCGGTCACATTAACATGACAAAAGTCGCAGTCTGCAGTCCTGTGCTTTGCTCTCGCACGTGTTATCGCCGGCTGAAGCCTTTTATAGGACACCAGAGTGCCAACTCGTGTCCATCAGGAAAGCTGTGGCGGCTGCTACGCAGGCGTTAATGTCGGCGAGGGTGGGAGATAAAAGCCGCGCGGCTACACAAACGGCGGCGGCGGCAGTCTCTCTCCGGCGTTAAAAACGATCTACGACTTGAAACAGCAGAGTTAAGTGGGATCAAGGCGTCGCGACGGTGAACGTGTAGGACGGTCTTTTGAAGGAAGCGTCAGTTGCGTTGCTTTCGTTCAATGTCGACTCAAGTTCCAACCGAAACTCGTTTCGTTTAGGCCAATTATCGCATTGTACCATCAATTCTTCAACCCAAAATTTATTTTTAAAATTGATTAATATTTTCGCTCTACATGCAGTACAACATACAGTAGGTCCAACAAGGTAAGTAGCTAATTTCACAATTAGGAGCTAAATGAAAGTTGAAATCAGTGAAAAGTTCAGAACAAGTCATACATATATAGTCGTAAGTATTTAGGGGGAAAGACAGGCACGGTAGCTTTTTTTTTTTTTGCAGGTTCCAGATGGGGGGAACTAGTTGGGAGCCAGAGCCATATGGTCCTGTTTCATCAGCCCATTTCTTGTCATTAATGAGCTGTGATTGATTGTCTCATCAGTGCTGCTGTGTGGGAAACAGGTACTGGATGAAAGCTAAACAAAAAAAGTGTTAAAGTGAACCTTTTACCTTTTTACAGCCTGATTGTCCAGCCGTTTGTGTGGGTCGTAAAATAAATAATTTTATAGAATACAATTTGTCTGGCTAACACGTCTCTCTAAAATGTGTTGTTTTTCCCTTATCTCTTTCTACATTTTTGTCCATACACTTATCAGGTATATCATATCCAGTTAATATTAAACGGCATCCCTCAGCTGCTTAGCTTGTATAGAAAAAACCTTGTTCTGTCCGAAAAAGTACTTAATTCCTGCTACTACGCACACCTCAAAGCTCAGCACAATACTTTGTATTGTGGTTGTTCAACTGAATCAGAAATTGAAAGCAATTGAATCGAACCAATGTAATTGTTGCTAAACAATTGCTAAAATGCTAAACTAAGCTAACGGGAGGCTTGCTTCAGCCTTGTTTCCAATTAACAAATATAAGAGTGGTGTCAATATTTCCTAAATTTTGCTAAACTGAGGTTGTGAGAGTAAGGAAGGATGAATCGGGTGGACCAAGGGGGAGGCCAAGGGGTAAAGAAGAGGTGTTGCCGTTGGACCGTCACCCTTCTTGTTTTGACTCTGCTCCTCACCATCTGCTGCTCTCTTTTCACATCGCTCCATCTTCTCTTTCTTTTTTTTCCATCTCCTTCTCAATCTTCCACAACTCTGAAAAGAAACAAGCCTGTGCTCTCCTCTCCTTTTCTCCTCTTCCAGACAGCGCTCCCTCAGGTCTTGTCCTCCATCTGTTTGACTTTTGTCTCACCGCTCTTATCCAAGCGGGCCAGGTTCTCTGTGATGTGTCCTTTGTTCCCGTGTTCTTGTCCTCCGTGTGCTTTGCCTTTACCTTCCAGTGTTTCTTCTCTCGGCCATTTCCTTCTTGATCTTCACATCCAGAACTTCGTAGTATCTCCTGCCAAATCCATAGTGTGATCTCACAGCTCTGTTCTTACGCGTCGAGGTCCTTCGAGGACGACCTTTTCTCCAGAGGATTGCATTTTGCCTCCCAAGCTTCGGCGCTCGGCTCTCAGGAATTCAGCTCCTGGCTTCTGGTCTATGAAAGCAGCAAAACTCTTCTTCCAGGTTTTTCCGTGTGTGTCTCTGATTGATGTATTCCTCCAACTCTCTCACATTCCTCACACACGTTCGGAAATCCGCGGCCATCGACTGCCGCCTTCAACATGGTGGTATTGATCTTCTACCATGCGGCCTTCTTGTGATACTCACGAGACTTTTGATGCGATAATGGTTCCGATCACATCCAACGCTGTGATGCCATAGAGGGGAGATACATCCCTTTTTCCTGTGGGTTCAACAACGACAACAAGCTGCAAAATTCAGCAAAAACAACATTGAAATATTCAAACATGCCTGAGCTTTCAGGTTGTTAATTATAGTCAGTGTTGTCATTCCTCACACAGGTACACATCTTGGTCTCCCTCATTCTTCACGAAAAGGACACAGACGCAATTCTTCTTTCAGGTCAGTTCCTGTTATAACACTTATTCAACAGCTCAAATAGGGCTGCTCGGTTGGAAACACCCACAGAGACAAACGCGGCGATCAAAAGTTCAAAAACTGCTGTCCATGCAAGTTTACCGTGGTAAACTTCCAACGTGTGACAGTATTTACATAAAGGATTCAGGCTTGGTTGGAATATTAATTATTGATATCAACTGTAATGAATGATTTATAACCAAAGCCAATCAGAAGCCGCTGTCTCCCAGTGCCACTTGAGGGTTATTATATATTTATAACTCAAGGACATGCTGTCATTGTTTAGGCATATACCGACTCACTCCTGGGTTGCGCCGGAGCAAAGTGTTTGTTTCCCCCTCCATTGTACTCTGCCTTCAAAGACAGGTGCTATTGGCTGTTCAGCGGGAAATATGCTCAGGAGACAACCTGTGGCCTTCATATGAAGTGTGCTTTTGTAGGGCGCACACTTAGAAACCTACACTCCCAACGCTCGTTTCCTCCGGCCGCGCTCATCACCCACGTTTCCCCGAACCTCTCCATTCAGAAACACAATTTGACGATAACTAATTCACGGGTGACCTTTACGAGGGAGAAAGCGTGGAATGTTTTCAAAAAATGTTCACTGTTTTAACTCTCTTCATGCGCGTTTTAATGTGAAGTCATTCCAGTTTCGGACAAGGAGTCAAGGACACTCTTCCGGCAGCGCACCTCGAACAAAAGGCACAAAGCAGATAAAAACAACACGTCACAAAAAAGGCTCCGTCATCGTCCGAATGCATGAATCTCACATCGACGTCCAGCCCGGCGGCATTCACGCTGCATTTAGATGTACCGCAAGACGCAAAGCGGTTTCCGATGGATGTGTCCGATTAACAGAGAGTAAAGCAAGGGAATGCGTGGATGTGGGCTGGAGACAAATTTGCCTGCTCCAAAGTGACTCGGTGAAGCAAAACGCGATCGCATTCGCTCGGTATTAACCCCGCTCTGATTGGTGCTGTTGTAATTGGAGGTCGGGCGGGGTCACTGTAATACATGGCGCACAATTGATAATTAGGAGCCTTCCGGTATGCAGAGTAAATTAATTCCCATAAACGAGGTCCCACAATGCGCAGGTCCATCGGTTGTTAGCGGGGCCGGCCTCTTCATGGCAAAATGGACTCAAACACACTACGCCTGGTGTCTGAATTGAAATCATTAATTTCTCCCTGTTTACAGTCAAGAAAAAATGTTAGTGGTTTCTCGCATTCATTATGTATGGTTTTCATTATTAAAAGGAAGAAGAAGAATAGATCTTAAGGGAAATGCTCCGTCTCCTCTCAGCAGTTGCATGTTAGAACTCCCTGAGGATCTCTATTTTTCTCCCGACTATTCTGTTTTAATGCGGAAGCAATTGGCACTCTAATTCAAAACGTAATTTCACAATAGCGTTTTCCCTTTCTTACTTAAGAATGTGTTAATTGGATAAAAATATGAAATGCAATTTCAAAAGCCCCTTTTCTTCATTTTTAACACTCAGAAAAGGCCTTTGATGTTGGCTCTTTGATGACGATTTGTGCTTTATGGTCAAATATATCTAAAAAAAACATTCTAAATGGAAAATAACAATACAACATTAATGTTGCAACATGTTTTATTATTATTATTATCGTTTATATTCAGTCCGCTAAATTATCATTGCGCATAAAGGAACTCAATGAAGACCTATTGTGCTTCTCTTTTCAGCCCTTCAATTTGGCTCTGCAGCAACAACAACAACAAGCCACTTATCCAAAAGATGCATTTTAACCTTTGACTTCTGACTCATAATTGAAATATAAGTGAAGGGTACAACACAACTAAATGGCTACAACAGCTTCGTCCATTTTGTTGTCTCTGGCTCTCAGCACCCTGGAATGTCAGAGGCGTCAGGACGGCTCCCCGTTAATAATTAGCACGTATCCACCAATGCAACAACTGATTTGCGTCTAGATTGTGTTTTAAGTTCCGTTGTGTTCTTCTCCTAAAAACAGATCAATATCCATACACAAACAGTAGATGCATCATGAAACCCGTGAATACGTATCACCGTTTCGGTGTCCGTTTTGCAAAGCGGATGGGGTCCATTTGTCCAAAATACTTCCGAAATGATCTCTACCTCTCCCAGTTTAATGGAGCGGCGCAGCATTGTGTGATACATATATTGGAACAATGAGTGTTGAAAAGATGCCCACTTCACTTTGGCTATTGCACAGGAGCCCACTCGTGCTCTGCTGCTCGCCTATTATCATCCTACTCCTTGACACCGAAACACACCACGCTTCACGTTGGCTTCTTTCTCTCAAGGGTTCTTAAGAATTTCAATAAGTAAATCTCTATTCTCAGAGACAAGAGACATTGTGTCATCCACTCTGTTTTCAGTATATTCGTGCAACTGCATCTGGTGCAATAATGCACACAGAAGGCTCGAGCTGCACGCGTAACGGCTGCAGCCAGTTGTTCTTCAATAATACACAGCAGATGGGCTAAGCCGCTACTGAGGAGAAAGCATAAGCACAGAGATGACACACAAAGGCGTCGACGCATCAATCTCTTTGAAAGGGCTGCTCTTCCCAGTCACACGTCAATAATTTTCCATCATCCGCAGTCGCACGGCAAACTGCAACACTGCACGAGTTTCAGCGTACAGTGGGGTTCAAGGGCTTTGCATATTCGCGGGAATTATGCAAGCGGGTCCCTCTCATGGCTAAGCCGCAGTCTCACGATGGTGCTCGAGCCTATTCTGAAGCACCCCCGGTCTGAAGTGGGGGGAGGGGAGGGGGACTATTTGGAGTGGCGTTGGCAGCTGCTGCGGGAGCCGGGGCTCCATGTTGCAGGAGATAGGTGGACGCCATTGTTGGAGAGCTCGCCAGCAGTTCTTGTTCCGGTCGTTTTTGGACATTTCTGCGACGTGACTTGGCCCCCCTCGCTCAGTCGCCTGACAGCGCTCGCGTCCGTGGCGGGGACGACGAGCGACTAGGTGGACGTTACAGACGTGTGAGGAGGGCAGGTGTTATGGTTTGTTTAGTGGTGGGGCGAGTACTGGTTACATCACAATATGTGGAACGTCAAAAAGGAACTGTAATTGCAGAAAGGGAATAGTTCAAATTGAACAGTGTGTTACATGCAATATCTGAAATATCTGAAAAAACGGCAGACTTTTTTTATCATCATTGTCAGCATGAAGGTTATGTTTTATCATAATTCTGGACAAAGGCTTCACTTAGTACTCAACAAGCAATAGTTTCAGTTAAGAAACCTAAAGTAGTAAATGTTTGGTGGCATTGGTGAATCATCTTCAAACATCTGGGATCGCGTTTACCGTGCTGCTAAAAAATCAACAACATCACACAGGCCATGATGTGTTAGTAAGGGGGACGGAAATTCCCCGTTTCCCTTCCTACAAATGAAGTATTTATATTGCACGTAAAATGACCTCCAATTTCTTTAGAGATGCCTGCACATTAAATATCCCCAAACTGTAAAAACTCAGCTCACTCAGTCAGAAGCTGCTTTTGATACACTCATGTATTGAGTGTTATTCAGGAAGAAAAATTATTTTGGCAAAATTGCTGTTCATTTTTTTGTCTTGAAATAGAGTTTTAATTGAGAGACGGTGTGCTACAACTAGATTTTGTGATTCAATAAACTCTTGATATGATGATATTTAACTGGAGTACCATTAGGCTTAGTATTCACCCTCCTTCAGAAAACGTTGTTTGGATTATCACGGTTTGCAGAGCCCCCGTCTGCCCTCTTTCCCTCACACACGTTATCTCCAGTTGCAGCTGTATGGCAACAAGTACAGAATGTCCCCCATCTGCCCATCCAGCCATGCACTCCTTTATTTCCATCCCTCTCACTCCCAAAGGCGCACCTGACGGAGCCGGCGGAGGGGCTGACCTGCTAGGAACATGGCGGCTCCGAAGCATTGGCGAGAAACAAACCTTTTCCATTCCTGGAAGAGGCTGCGCTGCACTGACGTGCCATGCAATCTGCATGGACTGCGTCGACGGTTGCACGCAAGTTCCCCCTTTTTTTTTGCCAAGGTGAACAGGGGCCCAACTGGAAAGGCTTTGGATTATGCGCCGGTGTTCACCGAATCCTGTGAATGGCCGTCTGGGTATCGTTCTGGTGCTACTTTGGGAATCGGCCAATTAAGTCGGTATGCTATGTGCTATTGGTTGAATATGTCTAATAGATGCCTCTTAATATTATCAACCAACGGTGATGTATCCTTAAGCTGATGGACACACAGTGACGGTTCACCTTAACAATTGTCTGCAAATGCAGAACCGTCTGTATTTTATAATTAGTGAGCACGCCGAAAATGTTAGCAGAAGGAGAAGTGCAAGGAGATATTGCTAATAATCAGGGCTGATAAGGAGTTTTTCAAAATAGCTGAGTATAGTTATTATATTATATATATTATAATTAGTCTGCTTGCCTAAGTAAGAAATTAGATTTCTTAGCATTTGTTGTTAGCGCGGTGTCCCATTTCAGAGATTTATTTTTAAATATGAACTGTAAAGCAAAAAATGTACAGCTCAAGCAAGATAAAAGAGCTGCTTGATTTAGCGACTTTGTTTCCCAGGAACAAATGCACAGCATAGACAAAAAAAACAAAAAAAAAAGGAACTTGCACATTGGAACTAACGGGAACACAGGGGACCCACGGCACAAAAAGGGCGTCATCGTGCTTTTCGCCTGATTAATCAAGTCCGAATTCAGACGCCAAGCAAGCAGCAGGACATTGTTCTATTAGCATTGCTTAACAGGAAGTAGTGTCCTCTCGCAGGAAGGGGGCAGACGGGGAAGATAGCAGGTGCTGAAAGGCGGGGGGTGAGCCGGCAATAAAGAGCGTGATGGAAGTTATAGGAGGAAGGTGTCGGGTGTCTGCAGAGAAGCCGCAGCCTTGGGGGACCCAGTGTGTACAAGGCAGCAATTATACTTGATGAAGTGCTCCCCTCCGCAGTCATTTCCCTCTGGTGTGCACCGCGCCAGAGCCACATGCGTCTTCCTGCTGCAAAAGATTGCATGAAGGGGGGCCGGTAGATGGGACGTCACTTATCCTTATCAAACATATGCATAAGAGCCTTCTTATGGGTCTCTTCTGCCACGCCACTGTTATTCTCTCTCTCTTGCTCTGACTCTAGACGCATTATCTTGAAGGCAATTCTTTCATCTAGCAGGGTGAAGGCCGTTGGGAGGTTAGACCACTGAAATCTTCTGTTTCTTCGTGGAAGATGGGTGGGTGGGGGGGGGGATCAATGACACAGTAATGGGCATAGTTAGCACTATAAAGTCAAAGCAAGAGCCGTGAGATTATGGATATGAGGCTGCTTTCGATGTTGTCAATTACTTGTCGAAGAATAGTCCCTCTACATGTTCAGATAAACCTGCTAAGTAGGTTAGTGTTCTTTCTTTTGGAGTCTGGGTTTTAGCGAGATTACTAATTCCCTGCAGTGAATGCAAGACAAAAACATTGAACAATTGGAGCTTACTTTGCGCTTCCAAAAATAACCTTTAAGACTCTATGACAGGTGAAAGAAAATGTCTCAGATTGGCACCCGTCAATAACCACGCGTGCATAGAATTTTTAAGGGAGAAAATTTGCTTGAATTCCATATCCATTCCCCCAAAACAATGTACACTCTCATAAAAAGGTTATGCGACGGGTTCAGAATGGTAAGGCAAGGCAGCTTTATTTCTATAGCACATTTCAGCAACAAGGCATTTCAAAGTGTTTTACATAGAACATTTAAAGAGCAGCTAACTGGTAACTAACATAAGCTAAGCGAAAGGAAGACGAGCTAGAAACAAGCTAGCTAGTAGCATACGGACTACGAATACGAATCTTTTTGTATCAACATTAATTGACCGTAGAGACGGAATGCAGGAGGAAGGACATCCCCTTTGTGCAATAGTTGTGGCGCTAACGCTAACATGCTGACATTTCGCTGGCAAAATGTTTGCACACGTTCACCAAATTAGTTTAGCATTTTTGAACGCACATGCAACATTCACAAGATACGCAAGTCTTTCACCGGATGCTATAGCGAAAAAGGTGAGATGATCAAACACATGGAAATTCATCATGTTGTTGAGATATTTACCCCTCTTGTAAATACAAAATGGCATGCTTAATAACTGAAGCATTTCTCTATGTGCTATTTCCTGAGCCGAAATGTGTCGTTCCTAGCTCAGATGTGTATCCAGGTGTTCTGAAACACTCCGCCGTTGCATAACATTGGTCTTACGAGCCTCCAGCCGGCCAACAAAATACCCCAGGCGCCTCTTCCCTGAGCAAACTAATCATGAAGCCTCCACTTACCCCCCCCCCCCCCCCCCCTCCTGTGGCTGCCCGGACCTCTTCTCGATCTGCCCGTCTGCCTTCCTCTCCACTTCCCATTCCAACCACCGCTCCCTCTCCTGCCTTGTCACTCACATGCTCCTACTACAAAGGTGCCCAGATGCTTCAAATCTCCAGCATTGATCTCCTCCAGCAAAGAGGTGACCCACGCGGGATCCGCCTCACTAATCACTGCCTGAAACCACTCTCGGCTCACAGGCCGAGAGATAAAGACAGCCGCGAGCTTTACTCGGCTTTAGCGGGCCTCGGCGGCTGTCTCTGTCGGGACTGACAAGCAAGGATGCTTCTGAGGTGAGAAATCGCCGCCGGGCAGCCCGCTGCGAGCTCGCTTTCCATCGCACTATCCCAAAAGTTTCCCCCCCGCAATCTGTGGGACAAGCACAAAGAAATGTCACCTCTGAGCCGGCGTGACGCACGCTGCACGGCAGGGTTGACAGGGCGCCACGGCTGCATGCATAATGATTGTTGTTTCATTGTTTTTTAATGTTTGTCGTCATTATTCCTATTTTTGTGTTGTTGTTTTTTTCCCCGCGAAACTCTCGAGAGGTGGCTGTGTGATAAACGATTAACAGCAAGGCCTAGAGAGTGAGCCTCGCATGGTTGCGCCGAATCCACAATTAGCCATTTCATTAGCATTCATTAACATTTCATTTTATTGTGTATATGGGGACAACGGTAGAGGAGGTGAAGGCAGATGCTGCGTTTTCTCACTGACCCGTGAATACACACGAATGCGCTCTGGCGCCACGCTAATGGCAGCTCCTGTTTATGCATAAGATCACTAAATGTAGCCAACTGGCGGCCATTACCGAAAGTTTTTAAAAGTTTAGAGAACACTGGGAGGGGCAAACGCGCGACAGGGAGAGCCGCTACGCGTTTGGTCGTAGCTTCACTTCAGCTTTCCACATATTCTGGGCATTAAAAGCAGTTCTTGACGAAATAACACAGGTTTGGATTGCCTTTCAGGATGGTACGATTGTTAAACAAGGCCCTTAAAGAATCACGGTTTTCCACCATTTGCGCCGAGTCCATGAAATCAAAGACCATGTTAACGTCGCTGTCTTATTCAATTCCATTGCTTTGAAGTTGTTTTAGCGTTTGTGTGCAGGAATACAGCTGTGCGTGTTAACCGTGTGCGTTTGTGGTTTCATGGTCTCTGCCTCTGACAGTTTGAAGACATTCAGCTACAGAGAGGGCTTAGGGATCTATTAATTCTAGTGGAAGCTTGGTCATTACAAAGGTAAACGCTGACATTTCAGGCAGGGTATTATTTTGACTGACTACCTATTAGAGAGTGTAATGTGCCGCGCAAATGTATACTTCAAGCCTCAGTGCTTCAGCAATGGACAGTGAGAGCCGATGGCTCAGTCCACTGGTCTTTATCGCGCAAGGTCACTCAGGACATTTGCAGGTTCGGACACATTCAACGCATCGTACGGCCTTTTGTCAGCCTCTTATTTAGGGGAAAGCTTGTGATCAGGGGTTCTTACCCTCCACATGACAGCTTCGGGCAAATTGGATTGGGTAAAACCACCAATTGCCAAACACCCAAGTGTGAAATTTTAAACTTTTAAATTGTCACCATCAAAGCTCGAGAAATCTAAACTCCATTGGTAATCACAAAAGTATTTATCGGCTTCTGTGACCCACAATAAAACCATCAGTTTGCTTGAGGGAGTGCAGTGAGGGACTACCAACAAATAATTCACCTCTCTCTCTCTCTCTCTCTCTCTCTCTCTTGCTATGAAGTCCCTGTAATTTCAAAAATGGGAGCTACGCGTAAGTCAATAGCCCTGTGTTTTCCTCGTCCCGGGGTCCCACCGACTCCAAGCAACGCGTTTATGGGTCTCACAGCCCTTCAAGGTTGAACTGTGTGTATTTGAGCCGCTGCAGCTCGCCGAGCAGACAGTTACCGCTTTGTTTGCCACCGGGAGTGGAAGGCTTTGTCTGAACCCTTGGGGGGAGTCTTATGATTCTGTCCTGTTTGCCCAATCTTGTCTTGCCTTGCCTTTACAGCCCCCCCCCCACCCCCCCCATTGTTGTATCCGGGTTTTTGCTGCGTCACGGAGGTCTGGGCGACCCTCGTAACGTTCCTCGTTCAGGACCAAAAAAAAAAAAATGATAAAATGCACTTTTATTTTTTTTATCGGCCTAATTGGAATTTCGGCAGTGCGGCCGTGTGGGCTGCTGGTGGGGATTAGACCAGTGGCTCAGTTGGCTGACTCCAGATGGAACACTGTGGACCCGACGCAGACGCTTCCCTTGTTACCCTGGAAGGGAGAGCGACGGTGTGTGCGGAGAGCTCGGGATTGGGGGAGAAGGGGTTCGGAGGGGGGGTAGGTGGGAGGCTACGGCCTCGCTCCGAAGCGATTTGTCTCGGCCAAAAGGTTCCCTTGTCCTTCACAGATGGCTGGGCAAGCACTCCCATTAGTGGCAGGGGAAAGAAAAGCCGCCCGTGTGTCCGCCTAATAAATAAACCCTCCCCGTGATCTTTCGATGTGATTCAAGACGCCTCCGTGGACCAAAAACACATCATGGAATCTAGTCTGGAGGGAAAAAAGTTACCGGGCCAAGAAGAATCCCAATGCTCCTTTGAAAGAATTAGCATTGTTCGGCCCGTGGGGGAAATCACAGAGCAGGAGGGAGAGAGGTAAGCAGGGTTGAGAATTGAGGACGCCGTGGAGGAAGGACGAGGCGAATGGGATTTCCACTCCACGCAGAGGCCTTTTCGAAGTTCAATGTTATGTTGCGGATGCCTTGGAAGGCTTTTTATTTCCTATGCTAAAAGAGAACAAAATGTAGTTTGGCAATCTTTCAATTGTTTCCTTTTTTACCCGCCTGTCGTTCCTCACTCAGGCATCTCAAGTTGGGCACTGAAGGGTTAAAGCATGTCAGTTTGGCACAGTTTGAAAGGATGTGTTTTTTTTTTTTATGCCGGGGAAACGGTCTAATTGGAGTGAAGAGTTCAGCGTGTGAGGGAGTTGGGTAGAAAAACAAAAAGCACAAGCATCTCACCCGCCTTGATACATTTATATATTTCGCCGTTGACCTCTACGCCGTCAGATGGAGCGCTACTCCGTCAGATGGAGCTCCACTCCGTCAGATGGAGCTCCAGCCCCGCGGCGCGGAGGCTCTTTGGTTCCACGAGTGCAACAGCGGCGCGGGAAGCCGAAGTAAGCGTGCAACTGAGAAAAGAGTCAAAGCTACCGATTCAGGTGGAAACCTCTTAAACATCAATTCAAAACAGGTGAAAGGATCCCGTGGCCTTAAGGAAGAGATTTAAATAAACAGTACGGAAACAAAAAAACATTGATTATTGAAGCAGAAATTTGCATTGGAGTCTGAAATATTGACCCAACAAGTTTATTTCATCATTTATCATGTTTTGATCCCCTGAAACTTTGAAACTGTTGATTGTCATTGGTGAATTCACCAAGGGAAGCCTTGTGTTGTTGGAATGTCCAAGTTACATTTTTATAAATATATCGCATTTATTAACTGCTCACTTGAAAAAACTTCAAGCTCCTCATTGTAAATCTTTCAACAGTAGCATGTCAAAAATGAGTGAACAGCAGTTTGTCATTGCCTTAAATGCCAAATTTGCATGTAATGTAATAAAGTAAGTAAGTGAGCTTTGTCAATATTAAATATAAATAGATGTCTGCTATTTCCTGACTGATTGAATTAGAAAATAAATGAACCTAGACAACAAGCAGCTGTTTTATTCCATCAATGCAGAATCTAAGTGAGCTGATGATAATTCCGCATATTTATTTAATGTGGAGATTTCATACAATTTTGAGAAAATAGTGATAGAAATGAGGTGAAACAAAAGAAATACTCTTTAATCCTAAAACAATCCTATTCATTTCACTGATGTGACTTTATTCCTTTTGAGATACCCATATAAAAGTCAAAGTAAAGTTGCTGAATAAAACTGTCTCTGCAGTCTGAAGCATTGAAATAGCGATTGTGCACTTTGACGCCCTGATTACCCTAATTCCTTTTCACAGGCTGGGAGAAAATGTGCAATTTTAACGACAGGGCATCTTTTTAAAATAATCCTCTCAAGAGCTCAAAATCCAAGGGAGGAGCCATTGTCCCGGTTGGATGTTCCTGCACTTTAGGAGGTATAATTGTCGTGGCACAAATGAAAGAAGACAGCATAATTGTCAGCATGTTGGTGATTTGAACTGCCTCGTGCTCTTAGACGCAGAGAGTCTCTGACTGAGCACTTTGCCTCTTTGGCAACGATGACACATGTGGGATTAGCTCGTATGAACAATGCTGGGTGATTCTATAGTCCCTAATCCTCAAGGTCGCGTCAACAAGGTCAAATAAGGGATAAGATGATACCTGCGAGCAGCAGAGCCGGCAGCGGCCCTACGGAGCCTTTTGCATTCAGACTGGGAATTAAACAAATAATCTTACATGAATGACAGCTGCCGTGAAAAATCCTCACCAGGCCACATTCTTACTTCCGCCTGAGGAGTTCTTTTCAATCTCAAATCTCAAGCCAACAGAGACAGCTTTTTGTGGACTCCCGGAGGTCGGGCTCAACACATAAACACACCATTATATACGTTTACAGACTGCACATAGCAGCATCTCATTCAAGAAGCCACCTAGTCGAGTTCCCCGGATGGAGAACTGTCCAATGTCCTGCGACGAGCACAGTCAGAAGGACACGACACCCTCTGAAATAAACCCCCGATGTCATGCTTGACCTTGTATCTGGAGAACAACGGCAGCGCCATGGAATGACACGGGGGTTTGGGCGGTGATGGTTTCTAAGGAGACGATAATTGAGGGCCCTCCGGCGGCGGCCTTTTCAGAGCACCGCCGGCGCCGGACCGTGATCTACGGCAGCAAAGGGGGGGAGGGGGAGGGGGAGGGGAGAAAGGCCAAAGGACGTGGCAGCTTTTAAATAGTACATTGTAAAGCCATTAGGAAGTGACGTGGGAGAAATGGAGGCGAGTCGCGTCGTGGGGGTGAGATTAAATGTGCCGCGAATCTTTTAATCCACAGTTACCGTGCTTATCGTGAAAGAGGCACAGTTCCAGTTGCCGCAGGCAGGGACTCCGTCTTCGGTTGTGAAGGAGCAAACAAGTGTCATTTGAGACGCCGCCACTGAAATTTCAATTTTCAAACTCCATTTTCCTTGACAGCAATTAATTAGCCTCATTACTCAAAAAAAAAAAAAAAGTAATGCTCACAATGAATCATAACGTCATAAGGCATTATGACAGCTGAGCGGAGTTAAGAAAATAAGAGCGGCGCTTTGTGTGGACAAACCTCGGCCGACCCACCGGGATTTCAGAACGAACCGAATGAAGACACTGAGGACGTGGCGCGCCTCGGATACAGGTGCCATCAGAAAACCACACAAGGTCGAATCACCCACACAAGGTCGAATCCAGAACAGAAAAGCGGCAGACGGGGGGCCATTTCTCCCCAAACGTCCGGGACGCCGGTAATCTCATTCCATGTCCACGGATGCGCTCATCCATATATTCCCACACCGGGTCAGAGTTCACGGTCGCTGCAGTCGGAGGGGAAATCCCACTGGGTCATGGCTGGCACGCACGCTCGGGGGAATGGGGAAGTGAAGGCATCTTATTCTAAGGCCGGTCTGAGTACACATCCTCGAATGAACGTCGGAAAAGACAATAATCGCTATCTTCATTTCTAGCTGCATCAGCTTTTTGGCAATCCAGGGGAAGAAATTCTGCTGTGGTTGTAAAACCAGTCGAGACTGGACGGCGCCATCACTGGATGGTCATTCCACTAATGTATGTAATTGGCATTTTAATATTGCTATGACTTATTAATTCAAAGCACACGCTGTGCGTTTTTTTCAGCACTTAGTCGGACATAAATATCCACCTCAAACCGAACCGGCCTCGCTTTTAATGATTAATCACATTTAGTCCTTTAACTTCAGTCCTACTTCTCCACCACCTGCTGTTATTTAGTCCATAGATCATTAAAACACATTTCCTATTTCCCTATAACTTGTGTGTGTGTGTTTGTGCGTGTGTAAGGGCGGGAATACTTGATGGTTGCACCGCTTCTTCCTTTGAAAGTTAATTCAAATTAAACACCACACTTTAAAGCCTGCTCAGCTTGTGGAAAAGTTTAGAGAGTGGGAGAAAAGTTCTTACAGTGCAGCGATGTTAAAGCCCATAGATGAGATGTACAGGAACATCCACGTTATATATATATATAATGTACAGAAGGTACGGAATGGATGAGCTGGTGTTGAGCAAACAAATCCCTTTTACTTGCTAGCTGTTAATAGCTGTTAATTGTTTACATGTTTTCAGTTTTACACATTAGGAGATATGTATATTCTAAGACAAGCAAAAGAATGAATACATTACTCTTAATGATAGTTAATTAATTTCCTTTATCAATTTAATTACTCACATGTATATTAGACAAATATGCAAAGCCTTCAATTTATCTTTGGATGTGTGCTTCATTAATTTAGTGTTACAAAGAAATTTAATAGGAGTTTATAATGGACTTAATGAAGCGTTGCATTCAGGCTGAACATTTGTTGACATGTTTATTTGCAACAGGGACGGTGTGATCACTCCCTTCGTGACCTTAAAATGAGGAAATTGTAGTCCCCTTGCAAATGTTCTTGTTAGGATTTACTGGAATCAAGTCAATAAATGAATTGCTCTCTATAATTTGCCCGGCATTTCATATTCCCCTTTCAGACGAACCAAAAATTACCAACTTCATCAAGTAATCACTGGCAGTTGCTTGGGGGCAACACAATTCATTGAGTTCCCAAAGGTTGCTCATACCTTTACAATAATGAAACGCTTCTCCGTGTCCCACACCTGAGTGGTTTTCTCCCTTTTGATTTCCTACAAAAACAAGCAGAACCGGTTTAAAAAGGTACAACAGACTCAGAGAACTGTCCATTTGAAATCCTCCTTACTTATTTGGTTAGATCCTGAAATAATGCATTCCATGAGGTCTAACGGGAGTGGAGTGTCACGAATCAAAGTCGTACCACTTAAGCAGGGCCACTAAATTCCCAGCGAAGCACCAGCGTTGGAGGAAAGATGGTATTCCGACGCACGCCGACCCATTCAAACAGCTCCGAGACACTTTGAAGAAAGATCTGCAAAAAGCAGGAGTCTAGACTCCCGCGCCTGACCTTCGTCGGACCCCAAAGGAGCTGAAAAAAAGGAAACGGACGGAGTGATGAAATGTGGGGGACGGTCTCACTGATTCCACAAAAAGTCGGACACGCAGCTCGAGTGAGGCTGGCGGGCTCCAGTTGATCAGGGACGGCCTGACTGCCTTCCAGCCCGCGTGGCCAGGACAATTTTGACAGGATTACCTCCAGCATCCACAAAGCCTTCCTTCTTTAACCCCGAAAGCCTTGCAGCTGTGGACGGAGTGGGTGGAACGACCAAGTGTGGAGACGTGAGGCTGAGGGGTAGGAGAAAGGGGCGAGGGGGGGGGGGGGGGCGCCAGTTCCTGTCTACGACACAAAGGATGACACTGAGCTGGGGAAGATAAAGTGCTTCAAAGTGGGAGGTGTTGATAGCAGCACAGTTCAACCCCGGCGTGCTTCGGTATTTTGGGGTTTTCAGGTATCTAACGTTTGAAATGTGAAATACATTCAGTGAATACTTTATTCTGATGTTAGTTTGGAGGGTGGCATCGGCTAATAAGAAGCTCCTTTTGTGTTGGAACTACCTTTGGGGATGCAGGGAAAGCAGTTTAAAGAGACAGCGGGCCCGAGCAGCTCAGTGCTTGGTGGAAGTTTTCACTCTGTTTGTATTTATTGTCCAAGAAAAACAGCCAGAAAAAATGGATGCTTTGTTCCAAGTGAGAGGGAATCTAATTTGGCAGCGACGGTTTACGATGAGAGCCCACAGGACGAGCCACAGGGAGGGGCAAAACTTGAAGAGAAGCCCCCCACATTAATGGTTTTGGAGGGTTCCAGAAAAACTAAGTAGACGCCACAATAAATATTTGGGCAGCAGGCAAAACCCTGGATGGGTAGTTGTTCCTTTTTGCTGACAAGGCCTGAATGCTGAGAACATGGGCCCCCCCCCCCCCCCCCACCCTTCCCCTCACAGCTTCCAACTGCTAACATCCCTATTAGTTGGACAGTATGGAAAAAATGGAAAACCACCATCTTTATGTCATTTTAATGTGAATTATTCTGATGGATGGTCTTTGTTTCTAGAATAGGTATGTTTTTCGGCACCATGTTGAAGGGCACTTCCAAGACCAACGTATTAATCAGAGATACTGTCCTCCGGCTTATTGGCTGACAGGTAGGTATGCTGGGATTTAAAATACTTCTTAATAATAACTTCTTAGGGAAGAATTCTAGAGCGAAGAATAAAATCCAATCTGTCACACATAGCCAGCCTTAGATGGTCTGACATGAGTTAAAAGCAGTGGGTGGTAAATAAAGAAATGTTAATAAAAGCTTTTTTATTTGGGTAAAAAAGATATCCAAGCTTATGTTAAATAAAGGGCACGCAGCTCTATCTTTGGTATTTTCTGAACCCACGTTTTAGGTTGATCTAAATGAAACAGGAATTTGCAGATGTGTGTTATTAAATATACCAAGAACAAGATTACACCCAACTGTAACTGCTTTAGCTTCAGGGAGGCAAATAAGATCAAACAGCCTGATGCCATTGCCACATTTCAAAGTAACAAAGCGTCTCTATGCGCACTGATGTGCCCGTCGCAGAGTGCATAGCATCTATAAACCAGTTTGTTCCCCCCTTTTACTGCAGCTATGTAGATTATTCTGCCTCACTACTCTTCAAAAGGAAACCAACGGTGGCTCGGCCCGAGCGGCACGTCTTGAAAATCTGAACATGACCGAGAAGATGTCGAATAATCCCGGGGTTAACTCGCGCGGTCAGATGGAAATCCTGCTCAGATTGCAAAGCAGCATGGGTGTCCATCCGCCTCCTGCGCCGCCTGTCTGTAACCCGAGACGAGCTGCCAGGAGCACCGGCGTGCCAGGCCCCATTATAACAACACAGCGGAGTCTGATTATGGATGACAGCTGGGTACAGGTGAGCGTGCACTCCGCCGCACAGCTGTGGCCCTCCACCACGTTTCTACCTCTTATCTGGTCAGAAATGTCGTGATAAAAAGGCCCGGGTTTATCCAGGTGCACGGCTACACCTGCCAGGACAAGGGAGCTTTTTGAGCTCTTAATATTAACTGCAGCGCAAAGGAGAAAAACGAAAACACACACACACACACATAGTTGATTACAATTGAGGGAACGCGTGTACCTGTGAGTCCGTCACTGGAAAAAGAGACATTAACGAGGGAACGGGGACAGCGAAACGCCTCACAAAAGGCGGCTGGAGGCCCTCAGCGCTGCAGCTTCACCTGAGCTCTCTGCGATCATTCACTCCCTGAAATCACCGGCGGTGTAACGGCGCTCGCCGTTAAACGCGGCGCTCTGCTCACCGGGCGCTCTGAGCCTTCGGAAGTCTGTCTGCGGTGTTTGCAGCAGTGGAAGAGCTACGTGGTCGTCAATAGAGGCATCCGTAGCTAGCTCTGTCACATGTGGCGATCGAGGGTATTTGGAGGTACAAATTACAGCAAGCAGGTGGTTAGCTTAGCTTAGCACAACGGCTAGAAAACGGGGAGGGGAGGGAGGGAACAAGTAGCATATTTGCTTTGTTTAGCATGAGATGCAACATGATAATCATTGAGATTTAGAGATTCTGTCGGATTTCGGTAACTCTGACAGAGCCAGGCTCGGATTTTTCGTAGTTTCCTGCTAAGCTAAGCTAACCCAGTACAGAAGGTAATATTAAAGAAACTCAGGTGAGTAGCATTAGGTGGAAATGCTCAACACACACATTGCAGACTCCCTTTCATTTTGCTCAAGGGCGCCGGGAGGAAACAAAATCCCGCTGCTTCCCCCCAAACCGCTGTAACTGGAACACTCTTGGCACGGTGGCTTGGCAAATCGCGATGTGCCACTTTTCATTAAGAGGCATCAAAGCCAGGAGAGAGCGGGGGCAAACCCGAGGGGAAGGGGGGGGGGGACCCGTCGCCCCGCCTCCTCATCCCTCGGGAGGCCTGAAAACCCGCCGGCGGCGTACAACTACATCCGCCGGAGCAAAGTCACGGGGAACACGCGGCGAGCGCTTGATGTTCCGAATGAACGGAGAGAACAAGAGCAACACGGAGTCGGCTGTGCCAATACATTCATCATACTCCACTGCACCCCCTCTCCAACCCCCCTCGCCTCTCCCCCGCGCCCCAACGGACCGGGTGCACGGTTTTTACAACCTCCCACAGTAGCTGTGGAGAGCGCTGGCAGGAATCTGATGCAGGGCTGCGGCCATTGCTGCACAGCGGCCCTTTTAACTTAAATGCCTCTTCTGCTGCCGCTGCCATTTTCCTCCCACTGCATATACATCCGGGCGGAAGCACCAGCCAGCTAATGAATATCCACTTTAGTGAATGCAGACTTGTTTTGTCCCCATTACAGAGGTAATATGGCTCCAGTTGCCCATGTGGGGAGTAAAAAGGGAATAAGAGTCTAAGGCAATTTTCCGTGGAAGAGGAGCCTCGAGAACACGTCTCTGTTAGATAAGTTAATTACCTCATATCCTACGGCTACACATCATCAGCCCCCCCCACCCCCTCCCATCCCCCACACACCCCATACAGGAGGAATAAAAAAAAAATAAAAACACTGCTACATGATCAAGCTGTACTATATGCTGCTGCTAATTAGCTCAGCGCTATGATCTCCATCATGGAACATGCACCTGTTCGGTTAATCACAGAGCCATCAGCTGTGCAACGTGCATCACAGGCCCGCGCTCATCTCGCAGAGGAGAGGATTTCAGAAAGCACAGATGTAGTTTGGTGAGATGCTGGCTTCTTTATCTCTTTCTGCAGGAAGGTGTGTGTGTGTGTGTGTGTGTGTGTGTGTGTGTGTGTGTGTGTGCGCGCAGGGGAAGGTTGTCAGCATTGTGTGTCCCGCTGGTTTAAAAATAGCTGTGAATTTCAGAATTTTTGGCGTGAGAGTTAAGGTGGATTTCTTTCCAGTGACTTGGCTGAAGCACAGTAATAAAGTTCAATCAATTAAATGGCGATTGGCTAGGATAATCGCCATTTTCAAAAACAAACGGCTGCACGTTAACCGCTGTAAAGAAATCAAATTCCCTGCATCAATTGCACATCGAGGAATAACGGAAATGAATAGACATACAATGCAAGTTAAACATACCTATTTTGTGGGTGAATAATTCAATGAAAAACTAAAGATGTTCTGCCTGGCTGCCTCTTGTGTGAACAAGGCCACTTCTCCACACATTCGACATCGTCATGTCAGCAGAACGTAGACGGTTCATTTGCTCACAACTACAGCCGGCTGCTTAAGCCTCTATTTGTCTCCTCTTTTGATATATTTACATCTCAGATAGGAGAAATGGGCCTGCGTGAGCGCCTCAAACAGGGTAACAGAATGAGAAAGTATGAAGCTATAGACAAGCATTTCTGCTGGGGGGATTTTGGAAGTTGGTTGACAACAAAATACCTTACAGCTGTAGAGTACGTGGGCAGCCTAAAAAACAAACCGTAAGGAAAATAAATGTTGGATGTGGTGGTTGCTGTGATCATTAGGAGTCAGCATGGAGGCACCTTGGCTGCGTGTGCGCAGAAGTGTCGGAGTGGTACTTTGGTTGTTATGGAAACCGTCATGATGAAAATGGGGTCGGAACAGTGCTTTTTTTAAAATTAAAACAGCAAAGTAACAGAAACTAGTCTTGGGCATGAACAAAATGTGGCAACGTTGAGACGGGACGCACGTCACACCCAAACCGCGTTCTGGATCGCGTTCCCTGTGTTGGTCTGTTTATGGAGCTTGAGCTGCACATAATCCCGCTGCAAGCCGTCTCCTATGTTGTCTGTGTCATGCATTTTAGTCACTCTACAAATGCGCTAAGCACAGGCAGAACGCACGCAAACACACACACACACACCTTTTCACACAGACTGCAGAGAAAGTCAGCGTGAGGGCTCGCCGTGGCCCCCGTGTGAGGCGTGTTTTCCCTGGATTATCCCCGCTCCAACCTCGCCTCTAAAAAGCTTTAAGTTGGGGAAAACGCTCCTCCTCCCCCTCGGTGTCTTGCTGACTTGATGACTAATAAAACCCCTCCGGGTTTGCTGCTCAAAGTCAAAAGAGCCGCGAACACGAGCAAAAACAAACGAGTCTAACAAAACCGTGGACGTCACCAGTGCAAAAGCTCCGGGGGCACAAAAGGCCGCGTGTTTGTTCTCCACCCAATTCCAAAGACGCTTCCCTCTTTCTCCCCCCCCCCCACCTGCCCCCTCCCTCTCTGGCAGCCGCACAGAGCAGCCCGGGCCTCTTGAGTGCATCGTCACCCCCCTCTGCTGGCGCGCGCTGGAAACGGAAGCCGGCGCACTCCGCGAGGGGAGTATCTTTTAAAACATCTTTACCGCCTCATTGTTATGGCCCAACACATTCTGCCGTGGTGTTAAACAAGGAGAAACAGTATAACACTTGCTGCAGATTTTATTAGTGGAGCAGAGTGCTGTGAGTCATTTCCAAGTCTCTCTCTCTCTCTCTCAGCTGAATTCATTAGCACTGCTGCCATGTTTCCGATGCGGTTAGGAATGTAAATTAGGGTGGCGGAACCGATATCAGCAGCCGTCTACCAATAACGTCGGCCGATGTTATCCGGCGCGGTGCAATATTAAGCAACCCCCCTCCCCACCCCCCGCCTCACCAGATGCCCTTCTTTGTTTACTCCGGAGTTCTAGCTCTCCTCCACGCCCCCCCTTTCCTCGTGGCTCTTCTACGCCCCGTCACACATGGCCTACGCTTTGTTTTGTGTCACGCCCGTGGACGCTGGGGGCGAGCGGTGAATGACTTCCATCCATCTCGTGACCCCTCCCTCGGCCCTTTCACTTCTCCGCCTGCGCCAGAGCGCCAACGCTGACGGCCCTGGGACAGATTTTACCCCTATTAGCCCCTCCCACCCCAAGTGCAAATGGAGTACAGGGGTATAAGGGGGTAAGGGGTGCCGTAACATGCACACCTCCACCCTGCTTCATTGCGTTTTATCTCCACCCTGCTTTTCTCAATGCACCAGCGGCTGCTTTCAGCTGCTCGTCTCTTGCCGTATTTCCCGGTGGGCTTTTTTTTTGCTTTTACTCGTCTCCTGTTCTCGCGGCACGCCGCCTCCCTTCGTCCCCGCCTCTCCCCCGTCTCAGGAATCAGACACAGGTTCGCCACTGCTGAGGAAGCAACCGCGTTAATCCGCGGGCTCAACTTCAAAAAGAGCCTCTAAGAGACTACACTCTCTACGGTTCTGGCAACTCAGCCGGCTACCAAGAAGAAGAAGAAGAAGAAATAAGCTCCCTCCTTCCAACTCACCTACCGCTTCCTCCCCTTCCCAGATACTCCACTCAACTCGCTTACTTCTTTATCAGCACTAAATGTTCCCCGGCTCCAAACAAAAGCTCCCTCATCAACACACTTCTCTGCGAGGCGGGGAAGACTTAAAGCTAAAAGCAGAAGAAGGTAAAGCGCATGGATGAAGCAGATGGTGACTGGAGGACAGAAACAGTCGGAGGGGAAAGAGAGAGAAGTGGGTTTGGTCCTCAGCTCAAATGCACAGGTATTAGATCGCTCCCGTATGAACACTGAATTCAGCATATCGAGCCAAACACTGATGCGTACATGCAACTCAGTTGGACTTTTTTTGGTCCCGTTCCTCGCAAATCAGAGGTTTCACCAAATGTGAATCTGAAGAACCTTCATGTGTTTAGTAATAGTAGTTAGAAGTCTTATGGGTCTGGGTCTGACACAAGGAAATGGTGGTTTAAAGCAACGTAGTACATCCCTCACACTACCAGGTAGTTTGGACCAACCAACATCATGCTTCGTCAATACCCCGCTTTGTTGTAGTGCAATAAAACAACATTTGACGTCCAATTTGGAGACTTGATGTTCCAGTCGTTTCGTTTTTCTCTCTTTTTACCCGCCAATCCCGCGATAACCCTTTCGCCCACGGACAAATGAAGCGGTCTCAGCTCCAACAATGTCAACATTTTATTCCGATTGGCCCGTGCGACTTGTCTCTGTGAATACACATCGTTTCCTTCAGAAAATACACCATCAAGGTGTTTTTTTTTTGGCGGTGGGCACTTTCAGCCGGAAGGGCTCGGACGAGCGCTACTTAAACATTTAAAAAGGAGGAGGCCAACTCCAAAAAGGAAGGGCCACGCACAATCAGTGTAGGCCTTTCCTCTTCAATTAGCACACAGTCGGCCGGGCTGGCGCGCTCGCCGCGAGGCCCGGCGCCCTGAAATATTGATGCCTCCCTTTTTTTTTCTGGGGGCGCCTTTTCCCCCGGGTGAGTTTATGTGTTTAAGATCCTTCCTGACAGCAGACACCCGAGCGGGTTATTTGTTTGTGTGATCCTAGTGGGCGCCGGTAGCGGATAGCGTTAAATTTCAACTCAAGTGTCTCGACGACTCGAGACTCCTCGACGCTAAAAGCGGCGGCGGCGCGTCCTTCGCAGCAGCGCAACACAACAAATATTTCTTCGTCGGATCGGATAAATCCCCGCGTCTCTCAGTCTGTGTTTCTCACTTATTATCTGGTGTGTTTTACAAATCCATCTGCTGCATTTCACCTTCGGCCGCATTGTGTACACTCGGAGCAGGGCAACCTTTGCGGGAATTAAAGCATTTCGGCTGCGACTGCTGGTAAACAAGACCTCATTATTTTCTTGACTGCATTCATCCGGGATGTAAAACAGACCTTTGCGTCGCCAATTGCAAAAGCTCATGTGTTCAGCGAATGAACGGCAGCATAGCCCTTTAAAGTGCATTGATAGTTTGGGGTCGTGTTTTGGGGCTATGCAATTTTATTCCTGAGGGATTGATTCTGAGACAGACTCGAGGCTTCAGAGCTCGAACGCTCGAAGGGGAGGTCGGGTGTTCATTATAACTTGGAAAAGATCTCAGCAATGTTTTAGCAAAAACTTGTTCTGACTTATCCCTCGTTGTGGTTTATCAAAAAAAAAAGGAGTAGACACCTCAACACATCCAGACTTACAAATTGAGGGTTTCAAAAAAGTAGACCAGGCGCGAACTTTGCCACTCAGACAGACATCCACACGTGGCGCGGCGAGAGAGAGTGGCAGATTGGATGTGATATTAAGGCTTAGGCAAGTGGAGGGGTTATATACTTAGTCATAGGATGACACAGCCCCTAATGGGCCAGAGAAGCGATGCGCTGATATCCTTAATTGACGGATTAGAAGCGTATAACTCCCTACGGAGAGAGGATGATCAAGAGAACGGAGGGGAGAGTAAGCAGAGGCAGCGGGAGCTCGAACATGACCTGAGCGGTTAATTGAATGGGGGAATTCGCGGGATGTTTCATTTAAATGAGGTTGGGGGGGGGGGGGGACATTTGAAGAAGAGCAGGAGGGGGAAACAAGACGAAGAAAAGATTAAGGTCAAAAAGAGCAACACAAACAGGAGGCCGCGCCAACAAACAGTGACGATATTAAAAGGTAGCAGCGCCGTTAGTGAGTAGAAAGCAAATCCGCGGCTCAAGAGGGATCGCCCCTGTGAGCTGATAAGCAATGAAGACAGGGCCTGAGAGCGGATAAATACCCGCACGCCATTTCTACATCAAGAGTGAGAGGTGGATCCACACGGACGGACGGGGTGCAGGGGAGCGCGGAGACCTCAGGAGGAAAGCGCCGGCTCCCTGTCTAAAACTCCCCTTTCATCTGGCCCACACAGTGCCAGATCAATGCGAGCGCCCCGCCCACCGTTGGGCATCAAAGGCTTGTAGGGAGGGGGGGGGGGGGGAGGAGGGGCGGGGGGGGATCCTGTCTGCACTCGACTAATCCCCTTTAAATAGGCCTCCTCAAGGAAACAAAGCCCGCCCGTTACCTCCGCCGGTGCATTTTTCCTCGATGATCTACACGTTATCCGGCGATGCTGCGCGATCATCAAAGCGAGCGAGGTGGGCGGAATAAGAAAAGGTGGTTGGGATTTCCGCGGCAACCACCCAGGTAACCCCGGGAAACGCGCCGTCCCTCTTTTCCTGACTTCGAAATGCTCTCGGAAAAAGGTGTGCGTCTCCAGAGGGGGACGGGTTTGCAGCGGCGCGGTTCGCCTTGATAAATGTTCCGACAGCGGCTGCGGGGACGTGTAAAGCAAAAGGTCAGCCGGGTTTTGGCGCGAGTACAATCGTTTCCATCGCCGCAGATGACAAATGGAGTCAGTTTCTTGTGTTATTGTCAAGAGATTCTCCACCTTCCCTTCAGTCCTCTCACTCCCTCTTCTGTACTCTGGCACTGTTCCGCTCTGAAATGCACACATAAATAATTCAAGCCGCAGATTTTTCATTTTTGGGACTGAATGTGATGTTTACCCATAACCCGATCTCGCCGCCCAACCGCCACCTCGCTGAAGCTGTACGCCTCCAACAAGACTTTCTAAAACCCCTCCACATTTCTTCTTCTTCTTCTTCGTTCACTCTCCCACAGGCCCCCAGGATCATCCCGAGCCCCAAAATGTTGTCTGAGCACCAATTGGATTGCTTTGTTTGCTCTTCAGTACCCCCCATCGGCATCGTGCCGTGAATCTGGGGACGGACTGCGACAAGAAAGCCGGCGATCTCGAAGCCTCTCTGCATCTCGATAATGGAGCAACTTATTATGAAGGCCTTGTTATCGGGGGGAGGAGGGGGAGGGGGGGGGGGGGGGGGGGGGGGGGGGGGGGGGGGGCTCTTGACTCACAGCGTGCAGCGCGCCATCCGTCATTGGGGAAAGAGGTGGGGGAGACACGGGGGTAGGGTGGGGGAGGGGGCTAAGGTTGGGTTATCACAGCAATGGGATTAATGGAGGTGTGGGCTTTAAATTGGCTCTCGATGACAGCGGAGCCTCGCCGTGTTTTTTATCAGTTATCGGCAGGTTTCCCCCTCCATTACTCTCTTTCTCTCCATTCCTCCCTTACTTTTTTTCTACCTCTCCCTGTAGCCGCAAATGTATTCCTCAACCTCTAACCAGTTCTGTCTGAACCCATCAATCTTTACCCCTTTAAACCAATACTCCAGACAGCATGATGTCCAAATTTAAAAATAAATGGGATGGAAGCCAATAAACGTACACAGTCTTGCATGCTAAATCAACTATATACATGGACTAAATGAGCATTTTCATTATTTGATAACCGAATGTGGTGTTAGGCATAAAAAGGCCGGCCAGTGGTTCCCAAACTATTTGATCGGATTACAAACACGTCGATCGGGGTAGTTTTTTCACCTTCATTGAAACTAGGTATACTGTAGGTTCTTTAAAAAATACATTTGTTCATACTTTATTGCAGCCAACTACTTCGATGATTAGTCTGTTATTTTAATCCACTCATTTGGTTAAAGTAATTAGTAGTAGTAGCAGCATTTAGCGGTTTTCTTCCCAAAACCTTTTTTCATTCTAAATCACAGAGAATGCTTCACAGATGTTGCCATGTACCCCCTGGGGTTCACATATCTGCTTATGGGAAGCAATGTAACAGTGCGACCATGGCTTCCACTGCAGCTGGATAGACGCATCCCATCAGGTGCAGCACCATTTTGTTCCATCTGGATTTCTTGTGCAAAAGCCAGTCCAACACTTTAAAAAGAAGGACTTTGTCAAAGAGGTGCATTTACTCACTTTGGCTTGGAAAGGCTCCTTTATCTGAGAGAAAGGCGTGCTCGTAGCAGCAGATGGGAAGGAAGAAGCACCACTATCAAAAAACTCCCCCGCCACAGCCTAATTGCGTCTCACTTTTTGCTCACCCTTAGTGTTTTGCACTGACAGAAACTGGAGGAAGAGGCTTTAACGTGGTGAAACCAAGCTACATTCGGGGGCTGAAGAAAGACCCGAATGCAGCCGTTTTGCTGCCACAGACTTGGCGAACTATGAGACATCCTCAGTCGTCATGGTGGGCCTGTGTCGATCAGCCCGGTCCTCCTTTTGTGTGCTTTTTTTTCTCTTTATGTCCCACATCCCCTCCATCACAAAAGTCCCCTGTAGGTCTCCATTATCCCTCACAAATCCAATCAGTTCCAAAAAACACACACGGGGTATTGCGATCGTGTTCGCAAATGTGTGACACAATTTCCTTGTCTTTTGTGGCAGATAATGTAAGCAGGGTACACCATTCAGAGATCCGCGTGGATTCACAAACATCTGCTGCCGATCGAAAAGATACCTAAAAGCTGAATGATGGGATGTGGAGGAAGAACTAGCCTGGTGTGAGCCATTTACCAGCGCCAGTTACAAGCCCCGGCTTCCGGGGAAACGGCTTTATTCGAAGAAATGAATTTTGTGTTGATTACACTCAACGCTCAAGTACGAATGAAATCGACTCGTTATGCAAATCTATGAATAGAGATGTACTGTATATATATTTGTTTTTGCATGAATCCGGCGTGGCTTGGCGTGTAGTAGAGCCGAGTGAAGTGGAAGCTCTTTGTGCCGCGCGTCTTGTTGTGGGAACGAGGCGGGCGGCGTCTTTACACGCGGCTTCCCCTCGGTGAGGGCGAAATGAAGGGGAGACCTCGGGGCAAACACAAAAGGCGGGAGGATCTGAGATGAGCATAAACACACAGACACGCACGCACACGCACACGCACACACACACACACACACACACACACACACAGAGACACAAGAGGTAAACAACAAGCTACTGAGGAAATGGCAAAGTTAAAAGCACACAGAGACACTCGATGCAGAACATCAACACGCGGGTCGCTGCCGCGGCCTTTTCAGCACCACGGACAGCACCTCTGGATGCCCATCATCGACTTTCAACTCCACCGGTTAGCCTGGATGGGTGTGCGGTGAACCAAAACCTTTTCATCTGAGTTTTCGGTGCGTTGTGAATCATGAGGCGTGTTGTTCTGTTTTTGTGAAGATTACACCGCTGAATAAAACATCTAAGAATGAACCAGCGTGATGGTGACACTTGGGGTGAGCCTCCAAAAAAAAATGAAAACTTTTTTCTCTAGTAATTATTTTCATCACTATATCTGCTTGTCTTCATAGAGCAGAAATGTGTTTCGCCCAGGATGCCTTCTGGCTACTCAACACACCTCTGATAATTAGTTACCAGGGCCAACATGCTCGTTGCTAAACTTCTTCAAAGTAAATAAAGCGCAATGGAAACCGGTCCTATGACACTGAGTAAAACTTTAACTTGTAAAACTATGTGCTTGTGGTTAATTATTTACAATTAATAATCTTGTTTGTTGAAAAATATTTATCTATAATGCGTACCATGATCTGTTTTCAAAAAAACTACTAAAAGAATTGGCTTAAAAATTTCAAAACAAAAAACATGCAAATTGCACTGAGGGGATCCGAAATGTACTTCTCTATAACATCTGCCGCTAACTGTTTTGCTCAGCATGCAGAATCAGTTTCCCCCGTAGACCCGTTTTCCCACTTTATCTTTATTTGGAGAAAGGGTTATAATGTCTCATACACCACAAGGTCCGCCTAGGAGCCTCTGTGCATGGCTAAACGGGAACTTTTATAGCCGCTCCTACCCAGAATGGCAATTAGCCGCGGTAGACTGGGGGGAAAACACAGAGCGGAGTTGGTATGCAGAGAGCTCTGTGAAGTTAATGGACTTTTAAATCGACACTGTGCGCCAAATTCCCTTATTAATGCCATCCCCAGTCCCCGCCTACGCGACCGTTTGATTTCAAAGGTCAGCTTTCAAATGTCAACATAGGAGCGGTAAATAGAGTCCATTTTTATGATGCACGAGTCTCAAGCACGCAAATTAAAGGGCCGACGGCGCGATGAGGGGCACTATTGACACGTTTGCCCCTTTTATTTATTCTTTGTTTTTCCCAAGGCACGCATGCAAGTCTTCAGTGTTGTCCGGTTTTATATTTTGGGGGTTTGACACACAAATACACACAAATAGCATGCGTTTTTTTTTTCAAGCCTACAACATCCTAGAATAAATATTGGGTTTTGAGTGTCATAAAATGTCCAAATGAAATAAAGATGCACTTTGTCAGGGAAGCTATTTGTATCGGTGCTGCATATTTTTTCGAGTCTTCTACAAATGTCAGATTTATCTGCCGGTTTTTTACCCCGCTAACACAAAGAAAAACCCAAAGTTTGTGGGCATAGTCAAAAAACAAGAGGAATATATTAACACAAAGTGCTGGGGTTTTGAACAAAAGAACAAAGAAGTAGACAGAGAGAAAGTGTCATCAGCTATCGGGGAACAGGAGGAGCAAGATACTTGCAACATCTGGCTGTTTTCTTAACAAAACAAAAACAGAGAAACAAAGTGTTTCATAAGAAATGGAACAAACTGGGGAGGAGGAACACCAGAACAAGTAACAAGAATAATACAGTTGTGGAAGACTGGAAGTGGGGAAAGGCAGAATTCAAACATGGCCTCCGGCAAGCAGACCGTACGGTCTATTTTAATTTGCTTTCCTAATTATCCGATTACTGCCTGCACCCATCGATTCATGGCCTTCTCTAAATATAGGCTCTGATTGTACCGAAGCTCTGCTGAGAAATTCTCTTTGGCTGTTTGGTGGGAAAAACCTCCACTCAAAGTGAAGCAGGCCACCGCCTCAATATAAAATGCCTGAGATGTTGTTGTTAACATGCCCGCCAGGCATTTTTAATCTCCTGTCCCACTTAAAAGGCCTCATCAGATTTTCCAGATGTTCCCCCGTGCCGCCCTGTTGTCAGGAAAAACAGCAGAAAAAAATGTCCGGCTCACTCGTTACGAACAGCTATCCTCCTTTGTGTCGACGAAAAGAAGTCTGAAGGTGAAGGTGTCGAGGTGGAGTTAGAGAAGGACGTAAAAGGAGAGGCACAGGGAGGGAAACGAGGGGTCCAACCTGCAGGGCATCGGGTCGAGGCCGACGGGTCGAGGGCGCCAAGTGACGGCGTTGGCGCCCGTGAAACGGAAAATCCACGCGGCTTAGAACGCAGGCGCGCATCAGACCCCTCAGCGCCCATCGATTTCCTGTTTCCTCCGGCGTGATTGATAAGCAGAGCGCATTGGTCCCATCAGTTGAGGTCCTCCGAAGCAACAGCTCGAGATGAAAGGGACAGAATGCTTTTTCGCCGTGAGTGTGTGTGTGTGTCTGTGTGTGTGTGTGTGAGAGAGTGTTTGTGCGCTCGGAGGCAGCTGCCTGTCCGCCATTGTCTAGACGGAGTCATGTGTCTGCATACTGAGAGAGGAAGTGACACTGCCGAAAAGCTGCCCGTGTTGATAATTCCCGGCGACACTCATTGGCTGTGACAGAGACCCCAAAGTTAGTTGCGGCAGAACTTTCCAAAAAAATTAAAGCAGTTCAGGGATTTAAAGTGAAGATCAGCTTTTCAGCATAAAACACTTGACAAACATAACCGCAATGAGTTATGGGGATTATGATTATAAGGCGTGCAAAGTATTCAATACAATACTATCAACTGTATGCATACCCCACTGTGTCTTCTTTGGGCCTTTTCCAAAAAGAGAGGCAGAACCGATGTCATAAACGGCTCATTATTCACTGTATAAAAAGCCAGATACAGTAGAAATACTTTCAATGTCCCTGCATGTAAAGTCTGACACACTTTCCGCCGCAACTTCCCAATCCTCCGCATCTTCTCTCCGATCTGTAATGGAATCCACACACACACAAACACACACACACACACACCAGCCCCAATGAGCCCCCATAATGCCTTGCTGTCTGTACGCCCCCTGGTTATGGCTGTGCCACGCTGTAATGCCCCCTTCCCCCTGCTTATCTGACACGCAGTTATGCAAATATTAGGTTCCACCCGGATATCTGGCGACAGGAAGTCTCTCGCTCTCTCCCTCTCGCTCGCTCGCTGGGCCTGGAACGGGGAACGGCGGATAACCGTGACTGGTCGTATCTCGTGTCCCCATCGCCGCCTGGTCTCCGCTGTCGACACGCTGCCGCAGAGCCCGAGACGGACCGATGACACATCTCAGGTTCAGACGTCGCGCGCTGCGAGCACCGGCACGTCAGGAGGGAGCACACTGACCCGGAAGCAGATCGCCACCGCAATGATGACAGCAGGAATGAACAGCAGCAACCACCTGAAAAAAGCAAGTGCAATATTATGCTCCGTTTTGGTCTCCACCATCATCATAGAAAACAGTAGTATGTTCGGTTTGGTGCAGGTTGCATGTGGGGTTTTATCTGCAGTATACAAATACATTGTTAACTGCAGCGAGAAAGGTCACATGTTTTACTGTATTACCGTTTAGATGTTGTGTATCGGTATATCGGCCCAGAGGAGTCACATGGTGCATCTTGGTTTACTGTAATTCGCCGCGGTGTTTGACACCGAGCTAAACTGGACACTGTGGCCAATGAATAAGCAGCAATAAGCGTTGGAAACAAAGAGGATATTGATGTATGTTTTTTTTTAAGCAATGTTACAACATACGTTCATGAACTAAAATGAACACACATTCCAAGTTTTTATAGACTTGGATTCGATGGTGTGATAAGCCTAATTATGCGCCTAGAATTCTGTCCCGAATGAATCCCGATGACACTCATTACAGCATAAGAGAAAACTACTCTAATACCAATACTGAATACTAAAGAAGGCGCCGGTTCACACACTCACGAAACTGCGTTTTTCGGCTGGAATTCCCAACAGGCGACACGGATGTAAAGGTGTACATTTATATCTGTGTAATTTAAAACCTGAGAATTTCTCCCCCCCCACCCGTTTATTATCAGCAGAGGAAGGAGCAGACCAGATTCAATTTGAGGAGAGGTAGTGGATCATGAAAGCGTTTCGCCATTCGGGAACAAATTTGATATCCGTCTGGAAGTCAGGACCCGGAACGGTAGTGTTGTCAGGAAAGAAAAATGTTGCTTTATTTGCCATTTCAACTCCAATTTCACATCATCGCTCAAACTTTTCTTGATCTAATCACTTTTTTCTGCTACTTTTTTTCCGCTGCAGCACCCCCTTTCGACACTTAACAGGAAATCCTCACGGATGTGTATTAAATTTCATCTGATGAGACTGAGACCAATTACACAGTACGGAAGATGCATTGTGAAGAAGACTATACGGAAAAGGGCAAACTCTTATCTCGTATTCATTTTCTCCTTTTATAAGATCAACGTCCGTCGTTCCAAAAGCTTCTGAGGCCCCACTCGGTTGATATTTTTTCACACTGCATGGATAAAACGGATTAACATTGACAGGTGTTTGTTTTATCTCGCTCATCAGTAATGAATTTGTGTCGTTAGTTACCCGGCTCGCACAGTGATGAGAATTGCTGACCGTGCATAAACCGGGTGCAACAAAGACGTTTTTATGCAGCAGTGAGAATGTGCAAGTTTGCTCATAGATTTGTTTTTCCTTACTTTCATTTTAATTTTTTTCTTCACTTTTTTTCCCACCACTTATACACAGTGGAGATATAAAATCGCTGGATTTGCAGTAATAAATAAAAAGGTGCCTTTGACCAACGCGCTGTTTAAACAATGCGAGCTGCCTGGTTGGCGTCATTTTTATTTGACAACTTTAAGGGTATAATTACAGAACACATCTTATAATGAAAAGAAACAAATGCTCCGCTGGGCCTTTATTCTTTGACTCCATGATAATAATAGTAATATGGCATGCAGTATGAAACAACAACAGCCTTTGTGTCCATTTGACCTGAATTGGTATAAGGAACCATGTTAGTATTAGCAGATATTCAATAAGTAGTCTCAACATCAACCGATTTGAACTCAATTTAGACTAAAACGCTTGCTTTTTGCTGGACCTGTGGCTATTTAACCACATTTCTAAGTCGGTCTCCGTTCCCGCCGTCAAACCTCCTGAAAGCCACGGCTGCCGGCAGCTGGAGAGAAGCGTCAGGTTGGCAAGGCGTCTTGGAACCAGAGAGAAAAGGAAACAAAGAGAGAAGCCCCCGGAAGAGCTGGAGAGAGAAGAGAGGACAAATGAAAAGGTGCCGGGGGAGTCTGACGATGCAAAAAAAAAAAAAATGAAAGCACAAGCGACAGGACGGAAAGCGAGGGGAAGAGAAGAGAGGGAGCCAGCGTGTGAGTGAAAGATGTGTTTAACGGCGGGAGTTTGTGTAGGAGTGACGGGAGGCCCCCGCGGGGCCCCCAGGTAATCTGCAGGTTTTCTGCGTTGGCTCTCCAGGATCTCACAGGTGCACCGCGGGTGGAGATGTCACAGGGTTTTCTTTCACACATGCAATCTCCCATTACGCGTAGGATAAACAGGTGGGCAGCGCGCTTCCATCGCAGGCCGCAGCCCCGCGGGCAACTCTCTACTTGTGTCGATAAAAAAAAGAAGAAGAAGAAAAGATCGTGTCGGCAAAATGAATATTCAAGTATCTCTGGAGCAACGTTGTAGGCAGAGACCTGTAAACACCATTCCTCCTTCGTGCCGTAGAGTCAGAATGCACCAGGCTGCCAGTTCACATCCACCATTTCATCACATGCGACTGTGTGAACCGTCTGTCTGTTTTTGTTTGTATAGTTGTGGAAAAAAAAGACCCCTCGTGTCCCCCCACGAGATGAGAAACAATGAGATTAATTCATCCCGTTCTCCCATTGCAAACAATTAGATCCTCTCTTTGTTTACTTTCAATTCTGACACACACCGCAGTCATACATTATGGAGACGCTGGAGCGTGCTTCCGTTAATAACAATTGACGTAAATGACAACCGACTTCTCGAGAGAGTCTCGCGGCCCCACCCGAAGAAAAAAAAAAAAAAACACAGCACATCCAGAGGCGCACGCAGTGGCACGCACGCCGCCGCCGAAGCACAACAGCAGTGGGACGTTTACGAGACATCCTCATCAATTATGAAGCGGCTCTGAGTGCCATCCATTACACCCAATCAGCAGGAGAAATCACTGTTTTACCACCATTAGCATTGCTCTATTCATTAGGTAACCACACGCACACACACACACACACACACACACACACACACACACACACACACACACGCCTGATAAGCCAGAATGAATATGGAGAAACGAAACAGTTCCCAGAATGCAAAAGAAACCAGTTCCAGTCCCTAGATTATTCATGACCTGAATAGCGGGCCTGCACAAACAAGCCCCGGCTAATGTTAATTAAGCAGAATAGAGGCTCGTTAGAGAGGGAGAGAGAGAGAGAGAGAGAGACACTGGATTAATCCAAGGGCGGAAAAAGGAAAGCGCGCATTCGCAGTCGGAAGAGTGAGCAGGGACGGATCGGCGAACTTTCACGCTTCAAAAGAAAGGTTATGGATCAACAAAAAGGATGAGGAAACAGCAGGATTTAGTTTCTGGTGAGAAAGGCTACAGAGAGCTTGCCACTGTGTAACTTTAGTGCACAATAAAGCGGAGGCTCTCAAATGGATTCAAACAACCATTTGTGTGTTGGTTGAACTGCTCGAGAATCGGTCATTAGTCCTACGATGAAGGGCCACTAATGGCACCTTGATGAAGTCTTCATTCCCAACGACTCTCTTGAGCCAGAGGCTTGAAAAGTACTTGTTTGGTCTGTAGCTGCATCTATCGAAGCGGTAGCATGGTGAGTGTGATCCGAGGTGGGAAATCACACCCGACAGCGAGAAGAGGATCCATTCCGAAGTCCGATAGCGTTATAAAAAGTGGCGGGCGGCTCAGTCTTTAGCCGATACCCACTGTTAAGATACGACTCCCCTCCCGATGCCTCTCCGTCGGATGCCGACCCGGTTCGGGAAAAACGGACGATCAATCTGCGAAAGGGTACGGCAGAAGAAGTCCATTCCGAACTGAAGGCCGCAGCTACTGGGCGAGCTGTCGATGCTGCTGCGTTGGGATTACTAATGCGTGTCGCATGGAACCAGACCGACGGGGTGATCGAGGTGAAGCAGTTCACCGGGATTACCGTGGAACGCGGTTTGGTAGGTGTTCTTAATCATGCTGCTCTGCAGTGGAAATTACAGTAATTCACATGGTTTTTTTGTGTCCTCGGAAGCAAGGGGGAAACTTTTTTTTTTTTCATACTTTAATTATCTTTCTGTCAGAGAGACTCATTCTCGTCTGCATCTCCTAGCAACAGTAAAAGTGGGTGTTTTTGTGGTTACGTTGCTTCCGATAATGGTGCTCCATGGGAAGCGAGGAGCGCATTGATTTTTTTTTCTCAAACCCCAGACGTGCGATACAGACGTCCGCTGGCCAGAGCGGCCGAGGCAGGTGTCTCACCGCCAAATGAGTCTGTGGTTGGGTCAGGAATGGGGGAGAGGGAAGGTCTATGAGCCAAAACAGCCCCATCGTCACAGCCTCTCTTTTCATGCGTCCCTTCTGTCTCCTTCTTCCTCTAACTATGTCTCGCTAGAGCACTTGCCTCTCACCCTTGGTCTATCTCGATCTCTTTTATATCCTCTAGTGGGAAATCAACCACATGCAAGTAAAGAAAGACTCGCACACACACACACACACACACACACACACACATTATTTTGCAGCACCACAGGGCAGAAAGGAGCTTCTATCGGCCCCGGCTTAGTCTTTCAGGTGGTAATTAGCAGTCATTGTTGTTCTTCTGTTAATCAGAAATCTCACACGGCGGTGAGGGTCATTATCTCACCATCAGAAGAAAAAGAAAAAAAACAGTCTAGCTCAGGGATGATGTGTGTGTGCGTGGGTGTGTGTTATTTGATACACGTTACGAGTGCACAGCTTTATCAAATAGAATGGCGAGATTGGATCTCTTTCAATCATTTTCATATAGAAGGGTTTAATATCAATTATGAGATGAAATCCAGTGATTGCTTTTTCCTCCGGCTAATTGCGCCTTCAGACACATCATTCGGAGAGCGCTTTGAGGCGAGCGACTGTGTCGTTAAAGTTCAAACAAAGAGGAACACAGTTGCAAAATGAAAGCATGTATCAAGAAAAAGAAGGAACATGCTTTCTGTATAAATACATGCTAAAAAAAAAAAGGGTTTAAAGCTGCTATGCAAGAAAAAAACAAAAGATCACACCTTTTTGCAGCAATACAAAATAACATTTTTCTCACCAATGTCAGCTACACGGCAACATTTGTCATCAGTAAGCAAACATTAGCTATAAGCCACTGCTTAGACAAAGTAATTAGTAGGAAAGGTGTTTCGGTATTATGTTTTATTTCATAAGAACTTTGAAAGTTGCAGAGTATTTTGCTGGCTAAGAAAAAGACAACTTTGGTAATACTATTTAAGTGTGTTACCAACATTAGCTACACTAAGCTACTGGTCATACCAGACCGCTAATGGACGCGGCAACAAAAACCCAATGCATGTTTAGCCACGAGGTTGATGCCTCGCGAGTCCATTTTAATTTAAAAGGGAAACACTTTCTTAATTCTCTCAAGTTAAAATTCCTGACTTTAAGTCAGCGTCCAAGAAACCGTGTGACCGGAGGCAGAATTATTCCATTATAATGAAAAAAGAAACTTACGAAGAAAAAAAACCCCCTAAATTGTGTGTCAACAGTTCTATGCAACAATTATGCGATATCTTCTAAACTCTTTGTTCGGTGGCTGTGAGTGTGCAAGTAGACATATTGAGAATAGCAAACAGCCGCCAAGGACACTTGAACTTGGGAGGACGGACACGCTACGCCTCTATAGAGACTCTATGCATCTTTAACAAGCAGCTCTTTGAATTCCTTCCAGTTAGCCACTACTCTACCCACTGCAGTGTTGACGACTTAATTTAGACCAAACAATCTCAGATGAAGGTTACTGTGCATGGACTGGCATTGTAGATTAGATGGGGGATAAATAAATAATGGACTCCGAATGAGACAAACAATTTATGCTTCTCTTCTCCATTTAAATCAATGGCGTCCAATCTATATCTGTGTCCTTGGGATGGTGCGGTTTGAAGAGCTGTGTGTTGCTGAGGTTGTCGGGTGGGGGGCAGCAAATTGCTGACTCTCTTATGCGGTGTGCCGCCGGTCACACCAGGGAGCTGGCGACCTGCTTTAATAGGGTGGTCAAGGTCCAACGCGGGGGAAGCCAATACAGGGACTCCGGATACAGGGGGTCAGGAAACTGTCAGGCATTGACCTCCTCTCGCTAATGCCCTCTCTTTCGTTCATGTTAAATGCTCAGGTATGCAATCTTGTCAGTTCGTCACCATTTTTTCCCTCTTTTTTTTCCCACGGCGTTCCTCCTCTTGCTTACGCCGGCCCGTTCGCGCGCCGCCTTACAATGGGCTCCTTTATTTCACCAGCGAGGCGCGGGGGGGGGGGGGGGGTCGCCTCGGCCCGGCTTCTCATTCCACCTCTGGAGTGGATTACTAAATGGAAAAGGCCGCGGGGGTTCACGGGTCCCCCTCATCCCCTCCAACCCCCCCTCGATCAGCGCACGACTTTCTCTCCCTGGCGGTTTTCAAAACCATCTTTCTTTCTGAAGGGGGCTGAGACCCGCGATACACAGCTCGCCAGCCTCCGGTTCTTTGAATCCACAAGCTTCGGTTCGATCAACATTGGAATCGCTCTTCTTCACTGCGGCGCACGACATTCACAGTGGAGATTAAACCCCTCAGACTTATAATTCATCCACGGAGATTCATTCGGGGACACCCAAGTTGGGAGAAGAGATTCATTTTGTGAAGGATAAAAGCAAAAGTACCACAGGCAAAGATGTTGCGCGTTTCAGTCTCTATATAGACCGTAGTTTCAAATGTTGGATCCTTCCCACGATGCAACTTAAGAGGGTCTAAAACTGGATGTTCGCTGCTTATTGAATGAGCGGCTAAAGCTCAGCAGTTGTCTTTTGACTCGCGTTTTTATATTACACACGTGAAGTCTTCAAGGCCACAAGACACGGTAGTTGTGATGAAACAACATGGCTGATTGTCCAGGACGTTAGGCGGTTTACCTCCAGAGCAGCGGTTTATAGAAAGATTGCCCCGTTACTGTACTAGAAGAATAAAGGTTTGAAAAGTTAAGTAATATTAACAAATATTAAAAAGCCATTTACAAATCTGCAGGATGTCGGATAGCTCTCCTCTTGTGTTGTGCCTCGAGGGCTAGCGGCTAAAGGCTATATTAGCCGCTACTAGCTTACCACGCAAACCCGTTCAAGCGGTCGAGGAGAATTTGAGCAATGTGGACACTCCATTTTACCAACAATCCTGAAAGCGTTTATTTCTCCCGCCTAAAACTCTCCCACCATGAGTCTGAGAAACGCTACGTCGCTTCCAACCATTTCCTGTTTCTCTGGGTGTTTCTCAGGCCTGCTGTTCAGTCGCTAAGCCAAACTATTTGGGGATCCACAATGCACATTTCCCTTCTTTAACAGCCCTGCGGTGACTTGCTCCCTCCCTCGACCGGAAGAGGTGGTGGGGAGGAATGGGGGGTGGGGGGATTTGGCTGGTTTGAATATATACTCTACAGCCGCGTCGGGCTAAAAGGGTCCGCGTGTCGTAAAATATCACCAGAGACATTAATAGAATGGAGATTACGGGCCAAAAGTGCGTGGATCAGCGTAAAAAAAAAAAAAAAGGCAGCCAGCGGTTGGCCGGCTTCGTGCAGCGAGCTATTTATAGCTTTGGAAATGGACGGCTCCATTAATATAAGGCTTACCCCTTTCTGGAAATGTAAATCACCAGAGCCGCGGCTGGACGCGCGCGTTATACAGTTAACGGCACTCTCTGGCTTACAGTTGGCCCGGGATGAAGCAAAGCGGCAACATGGCTTCATCGACCTCGATGTCAAGGAGGGAGCTTCTTCTCTCTGCTTCTGAACATCCGCTCCTTTCATCCCTGCCCTGGATGTTTCTGTTATTTCTGTTAAGATGTGGGGGGAAATGGACACTTCCACAAGGCCAGAGGCTGATCTATAACCTCCACCCGTTTCCAAACCGCATCGGATGCCCGACACGCCTCGTTAAAAAAACAAAAAAAACCCCGCCCCCGTCCAGGCACACGAAGCCTGGACGGGGGCGAGAGGCGCCTCACGTAGGAACCAGAGGGTTCGTGCCTGCTCCCTTTGAAATAACTTGGGATTTCGTACTCTCCCTCCCGCACCCTCCTCCTCCACCCACTCCGCCGTCATCCGGCTCACCTGGTCTGCTGCTGTACACATCTGCATGCGGGAGCTGCATTTAGCTAGCTGCTGCTGCTGCTGCTGCTGCTGCTGCTGCTGCTGGTGCTGCTGCTGCTGCTGCTGCTGCTGCTGGTGCTGGTGGAGACCTCGTGCGTTGAAGGGCTGCCAAATTAAAAAAAAGGGGAAAAATTAAGTGAATGTACATACTATGGGGGAAAAGTTTTAAACTTTTTTTCATTACTTCTGGCATTAGTTAATCAATTAGCTGCCTCTTCTAAAGTTTCAGTGATCAAGTGCATCACGGTGAATTTGGTGGAGGATACATCCGTATAAACCGGCTCCGCGGTTACAATGCAGATTGATTCGAAAAGTCTGCAGGGATTATTAGCTCATGATTACAATGCGACTCTTTTATGGTTTGCCATTTTTATTTTACGGCCTACACATCAGCCACACAACAGACTGAAAGTAGCGACCCGTCGCAGAGACGAGGTCGACCTGCATGTGAAGTGGCTTCCGTATTAAGCCATTGACAACGAGATAATAAATATTCTGCACAAGTGTTTTTTTAATGAAAAAAAAAAGGGGAATAAGGTAATGCATGAATACTAAAAGAAAAGAAAGTGTATGCGATGTCTTAAGGACTATAATTATTATTTCATTTTCAATAGGATTGATTAATTAGGCTTCTGTTAACATACGATCTGCACATTTTACATGACGGACCCAGTGGCCAGATTACATATCTTCGGAATCCAATATCTAAGATCTAAATCAAATATACCTAATCAAATATTCCATTCCCAAAGGACAACGTGCTAATCAATCAGGCCTACTTACCAAAGGTAGTCGAGTTCTGGACGACGAACATTTCTCTGGAATCCCTCCACCTCGAACGGACACAACTGAAAACGCTGTAAACCCTCGGAGAATTCAGGTAACCAGAGGCCCAGTTTAACAAGTGCTGAAGTATAACCAGAGTCCCTCCCACACACTTTGTGCAGCACTAGTGTCCCACAAACGCATGCGTTGTCACCTAGATATCACACTAACATAACACCATCTCCCTCAAAGAATGATACCGGGTGTGTTGTGCCGCTGCCTCGCCGACCTCTGATGCGCCATCTGGTGACCTCGGCACACTCTGGGTCTCGGAGGGGGCGGCAGAAAACGCCGGGTTGCGCGGACGCCGAAGGACGAGAGGAGGTAAATGCAGAGCACAGATGGCGCGTCGAAGGAAAAGGCGCAGGCAGCGGACGCCGAGGATGTAAATGCAGGAGGGGATTTCAAAGCAATTATTACCTTGACCGTCCGAGTGAGTTATGAGATTTCTTTTTTGAGGCGGCAACACATGAGCGCGCAGAGAATTCACGTGTCTGCGGCGCGGGGAAGCGAGGCTGCATGGAGTGAAATTGATTCTCAAAAGGCCAATTAAGTAGGAGCGTATATTCATTTTCACTAGTGCAATGAACTTAGAGCTAATACGGGCGAGGGGAGAAAACCCATATTTGCACACAGCAAACAAACCCCTAATAAGAAACGGTCAGATCATGAATGCATAAATGTGGCAGCTCCATGGTTGGAATATGAGGACGTGAAACAAAGGACAAGCAGCTGGTGTGTGAGGCATAATGAAAATAAAATGTTAATATGAATTTTTCATGGAGGAACCTGTGTGACAATTGCCTACGTGTGCATTTCACGGCCGCTATACATTATTCAACAAAAGGCGTGTGCCTTCAAATGGAGAGTTTTTATTCTCACATTTCACTCGAGAAAATGCGGAATTTAATGAAATCTGTGAATAAAATGATGGTCGAAGTATATATAGATAAGTCAAAGTTGGAAAAGGTTTATTTTCCTTTGTGTTTAAATCCACAACTGGGCTAGATTTAGGGCTCGACATGCTTCCGGGATTTGAACAAATCATCACAAAATCGAACAAATGAAATCTATCAAATACGATTTTAGAGTTCAATCCCCGGCTCCTGCTAACGACGAGACAACGAGTCACCTTCTATGTAGGGCAAGGTTTGTATTTGGGTTGATTACTTGTTTTATCTGTACAAAAAGCAATAAACATTAAATGTACTTTAGCCCTTTATAGTCATTATTATTAGCGTACATTCATTTGCTTTTTTTTTTTTACTTTTTAAGCAGCAATACAACTAATTGTTACAGAGAAAGAAAGGTAGTTTACAGTTAAAAAAGAAACCCCAAAATATGTTATTATAAATAAATAATCCTCGTTAGGTTACCCGCCAATATCATGCATATTAGCCGCCATTAACGGCCCGAAAGCTACACATCTTTGTTGAAACCTGATGTGCATATTCGGGAATAAAACATCAAGTATTGTAAATTGTGTAGGATTTTTAATACTGAAAGCTAAACGGTGCTTACATCAAGAGGAAGGTCTCTTTTTCCTGATGTAGTCAAAGCAGCTCACTTAAATACATGAGGTGATTTCACAGTGGAACGTGCTCACGGTGGAGAGCGGGGGGGCTTAATAAATCACGCTTTGTAGTGCCTGGGTCAGCGTGTCCAGCTGTCTGTCTGCACGACCTCCAAAGGTTTTCATCCTCCCCTCGCGCGTGGCCGCACCTTACACACAAGTTCAGAGGTCGGCCCGGTCGGCCTCGGTGGCCCCTCCTCCTTTTGGCCGGCCTTCTGTCAATCATCGGTCTTGGCCGCGCGGCTCGTCTTGCTCAGCACCGAGTTGAGTTCACTCAACAGATTAGGAGGCAAGGAGACCTCCGCGCCCTGCAGAGGTCTCCTGCAGCCGCTCTGAGCGGGGAGCGGCAAAGGCAGGGGCTTCGTGTGCCTGGACGGGGGCGGGGGCTGCTGAGGCCTGCCGGCGTCCGCCGAGGCTCGTCGTTGCGGCACCTGCGGGGGCTTGAACAAGTCTCTGGGATCGGCGCGGTTTGCTGCGGCGTTTGTCCCGCGGGGGAGGGTGGCGGTCATGGTCGGCGCCGGGCGGCCGTCGGCGTGAGGGATCCTCTCGTCCGTCGGCTGCCGGGGGGGAGGGAGGGGAAATGGGGATTGAGCACCATCGATAATCAAGAGTCGAGCATTTCGTGATGTATGAACGAGCGCTGTGGACTTCGTCACGGATCTCGCACCTGTGTGCCGGTGCCGCGCGGGATCGTCCGGCCTCCGGGTTTGGGACGCGCGGCCTCTCTTGGGCGGAGGTCGGCGCCGTGCTGAAGACACGGGGGAACGGGGGGATAGCACACAGAGCAGAAAAAGAAGGAATGAATGGACAGTTCATGTCGATTCACTACCTTTATTTATGTGCTACACCTTCTCTTTAATGACAGCCCTGAACCGATAGAACTGTCTCCCTGTCTGTATTGCATCGCCGCTAGGACCTGTCCTTGGACCTTAACACCCTTACCGCCACAAGCTAACCCCCCTCCCCCTCTTCTCCCCCATATCCTTCCAAACCAGGTCCTTCCTTCGCCAGTTGCTATGGAAACTGCCTGGCGCACAATGCTCGCTACCAGGTAAGATAGAAAGGAATCCAGAACGCCAAAGTGCTCCCTTTCTGCTTCCTCATCTGCACCCTTCCCCACAAGTCCCGTGTCCTTCCCACAAGCCCCCTTGTGATGGGAGCCGTGAATCCCGGCGTTTAGCGGATTCGGGAGGCCAATCCTAATATTTTTAGCCGGCTCCTGTCTGCCACGGATTTGGCCGTCGTAAAGCTAAGAGCTTCTGCAGAGAGAACGGCTGAAATAAACACCTCAGAAACACTTCAGAAACAAGGGAGGGAAAATCGGCCTCCACCTCAGGATCAATCCCTCCCTCCCTCGGCGACAACGTTGCCCTTTTTACTTGGCTGACCCAAACCAAAGCACTAAAAGGCTTTTCCTCTGTAAGCGCCGGCGATAGACAACGCGCTTCCCACAAAGGGGGAGGGGCGGGGCTGATACTGGTTAAACCTGCCGGGCGTTCGGGTAAAGGATGAGCCCCACGTTCAGGATTTACACAAATATTTAGTGTAATGAGCAAACGAGCTGGTTGTTTCAGGAAAAAGTTTCCTTCGCCTCTGCGGTATTCGAGCCGCACGCGCCGCGTCAGCGTCTGGCGGCGACGACTGTTAGCCGCCTCCCGGGGGGAGGAGAGGGGGGGGGAGCAGCACAATGGGATCGCTGCAGTCGCCTTGACCTTATTCCCAAACACAAAATGATTTATGTCGGTGCCGAGCGGCCTGGGAAACAACCCGCCGTTGGTTCTCTCCCCCGGAGAGCGCCGCCTTACCGTCATCCTGACGACGCCGGTCACCCAGCCGACCTGCGCCGCCCGCGTCTCGCAGCAGAAATGCCTGAGGAGGGAAAAGGCTCAGTTGTAAGAGTCGCTCGCGTAGCGGCGAGGACGGCCGTCGCCGCCCTTTGTGACTGACCTTTGAACTTTGCTTTTAATTAGAGCGCGTTTATAATTTAAGAAACAGCGATCGTTTGTCAAGAAATCATCGTCATCATCTTCGTATGTCCAATAGCAGCAGCGATGGCGCCGCCGCTAATCCAAAGTACAGTGCTTTAAAGTTAACTCGACCCCTTCACAGACATTCTAAGGGGAATAGTCAAACGCATCAATTATTGCATGGGAGTCCTGCTGCACGCCACTCACCATTGTTGTTTGTCGGTGTAGATGGTGAAGCCCCAGCTGTTGAACAGAAAGGACACGGAGGGGGGGTCACGTTGTGCGCCTGCAGACCGGAGCTCGTCCTGCGCACGGCTCCGTTTTTTTAAGGTTAAAAACATGTTTTTTTAATTTCCTCGTGAAAGCAATCTGGCGAGAACTTGTCGGGGGGGAAACTGTTGGGAGATTTCAGTTCGAAACCTCTCGATTAAAATGCAAAGACTTCAAATGCGGGATGCTGCACAACGGAATTAATTAAATCAAGGCAGCCCACATGGTTATGCAAAGTGAGCTGCACAGTATCGGCCTCCAACTAGGATTTCTCAGGCATCAGATAAAAATCTGTAAAAGTCTGCACCTTTAATGCTCACGCGGGGGGATCGCGGCACGGCGCCGGAAACCCCCCCGAAAATACAGAGAAAAACCTACACGCGCGTGTCAGAGCCTCACGTCTTATGCAGGAGAGGGGAGGGGGGGGGGCGCATGCAGGCCTCGAGCAGCGACGAGGCGGCCGACGGAAAACCCGGCGTGTCATTCTCTCCCTCTGCTGACCCCCCCCCCCCCCTCCCCTCTGCCACTGTTATCCACTTTACCCTGAAGGACGGCGTAATGCAGACAATCGCTTGCCGGACGTATTTTTTCGCGCTCCCCTGGACTCCGAAATTGCAACACAGGGGGGGGGGGTTTGGAAGTATGAGGAATTAGAATTGGTTAACGTGAAATATAGGGGGTTCGCCTTCCCCAAACTTTGTTTTACCGACGAGAACGGGCCGGAGGGGGGTAGAGGAGGGGGTTTGGCGTGTCGTAAATTATAATAATGGAAGATCGTTAAAATAAAAACAGCAGCGGGGATGTTTCCTGCTCGCGCTGGAAGATTTGTATTTGTTAAAATGCAATTACATTTAATCAATTTCACTACAGTGGGGGCGGGCGGGCGGGCGGGGGGGGTCAGGAGAGGCTCGGGTATCTCCTGGCGACGCTGACCTTTGAGGGAAGAGAAAAAGGCCAACACGTCTTCGGGGAGGAGTTGTTTACACGCAGGCGCGGCGTTCATCTTAATAACACCGGGCGCTTCTCGCCTCTAATGAGTCGCGTTTCACCGCGATCGTTAAGCAGCCGCACTTGATTTTTTTTAGCAAAAATAGATTAAATCAATATTTACTGCAACGACGACACACGCGAGGACGGAGAGGGGCTGTAACGTGAGGGAGAGGAACCCCACGTCGCCATCCATCTCCACATCTGCATGACAGCGACAAGGATTTCGCCGAGGGAATAAATGAAGTGGCGGCGAACGAACGAGGGCTCATGAACTGCACTTTAAAAGAGCTTAAAATGCAAGCGGTGAGGCGGGAGGTTCACCTGTGCCTTACCTGAGCTGTCAATCATCTAACCTATTGCATTTCATATGTTTGGGGTGTTTTTTTTCTCTTCTTTTCTAAAAGCTATTTACAGGAGGGATCTTGTCAAAGCACAAACAAACCTTTGCATAATATTACAATAATCCATTTGAATGCCGACCTTGGGAACGATAAGTGGACAGTTCTTTTTTTTCAATCAGCTCTTTCTAAAGCTTTCAGGCACATTTCACGGTCTTCCTCTACAAAAAAAAGGTACAACTCTAGTCCACGTACTCCTTCCATTGACAAACATCCCCATGATGCATTTCTCTTTTTAGCACTTTTTAAATGAACACCAGCTGAATGATTCTTAACTTTATTCGTCTTTACAGCCTCCCGTTAAGTGGTAGAAAAAAAAGAGTTTCTCAAACTATTATTTTCAACATGTTATTTATTTTTTTGGGGGGTGAGGGGTTAAACCATGTGCCGATCACGGGTAGATTTGGCATGCGAGTGCAGTTTACCTGGTTGGAGGTTTGAGCTTTTTCCTGAGGCCAAAATAGCATTTGACAGAGCTGAGTTGGATGACTTTCTCCGCTTTAGTGCCCTGCAAAAAAAAGAATCAACACAATAAAACTAAACACAACTGAACACACACCTAAATCCTTTTCTCCACAAACGCACACACAAAAAAAACCTCACATCATCATGTAACGTTTTCACTTATTTTTTTTTTTTTACAAATGAATGATCCGAATTAGCTACGTTTCTTTTAGCCATGCAGATTCTATACACTTCCCTCCCTTTGAAAACCAGGATCATTCTCCTCCAGTTGCTGCCGCCCGTTATTGTTGCCGCGCGCAGTTGTTGCCGTGGTGGCGAGTGTGCGATTCTTTTGTCAATCAGCACCACCTGAGTAAAGACACAGCCGAAGGCCACGGAGCCCACACCAAACCCGAGGAAGCGACGCGCCGAAAAATTGCATCTAAAAAAAAGCACCTATCAATAAAAAGAGTCTAAATGCGTGTTGTGGTGTGCGTGCGCGTGTGCGCGTGCGTGTGCTGGCACCTTAATTGCCTCCGCTTTACCACGTTTCACTCCGCTTTTGCTTCGCACACCAAAGAGGAACAAACGCCGGCAAACAGTCGGCGCGGCATCAAAACGCGACAATCAATCTGAATCATTACCGGCAGGCGTCTTCCTCCAGGCAACAAAGAACAAAGGACGGAGAGAACAAAGCGAACACAATCACACAAGTTTTGCCTTTGACACCTACACACACCACACCACAACACCCTCCCCTCCCCTCCTCATCCAACATAATGTGCGCTAAATACAGACCCGGCGAGAATTGCAGGGGGCAAAGAATATCAATTCATTTAAAGTAACACCTCTAATTTCCTCAGCGTTTACACAGCAATTAGCCACAACTTGATATTTAGAAACGATTTCAGCAAATGCGCGCCCCCCCCCGCCTCACCCACATCTCCATTGTTTCCCCCCGCCATTCTGCCAGAACTACCGCACCTCCATCAATTATTTACACCTTTTCACACTCTTAAGAATCGCGGAAAACAGAGAAATAGAAAAAGGCTCCCAGGGGCCCACTGGTGCTCTCTGAAGACAAAAGACAGTGAGAGAGAGAGAGCGAGAGAGAGAGAGAGAAAGAAGTCAGTCGCCGTCTCCCGCTCAGCTACGAGGGGGGACACGTTGCCAGGGAGATGAAGGGGGCGGAGCTCGGCGGCTCGGACACATTTGAGTTTCCATGACCTTTCCAATGACCCCCATATTAAAAAAAAAAAAAAAACGCAGGGAGACGGGCGCGCTTCTTACTTTGATGTCCCTGTAGAGCAGCAGCTTGTCGGCGCGTAGAACCACGTATTTCTCCTGGAACTTGGGCCCCGACAGCAGCTTGGAGGAGCCGCCGCTGAACTTCAGGTAGTCGGCTTTCATCAGGCGCCCCTGGTCTGACGTGTGTGCGAAAGACCCGATTCCAGGTTAATGAGAGAAAGAAAGCCGAGGGACTCACCGCTCCCATCGACGGGGGGGGGTGGGGGGGGGGGGGGAAGCCGTTCCCACGAACCACGCTGCGTTGACACGGTACCTTTCTCGTCACCCGCCGCCTCGTCCCAACTGAACTTCTTTATCACGAGGAAAGCAGAGCGAGGGAAATCCAGCGTGCTCCACTCCAGGACCTGTTCGAGGATTCTCTCGTTGGGGTGCAACGGCCGCTCTGTTGAAGACGAAAGCAGGAGGCCACAGGTGAGGGTGGGGGGGGGCGGGCGGGGGGGGAACACTGGTGGGGAACGGTAGCGGTCAGAAAAAGTCAGGTGTCACGGTCTCGTATCGTTCAAGAGGTGACGCGTCCTGGTTTCCTCAATAACCCAATGATGCTGCTGTTGTTCGAGGCCCATTCTCCTCACGTTATCTCCCGCGTATCAGCGCCTGATTATGAAAAACACTCATGTGCAAAATAGACCCATTATCTCTTCCTAATTGGTGAGCATGCTATCAGCCCAGAAAAAAAAGTAGATCCTTTTGTGTACCACCACCACGCCGTCTCCGAGGCCTCCGTCTCCGCGCCCCCACTTTTCACCGCCGAAGGAGGTAAAAAGAGCCACAGCGGCATAACTTATTCATAACGGTGGGCTTATCTTCTCTCTGGGATCTCTGCAGACTCAGGCCGTGGAATTAGTTCCTCATTTCCCAACAAATATTAGCCCCCCCCACCCCGATAACACTGTTTGTCTGTAGCTATCCCTTCAAAATGGCTAATCAACGCGCTTATTTATCCCGCCTCCCTCCTTTACGCCTTCAAAACAGCCCCCCCGGTTTACTCTTCCACAGACGTATCGTCTTTGAATGCATTTAGTATTCCACGCACCCTACATTTTTTGGGGTGGGGGGGTTGAAATCGTCCTCTGCAACTTTGCGAGGAAGAACCAAGACAAAACAGTGCAGCGTTAAGCGGGGGGGGGGAGGCGGCTAAGCGTCTCCGCGACTTTCGACTCAACCCCCGCCCCCACCCCACCCACGGTGTGCATGTTGATGTCCAATCATGCCGAAAAAAAAACAAAAGATGAAGGTGATTTTGTGACATGCTGCGGGTGGAGATGATTAATTTTACGCGCACGCTCGGCCGACTTCCGCGTCCCCTCAGCGAGATAAACAAAGAGCCCGTGTGATCTTTGTTTGCGTCCGGGATGAAACAGACGAGTGGCCATTGAAATGGTGATGTGGGTGAAAGAGGACGAGTACAGCGGCCTACCCACCTAACTCTCCGTGCTCGATGACTTCAAACACCGTCCAGGACTCGCCGGCGCCGAAGCCGGCGTTCCTCCCGCTCAGCGCCGACTCGGCCAGCTCGGCGGATCGCATGCCGGGGGACACCTGCGGGGGAAACACGCCGACAGCGACAGGACGGCACCGAGTCAAACTGGCCCTCTTAAACACCCCCCCATACAGTGTGCACGTGTACCTTGATCAAACAGCAGTTCTCGGGCTCTTTCTTCTCCAGGTAGACCTCGAAGATCAGGTCTCCGGCCGGAGAGAACTGTGAGCGTGCAGGACAGGGAGAGAGAGACAGAGTGAGACAGAGAGAGACAGAGTGAGACAGAGTGAGACAGAGTGAGACAGAGGGAGACAGAGGGAGACAGAGGGAGACAGAGGGACCAGTTGAATTACAAAAACAATGCAGCGGGTTTAATTGGCTCCTCCGGTGTGGCACGACTGGGAAACGAAAAAAGAGTCAGGGAAACGGCTCGTGGACGTGGTGGAAAAAGGCAAAGGTGTTTTTTTTTTTGGCGCTGGAGGCAAACTAAATCCCCGCAGCTTTGATAGAAATGCAACACAAAAAAAAACAAACAAAGAGGGTTTGTGAGAGCTGAGCGGAGACGTGCAGGTTGAACACACATCCTGGAGATGTCCTTCGGGCGTAACAAAAATTAAAAACACGGGGAGAGTTCACTGCTCTCGCATTTGGACTACGTTTTTAATCCGGTTAGCTCGCCGCGCTGACAAACGGCTGCTTTTCAGTCAATAAAATCTCACGGTGCATTGGTGCATTCAGTAAAATGCTTTATATATGTATGCACACGTTTCCAAGCTATGTGGCAGGGAAATGATTACAACAAGTGAGCCAGCACTGTTCATATTTAATACAAAGACTAAGCACACTCGTCGTTCATCTCAAATCCTTTTGAGTCCTTCGTGCAATGGGACCGGGAACACTTTGTCGAAAAGGCATTTGAGGAGCGAAAAATTAAAATACTGCAAATTGCACTAGTAATAAGTGTTGAATGTTTTTTTTGCCACCTGATGGGGAGATGTGCCAGCAACGAGACCAGAAAAGCAACCAGTGTTCTTCTCGGACATAAATAACGTAATTTCATATTCTTCACCAAAGTCCCTCCGTGGCTGCACTCGGCCGCCCGGCTGCGAACGCAGGTATTGATTTCAAAAGTGCCACTCTGGACTTTAAAAAGGCGTGACATCGCCCTGGCACCTCATTACGTCCCTGACGTGCTTATACAACTGCCTGATCTATGAAAATGAAAACAAAATAAAGTCAACCGTAAGCAAGAGGAGATGATGAATGTGACATTCTCATTGACGGAGCTCAATCTTTTCACTTTGCAAACGTGTCAAGTCGTCCCTAAAATAAGCTCAACCATTATCTCAACAGAGACTTTTTTTCCTGCACGCGGCCTCCGTGCAATTACACTAAACGCTTGTTCTTAATTAGAAAAAGTCTGATTTTTCTCCATTTTTGCACCGTGGTCGTCTCACGCTCCCTCGGAATCGTGTGCATAAACTAAACGTCCCAATTTCCCTCCCCGCCAGCTTTGTAATAGCACTTGTTTTTCCACGGAGTAACCCCGCCGACCCCCCCAGCAGCTGGCGCGTTGTAGAAGCACGCGGACAAGGTGGAGAAAAGGGAGGAGAGGGGAGGAGGGGGAGGGGGGCTCAACTTATCCAAAACCAAATGTTTTCCACCGCTGAGGCATCCAGGCAGAAAGCACCTGCTGTAAAAGGTTAACAGGAACAAAGCTCCCTCCGCTCCACTCAAATCCTTTCACTTTTGCCCCCCCCCCCCCCCCCGAGAAATTTGAGAGGCCGCGACGCACGCAGGCCGATCAATATACGCGCACACATTCAAACCCCGGCGGGGGAGGGGACGGGGGGGGGGTTCCATTTGGGTCTCGACTTACCGTGGCGTCCTTCTTCTCGTTCCAGCGGGTGATGAAACTGTTCTCGATCTCCATCTGCTGCACGCGGCTTTCATTGACCTGTTGGTACACACGCCAACAGCATCGGTTCAAAACCCCCCGACCAGAAAAAAAAAAAAAAAAAAAAGGGGGTTCAGCAAAGCTGATTTAACAAGTTTTCTTTTGGACACACAGAGAATACTTTCACAAAGCTCTGTGTGGGAATTCACATATTTTATTCCAGCTTTATCATTTTCAGAGAAGCATTTGTTGCTTTGCTGGGAGTTGGGGGGGAGGGGGAGGGGGGGGGGGAGTTGAGGGGGGGGGGGGCGTGTGTGTTCAGGCCTGATAAAGGGCCCCGTCGACGACATCCTTTAATTACCACGCGCTCGCTTCATGTCGCGGCTCGTGCGTTTTCTCGCCGCCGCCGCGGGGTCTCGGGATTGGTCGAGCCTTAATGGCCAATTTATCACGCGGGCGGCGGCGGCGGCTCGATTCTGGGAGTGAATTGGCCTCCTTTGACGTGGGAACAAGAGGGATCCCGGCATTCAGTCTGGAATTAGCGGCCGGGCGGGGGAAACGTTGACCCCACTCGACCCCGCCCATCCACTGCATTTTATTAACCTGCGTACTATAAAATAAGTAGTTCCAATAGATCATTAAAGGAAACATCTCTGACTCACACTGAAGAGTTTAACGTAGTTGCTGATGAGGTCGTGGACGACTCGGATTTCCTGCGGGGTTTGTCCCCGGGTCTGGAACAAGCGGGCGGAGAAGACGGAGGCCAGTTTTTCGCCGGGCATGTGATTCAGGTCGGAGCACTGCTGGATCCTGAAATCACGGGGGTGGGAGGGGGAACGGGGTTAGGAACCAATCATACGGCCTCTCTGTCGATCCCTCACGCCTCCGCTGCCGAGACACGGAGACAAACAAACATTAACATACTGCAGCTCATCCACTGCAATGTGTACCGTGAGCGAATGAGACCACGAGTGTGTGTGTGTGTGTGTGTGTGTGTGTGTGTGTGTGTGTGTGTGTGTGTGGGACAGGATCCAAGAGGCGACGCCTGTCGGGCTCTCTGCACCTCGGTTTGCTGACACAAGATCGTACACAAACTGCTTAATGAAACGTATTACCGGAAAGTTCTGCGCACGCACACGCACACACACACACACACAAACACACTAATGCTGACTGTTCACAATATCCAAAAAGTGAAAAGGATTGAAACTCCATCAAAAGTTTAATCGCGAGTAAACAACTTTCCCGATGTAAACTTGAGAAAAAAAAATCTGTTTTTCCCCCTCGCACAGGAAAAAAAGCTTCCTGTTGCAAAAAAACGGCCGTGCTTCTGCCGCGTGCTCACCGCTGTGCGCTTTTAATTACGAGCGACTCAATCTGTCGAATGACAAACTACACAAACCAACGGCACAAACCGCATCAGACTCAGATTCATCCGTTTCAACCCTGAAGGAGAAAATAACCAAAGACATCACATGACTTTCCCTTTCGGGGGCCACGAGCGACAGGCCGATGCCCACCCACGCCAGGTGCAGCGACCTTTCCCCAAACAGAGGTCATTAACAGGGCCCGCCCCATCAGCCAGAGGTCCAATTACAAACAGGATGCGGACGAGAGAACTCTTGCACTCGACCACATTCGTCGCTGCTTCAGAACAGGAAACTCTTACCTGTACAGATGTTGGAGGACGGCGTCGAGGGTCGACCTGTTGATCTTTGGCAAACTCTCTATGAAAGTGGAGTACTTCTTCACTCTCCGCCTCTCGTCCTCCTCATCTGGAAAAAAAACACAACAAAAAGGGGGAAGCGTTAACGCCGACGGCCCGAAAGAAACAAGGGCGTCCGTACGCCTCGCCGCGTACCCAGAGCCGACACCCAGTACGGGTAGAGCTCCTTGGTGAGCAGCGCGTCCTCCGCCTGGGACAGGAAGCTCTTCAGGGTGTCCGTCACGTCCTCCAGCTGGTGCTCCTCCCTCCTCAGCTTGACGTTGCGGGCGTCCCGCCTGAACTCCTGCAGGAGCAGCGCCACCCGGCCGGGGTCCCCCGGCCTCTGGTAAAGCCCCTCCTGACACAGACCTGCTCCAAAGAGGGACGATTACGTGGCAGCAAATGGGTTTTTTTCTCACGTAACTAAAGGCAATCCCGACTTTATAAACAGTAACATGAGCACTGTGGTACGCGGGGCTCCCTCTAGTGGTACGCCAAAGAATCACTGAAATAAATATTTAAAAAAAAAAAATTATACATTTTTTTTCTTCCTATATTTAAGCCCAGTATTACTGTTGAAACTGAAAAAATGTTACAATGGCTGACAATATTAAATATACTTTAGGAATAAAACCTCTGCCTTGTTTTTGATGAATACTTTGGCCTACTATGCTACTGTATAGTGTTGGTCATTATGGTGGTAGGGGACGGAGCGACGTCACGAGCGGCGGCGGGGGAAAGGCTCATCGTCGAGCGGCGACCCCGAGTCGGCTTTTTTCCAGTCACTCGCCGTATTGGGTGACGAAGGCGATGCAGCTGTCCACGGCGATCGGGACCCCGTTTTTGGTCAGCTGCTGGTCGCCGAGCGCTTTGCCGTCCGTGCCGGCGGCCAGCGTGATGGCCGAGTACCACAGGGCAAAGTCCGTCTTGTTGAAGCCGTGGATGTAAATAGTTCTATTCAGCACGTGGGAAAAAAGTAGGAGAAGTATAAAGTTGTTCACATATTAAGAAAAGGCCTCGCTAAGTTTGAGTGGGCGGGGCTTAAATACTGACTTACCTTCCTCCCTCCACCATCAGCAGCACTTGGATCTTGTCCTCCCCTTCTGTATGCATGGAGACCGCTGGGGGTGAAAAAAAAATGAAAAAAGTTGTGTGTAAAATACAGCCTGCAAAACTGCATACATTGGTATTCAAGAGAAAAGCTGTAATGCAGAGTAATGTGTTTAAATCTGACATTTTCAGTTGTTCCAGTCTCACTCGCTTAGAAGCTTTTCGCCGTTAAAACTCTGAGAGAAAAATACATTTGTTTCCCGTCGGCGAAAGGTCTCGGTATTCGTTTTACTCTTTTGAGTTGAGTCCATGTGAAGGCGAGATGGTTTATCGAGCTTCATGTCAAGTTGGTGGAAATGCGACCCAATGAGGCTGGGCCGAGTTTAAAAGGTGCCATTCTTTTTTGGTACAGTCGAGTCTTTTTTTTTTTTTAAAACAACATCCAATGACAATGCGAATTCTCTCTCAGAAGACCGTCGTGTATCATATCAACCAATCCGACGCGAGGCCTCTTCCTCCAGAGTCTCAGAACAAAAGGCCTGACTCTGGTAAAGCGGATAGGCCATTAAATAGTGGAAAAAGCAACACAAATAGCTGGAAAGGCTTGGTGAACACACAAATCAATTGTCGGCACTCAGAAGAAACAATTAAATCGAACAAGAGTTTTATTTGGACTGAAAAGTCCTTTGCATCTTGTGTGAAACAGCAAAAAAAAGCAATTAATCCCCAAAGTCTCTCTCGAAAAAATAATTTTTGCTTTGTGTTTTCCTTTGGCGAATTTTCAAGGGCTCATTATTTCATTGGGATCCAAACGAGGCGAGAAGAAAGCCCCAAACTTCACAGGTTCCCATTGACTGAGGAGAGGTTTATTAACGCCGTTATCAGGTAAATGCAACACACTTGTCATCGCTTTGTGAACAAACGCAGCGATCCCGCTTTCATCCCACCTTAACGGCTCAGTGGGAATTTTTCATTACCGAATATGTTTGTGTGATAAGCAACTAAGTCGGCCCGCCTTGTTCTCTTCATAATTTGCGCACCAGAGAGTTCCTCGGCGTCCTTTTTCTACAAAATCAGTGGGGTTTAAAGGGCCGGTACAAACTTTCCTGAGAGCATTTGTGTTCTTCATACTTTAACTGTGAAGCAAAATGTACATTTCCAAAAAGGAGGTCTTTTACTTACAGGACGTTTCCACACGAGGTTATTGTTATCGCAGCACTGAGCACCGCCGTGCATCTTTAACATCGAATCACACCCTCAAAATGAACTTGATTGCGGACACGCTGACATCAGAGTCCTAAAGATGGCGGACCGCGCGGCCTTACGCTGACGCCGATCTTCACTTGTAGATAATTGAGCATGAGTTAACTCTCTTTCTCCATCTCTCCATCTCGCCGTCGCCTTAAGACGAACCCGCGGGGGGAAACTGCGAGCGAATGAGCTCAAAGTCCACGTGCTTATCTCCTTTTGAAAAGGCAGAAGCTCCTGGGTGAGAAAACGGATCTGCGCTCTGTGACGGATGAATGATTATCCAACAGTACACACACACACACACCTACACACACACACACACACACTTTTTCTACTTTGGTTCTAGGTATTTGTGCAGCAGGCATCTTGACACGAGGCATCACAAAAGACATAAATCCACTCCGAGAAGCACAGCTTGGCCCCCTGGAGGCCGCTTTGAGAGGCGGCGCCCCCCCACCCCCCCCCGTTCTTCGGGGATAAACGTCTGTTTATTTACATTTTGAAAAACACAACGTTGACAAAGGTCTTCGCGACAATTGGTGCATATCAATGAAGCGGCGGGAACCATCTGCTGACGACGGGGGAAACGGTCCCACTTTATGGGGCAAGTGATCGAGAGCCGAAGTTTAGAGCTTAGTTTACCCCCCAAAAAATAAAAAAAATAAGTGAGAATAAGATTCAGAGAGCTGTTGTAACTCTGCCAGCCTGAAGTCAAAATAACAGGAACAGACTGCGTCGCACTTGCAAAAATCCTCTTGATGCAGTTTGGAGAGAAACGCCTCGGGATTTTAATTGAAAAATGTTTTTTTTTTTCTCTCCTTTATTAAATGCCTCGCTGCTTCACGGGGGGCACCTTTCATTCTGCGGAGTCACTGCGGAGAAAATAACAGTTAATCCCGTGTCACAGACTGCGATTCCTAAAGGGATCCTTTCAGAGCTCCGGAACCTACCGTCCTCTGACAACCCACCCCCCCCCTTCGGCGCTGGCGGCTCCTCGGCTGTGATGTGGTTTGAGGAAGCCGCTGCAGTTCTTTATCCCGCCCGAGGTGGCTGTGAGCCAATCAAACGGACCCGTAGATTCTCCCCCCTCCTCCTCCTCCTCCTCCTCCTCCTCCTCCTGCTGGACCGCTACACCGGGGTCATCGATCAATCCGCCAAAGCGTACCAGGACCGAGCGCTTACTGAAGAGAAACGCCTCCATCGCACAGGAGGTTTTCAAATTTGATTTGCGCTGAACACACACACACAAACACACACACACACACACACACGTATACGGAGACGCTTCCAGGCAAACAGAATTCCGCCGCAACTGCGAAAAAACCCAGCGAGAAACGTAGCAACAAGGCGTGATGCTTACTGAGCTCCTGCAGCTGTTTGAGCTGAAGGACTTCCTCCGCCGCTTCCTCGCCGCAGCTGAAGTGCAGGGCGGAGCTCTCCAGCGCGAACCAGCCCAGCCGCCAGTGGTACAGGTCGTGGCCCTCCTTGTAGTGCAGCCGGCCGATCAGCTCCGCGTCCCTCCGCCGCAGCAGCAGCCCCTCCACGTGGGGGGGGACGAAGCACTGCGAGAGGCGACAGGCCGGCCGTGTTTATTAACAAGCAGCAGCGCTTTTTTTTCTTTAAAAAAGGCGGGAAAACTTGCAGACGGTCACCTAAAGAAAACAAAGCCGTGAACAGAAAAAAAAAAAAAACAGAACTCGCTATCTGGCTCTGTGGTTGAAGTGAAAAACGTTTCCCACCACCCCCAAATGTCTGGCCGCCGTTGGCTGACTCAGAGTGAGATACGGAGGCGGGACATATGGACCAACGCGGCTCGGCCTCCCACCACCTACGACCGGGCCTCCTGGGACCAGAGGGAACAGGCCATATGTGTACGAAGGCTATTATTAAAGGGGGAGATAGTAAGGATAAGTGTGTGCGTGTGTGTGTGTGTGTGTTGTGCACAGAGTGAGTCACCTTCGTTAGCGCCTGGATCCAGTCGCGCTGCGTCTCCAGCGTCTCGGCGCCGACCACCAGGACGCGCTCCGTCCGCAGGTACAACTCGGCGGTGAACACGGCCCTGCCGGGGGGCCGGAAGGGGGGGGGGGGGGGGGGGGGGGGGGGCGGGGGACACGCGGCGCCACAAAACAAGCTGTGAACACATCACATTTTTCTATATGCGTCTAGTTTTTCTTTTAAATACACTTGCAGTGCTTTTATACACGCTTGGTTTGGATATTCCCATACAGTCGATTAATTATAGTGGAGCAGTTTTGCTCTTGTAGCCCAAACACTACCTCACTTTGGAGGTAGAGCCGGTTTGAGTGTGCGACAGTAAATCCTGGGGCCTCAGTGAAGTTTCACAGAGCGCACATGTACTGTCCCTTGTGGAGGAACTTGCTGCACAAGTTTAAACAAGCGCAGATGTATGTGTATGTATTTCGGGAGCATTTTATTATCATCACCTTAAGGCTTTCCCGCTCTGAGAAAGTCCCAATTCCCAAACCCGAATGCATCTAACCCAGTTAGCACCCAAGCCCTAACTTCTAACTGTCGGTTATATTCTGCGAGAGGAGAAGACAGTGAAGAAAGAAAAGCAATTTCCATCTGAAGGTCAGAATGAACTTTTCACAAAATATTCTTGGAGAAAGAGAAAAATCATCACCGGCGAACGCGCACGCTTCCCCTCGCATGAACTTCTTTGGAGTGGGTTTGTAATACTCACACAACTTTAGCGTACGCACGGCTTCGGAGGGGGAGGATACGGGAGGGGTGGGGGGGGGGGCGCCAGCAGTGATTCTCGCCGTCCTCTGCCACGGTGAAATCACACCGAATGCCGAGCGCTTAAACGGAAGCGACGGCTCCCTACGCCGGTGGGAGTGCGTCATCTGCATACGTTAATATTCATAAGCGGCAGCCAGTCGAGAGGTGAGGCCCGCCCCCCTTCCTCCCCCTCGCCGAGCATGCTGGGAGTGAGAGGGAGTGCGGCGGAGTTTAATCTAGCGAAACATACGGCCATTACCCGGGAAAAATAATAGCCTTCCTGGAGGCGGCGCCGTGACCTGTAGCTGCGACGCGTGCGGCGAGCTAAAAATACAAGGCACAAGTCGCTGTTGCTTTGTAGCGTCTGTGCACACAGTACCAAGGCAACCTGTCATAAGTGTGTGTGTGTGTGTGTGTGTGTGTGTGTGTGTGTGTGTGTGTCCGGCTTATAAGAAAGGTCACAGCTTTGCCGGGCAGCTGTATTTCTAATGGATGTATAAATAAAAACAAAATGCACAAATAAAAGCTTTGTTTCCCTCGTCTCTCGTTTCCCTCGTCCGCTCGCCATTGGGAGCACGCAGGGGGCGAGCGGGAAAAGGACTGAGACAGCTGTTCCTTCTCTGTGCACATGAGGAAAAGGGTGTTGTCAAAGAAACTTTTTTTAACTACGACCCGAGACGCGGAGAGGTGAATCCAGTGGGAGAAGGAAAGAAAACAGGAAACGTAGCGCTCACGTGGCTGCGTCGGCATGTGTGTCCTCGCAGCTGGTTCAACGGTCACATGTGAATGAAGATCTAATGGCGTTTGAACAGGGTTTGACTGCACAGTATCAGTTGGTGTGTGTCTGTGTGTGCGCGCGCGTGTGTGTGTGCGCGCCCTCTCATACCCGGCTCCGGTCATCGTCTCCGTGTGGCTGACGGCCAGGCTGACCACCTCCGAGACGTCCACCCTGCCGCTGGCCGCCGCGCTGCGCTCGCTCTCGTAGTAGCTCAGGGAGCCGGCCTCCAGCGTGCACCAACGGCGCGCCATGTCTGAAACGCACAACAGCACACACACGAGGCAAATGGCACGTTAACCCAGAAAATGAAGTAATGCAACGCAAGAAATGAATCAGTGCCGCCAATGTCCGCGATGGGTTTGAGTCGCCAACGGCTCCCGAAGGCCCGGCGGAACCCGGCATCCAAGGGAGGAGACAGAGAACATCGGCCTATTGAGGGAGGGAGCAGCGTGAGACGTCTCACCGTTAGAGGAACAGGAGATTTAGTTTGCGCTTTGCCTTTTTACGATCGGATTCTGTCGGCAAGCTCCATCCCAGAGAGCGGGACGGCCGGACGCCGAGCGCCGTCTTCCTTCGCGGCGCCCGTCGCAGCCAACGAGCGTGAAGTTCATGAGAACGCACCAAATTTTTTTTTTTTTTTTTTTTTTCAAAGTCGCCGTGCCATCTGCTTTTGCGTTCCGCGAACAAACACACACACGGCCCCCTGTCGCTTGTGACTCCAAAGTTTTTCCCATTGTATTTATCTCATAAATATGCTAATTGCACATTCCTTTGCCAACTGTGTGTGATGTTTCTAAAGGAAGAGATAGAGTGAAATAAAAAAATAAATAAATAAAGTGTCTACAACTGTCTGTTGAAAGAGGAAGAGGACGGGACATGCTTTGGAAAACCAGGATGTCAGTGTCGCTCTTTTATCTTTCTCTCTTTGTTTTTTCCGTCTCCGGAAAAAGAAAAAAAAAAAGAACCCCCCCACACCCTCCCAAAAAAAACCAAGCTGGACACAAACATCTGACGAAATGACTGATATCTTGTTGCTCAGTGTGACATTTAAAAAATATGTTTTTCTTCTGACCCCAGTTTGCCGGGGAAGACAAAACAGAACTCCCAATCGTTCATCTTAAAGCCGACGTGCAGGTGGCCGTCTTGCATCCGAGCGAGTGAGTGTGTGAAGGTAAGAGAGAGAGAGAGAGAGAGAGAGAGAGAGAGAGAGAGAGAGAGACAGAGAGAGACTCTGGTATTTAAAGTCATTACCAAACCAATCTGACGCACTGTCGTCTCCGTGATGGAAGATATCGCGACTTCACTTTCCCAGAAAATGTCACGTCCATCATTTCTCGGGGGGTTATTTTCTTTGTTTTGTGAAATAAAGTTTTTTTTTTTTTTTTTAACTTCCTAACGAACTGAGTGGATTTGTTTGTGCCGTCAGTCAAAAATTAGGTCAACAGCAGTTTGAAGTTGCTAGAGAACAGGTATGTAGCCTTTTCCCTGCTACATTTGAACACCGAATAAATGAAACTGTCCTTTTTGGATTTTCACATAAATAGAGGGCAAATAGTGATTGAGAATAAAAGTTTAGGAAGAAGAAGGCAAAAATGTGCAAAAAGCAGCACGGACGGCAAAGCCATTTGATTTGGTTGTACCACTTCGATCTCCGGACTGATATTACGGGTATTACATCCATGTTCCCCAGCGGAGGAATCCTAATGATTTGGAACCCCTTGACTTTTTCTTACTTTTTCGGGTGACATCTGCGTTTTGGGGTAAAATATCTTGATGATATAAAAATACAAGGAGCCCCGAGATGAATGACATCATAGGAAAGCAGGAAAATCCTGTTGCTGCTTTAACAAAACAATAATGTTTTTGTCATTTGCCTTTTCTTCTTCTAAATTACAGGATAATTTGACATGAATATCGAAATAAACCAAGGATTTGAATGTAGGATAATGTAGTGTTGGGGGCGGGGGTGTCCCACGCGTCTTAATTGCCCTAAACCATCAGAATTATGAATAGATGGCACACGTGGCATTAGGATCGCGTCTCCTTCAAATGTCGGACTCCACGCTGCACTACATTTTTAATTTCCTTCCAACTCCGAGGAGAAAAAGACCCAAAGTCCCATCATTGCTACAGTAGCCCGGGTCCCCTGGCTCTCGCCCCCCATCAGCCACTTTCTGAGGAGCTGTCCTAATATTGGCCAACACACCCAAAAGAACAGATGCCCATATAGACCGAGCAGACGGAAGGAGAGTGATTAAAGGGGGAAGGGGGGGTGGGGGGGGGGGGGGGTGCAAAAGGTGCAGAGAGACGAAAAAATGTTGGACAAATGTAATTTCAGATACGCTTATCTCTATTGGACTTGAAGTGTGAATGGATATGAAGGATTGAGATGGGGGCGGCGGATGGCACGAAAAAATAAATTTCCACCGATGCCCATCTCAAACCACATATAGCCTCGAAAGATGGGAAACATGGGGGGGGGGGGGGGCGGCGTGGATGTCATCCCGGTACAATAATGACTTCGGTGTGAATGGAAAAAGAGCCGCGAACCCCAAACTGTTATTCCGGCTGTTTTTTTCGGGACTCGTCGCTTTTCCCCCGAAACACACAGCGATGAACTGACGCCTTTTGGATCCCCTTCAACGCATTCCACCAGGAAACCGCATGCCTGTCTTCTTTGTGTGTGAGGAGGTGGGGGGGAGGACACACACACACACACACACACACACTGCGAGCTTCTACACGACACAATGGCGCTTGATTTACAATCAGGCAGCTGCGTCCGTTTGCCAGCTGTTCCTGGAACCGCCGAGCCAGCCGTTCTCCGCGGGGGGTCCCGCGAACCAAACCCGCCCGCCCGCAGACTAAAGACCGGGCGCCCCGTTGGCTGGCACTGCTCTTCACCAGAGGAGCTGCGGAACCCCCCTTTCTCTCTTCCTCTCCCCCCCTAACCTCCCCTCGGCAATTTGTCAAATTGGCCCGAGTGTGCGAGATGACCGGAGTTGATTAAACCCACCCGGCCGCCGCGGCGGCGATTTAACAGTGCGGTTGTTCGGCAAGCGAGAGAATCGCACATTCGCTTGAAAAGTTAGGACTCCTGATTGTGTCTCTCCGAACTGCCCCCCCCCCCCCAGGTTTGCCCCGACGTCCACCTGAACGCCCACCGAAAAAAAAGGCAGGCTGTGCCCACGTCCAGTGAACCGCACCTCACCTCATCCATCGCCCATCCCCCCCTCCCGCTCTCCGCCAATCTTCCGCCTACCTCGCCATCGGACTAAAATATCTGCGATGAAGACATCTGCTAGACAGCTTGTCAGGAGAGCTGGAAATGGAAATCGAGAAAGTGAAGGGATCTGAACGATCTGTCTGTGCCAGAATTACAGCCCACTTCATTACAGGGAGGAATGGACCGATATGGCACGAGATAAAGAAGAAAAAAAGAAACAACAACAAAAAACACTATCTGCAGTGTATTTTTGGGCAAAAGAAATAAAAAAAAACTGCACCACTGACTCATCTGAGCAAGAAGAGGCCCAGCGATATGAGCTGTGCAGAAGCATACAATACATCACGGCTTTCGTGCACTCGTAAAAATGTGAAAATAGGATCCAATCAATTGGACGGCCTTTGAGTTCCTGCCATTAATTACCCCTGACAGCCAATTCTTCACCAGAAACTCTATATAATATTTAGTTTACTATCAAAAACTGGACCCCGGATCAGTGATTGAGTGTTAATATGCGCTCAGATTTGTGTGCTCAATAAAAGCCGCTGACATGTCTCCGCTCTCTTCCCCCCTCTGCTCTGCACGCAATCTTTTCCGACTCCTCTTCCCTCTCTGGCAGTGGAGACTTCCTGTTAGAGGGGACGCCCAAAAAAAAAAGGCCGCAGCTGATGGGGGGTGGGGGAAGAGAGGGGGGGTGGAGACAAAAACTAATCAGAAATTAGAGGTGGCACTTCCATGCTGCCACTCACCGTTTCAGATAGCAACTCCCGAGCGTCTCTCTCGCCTCCCGGGACATCTCCCGAAACACACACACACACACACACACACACACACACACACAACTGGAATCAACTGCGAGACCCCAGAGTGGACCAAAACGGCGCTCAAGTGAACAGCTAATAGAGTGGCGCCACTCTGGGGGATAAACCAGTTCCACCGAGGCCATCGGCACAAACGGAACAGGAAGGAGTATTTTTACAACCCCCCCTCCACTCCCCCACAGACTCCCTCCCTCCCATCTGCACTCAGTCGAGGCCATTACCAAAAAAAACGGCTCCCCAAATGAACCCACGCTGGAAGCGTGCGGGCCCCTTTTGAAGTCGTCTCCAGACAAAAAAAGCTGGACGTTGCCGTGGCGGAGTGCCTCTGTTGAGCCCCGACTACCGAACGATGAATTATTAAGAACTTGCGTGTATCTATAGACCAGCTCACCATTAGCCTGCGGGGCGAAAAGGCATCCCAAAAATACCTCCCGTCACGTCGCCCTGACGGCGTTGACTTTTTAAACCCGAGGCCCCGCTGAATGTTTCAGGAGCTGCAGCTGGAGTCGAAGCCCCAATAGGGGCGGCTCTCCATAATAGATGACATAACAGGATGTTTATCAGCCCGAATATCAGAGGGCACTTATCGAAACGGGGTCCAAAACCCGGGGACGGGCGCGGCGTCTGCGAGTGGTGCAAAATGCACGACAAATGGACCCTCTGCAAAACGCACACGTGAGGTCGGCGTCCATCTGGAGCTCGGGCTCTCTCTCTCTCTCTCTCTCTCTCTCTCTCTCTCTCTCTCTCTCTCTCTCTCTCTCTCTCTCTCTCTCTCTCTCTCTCTCTCTCTCTCTCTCTCTCTCTCTCTCTCTCTCTCTCTCTCTCTCTCTCTCTCTCTCTCTCTCTCTCTCTCTCTCTCTCTCTCTCTCTCTCTCTCTCTCTCTCTCTCTCGCTCGCTCGCTCTCTCTCTCCCTCCCTTTCCGCTCGAGTTTATAGCGAAACGGACAAACCAGATTAGGTTTCTGAAAACATTGGCGGCGAGAAATAGGCAATACAGAAGCACAATCTCGGATCAGATTTGATCAGCGCTGCTTAGTTTGACAGTTTGATCGGAATTCACAGGCGGTAATTGGCCGGCCGCCTCAGGAAAGCCTCCGATTGGTTGTTTTTTTGTTTTCGGCCCGGTGGGTTTAGAAGCAAAGCAAAAGTGCTTTCTGTACTACTGTCAGGATGAGCTAATAACAATAACGAATGTTTGAGTGCTCTTGATAATCTGGCTATCTCATTCAAAACAGGCTCATTTGAAACCAATCCGATCAGATTGAGCAACGTTGCGCCGCGTTTCTCCGATCTGAGCCTTTTCTTCTGCTGCATAACCAACATAAATGACGGCCGGGCCATTATGGAATTAGGAGCCAAATTGCAATACATGTGAATTCTCCTTTGACAAATCAAATGGAAATGAATTCCACCTCTACATTTAATGAGAATTTCAATAGACACTGAGAAACCCCGCCCCCCCGTCTCCTCTAAGGGGCAATTTTCCCCAGACCCTCGGCCCCGTTCATTAGCCAGCGTGCACAACCACCGGTGAGGGCGGCTTGACGGAAATGGAGATGGATGTCTGGTAGATTCTTCCCAGCCGAGCGCCGGGGTAGCTGCAAGCTGTCAGCGTCCCCTCGGAAAACCTTTTCCTCCTCCCCCATATTTCTCCACCTTCTCCACCTTTCCCAATAACACCCCCTTCTCAAGGGGCAGCATCCAGAGCCGGGCTCCTTCTCCTAATTACCCGCGGGGGGCGGCGCGGAGAAACGCTCCAGCTGCTCGGCAGAAGTAGGGCCGCTGCGGAGCAAGAGGTGCGGCAGCGACGGCGGCAGCGACGGCGGCAGCGGCAGCGACGGCGGCGGCGGCAGCGGCATCCGAGGAGTTTTAGAGTGAAACGAAGCCTGATCAAAAGTTTAAAACTGCTTTGGATGACAAAAAAAGGGGGACAGGGGAGTGAGCATCTCTCTGGAAAAATTCCAGAGGGCTTGAACTAAAATTTTTGTCTTAAATTTGGGACCCCGGGCCTCCCGTTCACCCCGCGCAGAGCGCATTCAGGGCCGGGTCACCCCGAGGGAAGGCGTTCCGTGTGGCGAGTGCTCCCGGAGGCCCCGTCGCGGCCCCCGCGTTTTTAACGACGGTTCCATTGATCGTTCCGACGGCGCCGTTTGGTGTGCGGATCAAACGATTGGCGGTTTCGCCAGCTGACGGAAGTGACACCGATTGATCGCTCAGCGCTTAACTGGAGCCGATCTCTCTGACACGCGCGTTCAAGCCGGATCACAGACGGACTGATGGATGAATCGGCTCACCGTCTCTTCCGCGGCGGTCCAGCGAGGTCTTGGCCGGCACCGCGGAGATGTAGAGGAAGCCGTCCATGAAGAGGGAGGCGTCAGACGGGGAAGGGCTTTCCGACCACTGCTCCAGTCGGGGGAAATCTGCGAGGAAGAGGGAGGTGAAGGACATGAGCTAATGCAATAAACTATATTCCACTGCTGTGTATCATTACTTTATTTTAAAATACTCAATCAATTTGTTTTTCGTTCCTGAATGGTGGTAAATGTGTTAAATCGAGTATGCAGTCAGCCCGTACAGATGCAGAAACAACATAAATTGTTTAGATACCAGTATTGATCTCACATCTTCCTCACGGCTGTTTTCAGATTCTGACATGAATATTACCAAATGGGATTCTTTATTTACAGTTCACTATTATGCACATTGATTATTACTAAAACAGTAATGTATATTTATGCATTTTCTTTTGCATAAAGAATAAGAATTGCATAAAACATGCAACTACAGGTGTTTTCGTTCCAGCGGCACACGTACCGTTATCTGAACATTAGTTCCAGTCAGTCTTCATCTTTGTCCATTTAAATTAGGAGCTTTCCCTGTTCACTTGCCTCCTTTTCTGCTAAACTCCCTCATCTCGAGCTTTAGAGCTCCCCACATTCAACCTTATCGTTCTCAAATTCAATTAGCTTCAATTCTGTGGTTCAATTTTCTGCCGGAGCCATGGCAATATCTTACAGATTTTTATCTCCGCTACCTCCAGCTCTCTCATCAAGCAAGGTAAAAGAACTATAATTGGAACAACTTTTAATTGAAGCGACACTTCCACCCTTTCCTGACACCGTCTCGTCTCAGGGCCGCCTGCACCATTCAGCAGAGAAAAACAAATCGGCTAATTCAACTAGACCGCTTTACTCCTGAGTGCGAGAGTTGCGTATGTGTGAATTTGTGTCAAATTAATTAGCTCGGTCCACGTGCATACTTCTAAAGAGAGGGATTTTATGAAAAACCTCCATACAAATTAATAAGAAAGGCTAAAAAAGTAGCACCCAGCAAATAAGCTATCACCCATGCTCAGTCTAGTACAAATCAAATCAACACCAGCCCCATGGGGCACGATGGAGGCATTTTTATTCACTGCAGCCAAGGATCGGGAGCCAATCAGTGGCAGCATGACATAGAGCCTGGGCGACATTAGCTAGCAACATCTGTAATATGGCTTTGAATCTAACACGGACAATGTGTCCGCCAATGGCGGCATCGTAAATACACAGGAATCTGACAGAATTTAATCAGCAAACTGCAGGGATGAGAATCCAACACACGCACACAGGCACTCAGGTTGGGAGAATGTAAATAAGCCAGTGGCTTGATGCTGTATCAGTTGTAACAAGGCTCTCTCCCTCTCTCCCTCTCTGTGTGTGAGCCTTCTAAACCGTCCCTGCAGGCCCCTAAAGCTGGACTCAGTTAAGATGGGACTCTGATGTCTGTGGGGGCGGCGGTTTGACGAGTCTGGCCCGTGCTGATTGGCCCCGTCCCCAGCGAACGGATGTGACATGACAGAGTGCTCAATTAGCCATCTGGTCGCCCACGGCAACGGTGGCAAAGTGGTCCCCGACAAGCAGTGGACGGCATCGGCGTCGCGCGGACAGTCGGCGGCGGCCCCACACACACACACACACACACACACAGAGAGACAGTGGAGCGTTGTAAACGATAACACAAATGCCTGGCAAAGACAAAGCGCACGAGTCGGCTAAAGAGGAGACCAGAAGCCGACATCGCCTTTCACATGATTACAGTAAAAACATGTTTAGGCCAGAGGCCACACATGAACACAAGCCCTTTACTTTTTTCCCTCCTTTTGTTGTTGTTGTTGCCAAAAAGCACTTTACTGCAAAATTAAAACCACCTGACCTCCTGACGCTCCGTTTTTTTTGTGCAAACGCTAACAACATGAAGGTCGACACAAGAAACTGGCTGAGCCTTTTTCCGACGTTCCCGGCAGCAGCGCGGATCGGCGACCAGGGGGAAAAATGTTCTTATTTAGTGTCGCTGTCCGTGTGTGTGTGTGTGTGTGTGTGTGTGTGTGTGTGTGTGTGTGTGTGTGTGTGTGTGTGTGTGTGTGTGTGTGTGTGTGTGTGTGTGTGTGTGTGTGTGTGTGCGTGCGTGCGTGCGTGCGTGCGTGTGTGTGTGTGTGTGTGTGCGTGCGTGCGTGCGTGCGTGCGTGCGTGCGTGCGTGCGTGCGTGCGTGCGTGCGTGCGTGTGTGTGTGTTGATGTTCATATTTTTATTATCCACACAGAAAGACCCGCCGAATGCATTTTTAATGTGACATTCAGAGATTGCCAGCCGTCAGGGACGCTGGCAAAAAAACAAAAAAACACGTGCTTCCGAATCCGCGGTGTGTCATTTGAAGAGCGAGGCGGAATGATGCCAGCCGGCGGCGGCGGTGGGCTCGGCCTTTTTTTTTTTTCGCGGTGCACCGTCCCCTCCCGGGGGGGCGGAGCGAGGAGGCTCCCGTCAGCCACGAGTTACATGTCTCCTGTGGCTCTGTTTACAGTTGAGACACTTATCCAGAGATTTACGTGGTAAAGGCCGGCCGGGGGGCCCCGCTCGTCTCGTTTGGCGAGGCACACCAGTCGTTGGGGGAAGATTTCACACTGCAACCTTAAAGCCGCTGCTTTAAGCTTTTTCATGCGGCACGAATTTAAAAAAATAAGTTTTAAGGGGACAACAAAAAGCACTACTTTCTTCTAGGAAGTGCTGACTTCTAAGAACCTGCTTTAAAAGATGCAGTTAGTCAAATAAATAATTAAAAAAGTAAAAATTCAAATTAAGAGTGCGAGTTGTGAATGACTCCACAGCAGGAGGATTTGCTGTGAACCAGCCTGTGGAGAAGTGGCACCGAACCCGGATGAAAGCACAGACGCCGCCGTTCTGCGGGTGTCCGCTGTCGCATCCGCCGCCGCGATCAAACCGGAAAGTGACAGCGGGGACCGTCGGACATGAATGGTGCCAAAAGAGATTACGGCGAAACGCGTCTGACAGTGTGTGTTCGGTTCGCGATTCCACCGCAACGCCGCCTTTAACGAGTCAAACCGCATGTTATGTAACGCTCAAAGCATTTTGTCATTGTGGCTAACGACGCTCCCTCAGCCGGAACGAATGGGAATACCGTGGATATGAAAAATGAGGAAGGGACCTAAAGAGACGTACGAGAAACCACCCCAGTGGAAGCATCCGCCTGTAAGGGGTGGACCCCCCCCCCGCCGCCCCTCTGGGGCCGCGGTCGGTGCCATTTTTAATGAGATCTGGGGATGAGGATATGTAGATGAACGAGCTCCTGCAGTATCCCAGGGTGCCGCGGGGCGAGGGGCGGGACTACGAGGCCCGCAAAGGAGGAGCTAAGGCCGTTGGTGCAGACTTTCTCGCTGTCGTCACGCCACCTCGCCCGTGCTGGACCGACTGTCCCTCGGAAGCCGCCCGCGCTCTGTTTTTGTCCCAGATAATCGGCCGCCGCGACGCTCATTTCGTTTCTCCCGCTATGTTCCAACGCCGAGCCGCGCAGTCGGGACGGGGTCATGTGGGTGTTTGAATTGTTCCCAATCTCTGGCAGGCACAAGCGCTGAAAAAGTTACATTCATTTTTTTTCGTTTTTTTTTTATCTAAATTCTCTGCAAACTCTGGGGGGGGGGCTGCATGCAGAAAAAACAATGCAGGCGCCACTTTCCCACAGCTTTACGCCGTGATGCGACAATGCGTCCGGTAGCTGGAAAATGTCAAATAGGGAATTCAGACAGGGGGTTTTGTGTGCGGCTTTACGCTTTTCAGCACCACATAATGGTCCACTGTGATTCCACCAATTGTGTTTATTTTTCACAAGCAGCTCCTTAAACCTCGCTAGAAAGATGGCGGCGACACAAATTCCCACGTATGGGCCGGCCTCGTAACGCACTCTGCCAAAGGGACTTTGTGTCTGTGTGTATGGATGGAATGTTTCAGCTTATTGCAGAGAACAGAAGCCCGTTGGCTTTTGCTTCCAAACTTAATTGGATCAAACTGCGGGCGTTTGGCGGGTGGACGAGCGCCGTCGCACGCGTCACCTGACTTGATGGGCTTTGCACAGAGCTGGCCTCCAGCTCTCCGGTCCTTCCCGCTTGCACCCGTCAGTCCATTTCTGCAGGGGGCTTCTGGTCCGGCTTCACATTTGTTTGCTTGTTTGTTTGTTTTCCGTCGTCTTGTTCCAACGATGAAGCCCGACAACTTGCAGACACGTAACGAGCACATGGACTTTTTTTTTTTGCTCCCGAGCGCGAATGTCTGAGCTTGAGTCCGGCCGTCTAATGGCCGTCACCAAGGCGACCAGGTGACCCGCGCCAGCAATTAGGAGCCCCTAACGGGCTCGGCGAAGGCAAGTGTTCACAGATGCGGCGTGTACATTATGTAAAATATGGTCTCTCCCGCCTCCCCACCCCCCCCGGCCAGCCAATGACCTCGCTCGCTGCTTTCATCTAACCGCTTCCCATCACGGGCCCCAGTTTAAAAACGCTCCGATGGCGCAGACACAAGGTGGGTGATGCAAAGGAGAGTTCGGGGGTGTGGGGGGAAATAGCAGAGCCTCCGGACTTGCTGGCTTCATATTTGTGGGGCTTTCTGCCTTCATTTCAGATTCATGGCGGTGAGAAAGAAACAAAACACAACAACAACAACAACCCATGAACCTCCCACTGTGCTTTTACAAACAGCGCTGCCTGAGAGTTCCGAACATGATTGGCTCGTTACAGCAGAGAGACAATGGGCCACCTGGCTCACAGAGCTTAAAAGGGCCCTTTCACAGATCCAGGCGGACGCGGCGGCTCCTCGTCCCGGGGTCGGTCCGGGTGGAATTTATGAGCTGCTTTCTGTGGTCAGTGGACACGACCTGCGACTGGTTTCATTCTCTGTATTTAACAACTCCTGCGGTGGCCGACCGACCGACAATGGCGAGCGAGTCTTACTTCTAGAGCCAATGAGCACATCGATAGCACGCATTCAAATGCCCAGTGCCGGCCCGAGCCTCTTGGGGGCCCTAAGCAGAATTTTATTTGGCGGCCCCCCTCCCACCACGCACAGTCACCTGTGCTAGAAGATTATTGGCACAAATGTCACGCTATATTCTTATAGCGAAAATTATAAACAAATACAGTGAGGTTATAATACAAAACTATGGCTCCCTGACAAGGGGGCCCCAAGCAGCCGCTTAGTTCGCTTATGCCTTGGGCCGGCCCTGCAAATGCCCAATCAGATTTTAGGATGTTACACTGGATGTTGAAGGCATAACTCATTAACTGAAAGAGCCACAGGGTGCAGACTTTTGGCCTTGGACATGCGCGCAGCTGAATCGACATCATTTATGGGAGCGGCCAGAGCCCATTTGAGATGCTTCGGCAGAATTTTAAGGAGTTGGCATGCTATCAGCTAGCTAGCTCGCTCCCCGGCAGCCATTTACAGCAAATCAGAAGAAGAACCACTGTCCGGGTGACGAGCCGCTGCTTACCGGAGAGTTTGTTCTGGTGCAGGAACTCCATCTGCAGCTTCTGTCCCGCGCGTTGGGCCAGGAGGTACGGGGTGGAGGAGGCCGGGTCGCCGGTGGCACACATGACGTCCGCCCCGCTGAACACCAGCGCCATGGTCCGCAGCAGGTCAGGCGACACCACGGACGCGCACAGGGCCTGCACACACACACACACACACACAGGGAAACAGCTGTGAGCGTGACTATTTGTAGGAAGTTACTGCATTTTTTTTCTGGGGCTTCTTTTTAAAATCGAGTTCCCCCGTCTCTTTGCTTTCATCGGAGCGCTTGTTGCTTTTAAGAAAAATGCCACGTGGTTCTGAGCACAGGGGAAGCAGCTCGCTGTCGCAGGTTGATGGAGGACAAAGAGTCCATAAAGCGGCATATCGAGTTTAGAATTGAGTTCCCGCCCGCTGATCTCCAAAGAGAAGTTAAAATAAGATCAAGCCTTAATGCCCCCCGCGGGAATCATTACATCTCTAATCCCCGTGAAAATAAAAAGGGATATAGCAAATAGGCGCAAGATAAATGGGTCATATTAAATGTAACAAAACTGTTTCAAATTGGAAGAGGATAAATGAGGGAATAGAGGCGTAAAAAGGGAATAACAGCAGCGGAGCAGGCGTTGTACATTGTGACACGGGCAAACAGAACAACTCAATAGAAAACACATGAACGATAAAGCAGCTTTTCAGAAATAAGGGTCAAAGTCACACGACGTTTTCGAAAATACCCCCTAAACACACACGAAGCGATTGCTTTTCGTCACTTCTGCTTGATTCCAGCCGCAAGAAGAGAGACTGGTTTGCTCAGTCGAGTAGGACGGGAAGCCGACCCAAAAATAACAAATTAGGCCAAGAAACGAGTCAGCACTCACAAATAACCGTCTCGCACATTTAATGATGCACAGAAACGAGGGAGAACAGCGTCTCAGTCCTACGCTTTCCTCAACATTTACACCAAGTCTGATCACCAATTTAAAAAGCAGCGTAACGGTTTCCACTGGGTATGGGGTACTTTTTGTGATGGGAGGTTTAAATTCCCCCTTTTAAGGAAAAAGAATTGCGGACCAGACGGGATTCTGGTTCTAACCTTTTGTGCGTTATTGTGTTGCCAAATCCACAGAACAGTCAAAGTGGAGGAAAATGGCAACCTCCACATGTAATATAGGCAGACTCTCCAGCTTTAGATGAACCTGGAATATCCCCTCTGTGAAAGGAAACTAGACATGTCTGTCTCTTTGGACCTTTATATTCTCGTGTTTTCACACACCTTTCACTAATAATATTACGTGTTGAATTCTTCCTTCAACACACACCTGGAAATGTGGCGTGAGCAGCTGAGCTTTTGTTCAAACCATTTGTCGGTCTGTCTGTCTGCTTCGCGCAGTGGGAAAAAAAACGAGAAACGTCCACAGTCTTGACCGGGAGGGGTGGGGGGAGTAGTCTCCTCCCATCGGACCAGTCGATTGACGCGACATTGTGCCAAAGTGGATCAGGAGAGGAGCCGAGTGGCAAACGGCTGAGGTTTCAACGAGAAAACTTCTCCTTCCACCGCGGCGCCTCGGAAAGCCGCATCGATCCGCCCAGAACAAGGCGAGAGCCGTCCCAAAGTGAGGCCCCGTGAGGCGCAGCGTACACACACACACACACACACACACACACATACACACCTGTCAATATAACCCGCTCTCACACCCCAAGGACCCGCGAGGACATTCCAAGCACACAGATTTATGCATCACTATCCATCTGCGTCATTTCGGCAGCAATGACTCCTCTTTAAGAACAGAAGACGCCCTTATCAATAATAAAAATAAAAATAAAACATGTATTCATCCGCACTTGAAACCGGGGGTCAGGTTATGGCAAAATCGCCCCCCCAAAGCAACTCGGCCTTATTATGTATCACCTCCGGGAGTGACCTTCGGTGTCACAGCAATTACTGCGACCACGAGGGGGTTTGTGTGAGTCTGTGTGCGTCTGTAATGATGTAAGAGGGTCCTTTGACGCCTCCCTCTAGGTCACAGGGCCTGCAGAGACTACGTGGGGGTCACCGGCATGTGAGCTTCTAATGGGGAACATGGGAACCAGAGAGAGAGAGAGAGCGGCGTGAAGAAGAGGAGGGGCAAAATACCTCACCAGGAGAAGGATGCACAACAGAGACGAAGTGACACACACACACACAGGCATACATCACTTCACTTCCTTTTAATTTCCTTCCATTACTCGAATCGACACTTCAAAGCGCCGCGTCGAGTGAGCTGTGACCCCCGCGCGCCCGTAAAAAAAAAATACCGTCACATGACTTCGCAAAGGCTTGAATGTCAGCGAGGAAATTGCTCGCGTTATTGTCTTTGTTCCGGAGACGACTCCCGGAGGAATAGGTTTTATATAGCTTATGTACATACTGGTGCGACGGTAAGCGAGTGTGACGCAAAACTGGAACAACGCGTCCAATGAGATTAGACTCCGTGTCCTTGTCGGTGTTTTTTCTAGTTTACTTTAACTTTTAGTTAATAAGACAAATGAACTTCTTTTAAAGAGCGATATTATTAGCGCGCACACAAACAAACACACGCGTTGTATCAAATGCGTCGATTCCGTTTAAAAAAGGCTGGCTAGTCGGAGAGAAAGCGCACATGACCCCCCCCACACACATGCACACGCACACACACACACACGCACACACACGCGTCACCATCGCCCAAACCCTTTTAGGCGGCCACACTCTCCATGGCTGTCACACTTCATCCCCTGCAAAAAAAAAAGTCACACTTTAACAGCAAATTCACACATCCTTAGTGGTGCCGCGCACATGTTCACTCGCGTGTACACAACTTGCACACTCCAAAGTACACGTGCACGCGTTATTGCCAGCGAAGGCGCAATAAAACCGACCCAGGCGTTTCTGTTGTGGGTCCTAATCCACTTTTCCACTTAGCTAGCTGGTATATCTCTTCCTTACCTCTCCCCCCCCCCCCCCCCCCCCCTCTTTCCGCACCAGAAAACAATACACGGAGGCTGATCTGCGTAACTGCTGACGCAGGTGGAGACTTTAGAGCGTCTGTTACGCAGGAAGCAACAAAAGATTTTTTTTTTTTGTGCCTTCTTCTTTATTCTGCTTTATTCGGCAATAAAACCCCCCAAAAAACAACAGGCCTGAAAAGAGAAGTCCACCGGCTTTCTGTGATAAGAGCCCTTCAGATTCTACGGCACCTGTTCAGGCCGGTTGGATCTGGCCAATGGAGTTCGCCGCGCGCCGCGTTTCTTAGAAGCGCGGGTGGAGCAGCGGCAGCTACGCACTCATCACTCCGAACCGATGGGTTTCTGCTGCACTCCGCTTCAGTGACAAAAAAAAAAACACACGCAGTAAATAGAGACATGAGGAAAACGGGTGAGTCCCTTGCACACATCGGACGGCTCCAATGTGGACGTGAAAGGCGGCGCACCTGCCAGGTGGAGGAGCCGTTTGCACCTGGCGTCGGCGTGTGCGTTTTGGGCGATCCGATCACAAGCGGAGGGCTCTGAGCTTCATCGTTTCCACATCTGGAATCCGACACAAACAAGCCGCACAACTTGTCAATTTCGAGGATAACGTTGTGCATCTGCCGCACCAGGAGGTACCGCTTGCGCCACGTCTGCCTCTCTGCTCGATTCGCTCGCGGCGCCCACGCGGTCGGAAACGGCGCTTTGAGAGGGCGTCGACAACCAACCACGCAGGGGATGGTGGGGGTGGGGGTGGAGGGGGACGCAGTGTTACACAACGGCACCTGGTTGAGATGCTCGAGGCGGGGAAAGCCCTGCAGCACCCGGCGGTACTTCCTCTCCCGGTACTTCCTGCGGATGAAGGTGGCGCGCTGCTCCACCGAGGCGCCGCTGTGGATCTCCTCCTCCGGGGGAAGGTTGGCCGCCCAGAAGCCGTTGGCGTTCTTGTTGCCCGCCTCCAGGAAGAGCTGAGGGGGGGGTGAGGGGAACGTGATGAGTGAGGTTTGAACCCCAGAATCTTGGTTGATTTAGGTTTTATTTTAATAACAAAAAACAAACAGAAAAAGCGTGTGTGTGTGTGTGTGTGTGTGTGTGTGTGTGTGTGTGTGTGTGTGTGTGTGTGTGTGTGTGTGTGTGCGCGTGTACCTCAACCAGCTCATTGCTCCAGATGCTGCTGTCCAACTTCAAGCTGCGCACTTTGGAGATGCTCGGGCCGAGGGAGCGATGTTGCCCTGGAACGCGGAGGGGGGGGGAGGGGGGGGGGGAGACACACACGCGTGAGCTCACGGAGCCCTTTTTTTTTTTTTTTTTTTTGGACTTCGCCAGATTACACGACAAACAGGAGCGCGACCGGAAGCACCTTCCCCTTCCACCCCTCCTCCTCCTCGCAACAGACACATTTAGCCCCCTCAGCGGCCCTAATTGGAAATGAAAGCACGGATCGAGCGCCATTAATTGCTAATGGTTCATGAGTAATTCATTGTTAGCGGGTCGGCCTGTTTATTTGGGTGAACGAGGGGCTGCCGGGGGTTGCTGGTGGACAGAGACACAGCCCACATGCATAATACATGGGGGAAGAGTAAAAAAAAAAAAAAGAAAAAGGAGTGCAAGTATGTTTGAGTGCGAGTTATTGCCCCGCCGCGTGTGAAGGCGGATCGTTTTTAGATTTAGATTTTGGCAACGAGCTGGTTACGGTGGTTCTGTGCTCAGGCGGGGCGGCTGTGAGGGAAGCTGTTGGGCCCTGAGGTGTGAAAACAGACGCAGGGAGCACAGATGCTTGGAATCGTTGAAGCATTTTTTCATCTAAATGATATTATTATATTTACCCCGTAAATCACAAAGCGCTATTTGAACACTTCATCTTTATTACAATTCAGCCGCTGCTGCTGCCCTGAGACCTGATCAGGGTTTCTTTTGTATCGCTTGTCAATTCTTCGTTTAGCTGAACTCCCGCGGCCTCCGAGAGGGAGCGAGATTCTGCGGCGTTTCGCTCCGGACGCCCGCGCTGCACATCCTGCGAGCCTGGCAGCGCCGCGGGACCATTTTCACTCGTGTAAGGGTAATGAAGCTGAAAAAAGGTGTGCGCGCATGCACCACCGGTAACACGGTGAGAGCGTCACATATAAAAAAAGCCCCACGTTGTAAAATGTCTTCATCTGTCTGATGGAACAACAACAACAACAGGAGGAGGAAAAAAAAAAAAAGATTCTCGTCACAGCGGATTTAAAGAGACAAAAACACGGCACGCCGCACTCAGGTCTTCACACCCGCCCGCCTCCCATTCTAAGACTTTTACACTCACTCAACGGCGAGCTGGAAGGGAGAAAAAAAAAAAAAACGATGGCTTCTGCATTTGTGCGTCGCCACGGCAACTGTTGCCGCCAGCAGACGGGGTCAGCGAGCTGGTTCAGAGAGGCTCTGAGGCCTCCGGACGGTCGGCCGCGTTGCATCGTGGGAGAACTACACGACTCCAGTAAGTACGTATCAAAGGATATAGAGTTTGTGTGGGTTTGGGTTCAGAATACTAATTCCTTATCGGATGATGAATAGATAATACAACATTTTTTCACCTCGAATTCCCCACGATTGTTTTTAGATCAGATCCATCTGTATGTTAATATTCGTAACAAAACACAATTATATTTTTTCATAAAAAACAATTGGCCCCCTTTCAAAGCTGTACGCAAACAGCGATGCACTATCTGCCATCATTTCTTACCATTAGTATTTCTCTTTATTGTCCGTGACACGGGAGCGCTAATTAAAAGCACGGCCACTCATCGGTATTCCAAAAGGGGCCGCCGTCTAATTCAAGCCGAGCGTCCGCGGCGCAGATTCCGCCCGCCGTGTCGACAGAATGTAATATTAAAGAGCCCCTTGAATGAAATCATTTAGAGTGAGGGGGGGGGGGGGGGGGGGGGGGGGGTGAGAGGGGACGTTAGATATCTGACGCGGAGCAATTACACGGGCGGAGTCCCGGGCAGAGGAAAGGATCCGCCGGGCAAAGCTCCCACAATCCTTGTTGTCATTTCATCTAAGCCGTCCGGTATTGCCGAATAGATTAGGGAGTCCAAAAAGGCCAGATGCCGTAACCCCCTCGAGTGGCTTAGCACCGGAGAGGGGGATGGGGGGGGTTATTTCGAGAGGGAGGCTCCGGGTGAGAGGGCCCGAACCCCCCTGAACGAGGGGAACAACACGGTGGCGGGTCCCAATGGTCTCTAAAATCATTTTCGGGAGAAAAAAAAAATTAAAAAGTGAATTTGCTAACAGCGGAAACAAAGAAAAGTGCAGCGGCGCGGCACCGCGGCCCGACCGAACCGTTGCCGTGAAACCAGTTCATAAGCAACAAAGCCACACGCGATTCCCTTTGTCTCAGGGTTTCTTTCTATAATTAGAGGCACATTTTCCAGGGAAAGTTCCAAAGAAATAATAACGAAATCGTTGACCAATTAAAATGAAACGGCATCTTTGTTTGTCGTCTGGCGTCTTCTAGGACGACCGCGTGTTGGGACGCCGTGTGTCGACGTGGTGCACTGGGACAAGTGAAAAGGTTTCACCAACCATCGTTACCGGACTAATTCTCATCAATAAATAGGAATCGATGCTCTGCAATCCAGCAGGAAATTGGCAGCGAGTTACATTCACTTGCTGCGACGCGTTCAGGCTCACCTGCACACTTCTTGCAGACGACCACGCCCAGGTTGACCGACGCCCACTCCGGCCGGGGGGCGCGGCAGTCGGCGCAGCTCCGGTTGGCCTCGTTGAACCAGATCTTCTCCGCCACTTCGTAGTCGGAGAGCGTCTCGGCGATCGATTCCTGGACCGCTTCGATCCACTCCTCCTTCTCCCCTTCGGACTCGGCGGTGAAGCTGCAACAATTGATTTTTTGACATCCCGCAACCCCAACAAAAACCCCAAACTCCCCAGTTTTGGGGAGTTGCTGAGTGTGTGTGTGTGTGTGTGTGTGCGTCAGAGATAGATTTGGTGAAATTGAGAGGAGAATGGGCACAAGGGGGGCGACGGAGCAGGTAGATCAATCCGTCTCACCGTGCCCCACCAAAATCAATAAACTGCTAATGGGGGATTTTTACACGTACGTTCAAAATCCCCATTTATCTATTGACAAAGAAAATTGGCGACATATCATCTGATGGGTATTTTATATTTGATATGAACTAAATAGGCAGACAAAACACACATGCAGCAAACTGTCACAGCTCCCACACACACACTTTGCTTCGGCTACGTCAACAAAAGTAAGAAGAAGCGGGAGGGGAGGTGGGGGGAGGGTCAGAGGGAGAACTGATATGTCGAACTGTGAGAGGGGAACCGAGAACCAGAAAAGACATAAGAAATATGAGAAAGAGAGAGACCTAGCTTGATTAAAATAAAAAAAAAAAGTAGAAAAGGGACCCGTGGTCTCCATGGCAACCGGCGTAGAGCGGTTGAGACAGGGAATTGCGGTGGGAAGAGGGGTCGGGGGGTGGGGGGGGTGGGGATGTGCACCAGGCAGGTAACCCGGCCGAGATGGATCTGTTGATTGGGTTTCACAGGTCTGAGGGGACGAGCGCTGAACCACAACAACACGGCGCCTCAGTGGAGTCCAACGCCGGCGACGAGCCGGCTTTCTATTGGTTGGTAGATGTCCTCATTTCATACCTAAGGACACGCTCTCATCTGACAACGCGCAAGGAAGAGAGCTTTCTGAGTCCCGAGCGTGAGAAAGACATACAATGGTTCAATTCCTGTCAATACGAACGGTACATATGGCCGTACGAGTGGTGCTTTAGACAATTAGAAATGTCCCGTTAGGGGGAAATTCATCCGAAATCTGAAAAGAAAAAAAAAAAGGATGAAGCTGCCGATTAACGCCCTTAAACTCAAGGGCGTTAATCCGCAGCTTCATTCCGGGCAGAGGGACGGTGTTTTCCGAGGCCTCGATGTACCGGGGGGGAGGAGTCAGAGGGGGGCGCGGGGGGGACGAAAAAACAAACAAACAAACAAACAATAGAAAAGCCAAAGTGAGTCTCTGCAGCTTAAAGTGATTAGATGAGTTTCTCGCTAATCCCCACCTTGAGCAGGTAGGGGAACGCCACCAATCGATTTCATCCACACACACACACACACACGATAAAACCCTTCCAGCAATCGCCTCATCAAAACAATTCAGAAGACCCGAGCTCATTTTAATTCCGCCTGTTTTTTTTTGTTTTTTTTTTCCTCCCGTCTCCACACAAAATGGCAATTACGTCCAACGTATTAACGAACCCGCCAAACGATGGGACCATTAAGGGAGCCCGACACAAACACAATCGATCGGACGCGCAACAGACAGGTGGAGGAATGAGGGGAGGGAAGAAACGCAAAAAAAGGGGCAAAGGGAAAATTGCGACCCGGCGTACCCAAACAAACAAGCCGTGCTTTGTCCGGGCAGCTGTGACGGCTGTGTTCTAAAAAGGGGCCATTACGGCGCCAACAAGCAGCGCCGCTCATCGATCGCCCCAACCCCCTCCGGGACTGGATCCACCTAAAAAAAAAGGGGGGGGCTTCGCGCCCTAAGGAGGCGCGGCGAACGCGCTTGGAGCACCGCAGGGAGGGAGGGGGGCGATCAGCAATTACAGGACCCCCTGATCTCGGCTCGCTCCCAGGAAGCGCCAAGAGTGGCTTCCGAAAGTGCAGTCGACGGCAGGATAACGAGGAGAGTCCTCTCCGCCTCGTTAGGAGCCGAGTGTCGGCCGCGTAGCATCGACGCAACGCTCACGCCAGAAGTTGCAAAGTCGCCTTTTGCTCCGTTTACGGCGGTTTGGGGCGAAAACAAACCGGATTAAAAGCAAAAAAGACATCAAATGTCGCCCCAGTGGGCCGCGGAGAGAGTGGGCAGCAGCTGCATCCAGATGTTCGGAAAAAGCCTTCACGTTGACTCAAACTGTCCCACGCTGACGACCGCGGGAACCATTAAGTTGCTGGTGTGTCGGTGACAAACATTTGCCCGATCGTTCAGGAACTGCCGAGCTGTGAAACGGGGCTGTTGTTCGTGCGGCGAGCTTCTGCCTGAAAGGTCGCCGAAATGTCACGAGCGCATCGGTACCGTCTGCCGTCGTGACGCCAGGTAGGAATTTTATTTTTAGGTCTGTGTGACTTTGTTCTTCCGCCTCTCGGCTCATAAACGCGACGCGGGACTCTTCGACCTTCAAATCTCGTCATTAGTTTTGTTACAATTCGGTTCAAATTAATAAGAACTTTTGTTTTTCTTCTGAGGGTTTTTCTCTTTTGTTGCACCTTTTATTCCCAATGGCGGTGGAGCTGATTTCAACTATGAAATCTGTGATAGTTTTGGTCTTTGCACATTTTACCAAACAGCGGGAGGAAAGTACGGCAGACGGGCTTTAAAGTCACGGTGTTTTAAAGCCTAGAAAACAATCTGGTTTGAATTAATCCTCCGACGCGCCAGGTAAGAAGACAAAGCCCCGGTTCCTTAAATTAAAAAGTAGTAGTAGTACGATGTCAATCAGTCGGGAGGGGTTGGGGGGGGGGGGGGGGGGAGATTCCTTTCACACCACGTTCCTCTTTTACACGATGAAAAACAGCGCCGGATCAAACAGAACATTTTTCTCCCTTTCTCACTTTAAGAAAGGCGGCATCATGTATCACACCACGTTTTGGCTTTGAAAACTCTTTCTTGTTGGGGGAAGATGAGGGGGGGGGGCGTACGAGGCGGGGGGGGGGGGGGGGGGGGGGGGGCAAAAGCCACACGTACCAGAAGTTCTTGAAGGGCGTGTTTACTTCAAAGCCCCTGCGGTCCACGTCTCGGATGTTGGCTGCCGTCAGTTCCAACTCGGCGATAGCCAGGCCCGCTTTATAGTCCTGCAACACACACGCGCGCACACGCACACGCACACACACACACACACACGCACACGCACACACACACACACACACACACACACACACACACACACACACACACACACACACACAGAATTGATATTTATATTGCACAGGGTAGTTGTTTTCCCCTCAGTAGTCACGCTTTATGCTAGGCTAACCCAACTAGGCATCCATGTTTTCACCTGATTGGCGGCGAGAATCGAAGGAGCTCGTTTCCGCAGGAGGTGGGACTGTTTCCTTTGAAAAGGGTTACTTTAGGTTACGTCTGTATTCCAGGTAACCGGGAGGAGAATCCGCACAGGAACCCCCAGGAGAGCGCTTTCCTTCCATCTCCCTGACTGAGCGCTTTTCTTTGATTCAAAGATTAAAAAAGGATAATCTATGATCATTATGCGAAATGGATTTGCAGAGTGTTTTAAGCGCGAGGAAAACGTGCGATGACAGCAAAACGTTCTCCTTCGAGCGTCTCGGGAGTCCGCCGGTCGAGCGCGGCCGAATCTCGGACGCCACCATGGCGCGCGGCTCTCAGTGGGGGGGGGGCCTGGTCAACCCTTAGCCGGGTTAGCTTAGCTTAGCTCCCACCTCGGCTCGGAAGACAGCCGCGGGGGACGAGGATTGTCTTCCAAGACAGAAAGGATGAACATTAAAAGACGATTCTAAGCACCAAAAATAAGAGAAAATGCTCTGAAGGGGCCCACGGCAACGTTAGGATCAACAGTCGCCCTCATTAGACTCTTAACTTTGGATTTTGCAGTGACATCCGCGGTCCGTGCTGCCCCACGTTTCCTGCTTTTCCGCCGCGTCGTTGTGTTAGTTTTTTCCAAGAATATGACACGGAGTCATGACTGCAAGACGGACCGATAACGCACCAAACAGTCGGCTTCTCCTCGCCAATGAAGCCGTACGTGTTACAGAGAGACAGAAAGAAAGGAGGCTAGAGTGTGTGTGTGTGTGTACCTGTGTGAAACACCAGAGCGGTGCGAAAGGGAACAGGTGCCTCTGGGGAATCCAAAAGCTACCCAAGCATTCAGTCTCAATGTTTTTTTTGTTTTTTTTTCGAGGCCCATTTCAGAAAATAGGGGTTAGACGCAGAAGGCACGGTTTTCATAAGCTCCGATGCAACTCTGCATCGCACCCCCGCCCTCCTCCGCTTCACCCTCAGCACTCGCAGCGGTTTGGAGCCCACAGCTCGGAGCGGAGACAGATGAGAACAGGCAGCGAGATGGGGGGGGGGGCACCTATACGCCCACACACGCACGTACAGCCACAGCATCGAAAAAGAGCAAAAAGAGAGGAGAAAAGGTAGCAGGCCTCTAACATGTATGACACGTTGCATAACGTGGGGGGGAGGCGGAGTCCAAGGGGTCAAGTGGACGCAGGGACGCCTCAGCTGCCGTTTGTTGAAGCGTGGGCTGCGAGGGGGGGGGGGGGGGGGGGGGGGGGGGGGGGGGGGGGGGGGGGGGGGGGGGCGCGATGTCCTGCAGAATTCTCCATTCAATTAGCGACTTGACTTTCAAAGTGTCGGCCGCGTTGTGCAGATTGCAGCGCGAGGAGGAAGCCGACGAGATGTATTCGCCCGGCGGCCCGACCTGACCTTTCGCCCGCTGTGCGGGTTCCTCTCAAATCCATCGGGGAGGAGGGGGAAGGGGGGGGGGGGGGCAATGTCGTCCAAACCTTCGTTAGCCCCAATTACGTTGAACAACGCGAGCAATTATTCTTCTCCTCCCCCCCTACACTTCTGCCTACAATGACCTCGACACAGTGCGACTTGGACTATTGGGGACGTCCCACCGAGGGTCGCGAGTAATCAATCAATCAATCAACGGCGTATGACGCTCACAGACGAGAGAAAGGAGCAGGATGAGCGGTGCAAAGTGAGTTCCCGTTTCCCGCGGCCGTGTCCTAATTGAGCTAAAAGTTCCCGATGAGAGTTTCGCTTCCCTTTGCACGCCGTGGCAAAGCGGTCGCATATGCCTAACGACCCTCATCTCTCTCAGGCAGCCAATTACAGCGCAGGGTGTTCGCGGGCCGGTCCTGGCCCTCGCCACTCGTTACCCACCCCGATGTGTGCCGCCGCCTCCTGACCCCCCCTCCAATTACTTCCCCCGAGGAAGGAGGAAACGAGGGTCTGAGCGAGGGAAGGCGAGGCGCCTGAGGTTAAAAATAGCTCCGCCTAATTACAACAGCCAGGAGGCGGGCGGGAATAACGGCGCTCATGGGCAAAGGGGAGTGATGCGTGCGTGGTTTTACGCCCGTGTCACGGCGTGCTACACGTTCCCAAGAGAGGAGGAACCCGTCGGCTGAAAGAAAGAGAGCGAGAGAGAGAGAGAGAGAGAAAACCCCCCAATGAGATCTCATGAGATCACACACACTTAATGGAGACAAAAGACTTTGGGGTATTTTAAAAAGCAGCAAAAAGGGACACACGCACACGCTTGTGTGTGAACGCATGAACGTGCATTACGCATTTACGCGAGAAGAGGAGCGGGAGAAGTGAGTTCAGAGACACAGAAACACTCCCAACGTGAAGGCGGGAGGCAGGAAGACGCCGAATGAAATGAGACTGTCACAGAAAGTCTGCGAAGCGGCCCGGCGGTCTCCCCCCGGACGACGTTAATTGTTACAAAGACGATCGTGAGAGGAGCAAATGAGAGGAAGAGATTTAATTAAAGCGGAGATTAATTAAATCCTCAGTCCCTCCGTTGTTGTGCGCTCGGAAACACAGCCGCTCGTCTGGCGCGTGGAACTTTTGCAAAGCGGGGAAGAACGGGAGGGAAGGAAAAGTGGCCGATCTGCACCTTTTCGCCCCCTCTGCTTTTCGCACCATCCGACTTCCTTAAAATGACCTCGGCAGCAGCTCCATCGCGGGGGAGGGGGGGGGGGGGGGGGGGGGGGGCTGGTGGGGGCCAGGAGAGATGGTTTCGGGGGTGGTGGAAGGAGGAGCCGGGGAGGACGATGTTTCCAATAGCTCGTTCATCATGTTGGATTAAATACTCCACTCCGCTGAACTTGAAAGGAGGAGGGGGAGGGGGGGTCTGACTCCCTCTCCCTCTCCATCAACTCTCCCGGCGCTCGTTCCTCTCTGACGTGACCTCTGCACCTCCACCCTTCTGCCGCCCCTCTCTTTGTTTCTTTGATTCTCCTCCTTTCTCTCTCTCTCTCTGTCGGCTATATTCTTCTCTGAAACACTGATGTGTTTAGCGTGCACGGCAAAACAATGCAATTAATTCAGCTCAAGCGAGTGGAAACGTGCCGACACGGAGCCGTGCCACCCCCCAAAAAAGAATGTTTGTTTGCGCTAATGAGGCAAAGAATGAAAGGCAAACAACGAAACTAAATGACGGCGCGAAATGATTTCGTTTATCAATGAGATTCATTGTTTTTTTAAGTCTAAATATTCCAACCTCCGCCTTCTCAATTCTCTTCCCTTCCGGCGACGACGGCGGGAGATGAGATTTCTGCGAGCCTTTAAAAGAGTTCACGTTTCCTTCTTTGGGTCACACCAGAGCAGCAGGGGGTCTTATGAGCTGGTGTAAGACTCATCCACCAATAAAGCAAAGCCGTCAAGCCGAAAGACAAGGACCTAAAAGGGACGGCTGCATCAGCACTTCTGGATCAGCTAAAGTTACCGTTCTGCATCCAGCAACGTGTCCGTGCTGGTGGCCGCGGACCAATAGGAGGAGCCGACTTGTTCCCAAGTTCGGCCTCTCTGTGTCACAGTGGCGACTGTTCGCGAGTCGGCCCCGCCCACTCGTTCCTCTGCGCCAGCGTGGGCTCGTACCCGCCGAAAATAAAACAGAGCTGCAGCGTGTCGCAGGACCCTTGAGCATTTTCACACACACATGTATGTGTATATATTCACTTTTTTAACATTACACATCCCAGAAGATCTCCACTTCCTCCGCAAACACCCTCCCCCCCGCCTCCACCCTCATTTGCTACAAATGGGCCGCGGTTATTGGCTTGGGGGAGAAACAGGAAGTGCAGTGCGGCGCCCGGCGTACCTGTTCTGTTTTGCAGAGCCTGACTCTGCTGCCCTCCAGGGACACCAGCACTCTGCCTTTGTAGCCGCGCAGCTCCAGCGGGCCCCGCTTGCAGGCGGGGGCGGGGCGGGAGAGGCTGTCATGGCGCTTCTGGGAGCCGCAGGCGGGGGGGGGGGCGCGAGGCCGTCTGAAGCGCTTCCAGCCACTCCTGGCGCTCCCCTGCGGACGGCGGCGGAGGAGCGGGAGAGAGAGAGAAAGAGAGAGAGAGAGACAATGAGCGATCAGGGCGTCTTTCTGATCCGTTCTTCTGCTTGCTGGCGACTCCAATCTCCGCCGCACGCCGACACAGAAAATCACAGTCGAACCAGAAAAAAAAGACGAAATGGAACGCGACACGAGCGGCTCGTGGCGTCGAAGAAAAAATAAAAAAAAAGGCAAAAGAAGAATATTCCTGGCGCTTTGGAGATAAAGACGGTGGCTCACTGTGAGACTCGCAGCCCCTCCAGCGAGACGTGTCCGGGGTAATTTGAGCCAAGGACACAGTCTCATTAAAATGTATAATTAAAATATATGGCTTCTAATGAGACACAGCTCTGAGAGTCCACTCCGATGTCACACGAATGCATTTGGACGGCGAGGAGCGTCACTCCGGAGCGTGTAACTCGATCCCCTCTGCAATATGCTCTTGGTTTTTTGGAACGGCAAACAAATGAATATAAATAAATAAATAAAAAGGAAGAAGAAGTAGACGCCATCAAACCAAAGCGCTTCTACCTTGGAGCGACGCATATGCAGACATGGAAGGCTCGACAGGCCTGCAGTGCCTGGTTACGGTTGCTAAGATATGACTTGAAAAGGTTCCCCTCCCTCCCCCTCCCCCTCCCCCCCACACACACACACACACACACACACACACACACTCACTCGGTATCTTCAAGTTCCATTTGTCCTTGAACACGACAGCGCGTGTCAGACTTATTCTGAATGACCCTGGGATTACCTCACAGCGGAGCGGCTCCGGCAAGAAGCGCATCGCGGAGGCTTTTTGCAGTCAGACGCCCGGCGCTCACAAGGCCCCTCAGATATCTCCCGCCGCAACTTTTTTCAAATGGACATGAAAGACGAGACGAGGCCCGCTCCCGAGACGTCGCGCCATCAAAGCCGGCAAAGTGGATAGACAAGAGATACCAAAGGATTGTAAACACACACACACACACACACACACACACACACACACACACACACATCCAAAGCAGCGCCCACTGTGGTAACTGTTAAGACAAAAAAAAAAAGAAAAGGACGAGGCAGAAAAAATAACTTAACTGTTATTGAAACTAAGCAATTGGGAGGCAGGAGCCAATTTGAGAAGTTTAAAAACAGAAAGAAAAAAAAAAAGTTCATCATCCCCCCAAAAAACACTGGAAAGACACAGTGACAGACACCGTCTGAGATATAGAAAGTGACGGCAGCATTCGGTCACCCTGAGGCGTCACAAGCCTCCTGGTGTCAGAAAATGTATTTTTGGATGCCCATAAATTACGAGCAAACCACAGGATGGAGGACGTCACTGTTGTTTCCCAAGCAGAGGACTTTATTTCCCAACGCCCCCCCCCCCTTGTATTAAATACAAGAGAAGAACCGTCCCGGTTTTTAACCGCTTATCACCATCCGGTCACTGAAATCTAATCGGCTGTGTCGGTTAAGGAAGCACGTGGGGGTTTAATTCATTACATGATTTTCATTGTTCACCTGCGTAACACAGAGCGTTTTAAGGAGAGCGGGTTTTTTTATGCATTCCCTTCCTTCCTTCTCAGCTTGACAGCACCAACTGTGCTGCCCGCGTTACCCTCAGAGCGACCTGCTGCTGTGTCCTTGAAGCGCTCCCCCCCCGCTGAGTGACAGCGGAAGTGGAGGGGGAGGGGGGGGGGGGGGGGGGGGCGGGGGAAGGGTCTTTCTCAGGAACTTGTCAATCATTCCGCGGCCACCGTCAACCTCGCATTGCCCTAAATTGACCTCAATTAACATCGCCAACCCTCGCGACCTTCTGACCTCCCCCCCCCCCCCGCCCTTGCCACGCACGCAAGCACCCACGTCTGAGGAGAGGGCTCACACACACACACACACACACACACACACACACACACACACACACACACACACACACACCTCCTGAGCTCCCATGTAGCGAATCCGCTTCCTAGTTCCGAACTCACCTCTGGTCTGGCTAACCCCCTCAAACCCCCCCCCCCCCCTTCACACACCCCAGATTCTTATGAATTTACAAAGAGCCGGTATCAATAATGAACGGCCTCCTCCATTATTGAGCGCTCTGTACATCACGAGGCTTTAGTGTTCCATTCCCACCCCTTGCTCTCGAGTTCCATTACCTGTCCTGCGCTCACTTATTTGCCTTTTTATTTATTCAGGGTCTCTCTCTCCCCTCCCCCCCCCCCCTCTCTCCCTCTCTCCCCACCCTCTCTCCCTCTCTCTACCAGGCTGTCACTCTGAGTGGGGGGGGGGGGGGAGCCGGCGAGGCGAGAACGAGCGGTAGGAGGGTCGAGCAAGAAACTCGCGAGAGAAACCGAGCAATTTCAGCACGTGCCCACCTGCACCCATGTGATGGAGTGATGAGGGGGGGGGGGATGCTCGCACGATGGCTCTCGACCCGGGGGGAGGGAGGGGGTCGCGTTAAAGAAGCGGTGGGTTTGAGGGGGGGGGGGGGGGGGGGGGGGGGGATAAACAGAGATCGTCAAGGCAATAAAGAGGCTCAAGACTGACTTCCATTTGTTTTCCGTCATTTAAACACAAAACCCGACGTTCTCCCGGGCGTCGCGGGGCGTCAGGAGCTACGTCCTCCTCCGCCCCCCCCCCCCACCCCTCACCCCTCACCCCTCACGTCTTCCTGACTCGCTCTCCCTCCCCCCCCCGGCCTGTTCCCAAAAACCGTTTTGTCGTTATCTCAACTTATTCTCTGACAGGCCCTCTCCTCTCGTCACCTTCAACAAAACCCTGCGCGCATTCGGGGGAAGCGGGGCCGCGCCGAAGCATCACAATACAAATCATCCACATTTCTTTACACCACTAAATCCCATCTTCTCCCTTGTAGCGCATTTGTCCGTCTGCCTCCCCTCCCCCCCCAGAAAACTCCCCCCACTCCTCCCTTCTTGTCCCGACAGTTTCCCATCACTCCCGTCTTCCACCTCGCTCTCTTCTCTCCCCCCGTTGCTGCTGCTGCCGCTCTCGGCATCGCCCCCTCCCTTCCTTCCTTCCTTCCTCCCCTCCCATTTCTTCTCTCCCTGTGCCTGCCTTCCTGCTCTCGTCCCCCCCCCCCACGTCCCTCCATGTATCTCGTGCTGCCAGTACCTGAGGGAGGAGGCCACCTGCGGACCGAGTGGAGAATCAGCCGACAGCTGTGTGCACACTCTCTCCGGTGGCCTTCAATTATTCACTGGCCTCCCCCCACCCCTCACTCACTCACCCCCTTCTGCCCCCCCCACCCACTTCACTCTGCCCTTTTCATCTATGGCTGCCGTCTCTCCCCTTTTGCCTCCCTGTTGCTTCTTCACGCAGAGATTGCGTGTCTGCTCTCCCTCGCTCTGTCCATTCCTGTTATTCCCTCATTTAATCGCCGCCCTCCCGCGCTCCCTCCTCCCCCTCCCCCCCTCCCACAGCCGACGTCCTCATCTTCTACTTTCCTGTCCTGGTGCCTTTCACGCACACAGACGCCTCTTGGCGTCACTCGGCCATGTTCTCCCCCAGTGCCTCGGCCCAGCAGCTCCACACCTCCACCTCACGGAGGTGCTCCTTCTCTTCCCCTCCGTCTCCCTCTGTCCCGTGTGCTTCCCCAAAGATTGATGACTCCCTGCCACCAGGCGAATGGGCCTGTTTAAAGATGCATGAGGCCAAGTTTTATCCTCTCCCTCTCTGTCTCTCTCTCTCTCTCCCCCCCCGCCGTCTCTTCTGACGGGCACCGTCCCGGTGATCGCGGGCGGTCAGAGGCCACCTCCAAATAAGACAGCCATTCTCCCCCTCCGAGCGCTCGTCGGGACGCCCGAGTGCGATGCGCGGCGATCAGCTCGCTGACAGCGTGATAAATGACGGCGGCGAGGCGCCGCAGCTCATAAGGCGGACAAAAAGGGCCGGCGGATATCGATTTGACGCCGGGGCGAATCGACAGGGCGAGAGGGAAGAGGCGCTGTGGCGAAAACAGATGAATAAAACAAAGTTTAAAGGGCGAGTTGTCGACGACGCGGCCTCTTTTTTTAATAGACATGAAAAGGAGAGTCAACGTGAATGTTTGAAACGCAGAACGCACTCGGCCTAAAAGGAGCGTCACGAGAAAATGGATGATAACCTACAACCACTGTGTCAACGCGGCCGGACAGCGCGGCGGCCTTTCAATAGCAAAGCATTGTGGGAGCGTTTAAGAGATCGCGCTCGGCAAGGAATTCTTCTGCCGTTTGGGGAAATATGCTTTGTTGCTTTGTGAGGAGGCGGAGCCTAGCTTAGCATGAGGACAAAGAGCTGAGGGACTACAGAAAGAGAGGGGTGGAGGGGGCAAAGACAAACAAATACGACCCCTTCAAATCAAAGCGGACCTTGACCTCGGCGAGACGTACCTTCTCTTTCGGCCCGGAAGGTGAAGGTCCGCAGGGCGGTGACCACCTCGAACTTGTTGTCCCCGAGTGCCCGCACCTGTCTCACAGCACTGGCCAGGATCATGCCTTTGGAGTACATCTCCTGCGGGAGGGACGGACGGACGGAGACACGCGTCAACACGAAATCACACCGGACGGGTTTACAAACTCCAGCGGACACACGCGGTGGGCCTCGTGCATTCGAAACATGTCCCTGCATCACCCGCAATTAGCCGCTATTCGGGTGGCGTTGTTCTCATGGACGGATGTGGAATTGTGAGTGCGATGGGCGAGAAGCGTTCGGACAGGGACCCGAACACCAGAACTCCAGAACCCGTCGACGACGTCAACGCGAATAACTCAAGAGTACAGGCGAGAAACGGCCGCGATTTGGGAACAGAGGAGCAACAACACGGAGCAGAGTCAAGAGGGTGTGAGGACGCGTCATGAGACGAGCACTCCAGCTGAACACAAACTTCTCAAATATATAAAAAGAGACAGGCACGCTTGAAGGGGGATTTGGGTGAAGCACAGGAAGTGCACGTTGAGCGAAGTGGGAGCGGGCTCTGTGTGTGTGTGTGTGTGTGTGTGTGTATTGTTTCATTACCCTCCGTGTTTTCCCCCGGCAGCTCTAGCGAAGGTATCTAAATAAGGAGGGATGTTGCACTGGAGGCTTGGTGACCCTCTTTACAACCTCCCTTGACAACGGCAATTAAAGTACTGGGTCATCGTCAATATGAAAAGGAGACGGAATGAAAAAAAAAAAAAGGAAATCCAGAGTCAATATTCTCCAAATGACTTGTCGTGCTTCTAGGATGGCGCGGTGATCACAATGTGAGTACAGCAGAGAAATGCCCTTAAAGGGTCGGGGAAGAAAGCTAAGAACCAGTCAGACTGTAATGATCTTCCAATACAGTGAAGGAGGGGGGAGAGGTCGTGGGGGGGGGGGGGGGGAGTCACTGGGCTCTGCAGACGTTGCATTATTCATGTCCATAATGTCATTATCATTGCAAAGAATGAAAAAAAAAAAACAGTCTCTCTCCGTGTCGCTCTTCCTCGGGCTTGACCTGATTTTTCCTCTCCTCTTCCGTCCCGTGCGCGGGGGGGGGGGGGGGGGGGGGGGGGGGGGCAATAACTTGCGCCGATCGCCGCGCTCGAAGAGGAGGCGAGGGGAAGAGATGGAGGAGGCGAACTTGTGACTCTCTCTTGCCATCCTTAATTAAGACGGTGACCTTGCCCGCCCACCGGAGCCTATTCTTAGAGACCACACGGCCCAAAATATAGCAGCTGGCACAGTCGGTTGGTTAGTAGTTAGGGGGGGTTGAGGTACACGGGGGGGGGGGGGCGCAGAGGGACGGGAGGATAGAAATTAGGTTCATAAGAGGCCAAGGAGAGGGCCGAGAGAAAGAAAATAGCGGTGGTGAGATACAATGGAGGAACAGTGGAAGTTCATGACCGCGGGGGGAGGGGCGGGGGGGGGGCACAGAAAGGAGGAGTCAGGGAGATGGTCTCTTCTCATATTAAAGCAGGATGTGTTAACAGTGGCAAGAAGTGGCTCAACCTAATTACCGACGGCCCGCCTCCTGCGTTGCTCTCCCAAGGAGTTTCACCCCCCCCGTCTTCCCCTCCCTCCCCCTTCTCTCTCTCTCTACATTTAGATAGAAGTTATCGGAAGGTGAGGAAAGGAGTGCGTGCGTGGGTGAATGCATTAGCTTGGTAGCCGCGCGCTGCTAATTACACCCAGGAAGTGGTTAGCGGTAATTCATTCTTTTAATTCTACTTTTGGGGTCATGAAGGATCATTGTTTAATTGCGTATTGTGCATCTGTAAATATACTCGAGCGCACTCTGCCGGGGGGGGGGGGGGGGAGGGAGGGCTGAAAGAAAACGCTACAAAAAGGGGTGGACGCACACACACACACACACACACACACACACACACACACACACAGGCGTAATGTTTATGGACTAATCTTTGGAGGAAGCAATGAGGCCTCTCTTTCTCCACAACCTGACTGGTCTCCCCCCTACCCCCTCCCCCCCCCCCCCCAACTCACCCGTCCCTCCCACGCCCTGCCTCCCACGCCCTGCCTCTCGCTCCGCCCTCCCACCAATTAGCCGGCGCTGTCACTTCGCAGGGTGTCACATCAGCGTCTAACTACGTCTTCTATTTGATGGCACTTGCTGGCTGGTTTTAAAACAAATAAAAATAAAAAACCGCTAAAACTTCAGGAAACAATTAAGGCAGAGCAATTGTGCTAAAGCCTACAATAATGGAGGCAGCGTGGGGATAAAGCAGGCAGGCGGGAAAGGGGGGGGGGGGGGGGGCGTTTTCCACCAGCATGCAGTTACTGTTCTGGCACATCCAAAAGCTGACGCCGCTTTCAATGGAGGCACGAGGACACCATCTGGTGGGAACAGAGAACTGTGCTTCTTCAGTGTGGTGCGTTTACCCCAAGCAGGGGGGGGGAGGAGGATGGGAGGGGGGTCTGAGGGGGGGGCGTTATTTTTTTTCGTTTCCGTGTTTTACGGAGTTTACTATGCCGGACCGAACACGCCTGCCTTCCTCTTTTGTTTACGTTGCTCTTTCCCCCAAAAGCCCTGCAGGCCAGTGTTTAATGTCACAGCGCTTGGAATTGTGGGTAACTCCCCGAGGCAAAAAAAAAAAAAAAAAAAAAAAAAAGGAGCACGACAGAGCTCAAAGACGACGCAACGGCCGCTAACCCTTAACACCAGAGGTCTCGTGGGGGGGGGAGTTTACCCTTCCGCTGGAATTTAGTGAGGTCAACACAACTTTTTTTTTTTAATATGAGCTCCGTTCAGGGCCTTGGTCAGCTCCGGCTCCATTGTGTGCCTTTCTTGGGGGTTTGAGCGCTTTACTGCTGACGTTTAAAAGACAAAACAAAAACCCCAAAGCTATGAGTTGAACAACACTAATTTGACAGAGGCTTTGACAGAGAGAGAGCTTTGCAGCGTCAAACCGACGGACGGACCGATGCACCCAAAGACTGATCCCCGGTCCTAAAAACCTCATCTCCCTTTTGGCCTCCTACTCAGCCTCCACCTCTCCCATCCGCTCATCCTTTCATCCCTACCCCCCTCTCATCTCGCCCAGCCATGCTCCACACACACACACACACACACACACAGACAGGGACACCCCACCAGGACCCTGAAGACACCTTCCCAGCGTCCTCCCGAGTCTCAATCCCGGTGTTGACAAAATCTGCCGAAAGGGGGAGGGGGGGATTGGCACCGGCAGGAATCGGATCCGACGCGGCGGCGAGGCAGAAGTGAGACCGAGGGCCTCGCTACTCTCCCACGCCACCTGCGCTACCCCGGCGATGACATCACCGCGGCTAGAGGCCTTCACAAGCTGCGACTGCGATTAAGTGCGATTAGTTCTGTCTGAGGCTGGCAGATTCCAGAGGGCTTTTAACTACAAAAAGAGGGGTTTTTCCTCTTCTTTTTTTTTTCCAGTGGTGTTGAAAGGGGGAGAAAGGGACCGAGCATGGGAACGGCTCAGCGTCGAGGCACTTTTTACTTTTTGTGTTCGGGGGGGGGAAGTGGTGAAGGCTGGACAGTGTGACGATCGAACCACAAAACCGTGTCGGTATCAAGCCTTTTCTTGGGGGGTTGAGAGGAGTTGAGGGGGGCAGGAAAGAGCGCCGGGTGGGCTACAATTAGTAAGCGATTAACAGGTCTGCAGACAGGTGCTGCATCACTGATCGTGGTGTTGCGCAACGACGGGAAAAAGGGGGGCGCCGCAGTCGCGTTTATCGTCGATGCATCCGGCGCTCATTAGCAGGGACGTGAGGGCGGAGCGCGTGTCGGGTCAAGAAGAGCGTGATGAAAACCCGCCACAATGAGGGATTTTTAGCTGGTCCGATAAAAACGACGTGCACCCACCAGTGAAACATATTTTTTTGTTACACGGCCGTGTGTGGTTGCGTCGCTGTTGCGTGATGATGTGCTGTGAGGGCAGAGGGATGTTGCGAGCTCTGCAGGATGGAAGCCCATTTTTTGGGTGATGACTGAAAACACATCCGGAGGTGGGAGGGGAGGGGGGAAAGGGGGGGGGGGGGGGGGTGGGGATTGAATATTCAAGAGAGTCTGGATTCAGGGGATCGGGTGTGTAATCCTCACCTAACATGTGCTGTACTCTCCCGCTGAATGGGGCACGCAACGCCGAGCAAAACTTCAAACTCCGCTGTCAGACATGGGGAGAACGAAGAGGGGGTGCCGGGAGAGAGAAATGCCGAGTGCTGAAGAAAGAGAGAAGCCCCCCCCCCGCCTCTCCTCCCCCTTCGACCTCGGGAGAACTGGTCCGGTGGCAGCATCAATGTGCCGTTCCTGTACGGCTGAGCGGGCACAGAGGGCGACGCCGATGGCGATAACGAGGAGGAGGAAGGGGAGGGAGGGAGGGCGTGCGTCTCTCGCACTTACTGTACCTTGTCGTTGTTGTAGTAGGCCAGACTGAGGCCGTCGAATCTCACCCACCTCCTTTGAAAGACGCACTTCCTGCGGAGAGAAGGCGGACAGTCAATCCGTACAACTTTGCCGTCACAGCGGGAGGCGCCGATGCTAAATCGGCTCTAAACAGGTACTCATATTTCATCATTTCACTACCAGTGATTTATTAACGTAAAGAGTTGTATCAGCAGCTGTCAATTAGCATGATCGAAACAAATGGGCACTTTTAATTTGAATATGCAACAGCCACGGGCGGTTTGCCCAATCTATGCAAATGGGAGGGTGTAGGGAGAAAAAACTAAAATGATAAATAAGAGGAAAGGAAAGGAAGCAAAATGATTGATGGCCTCTGATTTGGTGGAGCAAGTTAGCGGAGAGAGAAATAAATGTCGAGCTGCCAGCAGAAAGCAGAAGCCAAACGAAGTGAAGGGCCGACATATTTAGCATCTCAATACCAGAAGGTTGTCTCCCATCTTCCTCTCCTTTCGCTGCAACTGCGTGTTATGGATGGATGTGCTGCAGGCATCCGCATCCAACGGCATTCATCAGCCTCAAACGTTTAGAAGCGACACGTCGGGGGGGGGGGGGGGGCGGGGGAATGAGGAACGAGGGGAGGGGCTGCAAAGAACCCCGCAAACAGTGGTCGGATGAAGGACCTACCCTTGGGGGGAGAGCTTGTCCAGCCAGCCCACTTTGAGCACCTGGTGTTTGGGGGCCCCGTAGAAGCAGGCGTAGGGAGAGATGTCCGGCAGGGCGGGGCCGCCGCCGCCTTCCGGGGCGTCCGCGGCCTCCGAGTAGAGCTCGCACTCCACCATCGGTGCGGCGGGACCCTCGGGGGTGGCCGGGGAGCTGCGGTTGAAGGCGCCGACGCACTTGGTCACGGCTGCGTATTCGTCTCTGTCGGGGGGGCCCGGCGGCGCGGGAGCGGGGGGGAGGTCTTCTTGCTTGGATTGCTTCCGCTCAGGCTTCTTCTTTCTGGAGGAGCAGAGATGACGGTGAGATGATTACGGTCGCAGTAAGAGGCAGAAGGGATTAGCTTAGCATGTAGCCGCGGAGCGGGACAAACGACTCGCCTGACAACACAATGTACTTTTTTTGGGATACAAAAACAAAAACAATTTTTTTAATGCTGTGTTCCAGCTACTAACTAACTAACTAACTACTAACAACAACAACACCTCAAAGCACACAGCAAATAAACAACTTATACAACAAGGAAAAAATAAATGTGAAATTGAGCAGTTGTTCTTGGCCTTTTATCGTTATTTGGATAGAGACATGCTAACCATTGCACCACGGCTTCCAGTACTTATGCTAAGCTAAGCTAATTCCCTCTGACTCTAGTGGTTGTGATCACATCTTCATCTCTTCATCTTTTCCAAAACTAGAGAAACTAGAGCTACAGCCCTTTTAAGGATGGAATGTGCTCACACGTCGGTATACCACACCTCTGTTTCTTCGGTTTCTTCTTGTCGTTGACGCCCCTGCGCGCCCCGTCTTTAGCGCCGCGGTCCTACGGAGCACGCGGGAGGTTAGCATCGGTCGAAAAGCCACATTAGCATTAATTTCCATTAACCTTCGCAGGGGATTATTCCACTCTGCCGTGACATTTAGACCTAAGAGGAAGTTTGGGGTGTGTGTGTGTGTGTGTGTGTGGCCTGTGGTTGGAAAAACTACGAATGCGTGTTGAAGATCTGAGAAACGTTGGTTCCTCTTTGGCGAGCGGGCCGCTTGTGGGAGAGTGCGCCTTGGTCTTACCGGAGTGCTTTCGGGGTTGTTGTACAGGAACAGCTCTCCGTAGGGAGCGATGAGCGTCGGGGTCCTCCGCAACGGAGCTGAAAAACAAGACACAGGCGAGGGAGGGGGGGGGGGGGGGGGGGGGGGTCAAAGGTCAGGGGTAATTTGGCATTAAAGACTCGCAGGACGCGACGTGAACCAGTGAAAAAGAAAAGAAAATCACTCAGACGTTAAAGTGCCATTTGATTAAACCGACTCATTGATCTGAATAAATGTGAAAACACTTGATCCCTGGGAGCCGTAAACTAATTACATTTCTGTTTCGGCGTGCCTATCGCTCTGCCGCGGCCTTTTCTCTCGCCCCGCAACCCGGGACTCGGTTCCCCTTCGGCGTGTCCCCTCCCGCCCCCCCGCCAAGGCCATTTCTCTCAAGTCCCGGCTGCTGCGTGGGGGGGCGGGGCGGGAAAAGGATGGAGAGCGGAGGGACTCCGTCCAGACACTATTAATCTGGAGACCCGGGGGAGGAGGTGGGCCACCCTGCGTGGGCCGCAGCCTGTCACTGTGAAAAATGACGCCGCCCTCTGCCGAGGATTGGGAGGGCCGAAAGACGCCGCTGCGGGGCAACACACACACACACACAGACAAAACGCAGACGTTAAAAGGATGGACGGCGGACGTTCTACTTCTCGCAGACTCGCATGCTTCCACATCATCGCGGAGAGGAGGGGCGAGGAGTGCGAAGCCTGAACGGGGGCGGGGGAGTATGGGGTGGGGAGGGTGGGGGGGTTTACTGCCCGGCGGCGACCATCGGTCTTCATCCGTCGGCCTCGACCTTCACGCCGCTGGCGGTTTGGGGGCCAGGACGCCGCTGTGCTCCGTTCCCTTCCTCCCTCGCCCGGTTCGGTCCGAGGCGCCAGCCGTCGTCTCCCTCGTCTTCCTCTTCATCAGCTCCTAACCAGACCCTCTCTTTCTTTCTCTGTTATTTTATTAAAGGAGGTAGAGAGGGATTCACCTTTTTTTATTCACGTTTTTTTTTTGTAAATGACGATGGCGATGACAGCGAGGGCTTATTTTGCCCGTTGGTACTTCCTGAACTAAGACGGTGTAAGCTGTGAAATATTCCAAATATAAAACATTAAAGCAGTCTGTCGTCGTATTAAATTCCCATCATCCTTTGCTGTTGTCGATTGGCACATGCATGTATGCTCCCATTTCTTCTATATTATGTAGCACTGGGAAGCTATATATATATATATCTACAGTATGCGCAGGAAGTGCATTAAACTAGACTGTGGCTTAGAAAGCAGCCCAACAAGTGCAATCTTTCATATTATTTTAGGTCTTTGTGAGCTTCTTTGAATCTGCTGAGGGGTCGATTAACATTCCGTCAGCCTCCGACGGCGAGCTAGTGCTCGAACGCTGGGAGACATCCGGATCTCATCTCGGGGCAAACTCTGTGCTGGGGTTAAAATGACACGTCAGACGAGTCTCTGCTCGCCAATGGAGCTGCCCGTGTCCCCGCTCGGGGAGCGCGGCGGCTCCCTCCTCCACCTCCTCTTCCTCCTCCTCCTCCTCCTCCTCCTCGCGTCTCTTCGCCTGCTTTGCATCCATCTCCTCCTCCTCCTCCCTCACAACCCACAGCCCTGTCTTGCCGCTCCTCTCAAGTCTCGCTCCCTGTTATTGTTCCTCCCGCAGAAAAAGTTGAGAGGGTAAAAAAAAAATAAAAAAAAAAAGAGAGAGACTGCTGCGGCACACGGAACGTTCCGTGGACGGAAGGGGAGGCCGAAAGAGCAACGTGAGGGGAGGGAGCAGGTGACGGGAAAGGGAGACAACAAAAAGGCCCACACACACACACACACACACACACACACACACACACACACACGGCGTCTCCTCAAACGAGACCCGAGGGCTCGAGCAATCCCAACCAAGACAGCGAGGGAACGGGGGGGGGGGCGGGGCTCAAAGCGTATTTGTACCGCGTGTAGTACAAGCCCGTGTGTTATTAGCAAAGTTAAAAAACTTCTAATAAAAAAAAGAAGAAAATAAAAAAAAAAAAAAAAACTTTGGCGAGCTGGCTGACAGGAATACCCAGCAGGCTCTCGCTGAGGAGGCGCAATGTGAGGGAGACGTTTCCCGTGAGAAGCGTGTGCACAGTTGAAACGGGGGCGGGCGAGAAGACACCCCCGCCCAAACCTCGCCGCGCGCTCCCCATCCTCTCCCGCGTTTCATCCGGGGCAAACAACAGCACCGCCGAATGAAATATGCACGGCACAGACGACGGAGCATCTCTGGAAAAAAAAAAAAAGAAGAAAAAAAAAGAAAAAAGATGCCGTACCTTCCGGTGTGGCCAAGTGTTCGGTGCTGGATGTTCGCGCCGGCGGCGTGCTCCTGAGGAGGACGAGAAACAGGCGAGTTAGAACCCCGGTGACACCGTTTAGAAGGAGAAGGAAAGAGGAAGGACAAAAAAAAAAAAACGCCGCAAATGCCCTTCAGAATGGAGATGTGCAAAGTCGGTTTCCCAGTTTGAAAGTTCACGGTCGGGATGGCGGCGACCAACGTACACGTAATGCGGAATTGAAAATGTAAAAGAAACCTCGGGTTCAGCGTTAATCGGAGGAAGCGCGCGAGGAGCGAAGCCGCGTTTTTCATATTCATTCGGCGTGCATTCCCCATTTCCTCCAGGTGCTTCTCGCAGCACTCCTGCAACTTCTTTGAACAGTTCTGCTCAAAGACTTTTCATCAAGTCAAACTTTGCACTCGAAGGAATAAAAGTTCAAAACTTTTGGGAGAATACCCTCCGTTGCTTTCATGCGAGCGGTAAAGCGGGACGATTGATACCGCTTTTCATCGGTGAATGTGAAGCTAGACCCCCCCCCCCCGACCCCTCTCCCCAAGCCACACCCCGCCCCCCCATTAAATTACCTCTCCGGAAGCGGCGGGGCGGCTTGTTCCGGGATTCGAGGGACGGGCCGGTTCCTCAGCCGGTAGGAGCGGGAGAGGGGCGGGCGCCTGGGAGCCGCCGCGGTGGCCTGGTAGATGCAGTTGTCCACCATGTCGCCCTGAAACACAAAACTGTCCTCTGGGAACGAGGGGCCCTCCGAGGACATGTCCCAGTCGGAGGAGATCTCGGAGACGGAGAGCGACTCGCAGCTGCTGGTGCTGCTGGCGGAGAAGGACGCGGCGGCGGCGGCGGCACCGACACAGGGTCGCTCCGGCGGCGCTCTCTGGATGTTCTGGGGATCGCGCGGGGCCGGTCGCGGAGGCGCCGGCCGGACGTCCCCGCCCTCTTGGACGTCCCCGCTCTGGGTTCCCAGCCCGGCTCCCAGAGGCAGCGTCTGACTCCCCTGCGGCTCACGGTCCCTCCCGTCCTTCGGCTGCTGCTGACATGACAAGACCCTCCTTTTATCCTTCAGGAAGACGCGCCTGGGGTGCGGCACGGGCTTCCTGCTCGCCTCCTCCTCCTCCCCCTCCTCTCCTCCCTTTTCACGGCCCCCTTCCTCGCCGCCGCTCGCCTCCTTCACCCCCAGGGCTTCCAGACTGCGGAGGACGCGCCTGCGGTGGCCCGTCGGAAACACCTTCAGCGCCAGGAGCTGCTCGTCGGTGAGGCGCTCGCAGTCTTTCAGCGCTCGATAGCCTGCGCGCTGGAAGTACGCGGCGTACTGGGACAGGCGGAGGGCAGCGAGCCACTCGGCGATCTCCTGGCTGGGCTCCGGAAGCTCCGACATGACGCTCTGGTCTCACCGCCGCATCAGGAGCACATTCAGAGGATTCAGACGCCCCGGCTTCCAACTGTTGACACAAGAAGAAGAAGAAGAAGAAGAAGAAGAAAAAGATCAAAATATGTTCTGTGACAGATCTGAATCTGAAGGTATTCAAGGGCTGAGTTTCACTTCCTTTTCATTTTGATGACATTGTCACACATCGTCAACATTTTAAGGAAATGCATTCATCAGCGAGCGTTAAATCAACCCGCTTTAGTTTGTACGGTGACAATTAAGCTACAGCCTGGGGGACGGTTAGCTTAGCTTAGCATAAAAGCAGGAAGGTAGCACCAAGTGTCTGATGATGCAGCTCATGCTCCTCCTACAACCGAACTCCACCAACAACGTTCAATGAACGTTGATGCGTGAAATAGCAGGTCACTACCAACAGCAAGAGCAAGAAAAAAAGAAACAAAACGGACTCATTGATCACGGCAAGCGGAAATATCCCACGCCCTGAATAACCGTTCCAATACACAGGTCAGACAGGTGACCTGTCCTTTACCCAAGCTGTAGCTTCACATGCAATATCAACCCCTCCCCCCCACAAACATCTGCTCTTTTAACCCTGAAAAGATGAAGGCGCGTGTGCTTTGCAGTCATCCTGACAAGCGAGCCAACGTGCCCCCAAAAAGCCAATTCTCAATTTGCAACACTCGCAGATGAAACAGCAGGAAGCAGCAAGAGCGGTGAAGAAATAGCGAGGCACGGTTACAGCGCCGGAGACTTACCTCAAGGTCCGACACTTGGAATCAAATGACACACAAAGTGGATTCCTGCAGACAGGCAGACGGACGTCGTCTCCTTTACCGGCCGAGTTTGGAAAAAAAAAATAAAGTAAAAAATAAAAAAGGTCAGAGCTTTACATCAAAACCACCGTTGGAATTTCCAGCTATTGTTATAGAAGTCTGCTCCCTCGCGCTTTCACGCCATCTCTTCAAAGTCGAGAGCTAATTAATTGTGTGGCAGAACAGTTCTCTCTCTCTCTCTCTCTATCCCACTCGCTCTCTCTGACACACACAGACACACACTCCTACACACAAACAGCCAAACTTCAAACTCACAGTTAGAGACGTCAACATCTTGCCAAGTCCACTTCTCTTTTGGGTTGCAAGCCTACGGCGCTCGGGGGACACAAAGTGTTACTTCTGCTTTCAAGTAAGCACAATCTTGCGGTTTACCCCGTGTGTTTACACTGGAGCGCTTTAAACGCACAAGCTGCTCACGGAGCAAACACGACCGGAAACCGCCGCCGCCGAGATCACTTTTTGTATTTAGTTATTTATATACACATCAAACTGGTGAGAATAAATAACCTTTTCCCCTTTAGTTACAGGACTATTTGTGGTCTGTGACCTAGTAGTTGATGGTGTTCCTGGATGCTGTGCAGAACCGTCTTATTGCGCGCTCACGTTGCACATTATCTGGAACCTGGCGTTGCGTCGTGTTGTGTTTCTTCGGTGTAAAGTCCCTGCTGGCCCCGTTTGACCTGGCCCGCTCCTCATTACGGCCTTCTGGTGGTTATCAGCCACCCCACCCACACACACACACACACACACACACACAACCTCGAGTGTTAAGGTCAAAAGGCAACTAAAAGAGAACAAGGAAGCACACACACGATTTCTAATATACAAAAGTTTTAAGATATTGTTATCTGTGCAAAACGAAATTGAGAAAGAAAGAGTGTGCGGTGCCACCAAAGGGGGTCAGCGTGGGGGCGGGGGGGGGGTTGATCCACCCACTATAAGCACACCACAGGTACGGGGCGGCAGTGAGTCATTGCATGCACGCCCATGCATGCGCAACAACACACACACACACACACACACACACGCAGGCCAACCATCTCGGGACAAAGTGCAACGTCTTGCCTCCCTTCCTGGTTTGGCGCGAAGCAACACCTGGGCACGCGGGCCGGTTTGAAGAAAACCTCCTTCTATCCGAATGACATTTAACAAACGCGTTTGTTAGAAGCCACTTGTTTCCATTGCAATGTTGACGGCAGCGAGGGTTGCACGTGCGGTGCGTGTTCGTGAATGGTTAATAAAAAAAACAAGTAAGGTTTCAACAAAAACGCCACAACAAATACAACGCAACGGGACAGGTGACACGTGTGGGTGACGCAGTTTGACTTCGTCCCCCCCGGTAAATCAGCGCGGAGCACTTCCAAAAGGACGCTCATTTAACGTTAGTTCCCTTTTGCGGCAGTAAATCGGGGCTGTTTACGTCACACGCGCGTCAGGTGGTTCACAAAAAAAAAGAAGCGGTAAAGGCTTACCTGCGGCTTAAAAAGCGAGAGGAAATCTCCGCGCACTGCTTGCTTTATTTCTTTCTTTCCTTCTTTCTTTCTTTTTTTGCATCCTTTCTTTTGGTTTTTCTTTCCGCGTGAGCGAGTTTGACCACGCCCACTCCAGCGCCTCTCCGGCCTCCTTACCTGCGTGCCTGCCCCGACAGGACGCAGCTACCTCAGACGCTCGTCATCGGCCAGCGGGGGGGCCACACGTTTGGTTTTGCTTTCCTCTCGTTGAGGAAGATTTGCATGTGACGGCTTGAATCCCCAAACACCCCCCCCCCCCCCCCCCTCCCTCCCTACCTTCGCCCCAGGCGACGCACTCAAAACGGGCAGGAATGCAGCGGGATGGAGCGACTCACGGAGGAACACAACAGCAACAACACGATTCTTCATATCGTAGAGAGTCTGTATGGTTTAAGGGCTGTTCTGCCTTTACGGGACCCACAAAGGCATCCATGACAAATACAACTCAAGTTCAAGTTGCATTGTCAGTCCAGTCGTCGGAAAAAAGTTTAGATGGCACCATTTCTGTGCGGAGGGGCTTAGTTACTGTGAGCTTCAAGACAACCAGCATGTTTAAACTCCACTAATACACCTTTTATTTTTGTTTTAACTTGAACATATAAAAAAAACGTATGTCTGTCTTTGCCGTTGGATGGAGACTCCCTTCTTTAAAGAGTCAGCAGTGATTCAATAAGTAACAAAGGACACAGCTTCGGCCACACGATGGCGACAAAGCAACTTCCAGGCCGCTCACTTTACTGTGCTTCACTTGAGCATTTTTTTTTTTTTAATTGACATGTATTATTGAATTTATAAAATACAACGCAACGTGTTAGTGGCCACAAACTATATTACTGTATATATTGAGACTAACAGAATAATTACTTTTTTATTAACTTCTCAGGACAGGACTGTTGTGAACTCAAGGACCTGGTGTCTTTCCCCGGCTGGACGAGCAGTGGAAGGAGCGACGGGCGAATAGAAGAGAGGGACGAGGGGTCTGGAGGACAGCACTGTGTCTTCTTTTGAGTCTTTTGCTGTGTGGCTTGTCAACCCCCCCTCTTGCCCCCTCTTGCCCTCCAGTCACGCCTCCAGGGGTCGTCCCGGCAACATGTTTTTACCGCTGGCAGCCACATAAATAAGCCATTGGCTCCTGTAAACTAGGAACGCTGTACTCGGCAAGACTCGGTGCCGAGGACACGGCGCACCAGGGTTGGCCGTGGATCTTTGCTGAGCATTTCATATTGTTCGTCTCGTTAATTGATTTTTCATGGTGGATTTCAATCAGCCCCATCATTGACCGGCGTTGACGTCTATCCCTCGATGGACGGCGCCCAGTCTCTCCACGGCAGGAGGAGCGAAAGCAGCCTCCTCGACGCTTTGACCGAGACTCTTTGGCGGCTCCGAGTTGTCGGGAGACGCGCGGCTGGACAGCCGTGCAAGGAAGGGACGCCCCGTGCCACGGGAGGCGAGGGGGACACGCAGGAGAGGAGAGGACATTCCGACAGAGAGCGGGAGGAAGGAGAGTGCCAGCGGAGGGTCCTGGGAGTGTTGAGGGAGCTGAGCGTTCTGCATGCGGAGCGAGTGGCCGCGTGGAGAGGAGTCCTCAGAGGAGGGGCCCGTGATCAGCAACATCCGCCCACAACAGGTACAACTGGACCCCAATCGGACCCTCCAATGTCTTTCTCAGCCTTATCTGGCTTGTCTAGAAGGATCTAAAAGTCTCTCCGAACCGTTGAGTTGTGTGCAACGTCTTTGACGTTTGGTTTTCTCCCCCCGTGACAGAGTTCACCGTCGCACCTCGTTCACACGCCTTCAGCGACACTTTCCTGAGCGTGGAGAAGAACGTGGACGACATCGTGGACACGATGAACGCGACCCTGGCCCAGCTGGACCGAGAAATCCTCAGGTCGCGTGCGGCGGCGGAGGCCTCGACTGTCCATCCGAAAGAACCGCAGCGGCCCGAAGACGACGACGACGACGACGTCGGTCCGGACTCCGAGGGGGAGCGGGGCGATGGAGGGGGAGACGAAACGCAACGGGCGTCCGGATCAGGAGTCGCCGGGTCCGTCCGCTGCGACGCGAAAGAGACGGGGGGAGACGGACCGGTCGAAGGTCAAGGGGAAGAGAGCGAGGACGGCCGTTTCTCTCCAGAGGGAGACCGATTTTCCGGAGGAGAGGGAAAAGGACGCAAATAGGGTAAACAAGGAATGGATCAAAGTCGGGTAAGTCTTGAAATATTTGAACATTTCATTGTACTCAAGGTGTTTTCCTTTTTATGTGTGTGTGTGTGTGTGTGTGTGTGTGCGTGCAGAGAGGGCGAAAGAGCCTGGGAGAAGCAGATATAGAAATGTGGAAATATGGTTGCTCCAGCATTTCAGAATGATTTAAGAAGGTTGCGATTTCTTTTGTTTACTTCATGATGATGTTTCCTCAATGAATCAAAGATGAGATTTAAAAGGTGTTCAACATCTGTCCGTCCCGAGCTCCAGGTCCAGTGTCTGTTTAAATGCTTTGGACTTGATTTCCAGGCTCACCGGCGAACAGGAGGGGACGTACTCCGACGTGCCCGACGCGTTCTTCATCCGCGCGCCCAAAGGCGTCGCCGGAGTCCTGAGGTGCGAGGCGGCCGACGCCCTGAGCTGCCTGATGGTGACCGGCTCGGAGGAGCTGGTCAGCCGGGTGGTCAGGGTCAAAGTTCACGACGGAGCGGACGTCCACTTCCCCGTGACGATCGGTGTGCCTTTCTGCCCGCGTTACCGCGGCAACTACAGGGACGTGGCCGTGAAGATAGTCGACGGGGAGCGGAGGGCCAGCTACGTCACTCCTGTGACCACAGAGGGGACGTATGGAGGGCACAGGGTAAAGGTTTTTACTTTATTTATTATTAATATTAGTGTCTAACGTGCCAACAGCGGAAACAGTTTTATTTATAGGCATATTTGTAAGTGTGGAACTTCTCAAATTTGGTTCCACCGCAAGTAACATTCCACATTTTATACAAATTGGATATGATTTCTTGAACGTTTCATTTGGCTTCGTCTGTCAAGGCCGGTGCATGCAGGCAGAGGCAGGACTCTAACGGAAAAAATACTTTAATGGTCCACTTCAAAACTCAAAATTCCAAAATCCAAACTTCCGAAAGACCGGGGGAAGGAAAACCACAGACGAGACGGGGACCAGAGACTAACAAGACACAAGGTTACGCACATGACATGACAAGAACTGACACAAACGCCACGCAGACTCTCGACGAGTACAAAACCGCAGCCACAATATTCACATTCAATGACGCCACAAAAGGACAAGAGACGGACATGGCTTAAGTCCACAGGGGAGGCGCAGGTGATTGGACAGCGGTGGCAAAGGCAGGAAGTGAAGTTACCCCAGGGACACGAGAGACGTGACATTACAAAATAAAACAGGACATGAACCCAAACCGTGACACCGTCAATATCACCCTTTATGTTAAAAATGCTAACCTTTATGACCGTTTGCGAAAGGCATTGTTCAATAATCATCTGAATCAAAAATGGTTCTGTGTAGATCGAGCTTCCCGTATGGTTTATTTCTTCTTAAACAGGTGCCAACAAAGAGCCTCGCGATGCACCTTTGGCGAGGTTAAGACTTTACATTTACAATTATCAACTGAAACACACGGCGCTCCGTCTGAGAGAAGCAAAACCAGTTCCTCTTCACCGCTTTCATCTCTGCAAAGATGTTTTTGTACAGCAAATCTACAGCAACAGCTGGACCCGCTGAGCTTGTAGCCAGAATGTTATTTTTCTCTTCATAAATAACTCACGCACTTCTTCAAAATTGGTTGATTTGACGAACACGTTCCGTGCGTTGTCTGTTGTCAGGGCTCGTTTGCCGAGGTGAAGGTCTACTCGCTGGGCCTTTTTGCAGTGGTTTCCTGTTTAAAAAAGGAAATCTTCACAGTTCCCACGAAGGGTCTGTCACTCAAGCTGACCGCCGACAACCGGATCTGCCTGAACTACCAGCCGGGATCCTTCGCCGCCCCGGTGATGGCACAGGCCGTGGTACGGAGATTAGGCATCCATCCACGGGTTGTGGGTAAAAAAAAAAAATTAAATAAAAATAAAAAAGCCTTTAAAACCCCAATTGTACGTGACAGAAATTGAAATGAGATTTTTTTTTTTTTTTTTAAATCCGAGTCGCGAGAAGAGAAGCAGACGAGCTTATAACTCGCTGCGACTTTTTTCGCAGAAGCGGAAGAACGAACATCTGCTGCCGACGTTTCATTTGACTCCCGCTGTTAACTAACTCCACTCCAGCAGTTTGCTGCTTGATCTCCAGTCAGAAAAACAGCTACAAAAAGCAGGATAAATATCTCGCACAGCATCCCCCGTCCAACCAGCTGCTGCCTCGATCTCCCATCAGATCCAACCGCTGGATGCCGTCCTGCCTGGCGGCCGTCAAGTCCCGCGGCGACGCCGCCTACCACTCGGTGGCGTCCACGAGCCCGCTGCTCCACCTCGCCCACCCCGTCCTCCCGGCCCCTCAGAAGACCCCTGGGGCTCACCCTGCCCTGCGGGCCCCCGAACCCCGAAAAGAAGAGGGCCGCTGGGGGCCGAGAGGAGGAGCCGGAGCACCGGGCCCGTCCCGCCGCCCGGGGTGCTCCCTCGCCGCGGGGTCAATCCGCCCGCCACGGCAGGAGGTGAGCGGAGTGAGGCCTCTTCGCACGTTCGCAGGGTTTTTTTTTTAATCTGTTTTCGTCTTTGGACGTGTCTCTTAAGGGCCCCGGGGGCCTCTGTGACGTCGAAGGAGCTGTCCGGCGAGCTGCTGAGCGTCCTGGGCTCGAGGGACCAGCAGTGGAGCGTCCTGGACGGAGTCGCGGTCCGGAGCCAGCAGAACGGACTGGTGTCCTTCGAGCTGACGGAGAACTTTGACAGGTTGGCAGAAAAATGAAACAAAAACCAAACCAACGGAGATACTCGATCGAAGGGATTTAAAGCACTGAACAGAAACGCACATTGCAAGGCTGATGCATGCACGAAATGCACAGTGGTGTTCTTTTTACGACAGTAGTAAAATTACAACGCAAGATTAGGAGCAATTGCAGGGAGGCCAAAGCAAAGGTCATTTGGTTTTCTTGTCTCGTTAAGCCTCACAGGATGCAGCACAGCATCATCTGTGCTGCATCCTGTGCAGATTCGTACAACAGTGCATGAAAAGACGGCCTTTTTTGGAGTTGGAATAAAAAGGGTATTTCAGCAGTAGAGGGCAGTCACATGCATGTGTTCATGCTTTCCTCCTGGAACTGCACTTTGAAACTTTAAAATACTGTAAAATCGTGGATCCTTACTTACGGAGAATGGAAACTTAAGGGGTTTGATGTGTGTGGCTAAAAAGACGAACCATGCTAATGTTTGCTAAGAGCAAAATTATACTTATAGTCTTATTTTTAGTGCGTGCAGCAGTTTTGCTTTTTTCCTGTTTGTGTTAGTGGCTGATGTGCAATTCATAAAACGCCCCTACTGATCTCACACAAAATGACAAAGAGACAAGAACCGAAAAGCAAAAAGTAAAGCAGTGCTGGAGTGGATTTTTTAATACAAGTCATAACTATTGATAATCCCCTTAACTGCTGATTTGGAAGAAAAGCTCGTCTTTGGAAGGAGTTTTTTTTTTTGCCTTGTTTGATCGAGGGTGAAACAAAGGAATTTTGGATTGAACGCCTTTCACTTAAAACACCTGTCGACTGATAAGAGGCTACAATTAACCAGATTTAAGAGTGAGCTTTTCTTTACAAAAAAGGACTCAAGAAAAGGCAGCGCCGATAAAAGGGAGTAAAGCTTTGAATTCCAAGCTTCAGCACTCAGGGGCGCGGTACAAACGGTATTAAAAGTCCCAGATAATAATAGGAAAGAAAAGGTTTCCAGATTGAATTGTGAATACATTAGACCCTGTTGTAAGTTCCCATGTAGGCTGTCATTATTTCTCTCATGCGCTTTAGTTCCCTTATCTAAAGCAGCTTCCCCAGGGAGTAATACATGTGCAGTAGGTAATAGGAATTCTTCATCTCAACCTGAAGTGCATTAAGCCTGTACCCCCTCGCCCCCCGCCCCCGATAACGGACCCATCTCTCCCCTGTGTTCATCCAACCCCGGCGCCTCCCAGGCTGCTGGCGGTGCGCCTCCTCTCCCCGCTGCGGCCCTGCCGCCTCGCCCGCCTGGCAGAGGAGCTTGAGGAGTCTGCCCGCTGCCACGCCGTCACCGTCGTCCTCCGGCGGCGGCGCGACGAGCCCCGCGCCGTCCTGGCGGCCGCCCTGCCCAGCAGGGAGCTGGGCTGGGAGCTGTCCAGGCTGCGGGCCCGGGGCTACGGCGGCCTCTCGCAGGCCGCGACGGAGATCTCCATGTGCGAAGGCGACCAGCTTCTCCTCCGTTTCGGCGGCAACATCGCCTCCGAGGGTGGGGGTGACTAGAAGCCATTTGATGACCTCGGATCAGTCGGCGGAAATGATGAGATCCGTTTGTTTTCCCCTCACAGCCGGTGTTCATAGCGACCGGCGCGACCTCCCGCTCGAGCGGATCTCCTTCCACTACCAGCAGAGGACTCACCTGGTGGTGCGTCTGACCGAAGTGGACCCGTTCGGCAACCGCAGCTCGCCCCACTACAAGGGCACGGCGCTGTTCTACAAGGTCACCAGAGGTCAGCTGCAGTGGCGAGCGGACGGGCCGGTCCCGATGGACCCCAAGCTCCTCGGGGACCCCGTGTGCGAGCTGCCGCTGACCTTGCCGAAGGTGCTTTGACGCATCTGAGCGACCAGCCGGGTCACGTTTAGGGTTGACGTACGAAGATATTCTGACGCGTTGCTCTGTTTCCTCCCAGAGAGAGAGGACCGTCCATCGGCCCGTCGCAGTCGGGGTGAAGCCGTGCGGGGAGACGGCCGGGTTGCGTGCCCGCCCGGACACCCTGTCCGACCCGCTGCTCCTCTGGCTGTCCGGGGAGCTATCGGAGGAGGAGGTGGCGCTGCTGGTGCTCTCCCTGCGTCTCCGGCGGAGCGCCGCTCAGCTGGCGAAGCTCCGTTCCGGTGACAGCCTGCCCGCCCAGGCCTTCCGGGTCCTGACCGCGTGGAGGAGGGCGCTGCCCGCCGCCGGCCGCCGCCCCAAGGCCGCTCAGCTCGCCCGCTGCTTGGCCAAGAGCGGCAGGCCGGACCTGGCCAGGGAGCTGCTGCTGCGGCAGGACGCACACGCCGGCCCGGCGTCCCCGACGCTAGAGTAGAGAGCTGCATGGTTTTCAAATTGCTGCGGTTGCAGTGTTTGGTTTGCACCACAAGGGGTCAGCGTTGAACTGTGAGATTGGGTGAGGCTCATGAGCCGACCCTGAAGACTTCCAAATAAATCTGTATGGGGCGTCTGGTTTTCTGCTCCATTGTCTCATGACCGCTTATTGTTTTTCTTTTGACCCCTTGGAGGGCCCCGAACCATAGGCTGTTAACCAGCAGAGTTTAGTGATGTTTTATTGTGATACATTAGAAACATCTCTATATTTAGTTTAGTCATTAACAAGGGACATCTCATGTAATGTGTTATAATGCAATAGATCTCTGTCTAGACTAGAGACACAAGCGTGTTAAATAATCTTATATAGTCTCATGTCCAATGTTGATGTATATAAAGATTCCTAAACTGTCAGCTACCACTGTTGCCGACTCATACTATTCTCAGGACACATTGTTACGTTTACACTGAATTCATTCACAGCAAGCTTTGTCTCCACAGACCGGTTTGGGATTCAGACGCGCCGTCGCTCCGTGTAAACAAGCGCTGACCTCTCTGACCTCTTCTTAGCTCCCTGTCATCTTTAAGGCTCGACAGCGTCGGTCGGTGGTTACTTCTTCAGCATAATAAAAGTGCATTGTTTTGATACAAGTTGGAAAAACGTGACACATATAGAGGCGTGATTTGTGTTTCCTCCGAGTGTGCCTTTAAAGTAACAAACCAAGTTATGCAAATAAAGCCTCTGTATGTGTGCAAACTTAATAAATAATAAAAATAACACACCTTGAGTTCCATTTAGTCATCTTACAACAACATTACCATTAAACAGAGTTTTCCTAGTAATTTAACAGTAATTTAACAGTAAATTAACAGAAAATGACTGAGCACTGTGGTCTTTGTTATTGATTATTCGCAAAGGTGACGTCGCTGTGACTTCATCAGAAATATAGTTTAAGTGTCCGGCAGAAATAGAAAAATGTATTTGTGTATAAATGTTTTAGAACATCCGCCAGGGTTTTTCTTTTCATCGGTCGTCAGAGGCTCCGGCTCCAGCTGTGTGACATTCTGCAGGCCCCGAGCTGAAGGGGGGGAGGGGGGGGTAATAATAGATGCCATGGTTCCAGATAGCGGGTAGGGGACTCCCTGTGGAGACCACCCAGTGGGTGGGGAGAGGGGGGTGGGGGGGGGGGCGCGGTTAATGAAGTATGAGATGGTAACAGGTGGAGCTGATGCATTAAACACGATAATGGCCCATTTTTCCTTTTCCTTTCTCGCCCGTCCATTGTTCCTCTGCGCACACATTGCCCTCATCTTTACAGCCCCTCATCGACCCCGCCCGGCTCCTCCTCCGTTGCCTTCGGTGAGGACACGTGTGGCATCACTAGCAGGGGGGTTTGTGCCTTTAGTGTGGGGGGGGGGGGGATCATACAAACACACGCAGTGCCAGAGATAAATGTCACGGAGGGGTCTCCCACAGCGCTAAGAAGAAACACTTTTGCCTCCTTTTTGTCTCCCTTCGCCGCCCTCTCTACATTATTGAAAAGGCCCACGCGGCAAGGCACTCTGGGAGTTTGAGCCCGTCGCGTCTGCGTCCAGCGGCGGGGGAGAATACGGAAGGCTGAACCTGAACAAAGGCTCACCTGGCTTCCTCATTGGGCTTCGTCGTCTTCGTCTTGCTCCCGGAAGGTTTTTTTTTGCTGCCGTCGTCGTCCTCGCCGCCTCCGTCGGTCCCTCACGTCCACACTCCGTATTCACCGCCACCGCCCAGACTGACCGAAAAAAAAACCCGAGACGTTTTAATTGTCTGTTAGCGCGAAAGTCGACGGGCAATTTGGTTTGGCGAGTCTACCTGTTAGCTGTCTGGCTGATTTATCTTTGATCCGGGGGGCGCTTTGATTACCCGCGCTCTTGTTTTCCCCCCATTCGGGGCAATCACACAAATGTTGAGATGCAAGAAAAAGCCTGATCGCGATGTCTGTTCATTGCATTTTAAATGTAGGCCCACACAAAAAAACGGCACATTCACTTGTTTTCTTCTTAGCTCCGGTTTTTCTAAAGTGGCTGAAAGCTCCTGAGAGGAAATGAAGGTCAACGCTTCGGGGGAGGGAAATTCCAAAGATAAAAGGGCATATTTCAAAAAGTGTGAACTATCTCGCACCAACAGGGACGCTCGTTTTGCAGTGACAAAAAAGACAAAAAAAAAAAAAAAAATACTAGCGCTGGAGCGGCCTCCGGTCCGGCGGGGGGCGACCCGGGTCACTACGCGGTCAGGAACCCCACGGTAAGTGATTAATGGAGACAGCTCCGGTGTGGCGGCCCATTCGTACCGGAAGAAGGAAAAAAGGGATGGATGGAGTATCTCCAACTCGCGACTGGGCCTCACTCCAGCCCCGTTGTCTGTCAGATGGGGAGAGAGAGAGAGAGAGAGAGAGAGAGACCTCTCAGGTGTATTGCTGGGTGGGGCGTTACAAACTCCTCCTTCATCTCAGCGCCGGAAGATAAGCCAGCGCTTTTCATGGCCTAATTGGGGGTTTTCTGATTGGCCGCTGTGCGTTTGAACTGAATCCTCTGCGGTCGACTTTGTTTTTCGAAAAAAAGCAGCTGCGGACGATGCCCGATCGATACTCACTCACACGTCAAAAGCCTCGGCCCAGGGTTTTTAAAAACGTACACGCGTGTGCACGCACGACCACACCAACCAAAAAACCATCACCGGCGCCATTCCGGCAGCATCCTCGCTGACCATCTTTCAGGGCTGAAATGGAATTTCTGGAAATCCTCCAAGACTTTGTGTGATGTCGTCAGACGGAGAGAGAGAGATAGAGAGAGAGAGATAGAGAGAGAGAGGTGAGAAGAGGTCGGGATGATGGAGAGAGAGAGAGCGGCGGAGAGGTGTGAGAGGAGTGATGGAAGACAGAGTAAACAGCGGAGAGAGGATAAGAGAGGGCGGCGAGCGGACGAGGGCGTGTGAGGAGGGGGTGGGGGCGGGGGTGGGGGCAACAGCGCGTCCACTGGTGTGAGGAACCGGCCTGACATCTGGAGTGTGTGTTTGTGCGAGCACGAGGCGGGGAAAGGGAAAGGCAAAGGGGGGGGGGGGGTATTTATACAGGCTCCATTTCGCTTTCACTCAAACACACTTGGCTGTATTTCACGTACAAAGACGTATGCGGACCCACACAAACATAGGACTTAAACTGCAGCATGCCAGCGGTTGGCGACATTTCCCTATGTTTTTTTTTGTACCATCGAACTGCTCCTTTTAGAAAAATACAGCCCTGTCAAGATGTTCGTTCCACTCAAACGGGCAAGTCATTTAGCTCCGTCACGCTAATGCTCCCGCGTCCAGGCTGACAAAAAAAAAAAGGCCGCACACGCCGGTTTAACTCAATACCTCGTTTGACGCGACCTTTTAGACCGCCGGTTCTGGAGAAGTGACATTTAGCGCAATCTTTCACTTTCGGCTCGTGTAAATTGACACGAGGATTGCTTTGCGATCCCCGTTTGGAAAATTGCTCGACTGCCGACATTTCCGCACCGAGGAGCAAAAGCTGTTGATTTCCCGACACCTCCTTCGCTCTGCAACAGCATTCCACTGCCGTCTGAATGAGAGGGAAATCAATGATGATGACGATGATGATGATGATGATGATGAAGTATCTACAGTGTTCACACTGTATGTTGCAATTATTTATGCCTCTAGAGAACCGTAGGGAAACTAAAGCCCTGATGCAGCCTTTTCTCAATGTTTCCCAACCTCTAGGTCTTTAGCCCCATAGTTGGATTTTTGGGGAATTCTGTTGGTAAAAATATTGCCAACAATAGCATTTTCTTCTCGGTAACCACCAATGGAGGTGGAGGAAAGTCACAGCACGACAAGATGGGGAAAGCCTGAGAGCGAGAGAGGAGATGAGATCTCACAAAGTCTCTCTTATGTTAAACAACCAGCTGCCTTCCCTCCTGACTAATTCCAATCATCCTCTTTAGAGGCGGCAATGCAGAATACCTCTTCCGACATGTGGCCCGTGTGGAGATGATGCAAAATTTCAGATTAAGAGTAAAAAAAAAAAGCCTTCCCAGTTGGGATCTTTTTGTTCCATCCTAATCTGGATGTATGATCTCAATCTCAAACGTATGAGTTTAGGTATGCACACACTCACATTTGAAATCATTTTAGTGTGTTGTGTAAGCAGACAGCTTGTTTACTGTTTTTGAGAAGCTGACCCTGGATGATGCACATCCTACTGTGACAGGAGGGTAAAGAGAAAAGAACAGACAATGACAACACTTCCCCATGCGAGACAAACATGTCACACTTCTCCCAGCGGACAATGACGCACCTTTTTTATTTTTTATTTTTATTATTTCCCCTTTTCCCTCTCAGACCCCAATAGGCAATAATGTGGATTCCTGGTAGGTTGATGTAGAAAACAAAAATCGACAATGGTTTGACGACGGTTAGAAACAGACGCGGTGTCCCCGATGCAAGTAGGTCCGCCTCTCATTTCTCAACTCGGCAGAGCCAATCCTGCGTGACGACTCCGGGTCCATAAAGGACGCCCACACCGACGGTTCTTCGTGCCGCCTCGGTTTTGACGTCACTCAACCATCAGATTCAAGCCAACATCCGCTACCGGGAAATAATTCAGTTAAAAAAGAAAACAATATTTTTCGCCTCCCGTGAAACTTTGCAATCCCAGAGATCGATGGCTCTGTGGAGATAGAAGACTGTAGTGCAGCCGACAATATTTTAGCACCATCCAGGGTTCATTTTGGTTTTATATGCTCATTTACATTACGCGAGGACCTTGCTCGTCTCCCGGCTGAAAAACAAAACAGTCCGTCTGCTTGGCCGACCTTTCCCGCGGAAAATTATCTTCTTTAAGATCTTTAACAACAGTTTTTATTACATGTATTTTAGTACAATGCTTTATTTAACTTATGTGCAATACATTTTAATTGAATCAATATTTAAGTACAGTTTTTTCTTCCTATATTTAAGCGCAGTAGTCTTACTGTTGAAACTGGAAAATGTTACAATGGCTGACGATATTAAATATACTTCTTTAGGAATAAAACCTCTGCCTTGTTTTTGATGAATACTTAGGCCTACTACGCTACTGTATAGTGTTGGTCATTATGGTGGTACTTGGAGAGCCAAGTATTTTCTGAGGTGATACTTGGTGTAAAAAGTTTGAGAACCACTGTGCTATAGCATTCATGCCAAACCAAATTCTGTTAATTATCATTAAACCAATGAGGGGGAAAGACATAAAGAAAAATAAAGAGGGATACTTCCCTCAGTTCCCTACAGAAAGACAACATACAACAACTTGCAGTCGAAGCCGTGGGAAAACGTCTGTTAGCATAGCTTAGCATAAAGAGCTAGCCTGTTCCCAGTTACACAACGCAGCTAACGTTAGCTAAAGCTCAGCGAAACTGTTCCTTCAATGACTTCGAAATGAAGATTTGAAAAATGATGCCTAGCCGTTATGGTGATGGTAATTGCCCTCGTGCTCGGTGGGGGGTAAAAGGGATTTACGTGACGTTTGCGTGTGCTCATTGTGTGTGCGCTTGCGAGTGTGTGCGTGAGACTTTAAATGCCACAGTTGAGGAGTCAACAGCCGCGGGCTGCCGCACAGCGAGCATAGTAGTAGCAACAGTAAATATTCGCATCATAATCATCTTAATGAGCGGTGGCACCAGAGCAATTTGGAAGAGCTGTGAGGTCCCTCCGCCCTCCTGCCAATTCCCACAGCTGTCACTTCTCTGCTCTTATTAAGAGCTTAAAAGTTGTTGCGCGGTTCTTTAGCCCGCACCACACGATTACAGGGTCAAAACAGACAAATCTGCATCATGTTCCTGAGCTCTGAAATGTAGGAGGATCCTTTTCTGATCCTACAACAACAGCCTCGCAACAACAGCCGATGTGGAGACAGCGACAGCAGACACATGACAGCAGACATGAAATTGGACATTTTCTAGGAAAATGAACCAGGAAGCCTTCAGAAATGTTCTTATTTTGGATTGGCAGTGTACTGGTCAACACCAGAATTAAATACCTTCCTACTGTCCAAGTCTTTCTTGGCTGGAAATGGAATAAACACCTCATTTGACTTTGTTTGAGCAAAGTACAAGCAAAATACAGCAAAGCCCGGGCACAGCTGATGGGAATTCAATGAGCTTCGCCGTATCTGTGGAAAGCCCAGACAGCGAAAGGGGATTTCTTCCTGAAGTCAGCCAGACGGATGATCAAATTTAACTGGCTGGATTGAGAAAAAAAAGTCATGTCTGCTCAGTGTCTCCTATAAGCACCGACATATGCTCCCTCGTCTGCGCCTGGCAGCGGTTACCATCCCGTGCGTGTTTGCCACGAGTGTGTCACTAGTTTATGGAGTTGGCGGGGGGGGGTAGTTGTTTGCTCGTGTTCATTGTTGACGGAGAAGACTGCCATGCTTGCGTTAAAAGGCAAATTGCCGTATCTCACGAGACAGATTCACGGGAAAAAAGAGGAACGCTTGTAATCCAGTGTTATCATTTTTAATTATTTAGAATGTAGAGATCCAGATATTTCCCCCAGGAGTTTGTACAAGGACTAAAAGCGGAGCTGAAAGGGAGGGAACATTGCTCTTATGTGTCAGGCTTCAGTTCTGTAACGGCCGGACGTGTAGATTAGCAACGGTTTGACAAAAAAAAAAACATTTAAACTCAAGTTAACATGAACTATATGTCAATGCTCACAACTATTAAATGTTAAATGAAACCAGGTCTCACTCCAAACTCATCAAATACCTGGTGGAATGGATCAAACAAAATGTTGGAGCTCTTTCCCTTAACCAAACTGAGGGGATTTGTAGGAGTCAGAATCAGACTTTTATTTTGAAAAAGACAGAATGCGTTTGAGGAGTGGAACATGGCACACACCCAAACACATCGGCCAAAACCGACAGGCCGGAGGAGTTGCAGCGGCACAGTTTGAAGCTTGAAGCTTAGTATATTGAAAAGTTGAGAGAACGAATGTGTTGGTTCATGAGAATAAAACTTTAATTTTGAGTCCACTTAGGGGGAAAGGTTGTACGGCGAGTGTGTGATGCGTTCATGAGCGCAGTTCATACGACCCTGCATTTAAGTCTCTGAGAGAGTGTGCACGTGCACGTGCGCGAGCGTGATCCTGCTGCTGGCGAAAAAAGCATGACGGCGCTGAACCATGCAGCGTCTCCCACCCCGTGCCCTCCAACTACCCCCCCAAGGACGGCCAGCCCATTACAGTAATTAACAAGGGAGGGAGAGAGGGGGGGATGGAAAAGGAGAGGAGGAAAGAAAGAGAGCGGGCCGGGGGAAAGGAGGGAGGCGCACGAGAGAGAGATAGAGAAAGTGCTTTCGAATGAGAGAAGAAAGAGAGATTTAGGTAAGGTTTGGGTGGGAGAAGGGGGGGGGGGGGGGATTTATTTCTGCAGAGGCAGCAAGTGGGGGCCGTCGCCTCCCCGCTTTGCCGTTAATCCCCAAGTGACTTTCACTGCGTACAGTAAGCAGCGCAGAGCCGGCCGGGCCCCCCCCCCCCCCGCAAATTAATCTAGCAAAGAGCCTGAGATGTGGCCGGGCTCCCCCACTTCACCCCCTCCCCCCTCCTCACCCCCCCTCCCTAGCGCTAAAAGACTTAAAGACTTGGTAAAACGGGAGGGAGGAGAAGTAAGAGAGGAAGACAAACAAGGGGGGGGGGAGAGACAAAATGTGCTGTTTGTCCAGCAAAGGGGGTGTGGGGGGGGATGTGGGGGAGAGCGAAGGGGACAAATGAGATGGGGAGGGAATGAGAGAAGGGTGGCGAGTAAGGAAGGAAAGAGGGAGGAAGGGAGCGACGAGGGAGACGGCGGACTCCTCCAAGCGCGGCACAAGATGGCCGCGTGCCCTGCCGTGCCTGTGATGTCACCGACAGCGGGGGGGGGGGGGAGGCTTCTAGGCCTCTCCGAAGATGATGTCATTTTTCCGCCCAACGTCGTCGACTCAGAGGTGGCGGAAAGGTCGCCACATGACTCACGGTGATCTTGCTAACCGATGTTTCCCCATCAAATGCATCAAGTTCAACATTCTTTGCGGCCTTTAAACGGGGAGATAGTTATCTCTTTCTGCCAAGTATACGTTGTTAATAGAAAAGACCTTCTCTCTGGCTGTGAAACAATAAAAAGATCTGCGATGACGTTTCATAGATTTAACCATTACACATGATCTGGAGATTAGCGACAGAATACAGATTTTGGGCCTTCACTTGTGTGTCGACGTGGAAGCTGGCGGTCTAATATCTTGGTCTAATATCTTGGCTCAAATAGACGGAAAAGTATTGGTCTTTTTAGATTTGTGCAGAACTTGTTGTTGACATCATGATGCATAAATATCCCGGATGAGCCTAATGAGACAGATGCATTGTTTTTTAAACAATGGGAGGAAGAATACACTTTGTGATGTGACCTTTTTAATCAATAAAATATTACTGTTTAAAGAAACCTGCATTTTTTCATGATGATACTATTTAATGAGTGGAGTGGATTCCTTCGTTACTTAGATCAGACTATTATACTATATCCTTATTATAGAATTAATCAGATTAATTAATGCAGAGATGGAAGAAAACCTGTGATCTTGAATACATTTATGTTCTAATTGAATTGTAATACACCACTCCCGTTGTCCAAAAATTCGATACGTACCCTCTCAAACCGCACATCTGGCTCTTCCGTTGTTCAGCAGTGACGTCATAGTGAATGTCATAGTGGCCACAAGGTTGCATCTTTTTGGGAACGAGGCGGTGGCTGCAGAGCTTTGAGGCTCACTGAAGAGAGAAAGAGTGGGTGGTGCTGGCTAAGATGGAGTTCAGTTTAATGCTCAGCTCTTGCTCTTCTGATGCTGCCGCTGCCCTCCAGGGTTTGTTCATGCAGAAACAGTCCAACCCCCCCCCCCTGACCCCCACCTCTCAACCGCCCACCTCCACCACCACACTCACTAATTTGTTTATACTACGTACCTTAGTGCTGCATCGCAGAGAACAGCCGCCTGGTTGGAGCTACACTCTGCAGGGGTGGGGAAAATCACAAAGGCAAATTCAGCTCCTGTAGTCCCCTCCTGTCCTGTCACAGATCAATCTTTGTCCCGTTCCCTTACCCAGCCCAATTATTTTTTTTCTGTACCTCCAACCTCTCTCATCAGCTCATATATCTCTATCTGTGGCAACTACTGTTCCTCAGGGAGGGGGGAGAATGGGGGGGGGTTGCAATAACCTCTGCATCATATCGCCCCCCCCACCTCTCCCCTCCCGCGAAGATGAACAACGATAGCACCGAAAACAATCTCGCCAATATCCCTCCCTCCGCTACAGCGTCCACCTTCGGGGACCCCCTAGTGGTCGGGCGTGGCGGGCCTGATACCCCGTGAGGGTCCCAGCCGGTGCCCTCTCCCCCCCCCCACTTGCCGACTGCTACCCTTGTTTATGTTTGTCCAGATCGAGTGGCGGGAGGTTGCTGCGATCCTGACGAAATCGGTAGAAAGAAGAAAAAGGTCAGAGGGGAAACAAAACGTCTATCGGTCAGCAGTCTATTGCCTTAGCAGTCGAACAACGCGCTGTACGCAATGACTCCAATTTTTTCGAATTGCCCCAAACAACTGGAGCAAAAGAAGCAGAAACTACCGGATCACCTTCAACAACCCGAACAAAGGAGGTTGCAAATAGCCCGACTCCCCCGCGACACCCGGCGATGGCTTTCGACGAAACGGGGCGCCATCACACAGCGGATTGGGTGTCAACACCTCCGCCTCCCCCAGCAGGCGCTCAAGACTAATCGTCTCAACCGAAGCTATTAGCATCCACGGGCACCACCGCAAGCGGCCTATACGTCACCGGGCCAAAAGGTCGCCATGAACACGCCCGGACCGCGGCCAATCGAGAGCCGCGAACTCGCCGGCTGCACCTATAGGGCACGGTAAAAAAACCAAAAAGAGGTGGAGAGGTGGAAATGTGGGCCTTGGATTCTTTTTTTGTGTGCGCTTTTAATTGGCTCCTCTGGCTTTCACCTTCACAGGCGGTTGAGTGCGAGCGGACCCAGAATACAGTGGTGTGGATGGCTGAGGTCAGGAGGTCATGTCGGTAGTCTGTACGCTCTGTGCCTGTGGGTCCGTTCATCGCTTATGAGTGTGTGTGTGTGTGTGTGGGCTCGAGCGCATCCACATGTGTGACTTTCTCGCCTACGAGCCCATTTCCTGCGTATTAAAGGAGGAAGACAGCACAAGAAAAAGGGAAAAAAAGCAGCGTGATTTGCCTTTGCTAATTGAGCCGGCACTGCACCTCAGAAGAGGCCGGTCGCCTCGGAGACGGGATGGATTGATACAGAAAAAAAAAAGACAGACACACACACACACACGCAGAATGAAAGAGAAGCAGAGATGCGCGCACACACATGGAGGAAATGCCTCAGACCAGCTTTCATCTGCCGTTTTTTCCCCCCCAACAAATTCAATTAGGTCGCGACAGGCGAGCGCTGCTGCTGGCCCGGCGGAAGCTTAAGAGCAGGCCGCCGCGTTTTCTGCGAGTGAACGAGGACGCGTCGCAGCGGGACGTTCACAGGGACGTTCATTCCGTACGTTTGACACGGCTTCCCCCCTGTGCTCCTCGAACCGGGGGAGGGGGGGACCTGTTCACATGTGACGTGAAAGGCCGCGAGGGGCGGGGAATAACTTCAAATAGGTTAACATCATGCGCTCCCTGTATTCATGCTTTAACCCCCCCACCCCCCACTGTGTGCAGGAATTAGTCCAATAATAAAGCCACTAAAGGGAGCTTCGATGGAGACGGAGAGAGGAAGCAGGAGAGAGCTCAGGCTGTATAGAAGCGCATAAATCTCCGTACTGTTGTTATTAATCCGGTGTCAAACAGGAGCGCTCCCGCGTCACCTAGAGAGGCATGTGGGCGCCTTCCAGCGCAGCTTTGCATCCTAATGGGGACGAGAAGCACAAATACACTGCCCTCCTCCCCCCCCCACCTCCTCCCAGATTAGCACATGATTTGGGGATATTATGACGACAAGGCACACGTATATATATTTTTCTGCCACGTGAAATAAAGCTGCATTGCTGCAAATGTAGGCTTTGCATTCGTTCGTGTTTTCCTCGACAGCAGAGACTAATGGCGTTGTCAGAAAAGTCCGCTTTTTAAAATGCGTCTCTCTTGGAGTTATGCGTTTCATTGAATGAGGTCAAAATTAAAATCAGTAGTTATTTTCATTTCTTTTTTTGCCACTAGCATAAATATCCAAGAGTGCTCATTAAAACCGGTGACGTTAAGGACAGAAGTCCGCAGTGGGAAAGTCACTGGAGTTTCAACTTCTAAAAGAAATCAGTGGAGCCGGTTTCTATATATTAATAAGAATCAAGGGGCCTAAACAGACATATATTTTTTAAACTCAGGGATAACTTGTTTAACACTCTCTCCCCAATTTAGCTTTTAGTCCCCAGCATGAGCAGCTTGTGATGCGACTCATCACTGTGCAATTTAAAAAAGGCCCAGTTAGTACAGCTCACGCACTTTTTTTTTTAACAGAGCTTAAAATCCCTGACTTCATTTCTCCAATTGGACAAAGTACTTACTCAGTTGTCTCTCGTATGAGCCGATTACCAAACAGCCGATGAGGCGTTGCAGACACAACAATGTGCCGTGTGCTGCACAATTGGGGGACCATTCATTTGGCTGGAAAAAAAGAGTAAAGTAATTAAACACAACTACTGGGCGGCCATGTTTTTCCACATGAAGCGTGCTCACTAGACATTCAATAACAGACATCCTCACACGATCATCGTGGTTCATAATAAGCCAACGCCATCCTTTTGACCCGCATTGTAAATCGTTGCATTTCAGATGAGGATACGAGCCCCTTTACAGTTAAGCCAAAAGCTTTTGAGTTATTATTGGAACTATTTCCCCTCCTTCTGTTTATGAATGACATGTTATACTGACGGAGCATCATGAGGGAATCTTAATGAGAGTTTCACTAAACCCAGGGACCCTCTCTGGTTATATTTTGTGGCCACAGCGAGGCTGTCCGGGCTCTCGGCCTTCGTCCCCAGAGGATTCCGGCCAACAGCAAGCCCGTGACAGCTGAGCTGCGGGATTCCGACAAAAAATAAATTGATAGTAATTGTAAAAGATGGCAGATGGGAGCCATTAGAGGCTGGTGTTCAAAGTGGAAAGTGATGCTCCGTTGAAAACATGAAGAAGAGGGAGAGGGGGGGAAGTTAGCTTACACTATACGTCCCGCTCGTTAACTGCAAACCGTTTGGGTGTCATGTGACCTGGGACTTCGGGGCCGCGTTTTGGGACACAGTGACTCGGTCGAACCTCTGGCTTTCACCGACTACAAATAGACCTACAAAAAGTCCTTTGATCGAAGGGAGGCCTCTCGACATAATGTCCCCGTCAGCGGAAATAGCCGGAAGAGAGCTTGGAGGTTAATGTCGTTCAACTGTTTCATCCCCAAAACAGAGCACATTGAGACAACTCGACTTGATCGCACGCCAGTTGGTCTGACATAGTGTGACAAATGACGGCTGTGCATATGCACCGCCTCTGCTCAGTGAGCCGGGATGAAGTGCACAGCTCTCTGAGATTATCAACTTGGGGATACCGGGAGGATGTGTGTGATTACCCGTATTAAATGTGTGTATATATATATATATATATATATATGCACGTGTGCACGTGGAACGTCACATTGCAGTATTTCAGCGACAGCGTCACATTGGCTTTGGCAAACGAATCCTCAGTGATCAAGTCCAATTCAGCAGCCCGGCCTTGATAAGCTGTGCACATCGGAGGCTTTTCTCCCCACCCTCACCCCTTCTCTCCGCCTCGCTGCGTCACCCTGCGTCACCCTGCTTCTGCTTTCACTGCCGGCCCTCAGCCACTCGGGCCGCGCGGTGGAACCAGATTGCAACGCGCTAAGTTAAATCAGCCCTATTTTCTCCGTCTCCTGCGCTGCGGAACACCTTTGAGCAGAGCTTCACATGCGCGCGTCGTTATTCCTGAATGCTTCTCAGAGCATTAAATGGGGAACAAAGAGGGCTGGAGAACAGCAACGACAGGGTCACAGTCATTAGGCTTTGTAAAGATATTCTGAAAGCAGTATTCTGTACTGGGAAATTAGCTTTTTCGAATCTTCACCACGCGCGTCAGTGTGCGGCAATGTTGTGTGCACATACATGAACGACAGAACGAGTTAGACAGCTTGTCAATCAAACAACCCCTCGCCATCTATTTCATTGCTCGTTCCTTTAGAGATGCTGGCAGGGGAAGCAGGAAAACACACATACGCAAACACACTAAAGCCTAATTTAGAGATAAATGCCATGTTGATGCATTTACGTAAAAGCATAGTGAGTGTGTGGGGGGGTGACAGTGTTTGGAACTAGCTGTCATGCACGCTACCTGGATTGCATCCCAGCATGCATTGGGGTTGCTGCTTCTCTGGCAGCATGCGCTCTGAGATAAACACATTACACCCGCTCAGGGAAGGAGAGGAAAACTGCTACTATCACCAAGCGAGTCACGGTGACGCTCCTCTCTGGGTATGACTGTTATATCAAGCATGTCCTCAGTACACACACACACACACCTCATGTCGGCTATACCTTGTAGGAAAATTATTGCATCCCTTTGTCTCCTTTACACAAGGCCCTTTCTTTAGAGAAAGCTCTGCAGGCAGCCGACTGCCTTGGCTCGCTGTGACCGATTGGGGGTGTATGCAACTCTGAAGCCGGGGACGAATAAATAACCACGGCGAAGAGAAGGAGAACCGGGGGAGTAAGATAAAATGTGCCTCCCAGTGAAAAACTACAGCGCTGCGTACGCCGAAGAAATCCATCACACTAATGTGGTGTACACATAGAAGGCTGCTTTAAAGTGTAAGAGGTCGCTTTAAAAAGTGTAAAACGCTGCTTGAAAGGCTTCCACATGGGGTTGTAGAAGCTTTGACACGTCATCATCTCACAAAGTTAATGTAGCTAACATTAGCTTTGTGAGCTAATGTAGCTTACTTACACACGTTAGCGTTGCGTTTCTGGTCTCCTCTGTAACGTTAGTCCACTATGCACTCTTCTTCTAGGTCAGGCTTTGTAAACGTCATGTGTCTTGTTTGATAAAACAGTCTCACCAATTGCGTCACGTCCGTTTGACTGTACATTTTTGGACATATCAAGTCCTTGCTAAATCATCTCAGGCACCGTTGGAAAAAAGATTTCATATCTTTAGATAAAATAAATGAAAGGTTGTGAAATATGCAAACAGTGTTTCAACAGAACAAGATGGGAAAAGTAGTATCCATTTCACAATAGAAACATCTAAAGCCGTTATGTCTTCCTTCGTCCTCTCTAGTCGGTCTTTACTGTGCGGCCTGCGCCTCACTTTCTGTGGCTTTTCCATCGCATTTGGTCATTCAAATCAATCGATAACGCTGCAATAGCGAGTCAACCTTTCCTTCGGCCGGTTCACACGTCAAAAGAAGCGCAGCGCAGGCCTCCCGTTGAGGCCTCCCGCCAATTAGCTCAGCGAGCGGCTGCCGCTAGGCTAATTAGCCTGGTAGCAAAGTGGCGCTTGTAAGCCAGCCATGACGGAGGCTAATTCCCTTGTTTTTCCCCGGAGTTAACATAACTCCCCGTCTTATGTCGTACGCGTAAAGCCATGTGGTTTTTATGTGATGTACTGGCTTGTGAATTTGCCAGACATGTTGTTTACAATCCCGGTTCCAGCTAATGAGCCTACCGATGGCTAATTACATTTGTGTTTATTTTGGGAAGGAAGCGGTGTCGTCTTTCCCTCCCTCCCTCTTTCCTCTTCGCTTTGCGACGTCAGCGCTGATGAAGCAGCGCGCTGAGCAGCTGGGGAGCGGCGGCGTCGGCCTGTGATGAAACCCCTTCAGGTGGAACTCTGTCAACACCTGCCATCTCCGCTCGGCACTCTGAGAGCGCCGGGGAGGACGCCGGGCCCGGGCCACAGAGAAGAAACAGCCAGCACAGCGGTGCAGCGCCGCAGTGCTCCCGACCGTCTGGTGCAGCCCAGACGGCGGAGGAACAAGGACAGGTCAAGCGTGTGTGTGTGAGAAGGTTTAGAGACAGAGAGCGGTAAGAGGAGATCGTGCATCGATCGGGTCCAAACTTCTCTGGGAGCAAAAAAAGTTTTCCAAATTGCTTCTCCCCGAATATCTACCTACCCAAGTGAGGCGGGGAGAGCCTTTCATGCCCCTTTAGGATATATTAATAGCCAACCTAGAGTAGCGGTTGAATTTAGCTGCGCACGTGCATGTGAGAATGACTGTGTGCATAACTGCTCAGATGAGAGCCAGTTAAGATGTTGCATTTAAATGCATGTCACAAAGATGGATTCTGTCTTGTTCAAACACAATAAGGATTTTACTGCTTTAAACAGGGGGCGCGTTCTCTCCCTTTCACACAAACTCCAACATTAAGAGAATAGGAGAAGAACTTCACGATCACCCTATCAATATTATATTATCATCAGGAAGCTTAGCCTGATGGTTCAATCAAGTTAAATCCATTTTTAATCACCGTTCATTCATTGCCCCCAAAATTTCTTTTTAGATTCCAATCTCAAATTTCAAATACGGCAAATATGCTCAGTAATTTGAAAATGTAATCTCAAATTAAAATATGAAATAAAATAAACGTCTTATTTATATTCTCCCCTGAGAGGTTTGCTCGTAGCTCTATAACCTGTTTAAACGTGTGTGTCCGTGTGTGAGGCCTAAAGACTTCTGGCGAGTTGAATGTTCTTCGTCATCCCTGCCAGACATAGGGAGGAGGGATGGGGGGGGCGACAGCACCCATGACTCACTCGAGTGTCACTTGGAGCATACAGACATGTAGGCTGCGAGTAACGTTTAACGGCAGCTCAGTGAAATATCTGCCGTTTGTGTGTCTTTCGTGAATGATTTCCTTTGGACAGGTTTTCTGATGGCGTCCGGCTCGCCGTTTACCCATTTCCAGTCCTTCTGCTAAGCGTGGCTAGGCTAAGCTAAGCGGCTACTGGCGGCAGCAGGTCCACCGTTCAGAGAGTGGTGTCGATTCTCCCACGAGTTTGTCGATATATTTATTTTTAGCAATATACGGTAAAGATAAAGACGTTCACTCAGGAGTCGTTGATAGTCACAGGCGTGATTTGGCATAGCGTCCTTCAAACTCTGGCATGCTAACATACAGTGGATTAGTGAAAATCTTGGCTTGCAGAGTGTGGAGAATTCATCAAGTTACGGCAATGACTGCCTTCAAAAAATAACTGTTGGAATACATACGCCTGGTCCAAAGTGAGAGACCATGCAATAGACGGACCATTTGCATTCACCAGAGCCACGTCGCTGCAGTAGCATGGATCTACGAGGATCCTGGTTGCACACAAGCAATTCTAAAAAGGAGGTTCACAAATGTGTTACACATGTTTTTTTGTAATTGGCGACCAACTTTGCTGACCTTCGATGTCTCGTTGAATTCTTCCCGGTTGACTTTGACAGCACTAATAAGGAATCCAGGTTCTCCAGGGCCCAAGCTAGACATTCCCTCTTGATTGCCGGGCTATTCTTATAAATACGTCAGTATACTAGGAATCCAGTCAACCGGCAGAGAAGACTATGGAGTCGGCCGTTTCCCTGCTGCTCATTAGTGAACGGGCCCGGTTGTCCTGGCGAGTCAGAGACGTCTAACCTCAGTCCGGCGTAACGCAATCCCACACATTTATCAACCCGTCTGTGTCAGGCACAGCGGAGAGCCACAGCAGCATCCGACGGCCATGAACATTTCGCAATAACAAACCCCTGTGAGTGTGAGCCGCGTTGTTGTTCAGTGTTCTTAATGGGTTCTGGAGTCATTCAAAATTTGCTCATTCTATGCAAAGGGTGAAAAAAAAAAAAAAAGTTTGCTCCACTAAACAGAAATTGGCTCGGGGAAGAGAAACTGCAAAAGCTAATAAGAGAGAGGCATCCTGGATGAGCAGAGAAATCCGGAAGATCCCGCGTCTCCTGGTGTGTCAACAAACGGCGTGTTGATGCCACAGAATCCTCTTCCTCGCCCTCCTCCTCTCTCGCATATACTGTATTCTCTCCTTTCAGTCAACTCGCACCTCTTTTGGCATCGATATGCCGTTACAGAGAAAGGAAAAGAACAGAACCGCCTGTTATTGAGCTCTCCGCGACACACAAAATTAGGTGAGACAGAGGTGTTGCAGGTTGATGACCAACACTACCTTCCATAGATTAAATCAGTTTGATAACTTTATGAAGTTTTAATTCTAATCTGTGGAACAAACAGAGCAGCACAAAACACGAGTTCTTCAGAATTCCCAGTGTTTTTTTCTCATTTTGAGTTCAGCAATTGAAATGCAGTACTTTGAATCCCTTAATAATAACAACTGTAAAATCCAAGATACTCAAACATGCAATAAATGGTTTGATTGGCTTTTTGGGGCCGTGGAACAAACTGCGGAAATATGTGTTAATATCCTCCCTTCAGTCACGCTTCAGGATCCCTGATGAAAGTTAGTCAATATCAAATTCCTTCAAGCTCTGTTTTTGGTCTCCACCAACTCCCGAGCGAGATATTGGAGGCGTCTTTACCCGCTAAATGCAAGCAGGTAACTTCCTTTGTACCCTGTAACAGTGAAATATAGGTTTGTCTGGGGCTTTTGTGGTTTGTTAGAGTTGTTATTTTTCAATGTCAGTGACATTTGAGAGTTGTTGTTGACAACATGATGTGTGAAAGAGTAAAAGTTTGAGAAAAGAGCTTTATTCGGGCATTTTTCTAGAAACTCTCCTGAGGCAGTTCTTTGCCTGCTGGGGGGGAGAAACACCTATTGATGGGTGCTTTCCCCCCGATAGGCCTCAACAGACGGCTCATTATTTACTTTTTCCACTCAGAGGCCAGAGATAAAATGTCTGCTGGTCTGACACTGATGCATTAGCATCTCACGCAGGGAAAATCCACTTTGCTGATCCCCTAAATCTAAACCCAAGCTAATAGGCAAAAATAAAATCAATAGCGATTAAAAACATAAAATGAGCCGTAGCCCCTATATAATAACGGCAACTCAGGGGAAGGAAATAACGCGATGGGGAAAATACAGCTGATTTCACCCTCATTTGCTAATTGAGGAGATAATGTAAATGACCCTTTAGAAATGAATGGTTAAAAGCATCTACTTGGTTGTTTTGAGTCCTGCAGGAGCGAATCAGCGTCTCTGAGAGATGGGTTTCTTGGGGTTCGCTGTACTTTGCCTGTGGCCTCGTAAGATTGAACGTTTGGAGCAAAAGGTTAATGACAAATTCACGAGCAAGAAGAGGGACTCGGGGACGACTGGCGCTTCTCTCAGCAATCCCATCCCATTTCTTGCAGACACTGACTCACCAAGCCAGTTTGATCATTAAAACAGCTGAAACATTTTTTCCCTGGAATTACAGCAATATTTATGTATTTGCTTGAGAGCCAAATTCCTATTGTGCCGCAAGTGTTTTTAGGGATGTGGTGACTAAAATGTTCCATAAACTGCCATGAAGTGGAAGGATTTTGAGAACAAAAACAGGTTTATTGTCAAACTGATTGGCAATGCCTTTTTGTTAAAATAAAACAGTCCCTTTATTCTTACTTTAGATGTTTTTTTCTTAAACCCATAGACAATCTCAATTAAAATGCTGTAGTCAAAAAGGTCTTTGGTTTGATTGTATTGGAGGCAAAACCCTTAATGAGAGAGTGGGAGGAAGGCTGCTGAAATCATTTAATCCTCATACATCCACTTATCACGCCACGGCACAACTAGCCTTAATGGCTCTGCTGTGCTAGGCCAGATATTATTTCATCCATGGGGGGATTAAGTGAATGCACGGCAGAGTTCAGTCTTCGGCAGAAAAATAATGGGAATCCTCTCAGCATAAAATATTGGATTTGTCAATGAATGGAAGCAGTTAATCTAAAGCCTGACTGAGAATCGTCTGAAGAAATAGATGAAAAGATGGGGGGACAAAAGGAGTGAAAAGTAATGAAGCGAAAAGGGAAAACGTCAAGAATGAACACTGGCATCTCTTACATTACAAACAACGTCCATCGCAGTGACACCAGCATGACACGGATGCATAAACAACTGCTGTCAGACCCTCCCCAGCGCAGCGTTAAGGTGAAGGTCACCCGTTGTTTTGGGAGAGATCAGGGATCTCCGATAATAAATGCGCCGCCATGATTGGAAATAATCTTGACAAGAGCCTCTCCAACGGTCCAAAAAAAAAGATTAATAAAAGAGGCCGCGGTTTTTGTCCGTGTCGCAGCCACGTGTAATAAGCAATTTAAAAAAAAACCACCAGTGGCAGAGTCAAAGAGGTGTGATTAATGCAAGCCTGATACCACTAAGGCATCCCAATGGGCGTAACACTTGTGCAGCCTTAAGAAATGTGGCGGCTTCCACTTTTAAAAGGAGGTTTTGAAGGCATTCAGTTGCAAAAGACCATGCAGGCCAATTTCACTGGTCTGCTGCACAGTGCAAAGACATGTCGAAGGAGAGACAATATTCTTCTTGCTTGTGAATTGTCAGATCTATCATCTTCTACTATCTAGTAATGCATGCTTATAGAGTACCCCAATTGTTGGGTAGGTTCCCAGGGAAGCAGGTACGCAGTCTAATCAACGAGTGTGTGAGTGAGCAAAGAGAAACATATCGATCCACTTCACGCTTTGCATCTTAAAAGGAAATTCTATATGACAGGAAACCGATAGATGGATTTATTAATATATAGGAACACTTAAATGTTACTTTGGTCACAGGGGATATCTTCATTGTGGAGAACATTAATCCAGCACCGCAGTCAATGGACAGCGACGAACATCAGATCGTTCTCATCAGTTCAGCATAAATGGACAGAGAACTAACTTTTGTTTCACTTTGGTTCCAAATCTGTGCTAATTGGTTTGGTTGCACAAATCTCCGCAGTTTTTTTTTTTTTTTTAACTCAACATAACGAGCTGTTTCCTGCAAACCAGCACTGGAGCGCTATGGTTCGATGTGCTGGGCAGCCCAGTGCATTACAAAGCGACACCGAAGGGTCCTGAGCAAACTGAAACTATTTGGCCCTAAAAAAAGGTATAATACTGCAGAAGAAAGAGGGGATCAATGGTCAATTCCAACACACTGCGCAAACAACATCCATACAAATGACCTCAAATTCCCTTACAGCTAATATTCAGCACTTTAATCTCAGTCATTGTAAATGAAATCAATAAAAGAAAAAAAAGTGTGGCACTGTCCAAGAGTCTGCACTTTGTGTTGCAGTCCAAGTTTAGTGTCTTTATGAAGCACAGTGACATTGAAATATATGTTTCAAATGGAGTGTTGGGATTCAGGATGTTGCCGTATGGATACATTTGAAAAGGAAAATAATGTTGCACCCATTGTACACACCCAAAATATATTTAATTTGTTCCCATTTATCTTGCCAAGTGCGTGTTGTAAATCAAATCTGATTTTTGTTTAGTTTTCTTTGCTTTCTGTGGAAGGGCATTTTCCAAATATGAATAATAAGCAGTTCTGTATTAATCTTGTTCATCAGATTTTCATCTGCTAGAAATACCATTTGGTTTTGAGGTTACATTTCACTTATTTGTGCTCTTTTGCATATTTTGATGCATTCAATTTGTCCAAAAGTTCCATTTCTTTCTAAAGAACCATGATCAGCATATTTGCACCATGATTTGTTGTCAGAGCTATTTTATGAACATTGTTGTAGCGCAAAGTCCTAACAGCATGACTGAGTCATTATTTGATTTAAATCACACCTGCTTATTCTTATCACAGGAAAATCAACCCTTCGTCAACGCGAGTGTGACAAATAGACAGAGGTTCCAGGAAAAGATAAAACTGCTTACACAGCGTGAGATATGACGCCTCGTCGGGACTCGTGTAGGTTTTGCATCGCCAATTCTTTTCTGCTGGCTTATTTTTTGGGTTGGATGAACTGCAGGAAGGCCATTAATCTTTGTTTCTATCTATTCAGAACTGAAGATCACAATCAATTCTTTAGCTCATTGTGATTACAGGCGAACTGCGCCCCAAGGGAAGACTCGGGCGCTGGTTGGGGCCGTTTTATTGGCTGCGTTCAAACAAAAGGGCGTCATTTTAAGGAACACGAGAAATGATTTGGGTGCCTTGGACGTCTATGGCTCCAGAGAGACGGAGACGTGTCAACAATGAAACCATCTTTATACGTCCTGCAGGGACAATTCTGCAGAGGAAGAAAAACAAAGTATGGGAGAAAGACCCAGACCTCACAGATGTTCACCTTGGGCTGTCCTTCTACTCGAGACAATTTCTGATCAGTGGCCGCTCTGCAAAATGGCACAACTAAGGTGTGGGCCCGACCTCCTGCACGTTGGCAGCGTCATTACTTAAAACACAGCGTCATTACTATTAAAGAGGGACGGATGCTCGATGTCAGAGGACAAGTGATGAAGGGAGCACACGGTTTAGGGGGGACGTGGTGTAAAGAAGGGACGAAGTACACGCAACTACTTTAGTGAGTCACATACTGTACTACTTGAAACCCAAACGCTACAACAGACCACACTATTGAGACTGCGTCAATTAGACCGTTCATTAATGTTGTTTATGTTAATCGTTGCCTATTGTGGCCAGTATGTCGAATCGGCATTAAAATCAGCCTTAATCTGAAGTTGTGATTCTTGCCAAAAGCCCAAATGTCCGTCCGCGATTCACAATCATCCAACTCCCAGTTGAATGGTGTCCCGTTGGCAGCTACATCCGATAGCTCGTCGCTACGTTTGGCGGTAGGGTTGCTGTTGCGCTGAAAAAACCTACACATGGCCCCGTTCAGGGAGCTTTTTTTTTTTTTTTTTCAAACTGCCAGTCGTTTTTTTATCGGCGTCGGCTGCTTTCTCTGCTCCCGCTATCATTCATTCACTCGTGGAGTCTCTCAAGAGCTGACACACATTGCACATGTGACGCAAAAGTAGTGGAACTGATAAAGCAGAATAACCCAGACTTCACGGCGCGATCTCTCCCTCCTCAGCCGCCGCTGGCCTTGGTGCTGAATTCGCAGCGCTGTCAGCATCTGCTCCCGTGCGCGGATTGGGCCGCGTGTCACTCAGCTTTTTTGACCACTCGTTTGTACAAGCGAGAACCGAAATGATGCAGCCTGAGGAGTTTTTTTTCCTGGCGGTGCAGCTATCTGCTGTTGAAGGACACACACACAATCAACGCAAACGCCTGGTTTCCTTCCTTCCCATCGACCTGAATGCACTAATCCCTTTTTCAGCTCTCCAGCTCCCTTCAATACACCCCCCCCCCCCCCCCTCCCCTCCCCTCCTCTCGCCCTTGCCCCTCTCTCTCACCCACAGTTATTATTCCCTCTTTGATGCCAGGGTATCCGTTTTAAAGGGAAGGAGCGTTTCAGTCCATAAACTAGCAAACCAAGGTTATTTTTTTTGCGTGCACACCGACCAGCGCTTTTCTAAAAGCGGTGGAGAAAGATGAGAGCAAAGCGACGAGGGAAGGGAGCGAAGGAAAGAAGGAAACCCCCCCCAAAAAAAAACGTGAGAAAGGGGGAGAATGGAGGCGAGGTGACATACTAACAAAGAGTGAACGAGGCCTAGTGCCTCCATGTGCTCTCTCTCATTCTTCCCTCCCTTATCAGCGCCGCCGCCGCCTTCTCTCCCCCTTTCTCTCCCTCCCTCCCTCCCTTTTCTCTCCCTCGCCTTTGCAGTTCATTCATTTTGCCTGACAGCTTTTGGGTAGACACAGCACTTAGTCCTTATTGAGGAGGTTTTCCATGTTTAATGCTCCCAAACCCTGCAAGCCTCCCAAATGGTGACTGCTGCAGAGTACCAACGCACTTTTCAAACATGCGAGAGATGGAGAAGATTTAAAAAAAAACTCCAAACACCTGACAGGTTCACAATCTCTTGGTACACGTGGTTCTCCTTTTTTTTTCTCACTTTGAGTGAAGGCTTTTCACCGCGTTGCTGCACACAAATTGGGTTTGATTGTCTCTGTTATCTTTCGCGCATTTGGGTGCGACAATGCTTAATTAAATGAGAGGTTTGACACTCTGGGGGTCAGAATCATTCGTATGGAATCACGTTTTTTATTGTTTCATGCTGTCTGGAGACTTAGTCAAGTATCCATGCATCATGGGAATATCCAAAGATGCAAAAAGAAGAAACAATGATCGATCACAGGGATGGTGACTTATAACTGGGACTCTTTCACACACACTGAGACTTGAGTTAAATCTTTGTTCCATTAAAATGTGTTTGCAAAGACATTTCCATGATGCATCCGAGAAACCGCTTAAAGCAAGCAAACTCTTTAGTTTAGCAAAAGCTTTAATCAACATTTAGTGAATATAGTTACTGTATTTTTCATATTATTAATAATTTATTACACAATACAAGGCACAGAAATGCCATGTTGGAAACACACGCGCAGTCTGGTGTTCAAATAAATCCTGCACCTCCTTGCAAAAATAAGGAATTCTGAATGCAAACGCTGCAGCTAGCAATAAACAACGTATGGTAATCCGTTTGCTCTGCGGATGCCTACGGAGTGTTTTATGCCATTTGCAAACAACGCAAGGCTCCGTGCTGGTTTACACATGTGCGCCCACACGCGCGCGCACGCACACACACACACACACAAATCACTGCGGTGAGACAGATTGGGCCGCACCGGATCCCGAGGCCGCTTCAGCCCAAATGAAACCAGACAGAGTCTACGTACCCGCGAATCAGACAGTACACACACATCCCCACAACGCAAGAGAGGGATTCCCCACACACAAAATAAACAACACAACTGACCGCAACATGCAAGCATCCGAGGAGATTTAACAGAGGCCGACAGGAGGGGAAAAATCTGCCTTGCTAAAGGGCCTAATGACCTCATCTGTGGCCGGCAGCCGACATGACTGATAACATCCGAGAACGCACACGCACACGCACACACACACACACAAAGACAAAGACAGAAACACCGCCAGAGGCTCGTCCTTTCCTGCCCTCTCCAACACTGTTCTCACTGTGTTGTAAGGGTTTAATTTTACGCCATCGCACCCTAGTTAGCAGTGAGCTGTACCTTCCTCGGATTTAAAAAAAAAAAAAAAGGAAAATGTGCCCACAGTGTGCAGTAGTGCTCCATTTTCAAATAACAAATGCAACAGCGCGCACACACACATACACACAGCACTACACAGATACCTCCTAAAGGAGACGATGAAACAAAATAAAAAGGATTGACAGATAAAAACTGATTATCTCTCCTAATGCATAACCCCTTGTGATGGGTCCAAGCATCATCACTGATGCAATATTCAACATGCACGCCATATCCCCTCATTTTTCTCCCTTTGAGTGGATCAAATGTACTATACAAGATTTCCCTTTCCCCAAATAGGCCCGCTTAATTACCTCGCCGTTACAGCACACGGGCAGCGCGCGTATCCTTCACAACCATTAAATAGGCCAGATAAGCCAGATATGTGTTCGATCCCACGGCCTCAGGAGGGATGGATATGTGTGTGTGTGTGTGTGTGTGTGTGTGTGTGTGTGTGTGTGTGTGTTCCAAAGCACGATAACTCTTATTAAAGTGGATTTTCCACCAATTTATTTCAACTTAATTTCCCCCTCATACCGGCTTCCTTGCCGCACACCCCCACCACCTCAAAAACGCTGTTTCCTGGATATTTACTCATGTTTTGTTTTTTCTCCCCCTCCTGCAGCCTGATCCATTAGCAGACCCCTGGTGTAAAGCCCCACCGGCTCAGCTCCCCGGGATTGGCTGGAGGAGATATCCGTTCCTAGATGTAAATAAATCTGTTACTTCCCTGACAGCACAATTCATTAGCTCTCGCAGCAATCTGCCTGCACACGCGGAGTGCTTTGACGCAGAGGCAAAACACAGAGAGGGGGTGAGTGTGAGGGAAAATGTGTCAGCTTGCTCTTTGGAGGTTTGTTTGTGATTACAGTAGGGGAAACGAGTCGAGGGGATGTTCCAGGCGGGCGGGGCGGGGGGGTTTTAACGGTGCGAAATTGCGGTATTGTCTGTTTTGTTAATTGAATAAAATGCTTACAGGTGAGAGCACCTCACGAACGAGTTGAAAGTTACACTTTGTGCCAGACAACTACTCAGAGCAAAATTATTGTGACAATGGCTAACATGCTAACATGCTAACAAGCTAACGTGGTAACCAGCCAGGAGTGAGGGCACGTATTTCCAACCACCTACGAGAGATCCTTTTCCCTTTTACGTCACCGTCAGCCCATAAACAAATCTTCGTCAATGCTATCGATGACCCAATGCCGGGTTGGCGGGGTAGGAAGGAGGACCCAAACGCAGAGTTTTCAAGAACGGGCACTTACAGATGCACCGCAGACAGGGATCCACCAGGAAACAGATAATGACGCGACAAGGGACAACAAGGGACAGCTTAAATACACAAGGGAGGCGCAGGTGATTGGACACAGCTGGGAAACAATCAGACGCAGCAGACAATCACAGGGGGGGGGGACACGAAGTTACCCCAGGAACACCAGAAACATGAAACTACAAAACAAGACAGGAAGTGACCCCCAAACCGTGACAATTGACATTTCGTACACAACTTGCTCCACAAGGTAATTGAGCAGCTTTTAAAAACGAGAATTTGCACAAAAAAAAAGTTGTCTAAGCTGGCAGCTACGCTTTGAAAGCGAGACAGGACAATGTTGCACGCTGAGAGATGTGAACAGTGCTCATTTTTTTCATAGGAATGTGTTTCTACCCAACTGAACCATGTGGCCAGTGCTCTTTTGCAGTAGTTGCTGTCAGAGTGACATTAACACGACTAGAAATCCATCGGAATCAGATAAGGCCGATGCAAACAGACGCTAATGGACAACCGCGGCGACGTTTCTCATGATTTGATATTTGATGATCAATGTTTTTGTCAGACACCGGCGTGGGTGAAATGATTCAGACGTGTCACTACGTTATCCGAGGAGCTCTTTCACTGCCGTCCCTGCGAGAGCGGGAGCACTGTGACAGCGCAGTTGGTTGGTATTGAATTTGAAGTACATTACGGCGGCGTATTGGGCTTACAGGCATTATTCGTATATTGATCCTGAGAACAAATTTGCATTTTAATGTGATAGATCCCGAATCTACTTCGGTCTAGTTCCCCATTGTTGTGCTTTTAAATGATGCAGTTTGCATGATATGTTGTTTTGAGGTCATTCTGGTGATATGATGTAGTCATTGCAAAGTTATCCATTTCATTATTAATGGATTTCCTTTAGGTAAGCGGCACAGTCGACACAAGTGGTTGAAGAAAACGCTTTGAAACGGGAAAAGAAAAGCTCAGACAGAAGTGATTGTGCAGCATGGAACTAAACGTTAGCCTCTTACGCATTCATACAGGGCATTTGTTACTAGCGTTGTACCCCCTATAACAAATTCAGTTGTCTTATCGGGACATTTTTGCAACAATAATGATTAACAAATTCAATTTTTGCCGTTGTTTTTTATTTGGAGATGGATACCGCTCCCATCCTTCTGTTAAAATGAAGCTTGTTAGCTTAGCACATTAATGTCAAACAACAAGCCTGACGTGCAAAAATGACATTTAAAGGCTTTTAGACGATGTCCGGATCGCCGTACCCCGGTTCCAACGTTGGTTAAAAACAAAGTTAAACAGTCTCTGAAAAAACAATCTTCTCATCTCGGCCAACCAGTAAACACGCGAGAAATTGTAAAACTGTCGCTTTGAAATTGAGCCACAATTGCTTTGCTTTGCTCCACGTTTTCCACTGATTCGCGAAATGGCCAACCGTATTTCGGGAAATCTGCAACCGATGCCGCACATTCATTGACACTTGCGAATCCTCCGACAGCTAACCGTAGCCAATAGCATCTTTGCTAGCACGGTTGGCGGGAGACACTCTTGCTTTGCGAACATTGCTGCTGACAACTAATGGCTCCCAATAAAAGCACAATAAACAGTGCAATCTATCCAACAGAGATCTGGCACGGAGCCCCGGTTCTGCTGCTTAAGGACGACATTGAATTGTGTTTGTCAGCTTTAAATCCAAACGGTGAATTTCACTATAACGATGCCTTCGGGGGCCTTTTTGTTAATACTGAGGACTAGACCGTGTCCCCTGAGTAAATAAATATGATTATATATGTGCGTGTTGTTGGGTGTTGCAGTGCAACTTTAAAGATGTAGATGAATAAAACATTTGACATGTAAGTCGTGTATCGGCACGCACCAAAACAACTTGTACCATAAAGCTTTTCTGTCTCGTTTTTGAAACCATTTCCAGGCAATTAAGCCGCTATTTGGGTCACAAAGAGGCCACCACTGTCATATGCTATCTGGTTGTGTCATTCTGCTGCGCTGGCCTCTGCCCCCCCCCCACACACACACACACACACTGCTGCTGCCGCCGCCTAGGCAAACACAGGACAGAGACGTCGCCCGTGTGACACGCAAAGCCACACATAGAAAACTCCCCCGAGAAGAAGGTGCATCCGCACTTTCCGTTGCATAATAGATAGGATACGGCTGAGGCAGCACAAAAGGGGGGAGGTAGACTGTTGTGGTTTGTGTGTGTGTGCGTGCAGGAGGGTGACAGAATGTGTGTTGGAGGGGGGAAAAAAAATTAGCGCAGCACTTTAAGCATCACGGGCCGCACAGACTGCTGCGAATGGGGGGACTGCCACAGACAATCCCAGTCAATTCTCCCACTCGGCAGAGAGAGAGAGAGAGAGAGAGAGAGAGAGAGAGAGCTGCTCTGACGCCGCGCTTCATCTCAGCGGGCCTCTCCACTCATTTCAAGAGCTGGAGAGGAAGCACGAGAGAGGAGAGAGAGGCTGTCGGTCAGAGAGGAAGAGGAATTAGGAAGAGGAAAAGCAGGATAGCGCAGCAGACCCGTTAGAAGTAGCATCCAGGAGGACAAAGACGCAAAAGCAGCCCGGGGAGGGGGGGTCGGCGATCGTGGCGGCCGTGTTGGGCGTGTCATTGTGTAGTGGGCAGATTCCGTTTTGAAGGGTTTTGACATTTTTTGTTTACCCTGTTTGTTATTTCGGTCACGGCTCTCCCCGGTGACTTCTGGAGAGAAAGGTTGAACTGCATCACTTGACTCCTTATTTCCCTCATTCCAGCTTAATGCTAATCCCTTCTCCCCTAGACACACTTGGCGGCGTAGAAAAGGGCATTACGATATTATTATGATATTTTTATATATATTTATATTATAAATGGTTTTACTGACTGTTTCACATCCAGTGTTTCAGTTCAAGTAAATGTAAATTGAGATGTTCAATCTTGTTTAACAACGCTTGCTGTTGGACATTGGGCACTAAAACTTCTTTCAAAGTCTGCCCCCCAAAAAAAGTGGTTTCATTGTGAAATGATGTGTAGTTCGTGGACTTTATCCTCCTTTGTGATTTTCAGCCACTAATGGCTGCACGCGGTCGTTGCAGTGACCGCTCACTCGCTCTCTGTGTGCCGGTAATAAATGGAACTACGCCAAAAGTCTCGAGCCGTACAAGGAGAGCTTTCTCCATTTCTGCCACCTCACTCTCACCAACACACACATACACTCATAAACAGACACGCACACAGTTGGTGGGAATTCATTAGCGGGTTGCTGATTTATGGAGCACTATTGTCAACGCATAATTAGCAGTTGAGGATTGTTTATGGCGGTTTTTGCAAGGGAGGAGGAGCGCGTGCGGTACAAGGTCAAGGCGGGCCAAAGGAAGCAAGGAAGGAAGCAAGGAAAACGGTATTATTTTGAAATCGTAAGCAGGCTCGTGTCCCGATGTCAACACAATCAACCCGGGTGACAAATGTTTCGCTGAGGCTTTTCTCCGAATGACTCTTTCCCAGTGGCCGCTGAAGTATTACGGAGCGAAGGCTTTTGTTGTGTTGAGATCAAGAGATAATTATATTTTTGCTCGCGAGGGAACACGACAACTGGTAATTATCCTCGGCGGCGTCCATGAGATCCAGTTGTGCGCGTCGGGTTGCATCATTGCCGCTCCATCACTCCCAGCGTGGAACACCAACCGTTATTAAAACACACATAAAACCAACACGCTATTGACTCGTCATTTCACCATTGATTTGTTCTTTGAATGGAAATGAAAGAAAAAACGGACGTCGAGTCCTTAAACGTCGCTCATTAGCAGTGAGTTTTTCATGACACGTCAGCATTGGGGCAGTTTCATCGACCACGCAGTTAGTAGCCGGTTTGGCTGGTGGTCAATCCGATATTGCTAAAGGGTATACCGTCAGAAAGGTCAGTGTGTGCTGCGTGTTCTGTGCACACACACACACATACACACACGGTGCCAGAAGACATAGTTATTCCTTTCTGTCCCGGTAACCTCAACACACACACACACACACGTGCGCTCGGTGCAGAAAATCAAAAGATGTGTTCATCTGAGAAGGAGGCTGGATCAGTGTCTGGGTTTTTTTTATTTTTTTCTGAGGTCAGCAGGCCTCTCTTCAGCAAAGCACGTCAGATCAATACCCAGTTACAGACAACTCAGCCTCGGGGGCTCCAGGACACACACACACACACACAGAGAGACACAAAGGAATCACACAGGTCTGACAGAGCCGGAGCTTTGAAAACACCACGCACGAGTGGTGGGAGGTGTTCTACTGGCACGAGGAGAGGAAAATAGAGGTGAGGAGGCAGCGGACAGAACGCCGCCATGAGGAAAGTTGTAACCACGTGACGTGCGCACACGGGGGGGGGGGGGGGGAGTGGGGGGAGGGAGGGGGAGGAGAGGGAGCGAGCGGAAGATTGAAAATGACAGATAAAGAAATCAAAGCGACAAGGACAAAGAGACAAAGCAAATAAAAAAAATGTGCAGAGCGCAGGAAAAAAAAGAAGGAGCCAGCGAAAAATGAGATTTCGCGGCCTCCTGCTTGAGCATATGTGACAATGTGCCTCGCAAGTCAAAGGGCCGGCTGGGATTCGCCAAATTCCCCTCCGTACCAGGTCTCCCCACCCTGCATTGGAGCTCTTACATTAGTAACCTTCTGAAACGTGTGGCGCCCGTCGCAGATCAGGAGATATAAAAAAAAAAGAAGGAGGCGGGATGAGATCCCTCCGGGCGTCCGCTGGGCTTCTTGACAAAAGGTGTAAGTTGAAATGAAGATTTGATCTGACTTTTGATCCATTTTTTTTAACTCTGGCTGCATTTCAATAATTAGCGTCACCTTTGACCTCGCCTGCAGGATGCACGCAACACCCCGTTAAAACATCTTTCTGCTCAGGTTCCTTCCCCCTCCGTGAGGAAGCGAGTGGGCTCTTTCGATGGTTATTGACCCGACGGGTCCGTTTTGTGGAAGGTTCTCTCAGGCCAAAAAGACGAAAGGGCATTTCAGAAAATCTCACCCTTCATCAAATACCTCGTGCTTCCACGATGCCGCGCCGAATCAAAAACGCAAACCCCCAGAGGGATGGATTGGAAAGTCGGTTTCTCAGAACGTATTGATTGCCTTCCCCTTTCCGTCTCCCCCACTTTCTTTCCTCCTCTCTCTCCCTCTCTCTTTCTCACTCCTCCCCATGATTTTGCGAAACCGCTATAATCAACGGCAATTGGCCGGGGCACCGCGCTGCTGGACTCCTGTCAAGCATGTCATTGTGTGAAGGTATGTGTGTAGGTGTGTGTACACAAACTACTTTGTGTGCATTTGTGACTATTTTTTATACATTTGTGCCTCTGTGTGTGTGTGTGTCAAATGGCCTATTTGAGGAAGACGGGGAGCCTCTCGGTGTTGCAGTTGATGCACTCGAAGCAGTGCCGGCCCGAGCCTCTTGGGGGCCCTAAGCAGAAATTTATTTGGGGGCCCCCCTCCCACCACCTGTGCTAGAAGATTATTGACACAAATGTCACGCTATACTGTTATAGCGAAAATTATAAACGAATACAGTGAGGTTCTAATACAAAACAAGGGCTGCTTTGGGGGCCCCAAGCAGCCCATTTTTGTGTAAAATCACATGATTGACGTTGGGTGGCTGATGAGAGTTTAGCATTAAATGGGGAAGGGAAGCTTGTTTGAGAAAATGTCTACACAGCAAAGCATTAATTATTAATTCTTCGTTAAGGCAACAAATACACACACACATATAATAAGTCCTGTGGTTTCCATCACCCACACACACACACACACACACACACACACACACACTGTGGACGAGTGTGGATCAGTTCCTTGGAAACATCAATAGCTGCGACAGCTGATCGGTGAGCTAGTAATGCCCGGACAACTTGGCGCTTCTTCCAATCGACTAAGCTATCATTAGGAAACAAGGAGTTCGGGTACAATCGGGTAGGCGTGCACGATCCAAAGAAAATGTGTATTAAAAACCCAGAGGACAATAAGCGTTTTCAAACGATGCCTCGTTCGCCTGTCCCTTTGTCACGCGTCCGGCCCCCAATTTAACTGAGTAGAAAGACAGCACAGCTACTGCAAAGACCCTGTATGATCCACAACAGTAAATATAGTAAAGTGTCCCATCGACTGTGTGGGGACACGTCTCCCTCAAGTCATTTAAGACGCACAACAGAAACAAGCTGGGAACAAGAGAGTTTGCTCTCCATCAAATGTTACCAAAGAGACACATAGACGTTGCATGTGCATGTGTGTGTGTGTGCGTGTTTGTGTGTGTTGTCAACGGTTATCCCCAAATGCTGGGGCCTGTAAGTCTGCACTCTCCTCGGTCCCAGCAGGACGTCTCTGGACAGCTGATTGAAGGTCTGCCTGCAATCTCGCTCTTTATTTCCAGGAGTTTGAACCGAAAGCAGCTCCCGCACCAATCCACGATTAGAACAATAAATCATTTCCTAAGGAGAAAGCTCATTATGTATGAATAAATCTGCCTAAAAGAAACAATCGCGGAAACAGAGGGGGATTAAACGGGAATGGGTCCCAAGTTGGTTTAACTTTACTTAAATGGGAACACAAACAAACCGCCGCTAATTGAGTTCACAGGTCTCGAGCTTTGGCTTTGGTTCGATACGGGAAGCCTCACTGCACACAAACGACACGCTTCTGATTTTTTAGAGGACCACAGATCTCTAGGAGGAGCCACCCTTGCAGGGTCCATTTCGAGGACCCAACCTGAACATTTTACAATGGAATGAGCGCCAATGGGCGTCGAAATAAGAATTCATGCTGATCTTAGTTTGAAAATAGATGTGACTGCTCATGCATCAAGTGCAGAAATGCAGCTGGACAGATGTCTGTGTAGTCTTGACAGCCGCATCAGTCAGAACAGACAGGCTGTTGGTTAGCTGAGGTGGCAGTTTGGCTTCCATGTGTGTGTGTGTGTGTGTGTGTGCGTGTGTGTGCATTTAAGACTGACAGGGCTCTCAACGCAGTGCAACGTTTAACGGAAGGAAGCGGCGAGAGCTCATGGCAGGCTGCAGCGGCCGGCATTCGTTTGACAGGTGCTCCCCCTTAAAAGACCAGTCAAACCAGCGGCGCCACCGCTGCCATTTCAGGACACTTCAACCAGCAGCAGCGTCCGCTCAGCCGCTGACTGGCAGGTCACCTGCTGCCGGGGGGGGGGCGGGGCGGGGCGGTGCGGCACACAATGCGACGCACGTGCAGGACGTCGTCCATTTGTGCTGTTTGTGGAAAGTGTTCCACGTTCTGGTGTCCAGCAAAACGTGGCAATTGGAGCATTGGTGAACTACAGCGCCGTGTCGATGAGTTCAAAAATGCAATCTCGTCAGACGACATCCCCCAAATGAATGTCACGGAAATATGAATAAGCAATGAATAAATTGAGCATAAAGAAACAACCAATCCACTTATATTCGTTGGATTGGTGCTTCCTGTGTGCACGGAACGCACGGTCGGACGTGGCAGCCTGTGTCTGGAGACGTGTTAAGCAGCTCGCTGTTGAGTTTGAATATTTAACCAGCTCCCATTAAATCACTGATTAATTTAAGAGCACGACGGAGAGAACGAGGGTGCGGGAAGCGAGTGTGTGTTGGATGACTGTGTGGAAAATATTCCTACTTTTGGAAGGAGGCGATCCTGAGTGATAAAAGCCACTAAAAGAAAAAAGAATAACTGTAATTGCTTACCCCCCCTGAAGTAAAGCGAGAGAGGGCGGGCCAAAACGAGTCCCTCCCCAGAATACTTTATTCATACTTTCAGATCCATTTACCGAATTTAAAATCTAGGCCATCTGAGCCTTTGCGTTAAATCTTCACCGAGGCCCAAGAGCCGACTGGGGCTTCCCAGTGGCTCGATAAACCAGTATTTTTTCCTATTTTGCCAGCTGACATTTAAAAAAAAAAAACAAGAACCCTGTAAAAGTGTGTTAAAATGACCTCGGTGACGCTACGTGACTGAGCCTGAGGCTGCAAGTCACAAGCGATATATCCGCCCCCGTCACATGACCATCGCCAAGATCGTCAGTTCGAAAAATGCATGAAAAGAGAGATATTTGGCTGGACAACTTTACAGAGAATAATATGCAAAGGAATGGGGAATTAGGAGGTCCACGCCGGTGGGAGGCGGGGAAATGCATATTTGATTATATATCTGAAATGGATGGATAACTATTTGTGAGCAAAACCACCTAAATGTGGCTCACGGTTGCTTTTAGGTCATTTGACATGTTTACGTATGCACATACAGTTGATCCGCTCAAAATGAAAAATGCTTTTTCACTAAGCATTTGTCTCCAAGGTTGGGCTGAATGCACCTCACCTCGCAATTTGCACAAAGGCGGCTTTCAGTGCCTTCGCATTGCTCAGGGGCACACTGAGGATACGTCGCTTGTTCGCTTCCTACCACGCATTATATCCGCTGCTGTGCAAGGGTGGAGCAACGCTCCAGCCGCGAGCTTCCCTGACCTTTCGGCCTCAAACCGCCGTCGTTTAAAAGCGAGCTTTGGTGATTCGAGACGTGATCTCCCCCCCCCTCTCCCCCTTCACCTCCCCCGTCGCACCACCTGACCACCTGCAACGCAGCGATGTTCCTTTTACCAATCAGATGGCGAGTGGCAGGTGCAGATGTTACCGATGACGCCCAGGAGACGCTTTGAGTGGCAGGTCCAGATGTTGGAAAAACGCACTGTGGAGTCGGAGATGCACACATGCTGTCGCAGATTATTTTGAAGAGCTTTTATTGTTTTATTTATGTTGATTTTATTCCATGCTAATTCAACACATAAAAAAAAAATAAAACATCCCATAGTCACGAAGCACATTACAGCGCTAAGGTCTCGGCCAAGAGAGATTCCTGCGGCACCGTGCCGCTTTCCACAGGAGACACGTTGCCATGGCAACGCGCCTCAGCGCCAGCTAATGGCCTTCTTATCAATTTAATCCATATTTCTGTCAAAAGAAAAACAACAGCTGACTCCTCAACCTGTCGTCACACGCAGAGGGAGAGAGAGAGTCGTCCGCCTCACTCCTCCAGGTTTACGCAAACGCTCAAAATGCAAAAAGACACAACAACCCCCCCCCCCCCCCTCCCGCGTCCCAGTGGAATCCATCTTCATTTGCTGTGTTTGAGAGCAGCCCTGATATTCAACAGGGTCCTTATGTGTCCAGATGTGTAGTGAATAAAGTATAAATGGCTCATCTGAGGCGAATGGACGCATTCATGTAAAGCTTTGAAAACCGTCTGTGCAGACAGAGAGCGAAGCCTTTGAGAGAAATAAAACAAGCAATTGGCCTGGGATTCTTAAACATGCCCCAAACAAAGTTCACTAAGTGAACTGCATGGACTGCGGAGGAGGAAGAACTGAGCAAGACCTGGATTACCTTGATGACTTGAGTGAGAGTTTTTAAATGGATGTTTTGATCCCCGGTAGGAGGAAGAGAATATAACGGAAACCCTTTTTGGGGGGTTTAACAACTCACATTTATACATTATTAACACCAAGTGTTACTTTGTAACACTATGGGATTCCTTTATAATTTGGCTTTGAACGGACATTGGACATTGTTATTTTGGACCCAGTCAGTCAGAAATCTCCTTTGCATGGGGAGCATTCAGGTACAACACGACTAAAACATGTACATTCCCAGAATAAAACAGTTACATTTTTAATAATAGTCTCAAACATAACTTTGAATCACTCCTACTCTAACAAATTCTCTTTAGCTGGCGAATGCCAGGCTCTCTGAATAATATCCACCCATCTGGTTGTCTTTATTTTTTGGAAGCAAAGGAGGTTAATTATAAATAGGTTGTCTTTTCAGCTTGTTACAGCTCCCTGTGTGTGTGTGTGTGTTTGCTTATTGCCCACGTGTCTGAGCGCACACAGACAGGTGTGTTGAGTGTGATTAATACTTCGGCAAACAATAGAGTAGAGAACCTAAATTAGATTAAAACAAACATCAGTACCTGGGCTGTTTTTCTTCCTCATATGGCAGTGGGAGCATAAATAAACATACAGAACATTCAGTAAATGCAGTAATCTGAGGACACTAGGCTGGTGTTAAATGAGGCAGAGAAAACATGCTACTTTTACGCTACATGAGCCAATACAAAGGGGGAGGCAGAGGTGAGTGTGTGTTAAATTGAGACACCTGGTGCGGGCAAAGCCGGCCGATGTTCCGAACCAGGAGTTAGCTAAGCTAAGCTAAGCTAAACCAAGGTAAGCTAAGGCTATACGAAGCTGGCCGGTAATAAGAAATCTGTGTTCCAACATGGCCGCATCCCGTGGGAGCTCATTAGCTCGACATTCTGCACCAGTGGTCCTGCCTTCAATGAGCTGCGAGCACAAAGACGGAATAAAAAAGCACTTTGTCCTTGTCGACTTGCTGCCTCCCACACACCGAGTCCCCTGCCCACCTTCTCTCTCTCTCTCCATCCTGTCTTGCTCTCGATTCTTTATTTTCTAACCCCCCCCTCCACCGCTCGTCTCCTTCATCTTTTCGCTCTGAAAGCGCTCCATCCGCTTTCCAAATCTCCCTCTCGGATTTGCTTTAGAGTCGGCGACGTGAGGGCCCATCAATTAGCCAAGCAGCCCTTTCAAAAAGGCCCCGACTTGGCCCTCCACCAAAGAGATCCTCCCACGACTGAAGCTAACTCAACTTCCTCTCAATTTTTGCTTGGCAACTCAAACCCCCCCTCAAAAAATAAAAACTTTTCCCAGGCTTAAGTTAAGATGTCTCCTTTTTGTCAAAGTTTCAGCGCCCCATCTGCTTCTCCCGCACAATTAATCCTCTCTGGCTGACGGGACATTTACATCTGCGCTGCTACGCGTAGCATCCGCGGCTACGACAGACAGGTGAGGCCGCGGCCGAGGATTTCCTGTGAATCGACGCAGTGGACTTTAACGAGAGGCTTCGTTAACGTGTCTGAGGCGGGTTATTGGGCAGGGATTGCCCCGCGCTCGTCCCGATGACGAGCAATGAGCACGCAAACCTCTGTGGAAATCACGCCCCTCATTTGGATGTGGTTTCCTCTCACAGGACGACGAATGGATGGGCTAAAATAAACTGGAGAAACTTGGAGAACATGCACACACACACACACACACACACACACACTTCATCAGGGTGCTTACGAGATGAAAAGGACACATGGGATAAGTTGAAAAAATGAGAGCGGCGCAACCAACCAATCAACAGCCCGTAAATGTTTTCAGCTTTCCCAGGCAAGATGTCATTACATTTCATTAAAAAACCAGAGGAGGCTTTTGATCATTCCCGATGACAGGAAGGCATGCATTATTCTGTGCACCGCAGCAGGCGGCCGCATTGTTTCATTGAGACGCGCAGAAAAAGCTTCAAACCTCAAAATGACATTAAAGCAACCGTCAAAACCAAAGTGTGTAGGGTTGGGGGGTTTTTTTCTTCTTCTTTTCGCGTCGAGCCCAAAGGCCTCGTCGGCTCATACAGAGGGAACTAAATCCGACGGGCGGAACCGGAAGGGATCAGCGGGGCATCTCCCGATGCTGCACAATCTGTCGATGTAGATTTGCCTGGGTAAGAAAGTAAAAGAAAAAGGAGACAACAGGTAGCTGACATGAAGAGGACAATTTCAGCGCTATGTACTGGGAGTTAAATCAAAGTGAATTGCTAATTCAGCGTTCAGTGAGGGGAAGGGAATTGAAGGCTGAACTTTAAGAGGCACCTGCCGAAAGATGCGAACAACAGGAAAACTAAAGCGTCATATGTTCATTCAGAGTTGCTGGGAAATTATTATAAGGCTCTTTGCACGTCCCGCGGCAGGAAATGATATGCGCTTTGATTTCTGTTATTATGACCTTTGACCCTCCTTTAAATTCCAGCAGGTTGCGTATGATTCATCTCTCCGGGCTTGTGTGCAGACAGGGGGGGCGGGGGGGATTTACCAACACACACACACACACTGGCATAATCTTCCAAGTGATAATGTTGCTAATTTCTCTGCAAATCATTAATTTGGAATTTGTTTTCCTTCGTTAGTTAAAACAACAAAACTGCTTAATTGTATTAAAATAAATTAAGTAAGCCTCAGCGCACATTTTCTATTAAAACTGCAGCACACCTGTGCAGTTTTATCCACATCACAACCACCACATAATAGGAAATGGACATTTGCCAGTGATTAAACCATCCAATTTATGAGTCGAGAATTAACTGTAAAACTCGCTTCAGGAAGGTGGATTAAATTTACAACCGACTCCCGTCAACTTGTAGACCTGTTTGTGCGCGCGGTGAAATCTCGCAAATGTCAATTTAACCGCCGTGAAATTGGCAAAGAGTGTGTCTACTTCGGTTCGGTAACCAAATACCTGCGGAGCTGAAGGCGCGTTAGCATCCTAACGTTAGCATTGAGTCCTCCTAAGCCTGCTCTGCCCGCTTTTTTTATTCAGTATCTCCCTTGCCTTGTTAAGACAGAAGAGTTATCGCATGTGTGAATGTCAACATTATCTTGAGAAAACGTGGAGGAGGACTGAGGCTCTTGTGGGGAAAAAAAACCCCGACCGAACTCTATTTTTTTTTTTTTCAATTCAAAGCTCGTTAATCGGTGTGTAGACTTTTCACTCATGAATAAACCCGCTGATTTGCAAGGTGCCAAAGTTAATCCACTTTGCTTACATAAATTGGTAAGCAGCATCTGCTGCATCTAAAAAATTGAAAATGGAAGTCACAAAATGATGTAATTATTCAGACAATACTGACAAACCAGAGCATTATAGATCATTATAAAAAATGGCCCCTTTGTTTGGGCAAATAAGATGGCCGTGTGGAGCGATCGTTGGAAGGGATCCGTGGCTGCTGGGCGAAGCTGGTTTAGCCAACACAAATGAATTCAGCGCTACATGGAAACAAACACTGGAGGAAAGAAACAAAGTGGGGTCAGAGTGCACGGTCACACTAGCGTGACGTCCCTGGAGCGGAGGGGGGGGGGGATTCAAGGACGTGCCGAAGCAACATCAAAGGATCCCAGCAGCCTCTGTGAGACAAGTTTCTTGAAACGAATTGTGTCAAAATGATCTGCGGGCGCCGTATGAATGCAGGCGGGAGAATGAATGCGACCTCCGCTTTGTTACGTAACGCGCAGATATTCCTGATCCCCAGAGGATGCATCCTAATCACGTTCGGCGACCCCCCTCTGGCTTTTGTTTTGGCGCTACAGTGCAGCTCAAACTGACTTTGTGTTCACTTAATGCGTGATGCACATGATTTGGGCTGAGCCCAAGATGATATTTCCTGCCAAAGACTTAGAACTCACGACCGCTCATATGCCGATGACCTCTGAGTCTGCTCACCTTAATGATGCGGTGCCAATGGGTTGGATACCCCCCCCCCCCCCTCACCCTCCCACCTTCCCATCGAGCTGTTCGGCAAAAAAGAACGGCCGGTGCCTTTGCGTGCGTGAAACGTGTGCATGTGGACGTTTGCCAGGAGAAAAGCTGGTGTCGGTCCGTTGTGCCCGCGTGTCTCCCAGGTTACTCATCGCATCTCGTAACCGCGGTGACTCACGTTGGCTCCGAGGGGGTCCAGGGTTCGGGGGTGGGGGGGACGGGCAAAACGAGCACATGAAAACACACCGATATTACCGACAACGACTGTAAACATGGCTGAATGCAGACACACACGCACACACACACACACGCACACCACGCCGACACTCACCCAAAGGTGTTTACCCACACATGGGTGCGCTAAACTGGGGAGGGATGCTAAATGATTCAGGGACTCTGGAACACGCCAGAGTTTATAGCATTTATTTTTGAGCTGTTTTCACACGGGGAAGACATCTAAAAACACACCTTTCACATCACATGATACCAATAACCTATTCCCTCCTTTGGTAGGGCCGCGGTGCTTTAATCCAGTGCAGGTGCACTCATGAATAACTGACTGGGGATTATGTGAGTGGGGGGGTTGGGGGGGAGGCCAATCAGGTAAAGAAAGGTCATCACGCTGGAGGGAAGGAGGCCCCCCGCGCTCTTTTCCGGACTCTGGCGTTTGGCTCTGGTGGATGCGCGGTGGCCCCCGCAGGCTGCATTTAATGAGTCGTTGCGAGTCGCCGCAGAGTCCCGGAATCCTCCCCGAGAGCCGCAGCACAACGGTAAGTCGTCCAGGCTTACGTTGATACTTGATACTGTTCAATTGGATGGTTATAGGGTCACGGCGATGTTTTCGTCTATTGGCTTTCAAATAATATGCCGAGATGATTCATTCAGGAGATATATATTTTAATGGTATTGTGCAGAATGTCTACGATAGGGGCCAGCATTCTGTCTGTGGCCATTTTTGGTGTTAATATATATTTGGGATTGCTTATATCCAAAAAAAAAAACCTCCCAACATCATTTACTATCACGATAAAGAGTCCATTGTTGATTTGAACATGTTTCGGTTTTTCAAATTGAAGTTGAGGTTGTTGAAGATAATCAAGCCTCTGAAAGTGATGTTATCTTCATCTGTGAGATGCTCAAACAGGAAATACACAGACGGGAAACGGACATCGTGCATCGGTCAGCTTTACCCGCATTCTGTCAGCTGGGGGTCATCATTTAAAAGCCTTAGTGCAGATGAGGGCTGAACTTCAGGTTCAGGCAACAGACCTCATCAGACTCCGAGAAATGCTTCCTGCTGCCACCCCGCCTCACAAGAACAGCACAGTAATTAATTCCGGTTAGTTCAAATCCAATGCACTTAAATCTCCAAGCGCAAATAACCAGAGGCTGCAGATTAAAGGTGCATTGCTCGATGAAGCAATTCATCTAACCCCCCCTCCCGCCCCCAAATCTGGGGAGAAATGGCGCATAGGTAACCAAAAGGAAATGGCACACGTTCACGTGAATTAAGTAATCCTGTCATAAACTCCTGAGCCTCACGAATTATTAACTATGAATCTATGCTTTGCTTAGGAAGGAAATCGTAATATTGATCATGTCAAGCAATACAGGTTGCATGAGGTTTCGGTGAAAAAAAAAAGAGCTGATTTAACTTTTATTCGTGGTTAAATTAGTGCAATAAAAAAAACAGCATTCTGTAACGCCGCGAGCCGTTATATGATGCGCTTTTGGTAACCGTGGCAACGTCATTGACGGCACGACGTTGCTGACTCTGCGGTCCGGTCCGGTTCGGATAAGGCACCGCGGGTGAGCGCCGGGCCGGCCACTACAGAGGAAGGAGACGGGGAGACAGATTTGGTGACGAGCGCCAGAGCTCCTCCGTCAATGGCCACTGATAGAGTCCGAGCCGGACCGGAACTACGTGCTTAGCCTTCAGCGTAAAAGACCACCGATTCCCGGGAAACGCGAGGTGAGTGCGCATAGCTTTTGTGTGAAAAGAACTGTATGAAACAACTCTTAAAAATAATCTTTTTTATTTCAAACATAATGAAATAACAGGTAGCACGTGTATGCCGCTGTAGCGCGCGGGCGCCGCGAGCTTTTGCGCCAGAGACGCGCCGCTTTTATTTTGAAAAGAAGTGCCATCCGGCGTTCGCGCTCTCACGTCGCCGGGCTTCGCGCACCCTGCGTCTCTCTCTCCCAGAGCTCGGTCGGCTCGCGGAGACAGCAGGATGCCAAGGGGAGCCCTCCGACCCACGGCGTCCGTCTCACCGTCCCCCGACGTCGCCTCCCGGCCGCCGGGACTCTGATGGGCCGTTTTATCCTCCTGTCGCCGTCCTCCGCGCCCGGATACTTTGGGAAGCCTCGAAATGAAGCGAATGAATGTGAGCAACTAAAAGTGTCCTGCGTGTTGTGCCCGTCTCCAGCGTCACTATTAGTCAAGTCCTCTCTCTTCCCCCCCCCCCCCCCTCTCTCCGCGCCGTGGATGCGGTGCCTACGTGATTCGATAGTTTCCTGCCTTCCGAGGATTTCATGTAGTGTTCTGTAGTGGACTACCCAAACCCCCCTCCTACCTCCCTAACTCCCCTTCCTCGCTTTTTGTTGTCTTTTTCTGTTGTTGTTGTTGTTGTTGTTGGAGATGTCCCGTCTTCGAAAACGGGAAGGTTTCAGGATAGACCAACTACGGGGAGACCAGCGACTTGTACGTCTCCTCCTGGCGGAATAACCAAACCTTTGCGAGCATCTTTTTTGTTCTTCTCTCCTGCGGCTGACTGATGCTTGCCTGGCGCGTGTATTCGAGTTGTGCATCGCCTCGCGTATTGTTGGTCTTTCTTTGTCCCACGGTGGCTTGAAAATTCATGAATGCGTCCAAGGACATCCACACGAATTACGCATGCACCATGACGGTATAGAGGCTGTGCGTAATATCCTATTATTATATTCCTGTCACACGGACGCAGCGAGAGTCACAGTCAACGTCACATCTGTGTTTCACAGAAGATTCGGCATATTTATTACAAACTTATTTGCGTGTGTATGTGTGTTATGGCAAGGTACAGTAACCCCCCTGAGCCAGCAGTAAAACATCCCCATGCTTAAGTTAATGGGAGCAAATGTGTCCAAAAGTGTGCAACCCCGTGCCATACTTAACCTCCCGTGCGTCTGCGTGTGAAAAGGATCGTACGCGTAAAGCGTATACGCGTCTGGCCATGTGCGCCCTCTGCCGCGCTAACGTTGAACCCTTCTGTGTGTGTGTGTGTGCGTGTGTGTGTGTGTGTGCGTGTGCGCAGCCGCGCTGGAAGTCGCCCCCCATGTGGCCATCGGGCGTGGGGAGCCGGCAGCCCTGCCCGCGCGAGTCGGCGCTGCGCAAGGCGGCCATCAGCGGCAACATCAACGCCCTGCCGCACCACGTGCCCACCGGCCGCAGCGTCCGGGTCTTCATCTGCGCCAACCCGGACGGTGAGTCAGTGTGCCCCCCCCCCCCCCCCCGGAACGCCCCCCACCTCCTCCTTCCTGAAACGCACCGTTCCGCAGACCCTCACATTCCACAACACTCAGTTTGAATGTTAAAAAAAAAATGTAATTGTGAAAATGAATATTGTCAGGTGGTGGTTTAACAGTCACTGTACGTATTTGGCCGATATTAAGAAATACCCCTAAAAAAAATGGCAGCTGTCACACGTCACGGCTGTTCAACATAATTCAAGCAGTCAGGTAGAAGGTCAACGCTTCAGACTCGGAGACCTTTTTCTGATGGGGGAAAAAAAACGGTTCTTAGATTAGAAAGGGAAAAAAAAGGAATTTGTTTGTTTACTAAAATAGAAAAAAAAATGTTACCCGTCATTTCTTCCATTACACCGGCGGATGGCTCTCGCCTCAGAGAGTGTGCGGTGGGAGCACAGAGCGAGGCAGATGGGCGTTGAGACAGCAGACACCGAGTCGCAGCTCTGGATTTGAATATGCCCTCTGGGCGAGGGGGTAAAAATAGGCCGGGTAAAAACTGGAGTAAACAAGCCAAGGGAAGTAGAGTAGGCTGTGAGAGGGGAAGGTACAGGGCAAAGGAGGGCACCGCCGGCATTGCAAAGGGGGGTGGTGAGGCGGGAGGAGGGAGGGGGGGGGGGGGTGGCTTTGGTCGACATCACTCTCATTCGATTGCCCTCACTGAGCGATTCGCTATAAAGCCTCAGATTATGACCCCCCCCCACCCCCCCCCCTCCCCCGCAGTAGACGGCGTAAAGTCTGCCGCTGTTTATCCACCTGTAGCCGAGTCACCGGCCACAACACCGATGCATCGCCTCACGTGCAAGGAAAAGAGGAGGAGGGGGGACGGGGAGGGGGGGGGGGTGGCGTTCCGGGGTCTTTTCACGCCGCCGGTGCAAAACGGAAAGACACACATCTCAGCCCGAGCCGCGAAAAGAGACGCTTCTGAGCTGCTGTTTCCAGTGACGCGAGGTGTTGGTACCCACTGTCACATTTTTTCGCAATGAAGCCGCACACACACACACACACACACACACACACACACAGAGCGTTGCTTCAGCAATGGCCCGTGCAAGTGACTCGATGTCTGCACCTTTTTCTTTCGACATGTTCACTAGAGGGGGCTGTCAAACATTTCAAACAGCGGTCCCCTCCCTGCATACGTATGACGCAGTCAAATCAGACACGCGAAAGATAACATGGCTCCCCGATGCAGCGACGGGGTGAACGTCGGCCGAAATGTAAGCCAAGCAACTAATTGGAGCGACTTTGCATCCTCCTCGCGGGACGTTAATGAAGTATCGCCTCCGACTCCAGTGCCTCCCGCCGTGCAGTCGCCTCCGGGGGCTTTGGCATCTCCGACGCAAAGCTGGTCGAAAGCTGGCGGAGGCACGAGGCCTCGGCGCGTCACAACTGCCCCCCTCCCCCCTGTCCTCCCCCCCCCCCGGCCAACGTGCAGTCATCGAGGCCCAAGCATGCACAGTTCGACCGTACGATCAGTTAGCGTGTCGAAGGGGGCCTTCTGTTGATTTAATTGCTTCTCAGGGGCCAGTGAGTTCCAGGTTGTTTTTTGGGGGGGAGCCCGGCCCGGTCCTGCGGCGCGGGAAGTCGATAACGTGTTTGTTTTCTCAGATATCCAAAGAGCGCTGCGGAACACTACCAAGCACACGTTTGATCCACTTGTCCACTTATAACCAACGTAACCGCATGCTAGCGGTTTGTTACTAATGGGGAATTTGATTGTGTGTGCACAACGAGGGCTATAACTGGGGAGGGTTTGATGGTTCAATGAGATTGGGAATGAAACAAAATCCAACCAGTAACTTCCAATGAATGTTTCTCTCAATGTCTTCCTCACTTTTGAAACAATTCTTTTTCACTTTTAAAAATGTGCCGAATACAGATTTCTTCTGTTGACATGTTGCTACATTAAAAGGTGTCATCCGTATATGTCACTTCCTCTGTCACCTCCAGCCAATTGGCCGATTCCACTCTTTTTGTAATGTTATGAAATGAAATGAATTCCTAACACATCTCTCACACTTTGGTTCTCCTTGGAGTACAGTGCTACCCCTCCTCACTTCTTCCTGACCCGGAGAAAGAACTTTATCAACCGAAAAATGATCCAAGATTTAAAAGGCAACACTGAGGATTAGAGAATGCGAGGTTTGCCCGTGAGGCAGTATGAAATAGATGTGACGAAACCCTAAAAGCTGAAACTCACAAGCTTCCCACCTGTTTCTAAACGCCTGCTTGCAGCCGTTTGTATTTGCTCGTGTTAATTCCTCCCAAACAGGGCTTCTGTTATGTTGGTTGTTGTAGATGGCACAGTTAATTTGACACTTTAATTGCTATTTTTAAAACATCCTACTTTGCTTTTTTTTAACTCAACAAAAGCCTCAGTCTGATGTGAGACAATGTCTCTTCCAAACTTCATTAAAACACATTTTGCAGGATACAAACAGACCCGGCCACCCGGCATTGACCTCGTCGGTTACTGATTCGTTTGAAATGAATGTAAAAAAAACGGCTGAGACTACTTCACATGTGGTTACTGGTTACTTATTTCGGGTGACTTCTAGAGAGAATCAGTCCGTAATCCAGGTTGATCTCTCCATCTGACCAGTCTTGAGATTATGCAAGAGAGCAAGATGTTTGAATCTCAACCCTGCGAGATAACATGAGGTGTCCATGGTAACGCAGTCTCCTCGATCTTGAGAATCAGTCGTCGTGGCCTTTCTATAATTGGGCTGTAAAGCATGTTGTGTGTTTCCCGGCATGGATACTGTTCCCAAGGCAACGGCCGCTTGCACAGATGTTACCCAATGAAATTGTCAAAGTGCATCTATATGTTGGTTGGAAAAGCGCTGGTCCTCCGACACAATTTAATTCACCGGCAGGGAATCTGGGAAGCCCCCATCACGGTTGCATCCGGTCTCATATCACCATCATTTAATGTAGATTAGCCGCCCCTTCTCCCTGTGAGCGTCGCACCAAAGGGTGGATGGTGCACACAGAAAGCCTTGAGTGGGTGTCGCCCCCTCCCCCATGATCCAGTGGTTTCCCGATGCAGCACGAGTTTCTCCCTGTGCTCGGGGGGAATGCAGGAAGGAGCAGCCGGCCGTCATGGACGGCTCATTGACTTAGCCTCAATTTGCCTCGGGCGTCTCGCAGGTCATCGCGGTATCGATTTCTGCGCCTGCTGAAACGCGGTTGAATGCGCCGCGCGACACCGAGCGACACAACAGCGACTGCAAAAAGAGACAGAGAGAGAGAGAATGAATGACATGTTGCAGGTTAAGGGCTGCAACAAAAGATGATTATGCATTGAGGCGTTTCTTTTTCTATAACTTCAATAGTTGTCTGGTCTATTCCAGTGTAAATAGCAAAATAAATGGGACATGTGAGTCTGATTGTCTGCTGACCGAATAGATGGTGGAATCAGCTGACCCCGACGATATAAACCAGCAACATCCCCGATGCATCAGACCAACAGCTCTCAATTTGAAATACCTTGCAAAAGGATGTCTCAGATGTCAGTGTATCAGGATTAACCGGTCTGGACGTTAAAAATGAATGAACCAACTCAGATACACAGACTCCCCTCACACACTTTAGCATCCATGTCGATTTGAATGACCGCCTCTTTACGCCTCTGCTCCGCAGGGACACGGTTTGTTGACTTCCCTCCTCTCTTTTAATCAGAGATCTCGCCGCTGTTGTGCACACCGAGGTGTCTCTGGAGTGTCGCGTCAGTGATTGGTTTGTCGGGGCCTCGTTGATGAGACACCCGGAGGACCGAAAGGAACCTGCTGAAGCAACGAAAGCGTTTGGTTAGGCCTTTGCTGAGATCCAATAAGCAGCGATCGTCCGTTAGGCGGTTGTTGCCGTTGCATCGTTGCAAGAACCAACATGTCCCTTTGTCCCTGTAAAGGAAGTGCGAAGGACAGAACAAAGAGACTACAGGCCGGTTCTGAAAGGAAAGAGCCACAGTGGTGGGCACTGTTGAAACAAACAGATTGGAAAATTGGAGGGAGGGACACACACAGCGGGTGGGGGGGATCGCAACGTCTTTGTTCCTCTGCATGTGGGTGTGCGCACAACAGACACAAACATAAATCGGGCTGCCATAACTCTTCGCCATCCCACAAAAGAGAGAGAGAGACTCTGCCGCCGAGACACTTGGCTTGCAGATCTGCATCGCACCAGCTTTTTACCCCCGGCCCTCCAGCAGGCAGGTGTCAATCAAAGCAACGGAAAGCCCGTCCGGTGGAATCCGGCGATGCCAACCCGGCGGCCGCCGACGCTCCGGTTTGACATTTGGACTCGGGCGGCCGCGGGCAGGCGGGCAGGCGGGCAGGCGGGCAGGCGGGCGGGCGGGCGGGCGGGGCCCTGCTAAAGATAGACGAGGGGTGGATTCGTCAGGCCGAATTTGTGGGCTCTTCTGCGCACGGCGCGTTATGACACGCGTTTAGCGGCTGAGAGAGAGAGGCGTCCTCGCCCCCTCCCTCTCCCCCTCCCTCCCCCTTTCCTTGGTCACACAGCTGGGCTCTCTCTGTCGGAAGCGTTCTGTTTTTAACCATCCGTCTGCAGCCCACCATGTGGCCGTGAACAAAGGGGTCGCATGCTGCTGATAGATGATCCACATCGAACCCCAATATGGGGCTGATGTTGTTGTTTTTCAGAGGTGAATAGTTGATGAGATGTCCTGTTCCTTTGGTTTCCAGACACGGAGGCGGAGAGGAACGCGCTGAAAGAGCACGTCTACCCCAAACTACGAGACTTCTGCAGGGAGAACTATGGGATCGAATTCCAGGTAACCCGAGATTTGTCCTTCAACTTGGTCTCTTGTTTGCCAATATTTACTGTTTCGGCGCCTCCGAATCCACGCCCCCCCCCTTCCCCTTGCTCCGGCTCACGCGCTGCCCGCAGGGCCCCCAAAGCAGCACGCAGAGGTGCCTGCCCCCCTTTAAGCGGCCAGAAGGGCAGCGGAGATAAGGCCGCCGAAGCCCGGCACAAACGTAGCCGGGGATTAAGGCCGCCGTGAATTGCAACGTTCCCTCCCTGCGGGTGTCCACTGATCGAGATCATTTGAATTGCAAATGTGCCCCGTCCCCCCCCCCCGTCCTCCCCGTACACAGAAAGACAGATCAGAGGTTTGTCTGTTTGCACAGGGAGCCCTCGCGTCACGCAGAGGTTTTTCGACGTGACGTCCTCGCACTTTAAGGGCGACTTCAGTGACCCCTGAATGGTTTCGGGTGAATTCTCATGTCATGCTTAGAATGTTAGGGGAGATCCAAGAGCCCCCCCCCCCCCCCAAACCGCTGAAAAGTCTGCCTTTTTTGGGCTGCGGTGTCTGGTAGTTTATAGGGAAGGTAAGACTCGCTTACCTTCCCTTCCCCCCCACATGTTTCATCCCCACCCACGTGTAGGGAGAGTTGGCCCCTTGTCTGGAAACCACAGAATACGCACATTGTCCTCTCGGCCAAGATCATTGTTTTAATCTGCATTCATCCGTTTGCTGTGATTTCACACACACACACACACACACAGTTTGTGTCTCACACACATGCAACCACGCAAATACCGCACGGCGATAAAACCCCCGATTCTCCCCGGTCCCTCAACACTTGGTTTCCATCCAGAAGGCTCCCTTAAGACGACGGAGAGGGATGGAGGAAGGGAACATGGCGCAAAGTGCAGCCCAGGGGCCTCCGTCCTCATTCGGTCAGAGCAGCCGGGATCACACTTGATCCCCTTTTGTCTTTTTTTTTTTTTTACCATTTGTGTATTCCAACTTTAATTTTTAGACCTCATTACACAAAACAGACACACGTAAAAATCGGTGTGACGCGAGGTATGGACAACTAGAGGCATTACCTCTTACGTTCTGCGTCTTTCTAGAAGTCCGGACGCGAGCAGAAAGACGGGAGGCGAAATGAGGGGGCGAGGTGACATTTCAAGAAGACCTTTTTAAAGGCGTGAAAGGAAAAGCGGCACTCAGTCCGTCAATTGGACCCTTTCTCTTAGAACGTGTCACCCACTTAAAAATGTTGAAGCCTGGCGAAAAAAATATATACATATTTCTTCCCTGTGAATATGCTTTTTGTCTTTCTTGTTGCAAAAATCAACGGTTATAAAAAGGTGTTTTCCGATTGATATTTGTAAGATGAAATACTCCTGGACACGCGTGACGTATCAAACCTCCGCGCCGGTCGGTTTGTGTCTTGTTTTTTTTCTCTCAGTCTGCTCCTTTTCTCCGTCTTTGGCGGTCGGCCATCATCTCCGTTCACGTTCCACCTCCGAGACTGTTGTTCTCTCGACAAAAAACACATCAACATGCCGACAGCCTCCACTGCAAAGACGATCAAAAATCAAACATGACGTGCCTCCGGGGGCTTCGGCTGCACGTGCTCGTAAAGCCCGCGGGAGAGCTACTCATTCGCATTACTGTCACCGTGACGCCTATATTTCTTCCCCCCTCCATCTGTTGTAGCTGGATATTTCAGAGAAATATTTATGACATTCGATGGGCCGATAAGCCCAGTGTTTTTTCATCTGAAACAAAATAGAGAATGAAGTAGATGTAGTAACATATATAACTGGAGACGAGGCAGAGTAGTTGTCCTCCGTTTCAAGTGGCTTCCACCTGCACCTCTTCACCCGCCGCTCCCGCCCTCGAGACGCTTCAGTTCAGTTCAGCCTTCGTTCACCCGCAGGCCAGATTGACTAAGAGACACTTCGTTGCACTCTGCAGTGGACTCATCCAAAAAAAAAAAAAGTCACTAACTAAACGATGTAGTGCAGCTAAACGGGATTAATGAAACGGATGGACTGGTTCCCCATTAGAGTATATAAAAGGTACGCAAACAAAATGGATCTTCTGTCCCTGCCGGGTTTAAAATGTCCGCTTTCAATCAAGTTCAAACATCGATGGTCTCCATCTTTACTGACACTTTTGGGGCAACGGGCCGCTAAATCTGGAGCTGCTCCGTAGAGCAATGAATGGGACGGACGCATGGGAACCAAAGTGGGCCAGCGACGTAGGGGTACGACTTCGACATACCCTTTTTTAAAAAGCCGGTCGAACAATGCTCCCTCCCGTCGTCGGTAACCTTGTTACAGCCACCTCGAGTCACGTGATACCCGACCTGGCGTCTTTCACCGGCTCTTGACCTCAACGTGCCGGCGGTTGAGCTGCGACGCGCCTGGAGCGACCTTTCGCCGCGCTGCAATGACCCCCGGCGAGTCCGAGCTCCACTGATTTCTTCTCTCCCGGCGTGTGGAATCTCCAAGTCAAACACGGCATTAGGGGAGCCGGCGTTAAAGTATCGGGTCCCTGCTTAACCTCCCTTCCCGTGTTCCTGTGCGTGCCTGTTTTTGTATTTTTCAAACTCTGCGGAAAGTCTATATTTTCCCTCGGATTTGCTGCTAAAGCCTGGAATTTGCTTGAGCTCCACAAAGCGGAATTCATCCAACATTCTTAGAGGGTTTCTACATGTTCTCGATAAAACAAAATGCCTGCAGTAGGAAGCTTAAGATATATTTGTGTTGGCACCGCATCTATTTTTACTAGTGTTTTTTTTCTTTTCTTTTTTCGCCTGAGTCCTTCTCTCTGTAGGGTTATTCCGCCTCCCCCCTGCTGCCCCCCCACCCCGCGTCTCAATTCCTCCTCGGCATCTCGGGCATAATCCCAAAGTCTAACATTCAATCAAAGAAAAAAATATATAGAAGATTGTCCTGCACTTGACCCACCGATGCCTTCCAAGGGCGTCAGAAAGCTTCTTACTGGAAGCTGCCTCGGCTCTTGCGTAAGCAACGCCGCCCCCGCCGCCATTCGGTTCAGACGGGAGAGTCGGGGAGAGGGGACCCAATGAGAGGGGAGGGGAGGGGGGTGAGGTAGCAAAAACGAAAAAAGGGAGAAAAAGAGACAGACACTGAAGCAGTTTGAGCCAAAGCCGGTCCGGCAGGAGTCCTCATCCAACAGGGCCTCGTTCCGTCTGCAAATCCCCCCCCCACCCCGAATATTCATCTTTTGTTCCTCCCCCTTTTTCTCAACCATGCATCCATACGCCGCTGCAGCCGGTGAGAGAATGTAATCAGTGTGTCCCTCCCACTTACACGCACGCAGGTAATAGATGTTTTCATTTAGCTTTTAATTACCTCGCATTCCTCTCAATCGCATGCACGAGTCCCGGTGGAAAACGATCACGATCGGGAGAAGGGGAGGGGGGGGGGGCGCTTGGCTCATTTTGTTTCCCACACATGTGCGCTGGAAGTAGATTAGTGACCCCGATAAGCAGTGACTGAGCAAGGCAAATTGAATATCGCAATTTATATTGCCTGCAAACGTATTTTTTTTTTTTATTAGACTGAACGATCATAGAAAAGGTGGAAATGTAAAACAAACAAGAGTGATGATGGAACGATTAACAGATACGAGTCTGTTAATACGAGTATTACACTTTATACTGGACCATTATTTGATGAATGAACACCCTGCTGTATTGGAGAAGATGCCCACGTTGTTTTCTCTTGAGTTGTGGGGCAATTGTGTCATACACCTCTATACACTCACTGATTTTCTTCCATTGTAATCGGCCTTAAATATACGCGTACGTTTTGATCTGTAATCGAATGTAGCACGCGGCAATAAAACGGTTGGATACAGACAACACAGCAGCTGGCAGGCGCAGCACAACAATCAAGCAGCTGAGCCGAGGTGCTGCTCCACCAATAAGGACGGAGGAAGGAGGGGGGGCGGGGGGGACAACACCTCCCACACTGAGCTCGTGCCATTCAGCACATTTCGCCAGTAGTAACCCTCGAGTAACCCTTGTTGGCCCGTGCTTGTGCCCGTGTGCGTGGCCAGGTGGTGGACCTGTACTGGGGGGTCGATCCGGAGGAGTGGGACAGTCCGGACCTGCAGCGCATCAGGATGAAGCTCCTGGAGGAATGTCTCAAGACCTCGGCGGGGCCGTGTTTTGTTGTAAGTATTGGCTTCGCCCCCCCCCCCCCTCTCTCTCGCATTACATGGCTCTCTGATATAAAGCTCAATCGTTGCTTTTTCGGATCTAATAGCTGGATGTGAGTGAAATCCAATTCTTGTTTCCTTTTAATACGTGCCGCTTTTTTTTTGGAGAAACGCTGATTGAGCCTCGCAGGGTGCTGGAAATGTCAATACCTGAATAATTGAATCAGCATTCAATGTACCACACAGGGTGGCGCACAAAAAAAAAAAACATTGGAACAACTAACAGCAAACGACATCATCTTGGCCAAGGGAGCAAACAAGGAGGAAGAATCTCATCTAGGGCTTACTGGAAATGCTCAGAGTCCATTTCAAAGCTAAAATTACACCGGTATTAATGAGCCGTGTGACGACCGGTGCAAAGGGGAGGAGGGGGTGGGGGGGGCAGAGAGTGGCATGGCGCATAATTACGGCTGACATTTGAGTTATCTTCCTCCAGATAATTTTAGGTCACGATAAAAAAAGAAGGATGGAAGTGGGAGGGGGGTTGACAGGATGAGGAATTGATGGTGAATTATTTAAATGAAACAGATCCGTTTCTGGGGGATGAAATTGAGGTGAGACACGATGCATTGTGGGGCCTCCGAGTCCACCGCCCCTCTCCAACCTAAACGTACTTTTCACAGCAAAACACCTTTTGCTTCATGACTGATTTGCGCTCATGCAGTCTTAAAAAACCTTTAGTTTGCAGTCGCGCAAAGCGACATCGAAACACAATGGGAGACTCACACATTCGGCTCTCTCACTGCAGAGAAACTGGAGAATTTCTGCCTGATATTTTTCGAGTTGACCCCTGCGCTTTGTTGTTGTTTACTAATAATCGCGGCAGTCTAGAAAATTTGACCTGGAGTACCTTTTTTTTTTGTTGTCCGCGGGAGCTCATGCGCGATGATGTCACGCTCGGTCAGGCTCATTGAAACCTCAATCGGGCCAAATTGCACTGAAATGACCAAATCCCCCCCGATGGAAGGAGGCGACGCGCTCTCCGCTTCTGTGCCGCGCGGCTTTTGTGTTTACCGCGGTGTTGTGCGCGCCGATTTCCTTCATTCCCGTCGGCCTCGCCGCCCCGCCCGCAATTTCACCCCCTTAACCCCCCCCCCCCCCCCCCCCGCCCCCGTTCCAACCGACCCCGAGCAATAGCACACGGTACACACACACACACACACAGGTCTTTGTTCGACCTCCCTCTGATCCCTCTCCCTGCTGCTTTCAAACACACACACACACACACACACGCCGCCGCAGGCAGAGAGGCCTCCGCCTTCCTGCAGCGGCCTTCGGGTAGTTTGATCCCCTTTTTCTGACAGTTCTGGGCCGTTTCCGGGGAGAGACGTTGGTTGTTGTTTTGTTTTTTTTGGTTAGACGGAGATAAGTCAGGAGTAGCATCCGGGGGGGGGGGGGGGGGGGGGCAAGAGGGGTAACAAGGGAAGGACAGTAATTGGTGTGAAAGAAACAGAGGAGGTGCGCTGGGCTTCTGGAATGACACCAACACAGGAAGCAGGATCGGCACGCGCGGCGTAGGTGTGTTTCCCGCTGCCAAAGGGGATCCGTGCAACAACTCCAATAGCCTCTTTATGCTCCTTTTTGCCAGCATGAAGACATCATTCAGAGCAACGTCGACGTCAAGGCAGACTAATCTCCACCTGATCGCATCACTTGATGTGGAAAATGTTAAATTAAAATGTTTTTAATAAAGCAAAGTTGTCTTCGTGAGGTGGGCAAGTGTGAACATTTGAGTGCCGGTCTGAAGGAATCGATTTCAGCGAGTGTGCACGGAGAGACGCACACCTGGGTGAGAGGGGGGGCTTTTCTCTAACCTGTCCATGCAATAAAGCCGGTTTCCATGGCGATAGCAGGGGTTGGCATGGTGACGGTGTCACTGACCCGCAGATTAAGCGTGACAATGAGCCATGACTGTTTTTTTTTCTTCAATCTCTTTTTGCTCTCCAACAGTCTCAAGTTCCCTCACGTGAAGAAAAAAAAAAATAATAATTGATCGAAGCCTCGAGGGGGAACGGGAATCGGCAAACAGCATCCAGTTCTTCGGCTTTGTTCTTTCCGTTCGCTGCGTGTAAGAGGATAGTTGAGCACTCATTTTCTCCCGTTTGACATGGCGAAACGCCTCTCATCGTCACTGGAGGCTCGAATCCATCGAAAGGCCGGGGCTTTTTCTCTGCACATGGGAATCGTCTCTCGCTTCCTAATGTATAAAATCAACACGGCACACTTATTTGAACTTTTCAGGTGTGGATGGACGCAGTGAAATAGAAGTGTTGGAAGATTGTTTTCAGCCAGCAGGTCAGAAAACGTCATCTCTTCATACCTGATACTGCTTCGACAGCCCTCACAAGCCCAACCCCGTTTGATCCTGAAGATGTAAACCTCCAGGAGCCTTTCTATCATGTAAAAGCTCTATTAATATCCCAAAAGCAGCCGTGTGGGATTGTCTGAACATCATCGTTCTCAAGCGAGCCGTTTCCCCTGCTGACAAGAAGAAGAACTGTAGAATTTCACCTGGCTTCCGTCCATCTGGTATGACGATGATAAGCTTACGTGTTTCCGTTGACTGAGTGTTTGACTTGTTGATTCGTACCGTAGCTGTGTACAATATCTCGGACGCCCTCATCAGCTTAAGTGCACTTATCCGGAGTGTAAAAGCCCCCCCCCCCTTCCGAGGATGAAGAACCAACAGGGAGGAAGGAGGCGGGGGAGGAGTAAAGCCGTAATACCGTTTGGACCCTATCTGCTTTTAGACTTTTCTTTCACCTCACTACTACCTTCTGCCCCCCCCCCCCCCCCTAACCCCTCTCATTCCAGGGCTGCTGCCTCTCTTCATCCTGCTGGGTCACCTGACAGACTTTGTCAGCAACCTCCCCTCTCTCTCTGTCTCTCTCTCTCTGAGCTGTACTGTGGCCGAGCCCAGCGGCTCCATCCTCTTATCGATCCGTCGCTCGCTGCAGCACCGTGAGTCATAGCGGGGGGGGGGGGGGGGGGACACGCGGCGGTTTCAAGGCCCTGTCCCGTCTCAGGTCCTTTGTCCCGAGCCTCACCCGTATCAGTTTGTGATACGCTTCACAAGACTATACAAATATATGTATACAGCATACAATTAGCCAACCTCAAGGTGGGCATGTTAGCATTTCCGGCTAACCGGCGTAATGCTAGAGGCAGAGATGACGCACTGATGAGCTCTGCTGATGGTTTCGAATGCGATGCACTTCCTGTGGTTGTAGCTGAGTCATATTCCCATAACGTATTTATATTTTACGCATGGCTGACGGCCACGTTCAGCACCAGGGGGGGAGGAACGTAGTTGCGTCCGAGACAAAAGGGAATTTCTACTGATTTGTGTGAACTAAAAGGAGCGCATTATCGAATAGAAAACTCATCGCTGTTAAAGTGGAACCCGTCTTTTAACGCGATATCCGAATGGTGCACCTGCCACTTGAAACAATAAAGGTTTGAATGTAGCTCGCGGTTCATTGCTGTCAGTCACAAAGCGCCGTAGCGAGCAGCTCGCGCCCAATTATCCAGTGAGCTCTTTGTTTTGGCAGGAAAGGGAACGCACACAAAGACGGGAATCCCTTTCACTTCTGTCTCCACTTTGTATTTTCTGTTCCGACGGCTCGGCTCATGTTCTGCGTTTAAATCGGCGCCGTTGTCTTCTGCACGTGAATGTTCCGGTCACAGGTGCTGCGTTTGTCGTCATCTAGTACAGTTTTCCTTTGAACCGTCTTGTTTAATTGCAAATACTTTGAGGGGATTCAAAATGAGATTTATGTATTTTCTACCGTTGGGGGGCAGGATACATACGTTCAGTGTGTAGTTCCAATTACAGAAGTGGGTCAGCTTACTGTTTTACATATTGTGAGTGATGGGTTTGGATACAAAATGCAACATTTCACCTCCTCCTCCTCCTAAACAACCGATACTGTACACGAAACCCCTCCACAATCTTCCAAATCCAAAAAATAGCTGCAAAAATCACGTTCCGCCCGTTCTGTGCGTCTGTTCCCACTGCGAAGGCCGAGGGGAGAAGGGGTCCTTTGAAGCGCCTTTGCCAAACGGGGCTTTCCCTGCTCATCTACCGTGTGTGATCTACGACGGCGCACGAGGGAGGGGAGTCGAGATCAGCTGGTCACGCGGCATGTGATTTTTTTTTTTTTTGTACATTTCTCGTTGCTTTCACTCTCTTCCAATGCGTCCCATATACTCACACACATATCGAGGACCAAGGAGGCGGCCATTTTCCTGAGGCGGTCCCTCAAACGCGTCCGCACGGCTCCCAGTGGATGTAATTTGATGATGTCTAATCGTGCAGCTGAGCGTGCTGGTTTCCGGCTGAGGCGATTGGTTGGTATATCAGCTTTGGAGGCCGGGAACGACGACGACGATGATGATGTCAGTGGCCGTGACGAAAACGGCATTTACTCAAGAGCACAGAAGCACAATCGAAATCAAATGTCACGCCGTTTGATTCTCACAAATCGACATTCCTCCCTTTTAATGAATGCGCTCATTTCTTTTTGATTCAAAACAGTCCCATCTGCCGTGTACAGGAAAAGCCGCTCATTCCCTTCCTACTCCCGATTACTGAGCACAGGGGGAACGTGGCCAACGCGGTGTATTCTCTAACATCGGCGTGTCATCCAAACAATGTGCTATTTGCCACCGGATAAATTGCAATTACATTGTCGCCGAAGTCTCAAGCGCGAACTAAACAGCGGCAGGGATTTGTTTATTTATTTCAGATCATTTATTGTTTTTTCCCACACTTGAGCACGAATGCTTGAAGAGGGGTAAATGATTTGTATGTTTAAACCGTACCATGTGGCGTAAAGCCTTAGAGAGCTGTCAGCTACACCCCCGATGCCACCAATCGGCTGCTGGAGGCCCCCACGGCACCGCAGTTGCAGCCGTGGCTCCGAAACTGCCTTTAAAGAAGTCACGCTGTGCGCATCATTACCTCTGTTATTCCGCCCTTTGCAAGAAAAAAAAGGCGCACTAACACCGTGTGGAGGAACGTGATTATGCGACATTTCTGTCTTTCCTCGCTGCAGGGCCTGGTGGGAGAAAAGTACGGCAGCATCCGGGTGCCGGGGGAGGTGGAGTCGGCGGAGTTTGAGATGATCTTGGACGCGGCGGTGGAGGCGGGGCTGGACACGCACGTCCTGGAGGAGTGGTACTGCAGGGATGAGAACTCCGTGCCGCCCGCATACTACCTCAAACCCAAAGCCCAGATGCTGAAGAACTACCAGAACTCCGTGAGTCCGGCTAGGCCATGCGTTACCTTCGATGATGGACCCCTGTCCTCGAGCGGCCGTGCTTCGAGCATTGAAATAATCTAAAGGAGCGTATTCAATGTGCAAAAAAAGAAATGTGTCTTTGTGTTCAGCTCTTGAGACCAAATCCTGCGCTTTACTGTCTGCTTGCAAATGACAAAGCGCTTGAATAACAATTCTTTCAGCTCAGTTAACTCTAAATAAACCGTTACTACCTTCTTATCTTTATAGTGGGGATGAATTATCTGGATTAGCTTCGTATTAAACACACTTTAGGCTGCGATGACTATTTAGAAAGGAAGGTTTCCTGCTTCCAAGGTGCATTCAGAATTACTTAAAGCGGTTAAATCACAACAGTTTGGATCAATATTCCTTTTTCGCTGCTGCTGCAAAAAAAAACAAGCACATTCCTCTCGGATCGTGTTTAAGCTGTGAAGTCAGGCCGTCTTCTCCCCGTCCCGCCCAGATGGAGTCAACCAGCGCAGCCAAGACCAAGAACGACAAGGCCTGGAGGAACGTGTCGGAGGAGATCAAGAGGATCTTCCGCACGGCGGTGCTGCAGCTCCAGGAGAAGGGGACCATGAAGAGCGCCGAGGCGAAGAAATTCCTTTGCTCTGGTGAGTCTCCGGTCGACTTCTTTTCCGTCGTCGCGTCTCCCGAATAACGTCTTTTTCTAGCAGGCGTCAGCGCCGCCGTCCCGTTGGATGCGCCCGTCCGTCTGGTTTGGGAAGTTATTTATTTATTTTGATGGCGAGGCAAATAATCTAATTTTAAGATGCAACTTTTTTTCTTGTTGAAAAAAAAAAAAGCGTCTGAGCTATGAAAATAAATTCACTGAATGCAACCAAGCTACTAATATTTTGGGGATTTATGTCTTATAAGAAATAAGCAATTAAAAATTATCATGTATTTTTTTTTCCCACATCAACAATTAGTTATATATGAGAATAAATTGTAGATAAAATAAGTGAATGTGATTTAAAGTCATCGTACATCTCCAACAATTCATACCTTTTCTGATCATTGTAAGTAAGAGTGTTTATTCGGTGAAAATAATATTGACGCGACTGGATACAAAGAAAGCGGCTGCTGATAGGAATTCTACGGATTCTTCAACATCGCTCCTCACGGGGAGAGAAAATCACACGACAAAGGTCACATGTTTAATGGGCGAGGCCACTCTGCAGGTTGTCATCTTGACGGTAAATTGGTCACACGGGACGAGATCTCTCAGACTCACCTGACCAGATGCCAGCGATTGATCGATCGACCAGATTTTATGTTCCACTCTCGGTAATTAATCCAAATAGGGTTTTGCGATGACAGGTGAGAAAAGAAAACACTTTTCCCCTTTTTATACATGTTTTCAGTTACAGTAATTATTATACGTCGCGAACCCACAATTTGTGTTTCCATGTGCTTTTTGAAAACACTAATTATTGTCGGCCACAGCAGCCGATCTGAGGAACGTCAGCATATTGAATCCAGTTGCAAAACCACACAGTTTTTCTAGTATTCGCAAGTGTGAAAGGTTAAAGACTTTGTTCCGATGGAGCAGACGGAGCATATAAACCTCTTTCACGGTGAAGTGAACAATAAGCTAATTAAGGAATTGCAAGTTTTATCATTTCACAGGAAAAAGGCCCATTTTCGCTTGAAGAAGTTGCGCCGTCTCTTCTCGCTCCCACCTAATTAAAATGCTCGCACGTGAGCCCAACTACGCACGAGATGCTGGCAGAATTTCAGTCACCCGGCCCTTTGTTGTTGTTGTTTGGGAGACCGCGATAAAGTCCAGCGGGGCTGGCTTTGTTTCCTCTAGACAGAACAAGCTGAAGAGAAATCAATCTGATCGGAGGCCAGAAACTTCCAAAATCAGCAAGACGTCAATCTTTAAAGTTGTCGAGGCCTTTAAGTCTTTCGTAGGTCACAAAGCAGGAGCGAAGTTTTTGGAGGTCGAGGGGAGACTTGACTGTTATTTCTCTGTTATTTCAGCCTTGGAGGACGAATTAGACTTCGCCCTGGGGAAACAAACTCCCGCCTTCCTCAAAAAATGCGTCTGCTACATCCGCAAGATCGCCAACTTCGACCGCTTCGCCAAAATCCCCGAGATGACCCGGTACATGGACACCGTGGTCAGCGACGACCGCGTCATGCGCAACCAGGAATCCTACGAGCGCCTCCTGAAGGTGCGGGACGAGTTCATCCCGACGGTCGTCGCCGCCTCCAACCTCCGCGTCTACTCTTCGGTCACCCACTGCGACATGAAGCTGGGCTACTCCCAGGAGGTGGAAAGCCACTACGTGGAGGGCCTGTGTAAACAGTTCTACGAGGACATGGTGGACATCATTCAGGCCACGGTGCAGCAGAACCTGGGCGCTGAGACCGACCCGCTGTACGACGAGATCCTGCAGCACCTGTCCCTCTGCAAAAGCTACGCCGAGCTCTACCAGTTCAAGGCCGAGTCGTTGGATTACGTGCAGGAGTACCTCTCGTCCTCCAAGGGGGGCAGAATGAGCCCTCTGGTGGTGTACGGGGGGCCGTGCACCGGAAAGACGCTGCTGCTAGCCGAGGTGGCCAAACAGGTGAGAGACACCGGGGGGGACGCAGTGCAGTCCAATGACGCCGTTGTGTTTCCCTTCTTTCTTCTTTCGCTTGTCTGTGTGTCCGGGGGGGGGGGCAGCCATTCATCACCTCCCATGAGGCGCTTCCTCGACCATCTGCCCCGTCTGCCCCTGGGATTTACTGTGATGCCCCTGCGTACTGGTCTGCAGCCTGAACCTTTGTGACCAGCGTCACATTCACACACACATTCGTTGTGGGCTCCGCTCGTGTTCGTTAGATGCTACGAGGCAGAACAACCAGCAGTACAGGAATGATCACAGATGCAAGGTTGTCACAAAGCAGAGATGGTGATAGTGGAACAGGGTTAAGTAGCAGGACCATGTGTCTAGCGTGTGTGATCCCAGAACCAAAAGATGTAGCTTAACTTTAGCATAATGATTGTAGTTATTTAGTGTATCAATCCTCAGCTGATTAGCACTCGCAGCGGGTTATAACAGTTCAAAGTCCTGTGTGGCCTTGTTCTTTGAAAGAGAGAAGGATGTTAAGACATTTTGGAGGGAGTAAAAAAATGGGTGAAGTGGTCGGGGTGAGGAAAAGGTGGAGGGGGTGTGAGGGGGGAGGGGGGGGCACTGGGCCACAGCTCTATGCTATTTTGCACAGAGTGTAAATCCCACTTGACCTATGATGGGTTGGATTGTTCTGAACCCTGGAGCATTTATGCTCTCCACTTTTGAGCTCAAACTAACCTGCGCGTATAACCTTTACTTACAACAAACAATGACCCTCTGTGGTTAGTGAAGTAGAGTTTGGGGGTTTTGTGTGACGATTTTAACCAGCCCACCGAGACTAAAGGAACCCTTTGATGAATGTGCTGGAGGAAGAGGAGGGTAATTACAGAGGGAGATATGAGATATTTTATTTGGAGCTTTATTCTTCATTTATTCTCAGCTCGGCACAGTATGATGTAATCAAACTAGTTAACTGAGCAATTGTAGCATAACAGTTTTTATCATCAGGTTGCAATAGTGTGTTTGTTTAATTGCATATGTTTCGACAAAAGCTAAATTGAGATGTTAAAATTGTTATAATCTTGCCTTTCTTTATTTGTCAATGTTCTATGATTAAATGATCAAATCTACCAAGGCAAGACGGCTGAAGAATGTTATAAATTCCGTTTTACAGACAGACATCAGTAAAACATCTAAAAGTATAAATGAATCTGTGTCGCTCTCTTTCTTCTTCTTCTTCTTCTCTCCCCACATCTCTCACACATACACACAGCTAAATGTGGAGCAAGCATCATCACTATTGCCCTAAATATGTCTCCTCAAACCTCAGCTGGGCTATTTAATGAATTCATGAATGGAATTAAAATATAAGTGAAGCCTAAAATGTTTAGTTTTGACCAAAACAACTAGAATGATGCAAGTACAGTTAACTCTATTAGTGTATTAACAAATGTCTGAAAATGTTCTCCATTTTAACATTTGTTGGGATCTTTTACCATACTATCATATATGATATTCTAATGTGGACTATTTAGTACTCATCTACTTGAAAATTGAACTCTACATATTCAATTAATCGTCTCTAATCTCTCATTTTTTCAGGCCTACACATGGCTGCAGAAAGAGATGGGCCCTGAAACTGACCCGGTGGTTATTGTCCGTTTTATTGGCTCCAGTCTGCTCTCCACCGACCTACGAACTCTCCTCCAGAGCATCTGTGAACAGATTGCAATAAACTACCGCTGCCTGATTCACTTTTTGCCTAACAAGATCCAGGAAATGAAGGAGCTCCTCGTCAACCTCCTAGGGGAATCTTCATTCCACCGGCCTTTAGTCATTGTCCTGGACGCCCTCGAGCAGCTCTCTGACGCGGACGAAGTTCGCAAGCTGTGGTGGCTCCCCGTACATCTGCCTCGTACGGTTCGCATTGTAGTCTCAACGTTGCCCAATAAACATGGCATTCTCCAGAAGCTTCGACAGCTCATCCACGATGAGGGTTATTACGTAGAATTAATCCAGAGGGACCGCAAAGTCTGCAGCCAAACATTGAAACAGCAATTGCTGGGAGTTAAACGAAAGGTCACGTCGGGCCAGCAGATATATGTCAACGAGGCACTTTCCAAGTGTACCTTGCCGATGTTCGTCAACCTCATCTACAGAGAAGTTCTCCATTGGAGGTCTCACAAAGATGTGGATGACAGGTCCCTGTGCTCCACAGTGCACGAAAGCATAGAACAGCTCTTCTACTCGGTGGAGAACAAGCTGGGGCAACGATTTGTATTCCGAGCATTAGGGTATATCACCATGGCCAAGGCGGGCCTAACAGAAGTCGAGCTGGAAGATATTCTATCCCTTGATAATATAGTTCTTGGGGATGTCATTGTAGCAACATACCTCAAAAACCCCTTGAGGATCTCTTATGATTTAGTTGCAAGACTCAAAGAGGAGCTGGATGGCTATCTTGTGGAACGTCAGGTGCGCAACGTCACCTTGATGGTTTGGGCCAACAGACACCTGCATCTCATTGCACAGAAGCTGTATCTCAGCAACGAGGAAGACGTCCATCAAATGCACAGTCTCCTGGCTGAGTACTTTCTGGGGGCATGGTCGGGAGGCAGGAAGAAGATCTTCACTTACGATAACAACCATTTCACTTCGCTGAATATATCTCACCACAAAAACCCCCACCTTCAGCAGACCCATGAAAAAACCTCTTCTGACAAGTACTCGTATGACAGACAGACTCCCGAGCAGCCTTGGGTGTTCCAGTGCAATCTTTTAGAGCCTGACATTTTCTTTGTCAACCATAGGAAGATGACAGAGCTGGTGTACCACCTCACCAGGAGTGGGCGCACCGATGACCTGATGTTTGGTGTGATCATGAACTTCAGCTGGCTGTACACAATGATCAAGATCGGCCAGTTTGAAAAGGCTTTGACAGACATTGACCTAGCTTACAGTTACACCCAAGAGAAAGAACTGAAGTTCTTGGCCACCACTCTCCGTTGCATCAAGGTAAAAGTGTTGAAGAACCCAGCATCACTGTCTGCAGAACTGCAGCAAAGACTTCTGCCAGTGGTCACCTCCCTCCCCAAACTCAGACACCTCCTGCTGGAGTGTGACAAAGACGGCCCGAAGTACTGCTCCATTGTGCCTCTCCACTCCTCTATGGACGTAACTTACAGTCCAGAGAGGCTTCCTCTGTGCTCTAGCTACATGCAGATTGTGGAGATCTTGCCCACTCTAGCCCCAAACATAGTTCTTGTGGCCCTCGAAGATGGGTCCGTCAGCACCTGGGATGTAGAGAGTAGACAACTTCAAAGACAAATCGACACAGCCAGATCCGTTGTGCTCGGGATCAAGCTAACAACTGACGAAAAGTATCTGGTCGTGGCCACAACCAAAAACACATTGCTCATCTATGATAATCACAAGTCCTGCCTTTTATCGGAGGTTGAAATCAAGGGGTCCAAGCATGGTGGTGTCACTGGTGGGGTGGCTTTCATCAACGGTTACACTTTGTCCACCCACCACGCTTTGGCTTGGCTTGAGGCTAGTAAAGAAGTCAATGTCATTGACTTGCTCTACGGGTGGCCTCTCTACCAGTTTCATTGCTGGTATGAGGTGACTTGTGTCCAGTGCTCTCCAGACGGAATGTACGCCTTCTGTGGACAGTACCTCAACACTGCTACCGTCTTTCATCTAGGAAATGGGGACAAGTTGGCCACCATGACCTCTGAGTTTTCTGGAGGATTTGTAAAATCCATTCTAGTCCTGGACACCCTAAGCCAAATGGTGATGGTTGACAACGAAGGCAGTTTGTCAGTATGGAACACCAAAGAGATCTCCAATCCACGTCTAATGGAGGATTACGACTGCAGAGGGGATGACAGTGAAGTGGTGGGCATCGAGTTATCGGAAGACCAGCGCTCCATTCTCATTTGCAAGGCGAGAAGTATCGAAGTTCTGGACACAAAAGTATGGAAAATGGTGGAGAAGTTCAAAGCCAAACGCACGGAACGCTTTGTGGCTGCTGTTCTCTCAAAGAATGGACAAAGTATCGTGGCCTCCATGGAGAACACGTCGTCCATCTTTGTCTGGAGAAGGGACAGCGGACAGTGCATGGCTAGTCTGATTGAGATCTCAGGGGCTATTGTCAAACTCATTAAATCAACCCACCACAACTTGCTCCTTTCTGTTGCCAGCAGTGGCGTGCTGTCTGTTTGGGACATTGATATTATCACCGCCATGTCAAATATTGACAAAACAGGCAAGAAGATCCAGACCTTGCAGCTGTCCGGCAGAGAGGATTATGTGTTTACTATGGACGGTTCGGAAGCCGTCCACAAGTGGAACTTCAGCACTGGCTTTATTGAGACAGTCTTTAAGCATGAGGGGATAGTGGAGAACTGTGTCCTAACCTCCTCAGGGGATCTCATGGTGACATCAGATGACAAGTCCAGTCAGTACATCTGGCAAACCACAACCGGAGAAAACATATTTCGCATTAACGGACAGAGAATATCGCAGCTGCTAATCACCCACAACGACCAATTTGTGGTGTCCCTGTGCGAGCAGAACGCATCTAGAGTCTGGAGGCTCGGGACTGGGCACAAGGTGTGCAACATCTTGGTCACTCTCCAGAATGCACTCGTCACCACAGCAAACACCTTCCTCGTGGGAAGCTCCAAAAACAAGCTCCTCGCTGTCAGCCTTTGGTCGGGCAGCGTATCCAAGAAGTTCGTCTGCGACGATGGCATTAGCATTGTCAACTTCAAGCTCATTCCTGACTGCCCCGACTGCGTGGTGTTCATCACCTCCACAGAGACAGTCTTCATCTGGAGTGTGGCGGACGAGTCAGTTTGCCGACGGGTCCAGCTGCCAACCAATTTCCTCAAAAATCTAGAGGACTTCCAGATCTCTCCCAATGGGAAAGTAGGAATTGTGTCCAAAGGGGATGAGAATATTAATGTCTTGGATCTTCACAGCGGGAAGCTTAGGCTGGTCCATGCCGCTGGTATAATTTGGCGTCAAAAATTATCGAGAGATGGACGTTATCTAGTCTACGTTTGTTTCCGGAACTGCGACGAAGACGACGACGCCGGTGTTGTGTCCAATCTGATCGTGATGCGCCTCGCCGACGGCAAGAGCATCGGCACCTGCTCCCTGTATAAGACGCCCACTTTCCTGTGTCTCTCCCAGCGGGCGCTAAACATCATCATCGGCTTTGAGGACGGCAGCATCGGCACATACACAGTGGTGGACCGCGTTGATGCGGCCCTCAAGATAAAGATAGCCACCTCCAACAGCCGACAGATTGTCAACAATGCCTCGCAAAAGGTGCGTCCCAAATGTGGCAACCATTCGTTCAAGACCGCTGCCGACTGCACATGGAGAGAGTCCACCGAGGTCTTCTCAAGGGACAGCCCTATCAACGTGTCGGACTCCGGGGAGGGCGAGTCGACCACGCCCACGAAAAAAGACTGAACTGCTGCAGTGATGAAAGGAGGTGAGAGTAGCAGGCGTCCGGGCAGGCAGGTAGAGGGAGTTGACAAAGTTTTGAATCTCTGGGGTTGCAGTTGATTCTTGTTTACAGCCACGTGATTCAGCTGCAGATGTCAGCCCTGTGGGTAGTTAATGGGCCGACCGTATAAACGCTGCACTCAAATGTTGTATCACTTACTTCCAACTTATGATACAGTTTCTCTTTGTTTTCCTCTCCAAGACTGTTATAAAAAAGCTGTTTTTGAAAAGAATTCTGTGAGTATTAGTTTGCCATTATGTGTCCTTTTGCATTTGAAGAACAAAGTTATTATTCAAATGTCTTCATCAAACATTTTCAAAGCCATTCCAGTGATCTTAGCCACTTTCATTGTACACTATCTTTATTTATATTGTCCACATTAAGCCATAATCTCCAAGAGTAGATTTATGTTTGTATCAAAATCTGTCGGTACTGTAGAAAAAAGCAAGAACAATGAACATATGTACATATCCCTTTATGGCTGCTGCAATTTGTGCAACTCCTTAAAATGTTACGTTGTGCTTAATGCAATCAAAGTGAGTGCCTGGAATTTTAATGTTATTTATGTGCAGATTATAAGATTTATTAAAATGCAGGGAATTTGTAAACACGGTACATTCTTGCATAAATCTAAGCGGTCGGTGTACAAAAATCCAGTCAAAAACCTGAGAGATCGATGGCATTGCTCTTTGTAATTATAGTTGTAGAAAATTTTACGGAACAGTTTACGGAAATTTGGTGTGAATTTAACCTGCGGTTCCATCAGTCTGTGTGCTGTTTGTGTTAGGGGAAACACCACTATGGAGCATACAGTGTAGCATAGCACCATACACAGTCACGCCTTAACTAGTGTAATTGCTTTAGGTTTCGTGGAGTTTATTCAAATGTGTCAGTAGAAAAGGAGCGATTTGCTCAATGTTTCACTGAAACACCTTGGTGAATATACTTAGTGGATAAGGCAGTATATGGAAGCACTTTATCAGTGGTTTGTGATAAATGACTAGATTTATTTATTTGAAACATTGTATAAATTGTTTGAAGTGATCTAGAAGTTGTTTTAAAATAGGTACTGGAAATGCCTTCAAAAATACAAAAGGCCATCCTGGTACTCGGTATACGGTTAAGTCACTTGAATTGCTACAGTCGCTCTCTCTCTCTCCCTCTCTATATATATATATATATATATATATTTGCCTGTTACCAATTCAAAATTAAGATGCTGTCATCTTAACAGGACATTTGGAAATATATGGGATCAATATGATTTTGTGCTTGTTTAGGAGTCATTTGAAAACCTTTGGATGTATATCAGCTTTCGTAAGCCTGTGAAAAAAATGAATTTGCATGGAAAGAATTGGGAATGTTAAGATGAACCAATAGTATAATGAATAGAATCAAAATAATATTGCATAAATTGGCTTCAGGGCGTTCAAAGCAGAAAACGTTTAACTTACAGGTTTAAAAACTTTATTAAATATTAATTTTTTGCACAAGTTCTATTATTTCTACAAACAAGAAAAGGTTTTCCTCACCCATTGGTTACTAGGAGGATATATCTCCTAGACCCTTATGTAATAACATAACAGCCTGACACAAATGGTCTTTAGATCTGGTGTGCTGACAATCTGCTGGCAAAGCGCTCATCTATGAAGTTGTACCTTGCAGGTGCCCTGATTGCTTTTTAAGCATGTCTGTAATAACCCAAAACGCAATTTTCAACACTCTGATGAGACCAATCATCAGCCAGGCATGATTGAAAACCACACACTTACACTCTGACATATACTTTCTAAGGGCTATTCCATCTAATTTAATGTTTACTAGTTTTGAAATGTTGAGATAGTGGCTCTTGGATCATTTTAAAACCGGGTAGCAGCATCAAGCTTTAAAAAAAAACGTTTTCCCTACAAATTAAGATTTTTTTAAAATATATAAAAAATAAAGACATTATGTAATTGCCAAAGTCCCGAATATAGTTTGTGTTTTTCTCATTTGTTTTTTGAGGCTTGTACTGTAATGATATTGTTAACGAGATGTTTCAGTGTTCTACTGTGATTATGTTTATGATAGAGACAATGTGCTACCTTTGCTAAAAGAAAAAGTTTTAAAATATATTGGAATGCCAGTTCAAGAGTATATTTGAATGTGTCCACATGGAAGCCAGTTAACGGTATTATTGTATGTTAAGTAACTTGAATGACTTTTAAAAACATACATGTTTGCCACTCATAGTTGACATACTGGTATACTGAATGTTTTTATTGTATTCTTTGTATTGTCATGACTGACTTACCTGTTTAGAGATTTATATTTTCATAAATGTTGTACTTACATTTTGTTACGGAGTTGTTTAACTGGAATTCCAAAAGAAAAGAAACTTATGTCTGAAGCAATATGAAACTAGTGTGTATGCATCGTTTGTATGAAGCATTTTAATGTAATAAAATGGTTCACTTTTTGCCTCTGCCATGGTTTTTTCCTGCATTTTATTTACTGCCTTTGGACTTCAACGACGACCGATGAGAATAAACTCTCGTCTAATTGGCTACAATTAGCCCACTCCTGACGTACGGGTGGCTGTAAGTAAAGTTGCAAAGCATGCTGGGAGGAGGCGGCGGCGGGTTCTTTCACGGATCACTTAACACTGACTGTGCCGTCAGCCTCTCCTACACACACAAACACGCACAACAGAGCTGTACGATCATGTGATGGGCCTGTAATTGCTCTTCTGCGCTGGATGCCGCGTGCCAGACAAGCGTGGTGAATATTTCTCCAACACTGGATGACATTGTCATTCTAATTAGGCGATGCATGTGCGGGGGCGGGGGGGGGGGGGGGGGGGGGGGGGTGGGCACCTGCGCTGCGCCAAACACACACTAAATAAACTTGCAAGGCAAACACAACTAGGATCAAGCTCTGGTTGGCCAATAAAACCCTGTTGCTTTGGGCTACCATTTTAATTTCCCAGCGGTGTCACTCCATGCCAATATGTGTTTGTGTGTGCCAGCGCCTCCGTGTAAGTACCGTCTCCACGGCGATGACAGGCCTTGGTCACGCCTCTCATTGTAATGACGGTGAGCTCATGTCTGTTTGGCTACTCTGGCCGCTTCCAGTCCTTATGACAACAAGGGCTCGACTATCGCCGACGCATTCCACCTGCAGCGGCGCACAGGTGCATGATTGCACTGCTTGTTGTGTGAAGCAGGAGGTCTCCACAGGTCCTAGCGCGTGTGTGTGTGTGTGTGTGTGTGTGTGGGTACAGTAGGATATTGTCTCTTATTTACTCAGGTCTAGAATAGCCTCTTCATTGTCCACTGTGAGGCCGGGGCCGTCGTTGCATTATTTCCACCGCAGCGCTTCAGGAAATCCTCTGGTTGGAGCGCAAGACATGTGTGAGGTGCAATAAATCCAATCCCTGAGAAAAAGCAACCCCATTTCATTGCTCCACCTCGGTTTCAGGTGAACAGCAGGAGGCGTTTGCTGGGAAGAGATCGTAGGGTTCACGCTGGGTCGTGGAATTTGGTGATTTTCTTTTTAATGCATCAGGTTGAGGGCAAACAGATGATTGGAAGTTAAAAGCTCTGAAGCACTAATGTTTAATCCATTATGTGAATCATTACAACTGAGTGCTTTCCTTTCCCGGTAATGTAGATAATAAGACCGTTTCAAAGGCCCCAACTCCAGGCGTTTGGAATGAATGATCTTTAAAATGTAAACGACAAGCATTTAGACTTCATCTGAGGTCATGTGTACCCAAGGAAACAACGCAGTTAAATTCTCTGAATCCTGGATTAGTACTTTCGTTGAAATGATTTTTCATCGAGCTCAATGTAGATTCTCAAAAACTTGGAAAACGGTGCCCTTTTTAACCCCCGCGTCTATGTTACCGCCAGTAACACCTTCACCAAACAAAACGTAACGTCCGTGCATGTAGAACCGCTCGAACCGGTTTTGTTCCATCCTCTGTGATGTATCTATGAAATAATGACAAAAAAAAAAGTCTAAATCGATTCAAGATAATCTAAATAATGGTTCGAGAACTCCTTAAATTGGCTTTAAAAATGAGTTTTCATTACAATATACGCAAATGTTTTTTTCTTTCTTTCCTTTTCTGGGTTGAAGCCAAGTTGTGTTAAGAGGCAGCAAGTGTGAAGGGGGGGGGGGATTTCACTCTAATCGCATCCAAGTCATATGATCAACTGTGAAGAGGTTGGTCGGGTTAAGCCGAGTCAAGCTGGTTTCAATTCGACACGTCATGACAGGAAGTTGAGATTACTGGAGCCTCACACTATATTTTGCCGGTGTGGAATAAACATCCATGTAGGTAAATTCTCCAGTTTTCAATTATAACTTCAAGTCAATGAAAGCCATGCTGCTTTTTTAGAAATTTTAATTTGATCAACAACATCATTACGTTGATACTTATTTGTGTTTACAGCATGGCAACATTTCTGGTTTTGTGGTCCCTTAAAATAAAGCAAACCCGTTTCTCATGTTGCTGTATTTTTGTGAACATATATTATAAGTAAATAAAGTGTAAGTAAAACTTGAACGACTTTTATCATTGATGTCTCAAAAGAAACAAAATGTATTTTCAAATGTTTCTCAGATAATGATAAAATCGACACTTTTTTTATTTCAACTCCTTTATTCTCATGTGTTCCTTGTTAAAGGAAGGATATTGGGTATTCTATGCGAACATTAATCTTTTACTTTAATAATAGTAAATTACCAAAGTAATTAAAAACTTTTACTTGAATCAAAATGTGCTCATCCGGGACCAAGCATGCACCGTTTCGCAAACTATGATCAATAAACACTTTAAAGTTGGCTAGCGCTCGCTTTGTCAGGGCCCGTGCGTTTTACTTTGAAACATTTAACCGGAAACCGCGTTGGTTCACTGCGTGCAACTTGACGCCGGCCCACCAGCCTCCCAGGCTGAACCTCCCATTAGACGGAGACATGGGACTGTGGAGTCACCCGGGAGGGAGGGGGGAGGTGGGAAGGGTGGAAGAGGGAAAGGGGGGGGGGGGGTGGCGAGAACTCTTCTCCACAACGACCCAAACGAAAAGGAAGGAAATGATATCGAGCTGAAGATTTTGTTTTTTGTTGACGGAGCCGCTGCTGCTTCTTCGCCTGAGTTCCTCATTTCTCCTCCGCCTGGGACCGGAAGAGACGATCTAAATGACAGCTGAAGTTATCCGTGCGTTTCTGATACCTGGGGCAGCCTGACACACCTTCGCCTACAGCGCAACAGGTAGGACGATTTCCTTCTGGCCCGCGATGCTCCTAATTCACTTCAAAGAGTGTTATAAAGTGTTTGCTAATGCTTTATTGAAGTTTGTATTTTTCTTTAAATGCCGTGTGGCGCCGGTCCGCTTGGAGAACAAAAATAAAACAAAGAAATGCTATAAAGACGTCATCATATTTTACACAATAAAGGTAGTCATCAGGATTCTGTGAGTGTGTTGAAGTGGCGACACCGTGCCTCTACACACACACACACACTGTATCCTCTGGTGCATGAGCAGCCCAACAATGGAGATGTGTCCGTACACCTGTTGTTGTACACCTGGCGAGAGACACGGTGAAAGCACATAGATGACTGTAGAGAATATTGATTCACCTGTTAAAAACAGGCACCTGGTGTAGGTTTTCCATTCCGATTTGATCTCTTCAGAGACGACCCAATTAAGCGATTGGGATTTGAACTGTTGTCCAACGACGATCCCCAGATCCTGTTTGCCGAATGTGTACGTGTATTTCTGCCAGAAGAACCGGACCTGAAACGTTCCACCTGGAGCCCACTCGTTGTTCGTGGGGGGGAGGATTTAGGGGGGGGGGGGTTAATGAGTGAACGCGGGGGTTTCACTTGAGGGGGACGTGATGGAGTGGAGCGTCCTTTAATCAGTTAACCAGAACTCGTGTCTGCGGCCTCGGGCTTTGTTTGCACATCCAACACACAAAAAAAAAAAAAGCACACAAACTGGTTCTGGGCCTGAAGTCTGTTTGCGGTTCGTACGACACGCCTGAAAAAGGACCCCAACAGCAACAGAGTGTTGTATTTTTGTTGTGGCCCCGGGGCCGATTTGAACAAACAACCTCCTGACGCTTGATTTCAGGATACGGGATACAGAGCTGCTGTTCGGCTGAACTCATTTACCGGCCGCCCGTGGAAAACTCGCCCCACGTGACGGCGTGTTCGACAAAACAATTCACTGAGAGCGAATGCAAATGCCGTTTGCCCGAGGTCGAGTTCCTCCACCTGGAACAGGATGGAGCTCACTGCCCGTCGCAGCTTGGAACAAAACCACAAAAATAAAACCTTATGGAGGGAACACTTTCCTTTATTGAGTAAAAAATAAAATATTACATTATTATTATTAAGCTGACGCTTTTATCCAAAGAAACCTACAATAAGTGCATTTCAACCATAGGGACACAAACGCAAAGCACAGGAAACAACAAAGTACTATTTCAACAAAAAAGCCATTATAAGTGCAATTTGTTAGTGTTTTATAATTAGTGCACGTGATAACTAAGAGGTTTGTTTACACAATGTCTGAATGTTAAAGCGCCAACCTGCAGATGCTGTTTGGCCTCTAATTACCAATAGATCACCGGCTCTCAATCATTTCAAAGTTTGGCTCTTCGTTGGCTTGTTTGTTTTGCTTAAAAGTACAATTCAGAGCTCCTGGGTGGATTCGCTGAAGGGGTGGAGGTAGGGGTGTGGGGGGGGGGCAGGTCTGTTTGCCATGTGACGGAGGAGGGGAGGGGCTATTGACAAGTGTGGGCTGCTGGGTAATCGAGAAGAGACGTGACTTGTTTTCATCAAACTGCTGCCCGGAGGCCATGTGGAAGCGTGTTCAAACCAAATCCCATCCAAGACGCAGAAGCTCACGCGCTGCCTCCTCGTTGGACAGAACGACGGCGGTGAAACATGTAGGCGGGAAAAAATATATATGGATTGGTCGCCGTGACAACCAGCCACGGCTGCGCTCGCACCAACGACGGCCCTCGCTCAAAATCGGACGGCTGCTTTTCGAAAGTCGATTTTCATTTTCACTTCCCTCCCGTCGCAAAGTAGAGACGTTGAACAGGGCTTCTTTGTGAAGTTGCACAATAACATCACTCTCACATGCTCTCTTTTATGGGAGGCGTTATCTCATCAACTGAACATGCAGGTTAATAAACGCTGGATTAAAGCAGTGGGCGAGACAGTGCCATTTCTTTTGGGGGGGAGGTCATTACGCAGACTTTCGAAACGGTGTATTGACATTTCAGCTGGATTTTAAAAGCCTCCCAGCTGATAACGGGGGCCTAAATCGAGCGGCTTATCGAACGCTGCAGCTCTCTTTCCTGCTGAGAAATGCGAAGGCTCACACAGGTTGCTGGTGACTTCGGCGAAAATCCTGTCGATAATAGCGTCTTCCTCTTTATTTTTTTCCCCCTACTTACTGTTCATGCGCACACATACGAGATAAAAAGCCTTTTGTAACTGGGCCTAAAAGGAATCTGGTTGAGGTTTAATCAGCACTGGGAGAGGAAACGTTCCTGTATTTAAACATCTTGACATTTCAAAAAGACATTTGGAGTAATGTCATTATGGCTGCAACTAGGGATCTTTTCGTACGCTTACTATTGTTTTGATTAATCAATTTGGTGAGATCAGTTGGTTTAGAATGTCAGAATTCATCTAATTTCACTGAATATTTCAGTTTTTTGTCTGTTTATTGGTAAAAAACGGCCTCATATTCACAAGAAAGCTAGAAATGCCATCTAGTCTTACTGCCGGCAGTATTTTCTTCTTATGGCTGCCCTTCTGAGATGCATCCTGGAGAATCGCCCTGCTACAAATTGGACGAGAAGATTTGCTTCTGAAACTTGGGAAAATTCCCGCCACGTTTACGGCCCGGGAACAAACGGATATAACAAAAAAAAAAAAAAAGATGAAAACACAGTACAAAGAAAACCTAAATACACAGAGACGTCAGACCGGTTGGCCCACTTTTCCATCACCTCACCCCTCGCATGTCACCCCAGCCACACCGGCCCAGTGGGCGTCGGGCCATGTGGTGCCGGCTCGGTCTGTGATTGTGAATATACATCTGCACCTCAGGCAGCGGCTCCCCGAGGGATCATTCGATTAAGGCCGGCAGATGAGAGAAGAAAAATGGATTATAGTGACATATAATCTCAAAGCCCTGTGTTTCACAGTGCACACTGTGAAACCGATGCGCGCATACGTGCATATTTTTTAGGAACGTGTATCTTTCGCTCATCTCGGGTGGAAAAATACAAACGCAAACACAGGTACGCGTCACAATTTCAACTGCACCCCGTCCGGTTTATTTTTTGTTCAAAGAAAACGACTCGGCCGCCGGCTGCACGGTAACAACCCCCCCCCCCACCCCCCCCAACGTCCCACCTCCAGGGGTTTCAACCCAGGACACTCAACAGCAGTCTCACTTTTATTATCCTCCAAGATGAAATGTTTCAATTTACTCCGGTGGTCCCTGCTCATAAAAACCAGAGGCCGTGTGCATTGGTGCTGAATGGCCCAAGGAGCAGATGAGGTGCCGTTGTTGTTGTTGGCCAACAGTGGCCCCCGGGTCTGGATGAATGATCGTTTGATGCGCCGATTGAGTCCCTGATGTCATTGCGAATTCGGGGGGTCGAGGGGGGGGGGGGGGGGGGGGGGGGGGGACACAACACCACCGGCCCTTTGCAGTCTTTTTTTTTTCCAGCTTCGTAACAGTCGAGACTGCAACAATTAACCGGCTACTCGGCCGATGAGCTATCGACCGAACTGAAAATGTCTCACGACAGGTTCGAGTCTCAGATTTGGAGTTCGCCCGTGTTAATACCTTTTAAAAAAGCCCTTAATCTCTGCCGCGCCTCCATCGCCGGAGGCCGGTGGACCTGCACAGTCACACCGTTTTTTTTGCATTGCAAATTAGCCACCCGAGTGTTGTTGGAAACGCGCTGCTGAATTTGTATTGTTTCCAATGGTGCAGTTTAACCCATTTGTGGCAGCAGGCACAGCGCGTTGTGCGAGTGTTTCTCAGATGGTCTTCTGATCGTCGCTTTGCCATCCCCGCATAAACTGCCACGTTCCCACGATTTGACTTTCTCATATTATTATTAAAACGGTTTATCTCACCTCGCAGGAAGAGAAAAAACATGTGCTGTACAATTCGCAATATGCGTATTGTTTTGTGAGCAACTAGCATGCAGCATTACTGGGAAGGCGGAAAGATCTGGTTTTGTTTTGTTAAGACATACGAGTCATTTAACAGGAAGTAAGTTGTTTCTTAATTACTGCATCTCCCTGTCACAACTCATAATCCACGGACCGACGCAGTGTCTTTATCTGTAGTGAAAACGCAGCACCGGGGAGCAAGTGAACTTGTTCAAGCTCATGATTCATTCACAGCAATTTAGTCAGGGTTAGTTCTGTCACATGGTTAGGGGCCATTTATTTCAACAAAATAGACATGCAGGAATCGGGACTTATACAACGTCCCATTAAGTCCCCGACACCCGCCGGGAAATCGCCTCCCGCGTTGCCCCCACTACCAGTCCCTTGAGACAAAAGGACACTTCACCTGGAGGGTGTGGGTGAGGGGGCGGTGTAAAACCAGGCTCCTCCGCCTCTGAAGCACAGCCGGCGCTGCACTCGTCACCCTCTCGGCTGATTGGGGAGCAGAGAGCTGTGGACCGTCTGGTTCATCTCGAGAGGGTGGCTTCTTCTCCCGTGAAGGAGAACGGGCGAATAGAGGAGACTGGAAGTCGAGAGGATTCGGACTCTTGTGTTCTTCCCGCCTGCGTCTGTGCTTTTTGGTTTGCTTTGTTTTTCTTGGTCCCCACATGCAGAGCTCACCCTCGTGGCCTTACTAAGGAGTGATGGATGCGAGAGCAGAGGATTAGTGATTACACCAGGAGCCGTCGCACAGTCTCTTTGGCTGTTAATGATCACCATCCAATCGCAAAAACACCGGACTTTTCCATTTAATGAAATCTACCTCCCTTGTAACAAAACGCATTGCACTGACACGGTTCTGTTCTAAAAGGTAAAAGGAGAGGCGCGTGGGGGGGGGGTCAAGGTTAAGAATAGATATTGTTTTGTCTTGTGGGCGCACATCCTTGCTTCTATTTTCACAAAGAGATACTGTGTCCTCCGTCTTTTTCCGTTCAAGACGCGCTGATTAATCATTTACCGCGAAATGCCAAAGCCGAGAGAAACACACCACCGGGAGGAAAAAAAAATTAAAATAATAATAAAAGTAACATCTTTATCGGGGTTTATTCATCCCTGGTGTCCGAAGGGGCCGCCTGGTCCGAGAACTGGACGGATGAGGAGAAATCTGAGTCTGGGAAAAAAAAAAAACATTCACATGTCGGAAATGTTCCATAAATAGCAGACTCGGACTCTGTCAATGTGTGTGTTACTGTGCCAGACCGTGACCTTTTACTTGGTGACCTCGACGTCAACGTCGGTGGGAAAATGACACCCGCTGAAAAAAAAAAAACAACATGCGCACGCGAGAACAGTTGTAGTTGTGTCCGTGGTTAAAGTTTAACGCCTTTTTCCTCTCGTCCGTCCGCAGCTCCACGACACAGCCGGGCCAAATGGGGGGCCAGTGCTGCAGGGTGATGAAAAGGTGAGTCACACCGTCCCCCCCGTCCTTTATGGATTTACTCCCACTCAAGAAATGTGTTTCGTGCATTACGCACCCGAAAAAAAGAATCGTCATGCACCGAGAAGCAAAATTCAGAAGCGGTTGAGTCATGGCGTAAACACGAGATTAAAAAACACGTCGCCTTTATTTGAGTCTGGCTTGATATCGGCAAGGAGTCACCGGCGCAAGAAACCACATTGATCGGTCGTTCCCGTCAGCGCCGTTCTGTACACAATGCTAGCATGCTAACGTGCTGCGCACCTGTGCGTTAGCGTGGCGCTGTTAGCATTCAGCTCAAAAAGGCGTGGGTGAACACACAAGTTCCTCCTTGACCGCGCGTAACGATTTCCTCTCTGGTTGCACGCAGACGGCGAGGCAGAGAAACGACATTTTGATTGCAGATTAAAGAAGGGGTGACCCTGTAATGCGCATACCAGAGTCCTAATCCCCCTCTTTATTTACCATGTCAGAGTGAATGCTTGTGACACACACACATACCTTCCTAATTGTCTGCAGTGTCACATTTCTGGGCTTAGTTGTGGTTGTGGTTTGGCAGTCTGGGCCTGTGGGTTACTGGGTCAGCAGCGAGGCCTTCGGTAACCCGACACCCACGTACGGGCAAACCTCCGGGCTGAATTGTCTTTATTTTGAAAACTGTTTTTCCCAAAAAAAGGGGGGGTCATTATCATATTAGCTCGGCTACGTCTTAATCGCCTTTTGACCCGGCCTGAGGCAAACAGCAGCTTGTCCGGCGCACCATCGCAGTTAAATAATATACAAATAACGTCAACAGAAGGGGTGTCCCGACGGAGGCTGGTTCCCAGTAATCAAATTTGAGAATGACATTTTGAATCCTTCATTTTGCACCGGACAATCACACACGTTTGAAAAGTCGTTCCTTTGAAAGACTCCTGGCGTTGATGGAAACACAGTTTCATCTTCTCTCCTCGTCTTCTCGTAAATCATTGTTTTTTTTTTTTTTTTTTTAGAAAAACTGCGTGGGTGTTTTCGTCTGTTTGCCTCAAATTTCACCTCGGCACAGCGCCGGCGCTGCCCAGGAGCAGGAGAAGATGGGAAGCATTCATTTTCTCAGCTTTCCACTGCGAAGGGAGAGACAGAGAGCGAAAATCAGAAAAACACCCAACAACTAGCATCGAATACATACATTAGAATCCACGAGGAAATGTGTTGTGTTTGTGTGACGCACATGGATACCAGAGTGTGGGAGGTTGGCAGGGGGGGTCAGGGGAGGAGGGGGGGTCGGAGGGTTGTGGAGAAAACAAATAAAAAGGACGGGTGAGAGAAAACACCGCAGCAGGTGATGGCTGACAGCAATAAAGCCCCTGCGCCAACGGCCCCCGATGGAGGTCTGACGTCTCGAGTTCCCGTTCTGGGAGAGAATCTTTTTTTTTTTTTTAGGCATTGCAGCCTAAAAAAAGGGGCCATTTGTCTGGCTCAAATGAGCATAAATTAGTCCCTATTAGACCTTTTTTTAAGGCAGTCGAACGGATCTCTTGGCAGAGCGATACCACGTTTATTTTGCGACTAAAATGCCCCCTTTCGCGTTTCATCGTCGCATCACCATGTAGGTTCCAGGTTAAAGCTCGTCTCCGCTGTGACATCGCTGACATCTTTGTGACCGAGCAAGAGCAAAAAAAAAAATAAAAATAAGATCCGTCGCAGGTTCATCCCAATCCTCTGCGTCTGTCTCTCTCCACAGCTACGTCTACGAACCCTCCGAGGCGGTGGACGGGGGGAAGTCGGACTCGGCGGCGAGCTCGCTCTACCAGCCGCACCACCTGCCGGGCGGCGGCGGCGGCCTGGGCAAGCAGAAGGAGGGCTTCAGCAACCTGGGCTACAGCCGGTCCAACAACAGCACGCTGAAGCTGGAGGTGGACAACAACCACGTCAACCAACGGCTGCACGCCGCACTCCCGCCCGCCAGGGAGCCGGACAGGCAGGGCAGCGCGCCGCCCGCGGACGGAGGCGTGTACATCATCCCGCCCGCCGGCCTGACGACGAGCTGGCCGATGCAAGACAACGGGCCGAGGCAGGTGCCGGTTTACCCCGAAACGAGGGAGCGCGGCCGCTCCGGCGCCGACGGGAGCCTTTCGGCGGACGAGGGAGTGGGCGGGACGCCGGAGTACCTGTGCGACACGGGGGACGAGGGCAGCGTCCTGTCGGTGGAGATCCACACCAGCACCACCAGCCTGTCTTCGGCCGACACCAGGGACGAGCTCAGGACCCCCAAGACCCCGGACGTCTCCACCGTGGAGAGCGGGATCTCGGTGATGAAGAGCGAGGACGAGGAGGAGGAGCACAGCGTCACAGACTCGATGGTGGCGGAGGCCCTCGCCGCTCTGGAGGCCGCCACCGCCGGGGAGGACAGCGAGTGACGCTCCGCATCCCCCCGAAAAAACATCCCACTGGACACGTTCAAAGACCACAAAGTTCTGGTTTACAAGCAGAAAGTGTAACGAATGAAGGAAGAAAAAAAAACTATTATTGCGTTTTCGTGAAAGAGGCCACTTTCCCGACGGCGGCCTGTTCGAGTGTGTTTCACACTCCTCTAATAGTCTCTCCACGTCCACCTCATTTCGGAGCGTCGCTATGCCAACAGAGCGCACAGGAGTCAACGTTTCCTACGTTCTCGCCGAAGGTTCTCGTCTCCGTGTCTTTGCGCTGTTATTTATGATGTCTCCAGAACCGCACCGCTTTCGTTTTGGAACCGGATGTTATTTATAACTGAATCTGTCGTCGTTGGTTTTTTCCGGGATAAAACGTAATGAATATTGTGTAAAATTTAAAATAGTTTTCCAGCAGGTTACAAAAAGGAAGAAGCACCCCGCCCACCACGTTCCACTGGTTTATTCAATCAAGCCTTTATTTTTGCAGTCGAGCTTCCCTCGACCAGTTGAGGTAAAATAAAGGGGGTTTCACTTCTTTTTGAAAATCTATTTCATAGGTCAGGTGTCGTGCCCATGACATTAGTTCAACCAGCAGCTTGCTTGTGTGCCTTTTAACGAACTAACTGAGGCCAAGTGTGTCAATGCTAAATAAACCGCTCGGCCCCGTTTCCCCTCACTGTTTTCCCGCCAAATCCTTTCTAAATATTATATTTGTATGGTAAAATAAAAGGAATGTTCTTTTATAAACACGCGCACTGAGAGGTTCCTTGTGTACCAGCGTGTGAGGATTCATCCTCGGGTGGATTTAAGACGGGACTTTGCAGGATGAACAGATGCCGCTGCCAGCGAGTGAGCTAACGCTTGCCGCAGGAGAAGAAGCGCTCGGCTGGTTGATGCATCTCAGAGACATTCTTTAGCCGCGTTTCCACCGCAATTACCAGGAACTATTTGTCCCAGTTCTTCTTCGCCTCTTTAAAAAAAGTTGCGCTGCCATCAGCAGCTGTTTTAGAGGGGCGAAGAATAATTGTTCACCTGGCGCCTCCTTAAAAAGGAGCTAGCCTAGCTAGCTAACCGCCGACACGATGCACTAACTAACGTTAGCGCATAATGTCGGCCTGAGCTCCACCAATCAGCATGTGCAGCGCACAAGTCACACCCCCGAAAGTTCCTGAACTCTGAGAAAGTACTACCTCGCCAGCACAGACTTTTGGAGGGGGGAAATATTTACCCGGAACTTTATTTAGACCCTGGTTCCTGTGGTGTGAACACACCGAGTACCAGCCCATAGTTCCTAGTTCCGGGGTAAAGTTCCTGCGGTGGGAACGCGGCTTTTGTTATATTTTTTGTGGCTGAAGGCCGAATGAAACGATTGGACAAGATGCACAAACAATTTCAATAAACAACCATTTACAAACCATTTATTCAAAATGTTTGTATCCCCTCACTAATGACTAATTTCAGAAGTATCATATTGCATATTGGGCCAAAGTTGAACTTGAGTAAAATTTAAGTACATTTAGTTAATTGAATCATTACATCTATTTGTGGCAGTGGTCCTATTGTGAAGATTCACTGCTTTAAATTTTGTTCAGCTGCTTCCTTCTTTCTTACATAAAACCCTTCATTTCGAGCCCTTTTAGCTGTGTACCATTTCAGTTCATTTTGTTTGTCCTTCACGCACCGCTTCAAATATTTAGAAGCGTTGAGAGAGCATTAAAAGATTTCGGCGGGGCAGCTTATTCGTGTTTACGAGCGCTTCCCTCCCTCTTCACAAACATTTGCCGTCGCCGCGGGACTTTCGTGGTGTTTAAACCTTCGCCAACCGCAGCAAACACGGCCTCCCCCCCGTGGCCTCGGCTAACGAACACCTCGGGAGGGTGGAAGGAGGGGCGGCGGGGAGGGAAACTTCCACCGCAGCTACGGATAAAAACGGGGCCCCGTGACGATACCGAAATGAGCCCTTTGCTTGGACACTTATCCATTTATCTCACCCACTTCTTTCAGTCTTCATCCCTCTTCGCCCTTAATTGCTCGCCATTCAGTCTCACAATTACAGTGTGCTCTCTGCACGTGCAAGACTCCCTTCCCACTTTTTTTTTTAGGCACGCCAGGGAAGGTTTTATGTGTTTTCCAACGGTCTTTGGTCAAGTTGTTGCCGGTGGCAGAAACCCGATTCCACAAGTTGTGTATTCTCCAGCAGCGTAAACGGCTTCACCATTATACTTTTAGTTGATAAAACCAATCACGCAATGACGCGCGTTTGTGTTCCTAAAGAGGCTCCAGAGCTGCTTTCACAATACACAATACTTTTCTGCCCACGAGGTTCTGAATGCACGGCCGCTGTTTGCGATTGGCGTTCAGAGGTCAGTCGCACCTGCACCAAAGAGGGTTTCGCCTTGCGAAACTGAACACACGGAAAAGTTCCGTCGGGGAAGAGATGAACACACAACAGCCTGGGGTTTGTTTTGGCACCAGCAGGAAGGCATGCAGGTTGAGCATGAGCGATCGGATAGGCGTTCATTTGAATATGTGACTGTCATGCTGGACCATGTTGGTTATGAGGCTTCTTCAAAATAAAAGTCCCCGTTTTAAGGAGAAGAAGAAAAAAAAATGAGCTCATAATAAAACTGTGTGCTGTCAAATCTGAATGAATGTTTTCCTTCATGAATGGGTCTCGACATTCCTTGCGCTTTATTTTGAAAGGTTGGACTGAACCATAAAAATACAGGTTTTAAATACCAAAGACGGCGATAACCCCTGGGCCCAATGAAAGGCCGCCTTGGGTTGTCAAAAGGAAAGTAGACTTTGGGATTTATCTGAAGGTCATGGACCGACAGTCCATCATGAAGCATTTCACTTATAAGTCTGGTATTAGTCTCTCAGGACTTTGTCGTCTCTGTCCTTTATTTTTTTTCGGGGGACACAAATCGTGACCGAACAAAAATAACCTGCCGCGCTTCCATTCTTCAGCCCTTCGTCGAGGCAAATGTTTGAAGGAGGGGCATCTGAAGGCTTTTAATGACGTCAAATAGCAGGCACCTGGGCCGGAGCCTGCAAGTACTGGTGGGAAATGTAGTTCCCTATCGCAGCATGACACAGCATAAAAATAACAACACACAAAGGAAGAACGCTTTCATCTGCGTGTTGTGGCATATCTGTGGCGCATCCGATGTGTTTGCAGAGGTGTGCTGCATTTGAGGACTTTGTCTGCCCTGATGATCGTCTAAAATCGGACACCTGGAGGCCTGATTAAAGGCTCCTTCCTCGTTTAGGATTGAATTATTTTTGCTGGTCTCAGTATTGTGCTGCGTGACGGCGCCCATTCATGTGAATTCCCAAACTCATCCTTTAATATCCTAAAAAAAAAACACACCCCTTGAAAAGGTCTTCAGCTCTCCATCTCGTTTAAGTGTCTAAATTTCCTCAGTGTCTCTCGGTGCTGCTGCTGTCGTCCCGGCGACTCGCAGTCATCGATTCCACAAAAGTAGCTTTGAGACGAGCTCGACTGTGCCACAACCTGACTGCGACATAAAGAGCAGATTCCTTCGTGTTGTCTCTGCCGGGTCCATTAGGCGGGCCCAGTGCACAGCGCAGTCGCCCCTCGGGGGGGGGGGGGGTGTGCCTGCTATGTTTGTTTTTCTCAAGGCTTTGTTGGAGTTAATGATGTCACCCTTAATTGTGGGACGCGCACACACACACACATAAACACACGCCCTTGTCTCAGGGGGGGGTTGTGGGGATTGTGGTGAAACATCCACCTGCAACATGATTATTCTGAGGATTCTTACGGCCTTGAACACCACATCAATCAGTGTCAACATTTAATAGGATTTTCCAGTTATAATGTCCAAGAAAGATATAAAATAAAAAATCCCAATCCCTTTGTCAGGGGGCCTGCCTGGGAAATTGTCTGTGTTCTCTCTGGTTAAATATTAATCCCCCAGATTGAATTCGACTCAGCGGAGAATGCGGCAGTAACAAAGCTTCGAGCTGGGGTGGCGCTGTATTTTTGGCTTCATTTGGGTAAAAAATGTTGTAATTTGAGTGCAATGTTGGAGAAAAGTATTTTCACCTGCTCTTCGGCCTGCGAGCGAAGGCTTTTTCCCCCATTGGGTGTTAATACTTGAAAAAAACAACGCGTAATCGTTTGCGTCGTGGGAGTTAAAGTAGGAGGGTGGGGGGGGGGGGGGTGAGCCATTTCACAAGGTCACTGCGTTTGAGGGCCGTCTGTTAAACATTGACTAGACTCCACCCACCCACCCCTCCTCCTCCTCCTCCCCCCACACCTGAGCCAGAGCTCCATCTTCCTGAATGACTCATGAAGTCACGCAAAAAAAAAAAGAGAACGGAGCTTTAATAATCATCCAAACCGCTTCCGTACCTTTTTTTTATTTCCCCCGTGTGGGAAAGTTTTGGGCGGAGCGCAGAGAGAGGCTAAAGTAAACATGCAAGATTGCGACCGGAGTCAATGTTTGCACCGGGCGTCTCGTGCAAACTATTCGCCGCCAACCGCATCTGCCTGACAGGTTTAACCCCCCCCCACCACCCCCACCTCGACCCCCCCCCCTTTGGGCCTGCAGCCACGAGGTGGGGTTCTTTCCTTTCCACTGAATGTTAATGCATGTGCCGCTCAGAATACTTGTTTAATGCCATTAGTTAAAGGTCAGAAGCTCCGGTACCCTGAAGACCCTGAAGGGCGATTGAGGGGGGAGGGGCGGCAAAGACAAGTCGAGGGTTTTTAACGCGGGTGTGCAGCGTGTGATTAAATGAAGTTTATTTTTTGGTTTGACTGGATGAGTCATCTTTATTCATCTTACTATAGAAACACAGCAAACTGTGCCAAGGTTTAAAGCACTTATAATTTTATTTTTAAAAAGACAATAGGCACAATTCATACACATCCGTATATATATATTAGGTTGGAAAAAAAACATTGTTAAAATGATTCATTTGGAGGATTGGCTCATATGTGTTTAAACGAATAGTTAGTGTTACACTTCAAAATCGGACTCACATGACAGTTATTTAAAAAAAAAAAAGGGGCGATTTAAAATCAGGGGCGGAGACGCAATTCATTATTCACTTTTCAGGGCCTACATTTCTCATGCTGCATCTTTCCGTGAGACATTCTCTGCTTGGTAATGGTGGATAGCGCAACAAAGCTAAAAGGAGAGTGAACGGCGCAGCTCCAAAGAACAACTGGAGCTGAACTCTTAAAAAACTAAAACCTAAAAAAAAAAAAGGAAATTGTGAATGTGTTTAAAGATATTTAGTTGTGCGTCTGACTCGATGGGAGAGCGGCAACGACCTCCACGTGCAACGTGTCAATGCACACAAACACACACACACACACACACACACTTCAGCACCCTGGAAAGAGCCCCTGCTTCAGGCTCCCTCGACGTTAAGCCGCCGCGCCTGAACGCCCCACGAGCGAGGCCCCGCCGGCGTGACCGCGCGTCACCCTCGCCTCCGCCCTCGCCCTCGCCGTGGGCAGCGGGCCCGCCTCTGGCCCGCATCAGCCCCCCCGGCGCTGATGCTCCAATGTCTTTGTTTTGAGTTATGTCCAGATGTTCGTCTTCCCGCCTCTGGACCCTGCGGATCGCTATCTTTCACCTTCAGCAGAGTTGTCCTTCTGCTCCTGCAGAGGGAAACGACTGCGGCTTAATACACAAATGAATTATTGGTTTGTTTTTTGAGGGAACACGGATTGCTGAAGAGAGCGTAAACCGACTCATTTAGGACCGAGCATCAGAAACACGGAGACAGAAGACAGGGCGAGTATTTATACACAACGGTTGGATATTTCAGTAGCTCTCTGGATATATAATCATGTTCACGCTGCATTTACTGCATCGCTGTCCGCAATGTGACGTTGTTGTTGTTGACATTGACATCTCGGGCAATTATTCCATTTTTCTCCCAATTAATAATTCCAATTCCAGCTCGTTAAACTGAGCACATGCATAACAGGAATGTGACAGAGAGAGAAGTCACACTAATTATACAACATCAGATATGTTTTCACAACGTGACATTTCATAGGACCACCACATTAAAAGGAAAAAACTAAAGACATTTGATATTCCATCTAAAAACGGGGCGCAGACCTGCTGGGACTCGGACGTCGTCCGGCTCTTGGGCTCCGTTGCCGTGGGAGACGTAGACGCCACGCTCCCATTGGAGTCGGTGATCAGCATCGGCCGCCTCTCCCTAGTCGCTTTTTCACACTTTGTCACCCGGAACCTGAGAGGCGACAAAAAAAAAAAAAAAAAAAAAAACGGGTTTTAATGTTTTTTGGGGGGGAAATGATAACTGGAAACACTGAAGAGTTGGCTCATTAAAAACAAATGGCCACTTTTTCTTTTTTTATTGTATATTTACATCATAAGCAATAGCAATAACAAGCAGAAAAAGAGTCCTTTTAATGAATAAACTCAGCTGGGTGTCGGCTATTCGAATCTGTGCCACAGCAGGGAATCTGCCTGCGTCTTCTCACTGATAACACACAAACAAACACACAAACAAACACGCTCCCCGTGTCCTACAGCTTACACCTCCCTCATCCACCCACCCAACCACACGAAAAGCTTTAATTTAATTATTCACCTGGGCGTGCAAATGGGAGGCTGGCTCTCTGCATGCCGGCACATGAAAAGGATGAGGCGAATGTTTCTTCATTCAAAATCCAACCCTCATCATCGCCGGCCTGCGTTCATTTGTCATCAGCAGCCATCTAATACCTCCGGTGATTCCTGCTCGCCGAAATGACTTCCCCCCCCCCCCCCCCCCCCCCCCCCCCTCGTTTGCGGCGTCGCGTTCTGATGGCCTTTTTCACGCGTGATCTAGGGAGCCTCCGCCTCGCGGCTAACTCGCTTTGCGACACGCTGACGAGGGATTCATTTTGAATAAAACAAATAGAAATAGAAGGTAGCCAGCTACTGTAGCTGCACAAGCGGCAAGCCATCGTTCAGCTGCTCAGTCCGGACTCTCGCTGCAATTGAAATTGGAATTTGGGGGTTATTGTGTGATTGTTTCCCACGCACCTGCCCACAGCCAGGACCGTGACCTCTCCGGGCTGGCTGCGGCGGTGCTCCGACCGGCGGGCGGACGGCCTCCTCATCAGCGGCCACTTCTTCTGGGTGCAGCGGGTGCAGATGTTCTTCTGGCCGCCGACGCCGCTGATGGTGTGCAGGTGGCTGCAGGTGTGCTTGGCGGCTCCCGGCGGCGCGCCCGGAGACACGGGAGGCGTCGGGAGGTTCGGGGTGCCGGGCGTCGTGGGGGTCACCGGCGCACTGGAAGACAGAAACCAGGGAGTTAGCGGGGGCGGGGTTTGTGGTGGACGGACCTCCGTCACAAAAAGCACGGCCGTTTCATGGAGACGGATCCCCGACGCCGCACAAACGACGCGTTAATGTCTCATCGCAAATCAAACACCGGCAAGCCCTTTGAGGACGATGATTGCGTATTAAAGTAACCACAATGGAGGCAATTTCCTGTACGCGCAGGTGGGGGGGGGGGGGGGCAATTGAGGCAGAACAAACGGTGCTTCTACTCGCAGGAGGCCGTTGCCACCTGATTACGAAGCTCCTCCACCTCTTTGAAGGAGGGATTTGAGGATCTGTTGTCATTCAGCCACGAGAGCCGCTGTCCAAATTCAGAACGGCTTCAGCGCGACCTGATTCGGTGGAACCAGGCCGCTCATAAAGGAGGAGGAGGGGGGGGGGGGGGGGGGGGGGGGGGGTCAGGGAAACGAAAACCCGCCAGATGTTGATATAAATATGGACCGCACTGGCAAGTGCTGTGGATGTCTCCCTCACACAGAAACACACACACACGGTCGGCGAGGTTCATCCCTGCGGCCTGACTGCTGCTGCACTGGGGGAGGGGGGGGGGTGATGTGGGAGTGGCGGGGGGGGGGGGGGGGGCGCGCATCTCTTTTGACCACTGGAAGTGTAATTAACTAAATTTGGCTCGTCCAGTGAAAAAAGGGTTCTTGGCCCCTGGGGGAGGGAGACAGCCCCATCTGCATTACACTGTACGTTATACTGTATAATGAACTGACTTGGGGGGGGGGGGGGGGGGACAGGTCTGTCCGTCCGTCTGTCCGTCCGTCCCCTTAAGCGTCCCATAAATTAACCCCCTCCCTCCCTATTCCACCATCTCTAAGTGATCCGCTGGCCAGCTGCCCAACCTGGTGGGGAGACGGGAGGCAGCGACGAGGTGAAGGGAGACCTGGAGGGGAAATATTGGGGAGGAAAAGGATCAGAAGAGAAGACTGATGTTTTCTGGCAAACTACCCAGTAACAAACGGATTGCGGCAAACTGCGGCATTGTGGGAGGGGAGGGGGGGGGGGGGGGGGGGGGGCAAGGTGGCGTCCCCAGCTGCTCGCCCTCAATCAAACGGTGCCAATCTGGAGAAGCATCGGAAGAGAAGTGCGGCCTGATTGCCTTCCGTGTTCATTTCCTGCTCCGGCCACTCTCATTCCAGTCACTTCAGCTGGGACACCTGGGAGCTTTTTTCTTCTTTTTTTTTTACACCCCAAGTAGGCTTATTGCGCCATCTGGTGGTTGAGATGGTTCCTCACAGCCTGGAGCGAAAAAGAGGACACTTACCCGTCAGAGTCGATGCTGTTTTCATGAACCATGGCTTTCAGGGCGTCCGAGTTTGCTGAGGAAAGAGAGGGAGAGAATGAAGAAAAGGACAGACAGGAGGAGGGAGGGGAAACACTCCAGCGGCTTCAGCTTATTGAAAAAATAAAAATAAAATAATATAATAATGGTTACACCAGATTAATTCCCATAAAACGGCGCATCACATGCCCTCACAGAGCAGCTTCTGCACGATGACCTCAGGAGGATGAGCCAGACAGTAACAAAAAAAAACTTCACCAAAAAGGAACAAAACAAACTCAAAAAGGGGCGATTTTTTATTTTCAAAAGCATCACGTCTGTGATTTTGGCGCACGTGAACAAATCCGCCGATTTCTGCTCTCGGACCGAACGCAACCGCGCGGATGTAGATTTACATAATTTGCCCCCCCCCCGAGTGATCCGTTACGACGGCATCCTTTTAGCCGTAACGGGCAAAGCGGGCAGCATCACGAGTAAAAGACCTGGAATACCTCATTTTGTGTGAGGCAACGTAAAAGTGAAAGTGAGATTTATCCTCCGCGTGGGTCACGTTTTTACACCTTACGGTCGAGTTCATCGCTAGACGGCGGCCTTCGCTCAGCCGTGAAGACGACCGCCGCCCCCCCCTCTCCCCCTCCCCCCCCTCCCCCACGGTGACTCCTCACTTGTCACGTCTATTTATACACGGCAGCTGCTCGCTGGCAATGACTCGCTTCGTTCCGCGACAATTATTTCCGTGAAAAAGTACCCGGTGCCAGTGCGAGGAAGGTTTTTTCGAAACACACACACTTTGAGTCTTGGATCGAGGCCCTGAGACACATTTCCAGCGTGACGTTGCAGGGGCGAACAACTCGGCTTGCAGCAAACCGAGTTACCGCAAGCCGTGATGAGTCAGCTCCGAGCGCAAGACAATGGTGGACGGACAGCGAGAGTAAGTCACCTGGATATAAGATATAAAGATCGGCTCAGACGGCACTGGTGCAACATTTGATGCTATTCAGTGTAGTTTAGGTATGTTATGTGTGCAGGTATGTTAAGTGTATGTCAAGTGCAATCCCTCCCATGTCATATTCTATATTGCAACCGTGTGGTTTATGCGAAAAAAGCTTTTGACAACATATTCCACTCATTGTATTCTGCACAGTTGAGCCGTGAGATTAAAAGCCCTCAATGTGCACAGCCACAAAAATCCAAAAAATATAAAAATAACCTGTAAAAGCAGCAAAGTTTCTGACTCTTGTCAGCCGGGTTTCAAAAAGCGCATCACTGCTGAGGGCGGCGATGAGGAAATTACGGCATTTTACTGTAATCTACGCTGTCGGGAAAAGCCCTGTGTGATCGTCACCATTCGGGCCGACAACCTCATCTTTCCTGTTGACTCTCCCCGCTGGACATTACGGACTCAAATGAGCCGATTGGAGTGGAGTGCTGCGACTTATAGCAGAACTGCTCCAGCTCAGGTCAACGATTCCAACTTACAAAGAATAAAAGCAGTCATTTAACTGCAAAAAACTGTAAAAATTGAATAGACTTGCCGAAAACTTGCTGCCTGTGTACGGACGGCAAACGCACCTTCGTTTTTCATGATGTAATGGACGATCTGCCCGACGGTGTCGTTGTTTTCACTGAGGGTGTCGTTCATGTCTGGAAGGCAAGCGGAGAAAACTGTATTCAATTAGATCCCGCAGCAACTTGCTAAAAGCAGGCAACAAATATTTAGGCGGTACATTTTTTGATAAACTAACCAGGACTTGTGTGTGTGCGTGTTAAAATTGTGCTGGGAGGCAAACATTCCTCGGGCAACCCCCGGCGGGCCCCTTTCTGCACCGTAGATGAGCACACATGACGCCAGCAGAGAACTGGTTGGGTTTTACAGTTCGACTGGAACTGGAAGCAGTAATTTATTGGGAATGAAAAACCACACAGAACAACGCCGGCTGCATCAAAAGAGGAAACCTGATCATTGTGCAACAAGAGAAGACTGAGCAGACCGGCTGAATGAGTGCAAGAACACACACACATATACACACACTATGATGGACTTATGAACATAAGCTGCTGCTGACAATTACGCCGAGGAAGAAACCAAAGACGAATACAAAATTTAAAAAAAATCGAGCACACGGAACTTCTCTTTCACACGGTGACTAAAGGCGGCTGCGCTGAGCGCGCACGATGCTTAGAAGCAGTGAAGGGCCATCTGTGGTTGTCATTGCACGCCATGTGGAGAATGCACCTGTCACGACGTCACTTAAAAACACACACCTGGTCGAGTCACAACACGAGCGCGGTGTGTGTGGACGCCGGACACCTTTTCTGTCCGGTCTTTGAAAAAAAAAAAAAAAAAGGCAGATTTTTCACGTCCTTAAAAAAAAAAACAGCAGCGACCGGCTGCTTGACGTGTAAAAGATAAAAGCGGCACAGCAGCGTGTTCTGCTCGCGGCCCCGCCGGCACTCGCCAGAGCTCGTTGGACACGAGGAATGCAGTGGGAGCATCCGGGGATTCGGACCGCACGGCCGCTGACCTGGAATTCCATCGCGTGACAGGAAGACGAAAAGCCCCCGAGCGGACCGGGGACTCGCTTGGAAAAATAAAAAATTTATAAAGTTGTGTACTTTTCCCCCCGAAATGCAACTGCATCTCAGTCTGTCCGCTGAATATTGTATAATTTATACATACTGTATAATATAGTTGCTCAGCTTTGTTTGGGAGGCGAAAAAAACACGTCATCTGACATTTTTAATTGATTTGTGCGTCGCTGGATTATGTGTATGGGAGCAGCACACTTCCAACTCACAGCTTTTTTTCTGACCAACTCTTCAATCCCTCCTCCGTTTCCTTAAATAAGCGTGAGGCCCGTTTGAGCAATAGGCGTGCACCGAGCGTAGTGACCGGATTGATGCAATAAAAACGCCAGCGTCTCGCCCGATGACACATTTCCAAGAGTCTGCGATGGGCCATTTCCTCACCTCCGCCCAGCTCGGGATCCTCCTCCTCCTCCTCCTTGCCGTCGCTGGCCTCAGTGGTGCACCGGTAGCCCTTGCTCTTCAGCACGTGGCAGATCACCACCCCCAGCAGGCCCAGGAGGAAGAAGACGGGCACCAGGACGAACGCGGTGTAGTCCGGGTGGTTCGACGCCGCTTCCCCCGGAACCGTCGTCTGGCCCACTGGGGAGGGCGGAGGGGAGGGGAAAAGCAAATTACATGAAAAAGACACGGCGGCAACATCACAACACCGCCTCCACGGCAACCTGATACCCAGCAGCTGAGGGGGGGATTTAAATGCCGCGACGCGACAGAGAGGAGTCACGCCTCCCTCCAGGACCAAAGGAGAAGAAAAAGGCTGTAAAAAAAAAAAAAAAACGCACGGTCGACACTCAGCGGGGGCTCGTCATTTCTCGGAGTTATCGGCGCAAACGATGTGAGCTCTCCCACTCCCATCTGCCGGCCCACACACACACACACACACACACCGGACTTCAGACCCATCAGGGGGCCGCAGCTCTGAGGCCGGCCATCACCTGGTTGATTATTCACGCCCGGTTTCTCCGTCGGAGGGGTGATTAGTAGGTGTACATTCGATTTTCAAACAAACAGCAGGACGTGATGTCTCCATCACGATCAGGTCAAAAAGAGGGCAAAGCTGCCCTCGGTCCCGCTGCAGCAGAATGCACGACACACAAGGGGGGCTTTTGTCCGTCTTCCTGTTGCCATCGGTGTGTGTGAGAGACACACACACACACACACACACACACACACACACACACACACAAAGACAGTTTGAGCAGAAGCTAAAATTACATCAGCATAGCAAATCACAACTTCCATGACGTTGGGATACGCTGCAACTTAAACGCGCTCGGAAGCATGCCGTCCCCCCCCCCCCCGGCCACAGCTCCCCGACACGAGTCAGACCGAACACGCCGACAAAGACCATTGTCTGCCCTCTCGCCGTCCTACGACCGGCTGGCGTCCACGTGCTCGATGGCCGGCGGGGGCGGGCCTTCCTGGAAAGCGCCACCGGCCAATGAGAGGATGCCGTCGAAAAAAAGCAGAGATTGGAAAAAAAATTTGAATGGAGTCATAAAAAGGTCTCCTAGCATCCACAGATGGTGCCGTGATCAACGTCCTCGTGCGGTGGGCGCCATGCAACGAAGCACAGAGAAGCTACGGGATTACAACAAAAAAAAAAGATCAACGGAGTCGCCGGTTCCGTCTTATCGATGGACGGATTGGTTGAACGGCGTCGACGTCAACAAATTGCACATCGACCACAGCATTGACAAAACGGGATAATCGGCTCTTAAGCCGAGCATTACGGTTCTGCCCTTTTCATTTCCTGCCGTTTTACGGAGAGGATTCACTCTGCGGTGGAGTTCTCTCCAACCTCAGAAAAAGGTTATTGACGCTTCTGCTTTCACAACACGATGCCAAAAAAAAAAAAAAATCAAACCACTGCAACCAAAAGAAAAAAAGAAAACACAAAAGGGAGATTTAAATCACAGATGCATTACTGGGAAACGGTAGTAAAATACTGTTCACCGCGATGGAAATCAAAATCACCCGCATTACCTACAGAAAGGGCATTGTGATGACCAGACAACGCGCCAAAAAGGGCTCATTGTTGAGATAAAGCGCCACATGACTCAGAGCAGCACGCCGTCTCCCAACGCCACATCTCATTTTCTGTCCACGGCTTTGTGTCCTTTTCAATTTTGTTACTCACTTCCTGTCAAATGACCCGGAGACCCCCTGCCCCGGTCTCCGAACCTCATGGGGAAGTTCCACAGGGCCACGGGCCTGTGTATACATGTATACGAGTATACACAGGCACATTAAGCTGTGAATCAATCCAAGACGTACTGTGTGTGTGTGTGTGTACACACAAACCGTATGAGCAAATTATTAACACCCCACCATTGTACCAGATGACTACCTCTAATTGAATGAGCGTTTTTGGCAGCCCAAAGTTTCCTGTGGACTCTCCATGGAAAATTGAACAGGGCCCAGATTTTTTTTTAAAGGTTACAGGGTAAAAGCAAAGCCAAACGCTGAGCTACAAGAGAGGAAGAGATGAGCCCAGCAGCATTTCAAAAAGACCCACACTCACACGCCACACACCCACACTCAAAACGAGCAGCCTGAACCTTAATTCTTTAATAATTGATACGACTAACATCTTGGCTGTGGAACAATGTAACCTCAGTAACACTTATGTAGCTTCTAACCTATGTTGGAAGGATACAAAAACAACAATTCACTCTGTTTCTAACTCCGTAAATAATGCAAAAGCATCATAAGAGCTCCACGGCCACACTTTGTGTTAGTGTAGGGGAAAAAAACACTGGTTGTGGTCCATTATCTTTTGACAAATGCTCAAAAAGCGCCTTTTTTGTTTTGGTCGAGTGCATGATGTCTCCAGGTTCCGGCTTGCACGCAGTAACTAATTGTGCGGTGTCTTTCAAAAAAAAAAAAACTAAGATTGCATCAGTGCTTAAAGTTACTTTTTTCCGTACACGTTGACATTACACGTACAAAGCCCCGACGACTTCATAATCTCAATTTATGTTTAAAAAAAAAAGGGGGGGGGGGGGGAGAAAGAAAGATTCCACGCAGGAGGGAGAAAAGCTCCACAGCCTCCGGTGACTCACCGGTAGAATTGTCCATTGGCGGACAGCAGCGCACCGGAGGCCCGGCGGGGATGTTAGTCAACCGGCGGCCGTCGGAAAACGTAGCGTCGTTGGTCACCGGCACACTGCGGTCAGGCTCTGAACTGGAGGTGTGGCCTCTGCCTGACGTCAAGGTATTTCCTGATTCACGGAGAGAGGAAACGCCCTGATCTTAAAGAGACAGGCTCCCGCGGATTGCACGCGCCAACATGGCCCCGCCTACAAAGAGCGGCGCAGTGGCGGGAGGAGCGAGAGGGTTCACTTCTTACTACTTCCGTCTTCGTTTGTCGTTGCTCGAAAGATGGTTGTAGTAGAATTTTCAGTTACACTTGGGTATTTCCATTGAAATACACAACAACAAACAAGTTATCTTGTGTCATTATGAATACAGATACAACTTTTTGATCACAAGGGGAACAATACTACTATATAGTAATTGGATGCTACTATAATTGTGTTTTTGAATAGTCCCAAGTTGTGATGTGAAAGAAAGGTACAACTATATAAAATAACAATTCGTTATAATTTAATAAATCCTTCTTTTCTGAATATTTATTACTTTTGCTTTAAGTACTTAAGTAATATTTCGAAGCTAATATATATCAGCATCTTAAATGAATTAGAAAAATCATTCATTAACCGAGAGAAAATAAATACTAGAGTTCCACAACTGTGATATATAATTATAATAATAATAATAATAATAATAATAATAATAAAAATGTGTGACAAGAAATTGTATTTTTTTTAAATTTACAACAGAGCAGAAAAAAAAACGTTTAACAGAAATGAGTCAGCGCTCTCTGTGTCAGCCTGCAGGCGGCAGCAGTCACAAGGGCTTCAGGCTCATCTGCTTTCTTAATGCTCACATCACCTTCAAAATGTTGAGCACCAGGACATTATATATAAATCCTCAGCCCCGTGAATTTAATCATTGCATTTATCCCTTGATTGAACATTCACTTTGTTTTTTTCATTGTCAAAGAGCTGCTCTCTCAGCATGAGTTTGCCCATAAATAGTCTGCCCATAAACAGAAACACTTGAAGCAGAGGGGGAACCCTGCAGCCTCACAGCAAGCTGCCACTTACTCTACCACGACATTAAACAAGTGACTGGCTTTCCATGCTCACTGACTAGGTAACCATGGTTGAGCCAGATTCACTTATTATAAAAGTGGAACAAATTTACAGTGGAAAGAACAGTTAAATGATCTGTAACTGCATCCAAATGGTTTGCAAGCACATGGGAAGCCAATAGAAATTAATTTAATGTAAACGGTTAATCCCTTCTTTCCACAACGTGCAAGTGCCCAGCTTAATGGAGCCGATGACGCACACCTGTGATCACTCCACTGTAATCACAAGATGACCTGGGACCAGAGAAGGAGAAGCCTTTTGGGCAGACAAGAAACTCGTGGAACACAAATAAAACTACGCAGTCTTTAAGCTCAGGAGCAAGAGTGGCATGAACTGCTGTTAATTAACCGCCGTTTTCCTCGTGAAGGCCCCAAAGTATTTCAGTCCTGCATGGCAGTGCGTTCACGCGTATGATAAACAGAGGCAATGCTGCCGCCTATCGGACACACTCGTGCATACACGTGGATCTCCTAACCCAACCCTCACCAGCCTCACTCACAGAAATTTTAGTACGTGTCAATTTAATCATGCAAAATAACTGCTCAAGGCTCTATTTTCCTGAATTACGAGTAGACTTAGAATTAATGTAAGCTCATAGTCAGGAAATGTGCATCTGTTAGCAGAACATTAAGCATATTAATATAAGAATAACCAAACAGGGCCATGTAATTCAATGGCAGATTAGTTTGAGTTTAGGGCATGTTCCCTTTTGATCAACTAACACATGGACTAGGGCTTTATCAGAAACATGATATCTCATATTGCATGTTGCTCGGAGCATGTCAAATAGCCTCTGCAGCCCGGCTGTTGTGTCAAATGACAAAATTAAAAGTGGCAAACATGTGTGCAGTAAACTGCTCCGACGGTTTGCACCACAATGACACGGGGCACCTGCCGGTGGCTGGTGCCAGACACCAGACTATTGGCCAGATGGCTCCACGCAGCTCAGCCAATGGGATGCCGTGATTCCAAATGTAGACACACCACCTCGATGGGGAACACATTTATGAAGCAGCTGCGATGTCCGGATGTGTGGATTCTCAAGAGAAAACATCGACATTAAACCTCTTTACGTTCATTTGATTCCATGTTGACAAGCAAATAGTGATTAATGAAGGTTTTCTTTTTAAATCAACATCAACAGTGTGCAGATCGCTGCACAATAACAAGTGACTAAGTCTCACTGCAGGTTCCACCACTTTGTTTACATATTTACATAGTTGAAGTTGTCTTCACTGCATGCGAGTGAAGGAGGGGTGGGTACACTTAGGATCAATGACCAATGTTGGCTGACAAGTGGTATACACCTTTGAGAGAAGCTCATGCTTCTTTATTGATACAAAAATATAATAACTCTTAAGGACCTAACTGTTGGTCAAACAAATGCTATTTGCATCGTGACTGGTAAATCGGGTTTTATTTAAAGATGACAGCATAATAATTGTGACATTAACATACTGCCATATGCCCTAGATCTGCACTGTTTACAGCCTCTCACCGACCACACCGTCGGCCTCGTGCCTTTCGGAGAGGGCAAGCAGTGCAACTGACGTCATCGCCTGAGAGCACGTTGGATTGTGCATGTTTACGCTTTGCCGCAGCCGTAAGTACAAATAAAATGCGCAGCCAGAAATACACTCCGTGTTGTTCTGCGCAAGGGGAAGGGACAAGGTTAAGGCAGATGTATTTCCTATTTGGCTTTATCTCGGAATAATTCCTGACTGTGACGGTACGGGTGATTTCAAGTACCGGTGACTTGTCGAATATTTTGTTTTTCAGGGTAGAAATAATAAACAAGAAAGAATAAACAAAAACTAGAGTCAAGATTCGACGTTAAAGGACATCTCAGCTGCTGCAGTTTTCAACTGAATCTCATTCTAGTTGACTAGTTAGAACGATTTTGAATTTTGAAACATTGATAATAGTTTAAGTAGGAGCCCCAACTTCAGTTCAACGCCTCGTGAGCTTTTGTTGTCTTTGCTTTGTTCTCTGAAAGATGAGTTACACTTATTTATTTGTTTCGTCAAATTTAAACACCTCAATACATGACGAGTAACAGACTAAAAATACCCCTAGAAAGTGTAACAGCTGCTGAATGACGACCGAAGCTGTAAGCCGTAGACTGTCACCTTCAAACAGAATCGAATTGCGCTGGCACTACAAGCATTACGGTGCACCAAGTAGGCCACATCAAGCGCGAGCGCGGTCCACGCCCCCTCATGTATGTTGAGTGGAAAACACAAGACCAGACACACTGCAACGTGAGCACCCGCAGCCGCGTGCAGCAAGCCCGGCCCCCTCGGCCAATCGGAACGAGTCGAGGCGGGGCCACACACTCCCGCTGTCCAATCACGGTGGCTTATTCGATTTTGCCTGGCAAGACCGGGCACCCGGCACGTGTAGTCCTGCGTGTAAACTAGTGGTGGGGGGGGAGAGCAACAAAAATACTCAGAGCCAACACGTAGACCGTCAGGCAAAGCCAGTCGTTGCTGCCCGGATTTCTGCTCCTTCGTTTTATGACTCACAAGAAGCTCACGGTGGAATATCGAAGCCGTAACGGTAAGCTGGCCGTGTTTGGTCGACGTGACGTTAAATAGTCCGGCGGTACGTGTGTCTGTTGCTTCGTTAGCTAACGTGTAGCAGGCTAGCTGTCACTTCAAGTCCGTTGGTGCACGACCGGCAGAAATACGTGTATTCAACTACTTGATGGGATGCGATTTATAGAGAACACGTCGTTGAGAATCACTGCAACGAGTCGTTGTTTATTACACTCGTTGAACCCTTCAATTAGACGTTTATATACCGTGCAGTAATGTTTCCAATGAGAAAAACAACAGCATGTGCCGGACAGGGTTGTAAACAGAAGATTTTAATGACGCAAACGAAGAAACCTTCCTCCAGCCAACGTTAATGTTTGACACCTTCATGCGTCACGTGGGGAGTTTTGGGTGTGCGCCTTCCAGCGGATCCTTTCTCCTCATGCAAAAGCAAATCAAAGTGAGCAAATTAATTGGGACTCATTAATTGTTCACGGAATGTGCTTTATAACGAGGTGATCACACACAGACTCATCACTTGAGACAAGTAAACCGCTTATAGTTTCCTCTGTGCTGCTCTAATATGCACCTGGTTTGGTCAGAACGGTATCAACACTGTGAGTCTTCATTTTTTGGAGGGGAAAGAGGTGCTGTCAGTCGAAACAAGGCAATCGCACTTACCACCGGCTGTCAGGAAACGGCCTGCTGGCGGCTCTCCTGCATTGTTTAACTTGTCACCCAGTGTAGAAATTCCTGATTGTGTTTTTTACACTCTAGATACGGGGGTAGTTTAGGGACTTGAAACTGCTTTGGATTCAAAAACAAATTCAATCAACAGTGTCTATTGCTAAGAACATGTTTCCCCGAGTGACCTAATGAGCTACTTGTTTGATACAGTGACACACAGAGCTTGGGCCAACACCGTGCGTGGAAGCGAATTGATCTGCGGGGCGGAACCTCCCCCACTGCGGACTAGACACGCACCTTTCTGAGGCGTATAACGATTCAATCCTTTAACGAGATTGTTTGCGTTTTTAAGTTATTTGCCAACGACACGGATGGTGGCTGAAACTGATATCTAATAGATCATTTTAACAGCAAATCCGGTATTCTGTAACGTGTGCACATTTAGTTACGTAATAGTGTAATGACAAGCGTATTGAGTTGTAGACGTACGGCCGTTTATTTTATCCACCCAGCACTTGCAGCGCGCGTGTTTCCCGTCGTCTCCCAAATCCACCTTATGCGCGCTGGCCAATCACTGATCGTGCACCAGCTAAGCCAAACCCTCCCCCTCCGCCCCCTTCGAGTCAACGCGAGGCGCAGCCTGTCGCAGGCAGCCTCTGCGGGGAGCGCCCTCGTCATTGGTCCGGCGAGCCGGCCAATCGGCGGGCGGCATGGCAGCACGGAAAGTACCAGGGGGCGGGTCCTCTCAGCAGGACGTTAGAGGCCTCGTATTAATCATGAACGTTTGTGATGAACTCTCCTGTAGGCACGACATGCACGGGGTACTATTTGCATTGGAGTACAACATGCAAGACATAATATCAAATTCAGTTACATTGACTCCAGCTCGAAAACGGATTGTAGTGAAAGAACCCATCGTTTTCTCTATAGACGTTATCTTCATGTTGCTTGTAATTGCAGAAGTCGATTAGCCCCAAATGTTCTCATTACAATCACTGAAAACCAAGAAAATAACCAAGGTCGATGTGTCATGTCGGGCAGATTGTTAATCTGATCAAATGCTCACCGTTGAGAAACTGGAAGTAGGGAATAATTGACATTTTGGTCCTAATAACTGATGCTGTTGCATATTTTCCAAAAGATGACAATCTTTTGAGTAAAAGTGTGAATTTGACTGCTTCCGCAAATTTCCTGCCACCCTAAAATACGTACATCTTGCATAAAAAGAGGTTGGTTTTACGGAGTGCATTTCCTGTAAATAATCTGAGCGGGTGGGTGGCATAGTGCATTGTTACCCCGCTGCTCGGGTTTCCTCCCACAGTCCAAACACGCGCACATTAGGTGATCCGGAAGCACCCAACCTTGCCCGTTGGTACAGAAAATTGAAACTGTTTGCTTCCCAACTGGGTAAGTGGAACTGTATTGCCCCCCCCCTCCCCGGTTGTGTGTTGCTTAGCCGTCACCCGTGGAAGTACGCTCGGCTGGCTGGCACGTCAGCCTCGGCGGCCACTCCCCGCCTCCATATTACCCGCTCATGATTGCCCTGCCCTGTCATGCTGGTTCATCATTTCCCGGCGGATAAGAAGCGCTCCCGTGAATCAGTCCAACCCAACCCCTGCTGCTTTCCCACCAATTACCATTGCAGGTGTCTCTTTTGTTATCCCTGTAATGTGTAATGAGTCACATCCATCGTCAGGTGTGTGCGCACTTCTTTCATCCTTGGCGCCGGCCGCTATGAACGCCGCATTGGGGCCCCGTGCGTCACAAACAGGAAGTATTTCTGAGCGGTCGGTCTCAGGACGTAAATAAACCGCCCCGAGCAGATTCCACACCACTGCACCCTGGGGGGGAGGCCTTCAAGGTGTACACGTTTGAAAAGGATTGACCAATCGGGGCCTGGCTCCGCCTTCTTCCATGTGCGTCCGCAAGGCTTTAAGGCTCACGGGGGGGGGTGTCGTCTGACCGCAAGGAATAAATAGCGGGAGACATTTGCTTGCGTAGGTAATGGCCTGATTTACACTTCTATGGGATTGAGAAGCAATGCCCAATATGTGAGAAGCTTTTAATGGAGAGCTTGGGTAAGTCCTCCTGTAAGAGTGAAACTAACTATGAAGACCAGGAACTACATGGCAAAATTGTCCAATGTTCCCAGTTCGCTTGTTCTATATATTGTCCCTTCATACACACGTGCTGCATGCAAAAAGGAGATTAGTTATTCCATGCTCAAGACAGGGAGATAATTTAATCCAGATAATCTGTGCTAAAGGCCAACAGCTGGGCACTATTACAGCAACCACAAACAGGTCTTCACCCCATGAGGTCATTCACAGGCGTACTAAAAGTTTCTTTTCATACCAACCCAAAACTTTTGTCTCTATAGCTTGTGAGGTACTTCAAAGACCACGACAAATGTCTTGTAGACCTGCAACTAATGGTTTTCCTTCTCTTTCTTTGTCCATCTCGCTGATATCAGGTGGCCGTTAGCATCTCCGAAGAGGCCAGATACAGACAGAAACGGATTTGCATTTTTATTTTTGCTCTCACCAAGAGCTGTTTTTCTCGCTCTCCCTTGAAATCTCTCATCCCATCTGTTGGCGCACTCGTGCAAACGCTGTTTCTTGTGCAGAAATTCATCTTTTTTCACAATTCAATTGGAGCCTTGTTGGGAAGGCAATATCTGCTTTTTGTTCACTGGCAATACTTTTTAACGCCATTTAATAATCAGCATAATCTTTCGGTCAAAGAAGGGCTCAAAGCCCTTTTGATTGGACCCTATTTCTCGGGGCAGAAAAAGCAATGAAATTCTCTCCATAATTTTTTATCCATCAGCCATTAACCATGATTCACCTGTGTATACACAGTAGTCCCACTTAAATCCAAAGTTCCGCCTGTTTTGCCTCGGCGGACGCCGTCATAAAGCGGTCCCAGCCTCGTCCCACGCAAGCATGAGTTACGACGATTCGAAATCGATGCCCGGCGGAAGCTGCCGCGGGCGAGTGGCGAGGGCCGACGAGGAGAGCCCCGACCACGAGGAGGAGTCGGACGGGCTAAACTCTCCAACGAGCGGTCCGGCCAGCGCCGACGCCGCCCAGGAGCACGAAAGGGCCGCCAACTCCGACGACACGGACGGACTGTCCAGCGGGAACGACTCCGGGGAGAGGGAGAGCGAAGGCGGGATGGACCGAGACGGCGGGTCGCACGGGCGCCAGTCCGTGCGCAGCTCCCACAGCTCGTCGAACGGCAAGGACTCGGGCATGATGCTGGAGGCCGCGGAGAGCAACAAGAGGTGAGGGGCGGCGAGCACACACACACACACACACACAGACGTTGTGTGTCTTCAGCGCTAAAGTGGGTCACTCGCGTCATCCCGCTGTCCCGTTTCCCCATCCTGGCAGCTCCAACTCCCAGAGCCTCTCGCCTCCCAGCAGCTCGCTGGCCTACAGCCTGCTGTCGACCAGCTCGGAGCGCGACCCCCCCTCCACCTCCGGCTGCAGCAGCAACCAGTCGGCGCGGGTCCAGACCCAGAAAGATCTGATGAAGGCCATCAAGGAGCTGAAGCTGCGTCTGCCCAGCGAGCGCAAGGCCAAGGGCCACACCAGCACTCTGAATGCCCTCAAGTACGCACTGCAGTGTGTCAAGCAAGTCCGAGGTGAGGGCGCGTTTCCTAGAATGAGCTTTTATTTTTTCTCAATGAATTCTTTTCCTTTGATTGACTGATTTGTGTTTTAACGTCTCCAGCCAACAAGGAGTACTACCACCAGTGGAGCGTAGAGGAGTGTCACGGCTGCAGCCTGGACTTGTCTGCCTTCACCATCGAGGAGCTTGACAACATCACTTCAGAATACACCCTCAAAAACACTGTAGGTCTATACACTTATTTATAGAAAACCTAAGGAGATGTCAAACTGTCTTAGTGTTTTACTACTGCGGTGTTTAAAGTGTTCAAGGGGAAGAAGCTTTTGTACGATCCCCTTTTCCCATCCTCCTCATCAGTTCTTTTTCTTTTTTTCTCTTTTCAGGACACTTTCTCTATGGGTGTATCATTCTTGTCCGGAAAGGTGGTGTACGTATCCCCCCACGGCTCCTCCCTGCTGCGCTGCAAGCCGGAGCGTCTCCAAGGGACCATGTTCTCTGAGCTTCTGGCCCCGCAGGACGTCAGCACCTTCTACAGCGGCACGGCGCCCTGCCGCCTGCCCAACTGGGCCTCCTGCATCGGATTCGGTGAGTCGGCGCCAGGTGAAATTGGGGAAGGGTTCGGGAAAAAAAGGGGAGACGGTATTTCACGACGGACGGACGGTCTGTGTCCAGTGTCTGACTCTCTCCCTCCTCCTCCTCCTCCTCCTCCTTCCTCTCAGCTTCTCCACCGGTCGACTGCACTCAGGAGAAATCCATGTTCTGCCGGATCGGCGCCGACCAGCCGCAGGCCGGCGAGATGCGCTACCACCCCTTCCGCCTCACGCCCTACCAGCTCACCATCAGAGACTGTGACGAGGCCGAGCCACAGCCCTGCTGCCTGCTCATCGCAGAGAGGGTTCACTCTGGATACGAAGGTACGGGCCGCTTAGCCGCAGCTTCCCTTAGAGGCCAAAACACATCACAGAGGAGTCGGTAATTAGAGGATTCAGCTGAGGCAAGAAAATAGATATCAAACGCCAGCTGCGTTTTATTTTCAATTCAGTGGATTAAAGGGACTGGGAAACTAGAAATGTAGAAATCCTTCCTGATAATAGAGTTTCATCTTGACTGGGTGAAAACCGTTATACAATCTTTGTATAAATTAGGGGGGAGGAGAGGCGAGTGAACGACACAGGAGGCGCGTCTGGTTCCTCTGAATAGGACTTAAGTTTGAATGGTTCATTAACCTCGAACACATTTACTCCTCAGCTCCTCGTATCCCTCCAGAGAAGAGGATCTTCACCACCAGTCACACTCCCAGCTGCCTCTTCCAGGAAATTGATGAGAGGTTAGTGGTTATCTTTATTTCTCTTTCGTTGATGAACCGTTTCCTGCTCTATGACAGTAAAAGACCTGCTATTCCCGTCTTATTAAATGTGTGACTGTATCTATTGTGTGCAGGGCGGTGCCGTTGCTGGGCTATCTGCCTCAGGACTTGGTGGGGACCCCCACCCTCCTCTACATCCATCCCGAAGACAGGCCCTTAATGGTGGCTATACACGAGAAGAGTGAGTACCTACCGACATCAGAGCTTTTTGCTTTTCCCTTTCAGTCAGAGCCGTCTTTATTCCGTCCCGTTCTCCTCGTTAACGTCCGCACCGTCGTCTCCTCCTCAGTCTTTCAGTTTGCCGGCCAGCCGTTCGACCACACGCCCTTGAGGATGTGCGCCCGCAACGGGGAATACCTGACCATCGACACCAGCTGGTCTTCCTTTGTCAATCCCTGGAGCCGGAAGGTTGCGTTCATTGTCGGGCGCCACAAAGTCAGAACGTAAGATCACTCATCTGCTCGCAGAAAGGCAATGAGAGGAAGTGTCTTTTTGCCTGGCAAGCGGTCTGACGCTGTTCCCCGTCACCAGGAGCCCTCTGAACGAGGACGTGTTCACCGCGGCGCCGTGCTGCGAGGCCCGGGCCACCACGCCCGACGTGGTGCGGCTGAGCGAGAGGATCCACCGGCTCCTGGCGCAGCCGGTGCACAGCGGCAGCTCCCAGGGCTACAGCTCCCTCGGGTCCAGCGGCTCGCGGGCCTCCCGCCGCTCGCACCAGCAGCAGCGCCTCTGCGCCTCGGGCGCCTCGTCCAGCGACAGCAGCGGCCCCGCCGCCGCCGCCGCCGCCGCCGTCGTTTCCCAGAAACCCGTGAGTCTCAGCAATTGGGGCCTTTAAGTCGACCGCTTTAGAAAAATGATCCACCTAAATACAGTGAAACAATACCGTTATCCACAGCCGCGTCAGTCTAATCGGTTTGTTGTTTCTTTTCCAGATGACTTTCCAGCAGATCTGTAAAGACGTCCACATGGTCAAGACCAACGGACAGCAGGTTTTCATCGAGTCCCGCAACCGCCCTCTGCCTAGAAAAACCCCAAGCACAGGTAAAAGGAGAATAATATGAATCCCTGGTAAGAAAGCAGGTGTTTTCTTAACTAGTGATGTCGAAAAGACATATAGATATTTAATTATAATTCCTTTTACTTTCCTCTCCCTCCTTTGTCAAGGCCCAACTGGCATGCAAGGGATCAGCAGCGACCCAATCAGAAGCCTGATAGCCGACATGACGAAACCCCCCAAACCTTTGGTCCCGGCTCCTCTTCTGCCCCAGGAGCCCCCCACCGGGTACTCGTACCAGCAGATCAACTGCCTGGACAGCATCGTCAGGTGTGTGTGCGTCATTGCGGGCGGGGGTGGGGTTGGGGGTTGGGGGCGGGGGTGGGGTTGGGGGTTGGGTCTTTACCTAACTCATCCATCATTGATCTGACTCCACGCAGATACTTGGACAGCTGTAACATTCCGAACACTGTTAAAAGGAAGTGCGGCTCCTCCACGTCTGACGAGGACCAACAGCTGGACAACAACACAGGTACTTTTAACAGCTGCTTCCATCGTGGGGTTTTTGTATTAGGCGATAGTTTGCTTTGAGTTTCCCTTCCTTTCCTATTTTTTTTTCCGGTCAGTTATTATTTACCAACAAAAATACTTGTTCTTGTTGTTGAATACGTACATTTACTTCACGACCACTCCTTAAATGAGCATGCGTGTCGGTGTTGTGCTGGTGTTTGTCTGGAACGGTGTGCAATCATTGACAGAAACTTGTTGGCCTTGTTTTCTCTGCAGGTGGTTCAGTTAACCTTGTAAGTGAACCACCTCCTCTGCCTCCCCTGACCATGGCCACAAAGGCAGAGAGTGTAGCCTCAGTCACGTCGCAGTGTAGCTTCAGCAGCACCATCGTGCATGTGGGAGACAAGAAGCCTCCCGAGTCAGGTGGGAATCCTCAACACTCTCACTCTCTGAACCCCAAAGTCTGTCACTGAAACGACGAGACACGAGGTCGGTGCATGTCTTCAGTTTGATTTAAATCTCTTATTTTACTGAGGTTTGTATTTTTTTTTCTTTGGGGCCCAAAGTCTTTATGTTTCCCAGTGGTATCCTCTCTTATTTTTCATCCCTTGCTTGCTTGTTTTTGCAAATGAACGGGCTAAAAACGGTTTTTACATTACTGCCAAAGTCGAGCAGAGGCCTGTAGCCGCATGATAAAACTGCACATCGCAGGTAATCTGATTCATGCCTTTCGTTTCTTACCTTGGTTTCATCCTGGAAATGTTCTCCTGTGGACTTCTCCATGTCGCTTGCAGTCTTCTAAAAAAAACATTTTAACAAACGATTTTCTGTAATTAACTTTTCATTTGACAGAAGAACAACTTGCCGTTTCTTCTTTCTTACAACAGTCGTGAAGTCTTTGCTTTAACAGACCTCTTCGCTTTCCCCTCTATCACAGACATCAACATGGAGGAGGCCCCTCCTACAACTGCGCCAGCTCCACCCGCAACAACACTTCCCGCCGTCAAGGCAATCGCCGTCCCTTCCTTACCTCCTCAATCTGCTCAGCCAGAGAGGGACAGCCGTGGCAGTGTGGTGGGAGGAGGAGGAGGAGGAGGAGGAGGAGGGGGCCGCATGGGCCTCACCAAGGAGGTGCTATCCGCCCACACCCAGCAGGAGGAGCAGGCCTTCCTCGACCGCTTTAAGGACCTCAGCAAGCTGCGCGTTTTCGATCAGGCGGCATCTTCGGCCCTGCACGGTCAGACTCCAGCTGCCAACCCCCTGTCACGAGGTGAGGGAGAGCGCACGCACACACACACACACACACACACACACAAACACACGTTACACACAGCTAAACAGCGGAACTCTTTGCTTACTTGAGTGCCTCCTTCCCCTCCCCAGGAGCGCGTTGTTCTCGTGATTACCCCGCTGCTGGAAGCGGCGCCAGTCACCGGCGGGGCGGCAAAAGACTCAAGCAGCAGGAGTCGTCCGACCGGCAGAGCTCCATGGGTTTTGACGCGAGGCCCGGCGCGGCTACGGTGCCCCTCAGCCTCCCCATCGGACCCCCGACAAACTCCTCCTCCTGGCCGTCCGCGGGCTCTCAGGCCGGCGTTCCCGCCGCCCCCTTTGCCCCCGGCATGCTTCCGCTCTACCCCGTTTACCCGCCGCTCGCCCAGCCCCTGTCCGTACCGGACGCGGCGCCTTTCCCCCCCGCCCAGATGGTGCCTCCCATGGTGGCCCTCGTCCTCCCCAACTACATGTTCCCCCAGATGGGAGTGCCCCTCTCTCAGCCGGGCCCCGTCCCCGTCCCCTTCTTCAACCCGAACTTCACGTACTCGGCCGCCGCCCACGGAGCCGTCTCCGCCGTCGTTTCAAACTGCTTACCGCTTCAGGCCACCTGCGCCGCGTCCCGTAGCAGCACCCCGCAGTCCTACAGCCAGACGCCTGCTGACCCCGAGGGCGCGGAGTCCCCCCTCTTCCAGTCCCGGTGCTCGTCGCCCCTCAACCTTCTGCAGCTGGAAGAAACACCCAGCAACCGCTTGGAGGTCACCGCGGCCCTGGTGGCGACACAGCAAGCCCCGCCCTCCGTGCATTGCGGCGCGGCCGGGGTTCAGAGCGCAGCCAATCAGAGGAGCTGTGACGACAGCGCCAAGGAGAACGTAAGCACACCGACGTTCATGATAGGATGTTAGGCTTTGAAAAAAAAGGAAAAAAAAGACATTTATATATGGCATTTAAAATGTATCTCAAAGCAGTTTCACCCCCCCCATTAGGGTGAAGCGAATGAGTCCAACAACGATGCCATGTCCACCTCCAGCGACCTGCTGGACATGTTGCTACAGGAAGACGCCCGCTCAGGCACCGGCTCGGCTGCCTCCGGGTCCGGGTCCTCCGGTTCAGGCTCCGGCTCAAACGGCTGCAGCTCCTTTGGCACAAGTGGGATGAGTAAGTAGTCGTTTTAAAATCACGTCCCGCTTTCCATTTTCAAAAGACTCCTTCCCAGATAACTGGGAGCGACGCAGTGTTGTAATAAAACATTCCCTAATGCTAAAATTATTGCATTTCCTAATTCCAAACTTTCACCTCCTCGTCCATCCAGGCAGCAGCCAGGGCAGCCACACCAGCAAGTACTTCGGCAGTATCGACTCGTCCGAGAACGACCATTCCCGCAAGCCGCCTGCAGGGGGCGGCAGTAGTGCAGGAGTAGATGGCGGTGAGGAGCAGTTCATCAAGTGCGTCCTGCAGGACCCCATCTGGCTGCTGATGGCCAACACCGACGACAAGGTCATGATGACCTATCAGCTGCCCGTCAGGTACGACGCAGCAGCCTTTTTGTCTCAGGTTACATACTCAACGTTAGACTTTCAGTGACCCTCTGACCCCCCCCCCCCTCTCCCCTCTCTGTTCCGCCCACAACAGAGACATGGAGACGGTGCTGCGAGAGGACCGCGAGGCCCTGAGGAGCACGCAGAAGCACCAGCCGCGCTTCTCCGAGGAGCAGAAGAGGGAGCTGAGTCAGGTGCACCCGTGGATCCGCACGGGACGCCTGCCGCGAGCCATCAACGTCTCCGTAAGTGAGCTCGCCCTCGTCGGAGTCACAGCGCGCACATGGCGGACAGGAAGTGACGCCTTCGTGGTTTTTTTGGCTCTCTTCCAGGGCTGTGCCGGCTGCAAGTCTCCGCCCTGCGAGCCCGCCACGGCTCCGTTCGACGTGGAGATCCACGAGATGGAGCTGGGCAGCGTGCTCAAAGACCGCGAGGGCGAGACCAACCGGTCGGAGGCGCCCATGGACGGGGCGCACCCGCAGGACGTAGAAGACGACGAAGGAGCGCCAGGCGGCAACCAAGAGATGGCGGCGGAGGAGCATGTGACCTCAGAAGATGCAAAGGAAAAGTCGGACATGATGTACTGAGCGATTAATGACATTATCACGGACGTTTTCTACGCCGCGCAGGAAATGTGCACCTTCCAGTGCCCAAAACATTAAAATGGGATCTGCTAGGAGCTGAAAAAGGGGAGGAAAAAAAAAAGGTGCATATCGATCGAGACAACTCGTCTCCCCTTGTCGTTTGACCGGTCGGGGCGGGGACACTTCGAAGTAGTAAGATAATCAGAGAGGACCAAGATGAATGTGTTGGATAAAAAAGGCGCCTTTACGTAAAGATGGATGTGCTTCACCACAGTGTCCTCCGTCATGTTTTCCCTCCCGTTACGGGGGTCAGCTTTATCTGGGACGGTCTGGGAGCCGGAGCTCAGTCACATCCCGTTTCTGTCAAAAATCATTTTCCCCCCCCAATGGAAAGAAGGAAACTGTCACCCTGTAGACAAAAATGTACAGTGTAAAACAGGTTTTTGTAAACAATGTGGATATTTTTATACTTTCATTCACCTCAAATAGAACGAGGATATACGACCTAAAAAAAAAGGGTGTCTACTGTAAAAATGTGAGAAAACGGGTTGGCTACATGAGAGCTGCACATGGGACTGTGGGGCAGCGAGGACGATGACCAGGACGCCCGCGCGGACTGCAAAGCTCTCTTCCTGTGCACTGGTGTGTTCTCCCCCCCCCCCCCGGTATTTTCCCAAACTGTTCCCACCCTGAGGAGCTGTTGTGTCGCCGGCGCTCGCTCACGTTGGTGAGCGTATTTCACGGTGGAGGAATTACATTTTTGTTTACCATCGTTGTCCCCCCCTTTTCTCTCTCTTTCTTCCCCTCCGGGGCGCTGTTCTGGTCATGTGATATCCTTTGGCTTTATGCCGTCAGTGGTGTCTGCGACAGTTTCTAAATATTTTTGTGAAATTCTTTGTACAAAAAAGTGACAATAAAAATAACTTAAAAGTTAAAAACGGGAGTTCCAATCTCTCCACCACCACCACACACACACTTATGATTACAACTCTTCGCAGTCTATTTTGGCCGTTGCCCTGGATACTCAGAAGTCCTGAATGAGGTGGAAGCAGAGGGCCGATGAGGGCAGCAGCTGCTTTTCCCGAGCGAACCACAGGCTCCTTCTCCCGAGCTGTGGTTTCCACCCACGCAGCTTCAAAAACAGAAAGGGACGGGAAGCAGCCGACCCTCGTTCAGACCAACGCCGAGCTGCCTTCCGTTATGACGACGACAACAAGTGTAGTGGACGCGGGACGTTTTGGGAGAGAGCTCAATCTTTCATATTTACTTTACACACAACTCTATTTTGCGCTTTACTGTTTTTAAACTTTTAATCATTTACTTTCTTCCAAAAAAAACTCCAGCCTTAATAATATTTTTAATTTACGGACGTCATCAAACGCAGCCATTTGCTTGTATTCAATCATTTTAGACTTACATTAATCATTTTAGATGTTCTTTTGTTGATGATTCAAAATATTTCAAAACAGCCACATTTTAATATTTATTTCCCTCTAATAAATGTCCATTTATCAGACCTGGTGTCATAAGGGGGGAGGGGTCCTAAAATCATGACGATCCGTCCTCGGAGGACAATGACTGCAGTGCACAACAGACCCAGTCGTTGTTGGGACACAACATACATTTAGCTGTACGTACATCGCTTTCGGCCGTGAGTGAGTGAAATGAAGTTTTTTTTCCTAGTTGTTGAACTGTCGTCTCAATATCACATTAATTCACCTTTTTCCCCTTCTTCTCCTTCCCTGCGTTAAACACACACCTTCTCCTCACCCATCATGTCCACTTCCCCCCCCCCCCCCCCCCCCGCCTCCCCCTTTCTGAACCTCCCGTCTCTCCACGCCTCCACTGAGATTCCTTCCTCCCCTCTCTCTCGTTCTTCTCCTAACCTCGGAGGGACAGCAGGATGGGGGACGCGGTGTGGACAGTGGGCCTTCTTGTCTTTCTGACGCTGGGATGGACTGAAGCTCAGAGTCAGAGCAACTTCTCCAGGTAGGTGAGAGATCTTAGATTTTAAAAAAAGAAGAAAAAAAAAAAAAGTCTTTGGGTACGTGTGGCAACGACGTGGCTGTCAATGTCCCTCTTGTGCGTCAGCTTGTGAGCATGTGGCACGGCGTGTTTGAGCGCACATCTGTCCCCATCAACCGCTCTGTGATTAGGAATAGAAGGAATAGAAGGCTGCAGATTTTAGGAAGACGCGAGTCCAAGAAACACAAAACGACGGAGTGCTGTAGTGAGTTACTGGATAAACAGTGACTTTCATACACCGTGTGTTGTATTTCATGCTGGGAAATGCTTTTTGGGGGGTGTAAATTGAACACGAGACAAACAAATACCTGTGGCTTGTCCAAGGGTCAGAAGGGAGGGACGCCACTGTTTGTTTGTTTTTGCCAAATGTGGCCTCACAGCACCCCGACACACGGGCCGTGTGCCTGATGTCCCTCCCACAGTGTGGAGATCGTTCATTTCGGCACCTTTTCTCCACGGAACCAGCGCACAAAAAAACGGCAAACACAGAGCCACGGGGACCGGTTGGGAAAATGGTCCCGCTTCGATCAGCGTTTCAACCAAACACCATGTGCGGGCGCCTGCGTTGAAAAGGCGCCCCCCCCCCCCCCCCCCCGCCTGCCCAGAAGTAAAATGACCCGTTACGTCTGCTGACCGCCTTCTTGGAGGTACACAAGAGGACAACGTCTCCCTGGCTCGCTTTGACCCAACTTTTTAAAAGAATAAATAAAGCAAACACAAATCAGGAAGAGCTCATCGGAAACCTCCCCGGAGTCAGAACAGAAGCGCACTGTGCCACCGCACATGTCAGCGCGTGAGTGAGTGTGTGTGTGTGTGTGTGTGTGTGTGTGTGTGTGTGTGTGTGTGTTCGAGCTGCCTCAATGCTCCATAGCCGTGTTTCTTTGATAACCCTTTTTCAGGCCCGTCTTCCTCTGCGGGGGCCACCTGGTCACCGACTCCGGCATCGTGGCCAGTGAAGGATTCCCCAACCCCTACAAACCCAACAGCAAGTGCACCTGGTACATCACCGTGAGTCGCTTCCTACGAACCGCTGCACCGTCAGAAGCCACAAACCCAACGTGGCGGCAGTCCGTCATTACAGACCCGTTTGAGTGGGATTGTGAGTCACAAAGCTACGCACGTGATCGTTACTGCCCCGTTAGACCTCCTCTCAGGACGGTGAGCAGACAGCGCTTGAGTGACGCCTCCCCCGCGGCACCAAATTACACCTCCTCCATCTGCACACCAACACCCGTGGTGCTGTAAGAAAACTCTAAATGTGTTTCACAAGCAGGCCAAATGAGGTTGGGCATACACGTTTAACAAAACAAAGAACAGAACAGGGAAGGAAGACAGCCAGCAAGCTGAACAAAACTCTCTACAACTATAGAACCTGGTTTTATGTCTTCTGGCCTGAGCTGGAACGTACCATCTGCCCAGTTGAGCTGGTACTGATGCAACGCTCTTAAAAGTACCAAAAAAAAAAAAAACTGCATCAAATCCATTAGATTAGAAAATCGAAACTTATTTTTGGACAAACCTAAAAATTCAGTTTTCCAATTGTAAATAATTCACCAAAGAACAGATGTACCCCCCTCTAGCATAATTTGGCAGATGCATCTAACCTCCTCTGAGGCGGCCTAATTAAACACCTGTTTCCACTCCCACTAATTACCCAATAATCTATCTGCACTATCATGAGAATAACAAAAGAGCATAAGAGATTAATCCAGACATTTAACACATTTAAATTCATATCTGGAGAAGCAGGCCTTTTTGACCTTATCCACATTCCCCTAAAAATCATATCTGGTGTCGTAGTGCAAATTATTGACCATAATTATTCTTTCCCCCGAGGCTACAACTGCTAAAAAAACGAACTCACCACCTGTCGCCCTTCTCCAGGTCCCGGAGGGTCACGTGGTGATGCTGTCTTTCCGCCTCTTCGACATGGAGGCCGACCCCACCTGCCGTTACGACTACCTGGACGTCTACAACGGTCACACCCGCCTGGTGCAGAAGCTGGGTCGCTTCTGTGGGACGTTCCGGCCGGGCGCCATCATCGCCACCTCCAACACCATGATGCTGGAGATGGTGTCGGACGAGGGCACCGGTGGAAGAGGCTTCATCGCCGCCTTCAGCGCGGGGAAGCCCCACGTTGAAGGTGGATGGGGGGACAAGAATCAAAAATCCCAAATGACACCATCAAGCTAGAAACACTTCGGACACTCTTGCACATTATATGCTTGAGTACAATATCACAGAACGTGTGATTAAAAAAAGAGCATCCTTTCCTTTCCGTCTGGTCAATTAGCATTCATTTTTATTTTTTTTTCTTGTTTCGCGCAGAGCACCAGTTCTGTGGAGGACGTCTGACTAAAGCGCAGGGCTCCGTTAAGACGCCCAACTGGCCCAACTCCAACTACCCGGCAGGCATCAGCTGCTCGTGGCACATCTCCGTAGAACCAGGCAATGTAAGCCAATCGTGTTGCACCACGTGTTCCCTACTCGTTTTTTAGAGATAATTTAAACATTACCATTGTATTTAAGATTGACCGATCCAATAAGGGAGAGCCTCGGTGTGTCGCGTGAGGCTCGTTAATGCTAGCGGAGAAGGTGAAAAGGAAAACAGCAGCCAAGGGGCCCCCCGTCACAAGGTCCCAGATGTAGCGCAGGTGTGCGTTTCTGAGTGTGTGACGGAGTTCAAATGAAAGGCTCCATTGAGGGCCTGAAGGTGTGCTCGTATTTGCCGAGGAGATTGAAAGTAAAGAAAGAAGGAAGGAAGTGAGAGCAAGGGGGAGAGACTAAATGCTCTCCTGTATTTCAGCAGTCTGGCCCCTTCTCCTCCACGACCACCACCGCCTACTGTACTGTGTGTCTGCTCTGTGCTGGATTCATGAGAGCCAGTCGCCAAATACACTGGCGCACATAATTCATTCCCAGTCCTAAAATGCCACCGTTTTTATTGGCGTGTTTTACTCTTGCCTAGGTGATCGAGGTGAAGTTTGTGAAGCTGGACTTGGAGCCTGACACGTACTGCCGCTACGACTACGTGGCATTGTTTAACGGGGGAGAGAGGGATAACTCGCGGCGGATTGGGAAATTCTGCGGCGACAGGTCACCAGGGTGAGATTAAAGGCACGGCTCGCAGCTGAGCTGTATGCTAACGTTTTCCCCCTTTGCTAATGCTCCCCCCTTTCCCTTTTTTCTCTTTAATCTCGCTGGATCCCTACGTAGAACAATAGTGACAAATAGGAACGAGCTCCTTGTCCAGTTTGTCTCCGACCTCAGCGTGACATCAGATGGCTTCATGGCCCACTACTCCAGTGTACCGCGCGGGTCTCGGGCGCCCACGGCTGGGGGGGACTTTATCTATGGACCTCAAACGACCTCAATGCCAGAAAGAGTGGTTGTGAAGCCAAGCAAACCCGCCAAACCAACCCCCAAACCAAGGCCGGGCTCTAAACCCATGCCAAAACCGCCCAAAAAACCACTGGTGAAGATACCGCTGAAACCTCCGCCACGCAAGCCCATCATCAAGCCCTCGGCTAAACCCAGACCAGCTAGACCGACACCCAAAGCTCCTGTGAAAAAGTCTGCACCTAAACCTGGATTTAAACCGAGAGCTAAACCCACACCCAAGCCCAAGATTATTAAGCCAACGGTAAAACCAAGCATCAAAGCTAAACCCACACGAAAGCCTGCACTTAAGACCAAACCTGCCTTAAAAACTGTCATCAAGCCAATAAAGCCAACCTCCAAGAGCAGAGTTAAACCAGCAGTCAAACCAAAGATTAAGCCTAAAGTAACTGTTAAACCAGGATTAACCAAGACAGTCACAAAGAAGCCTCTTGTGAGAAGCAAACGTGAGTGGAAATAGATTTTTAAGTTAACAATTTGCACGTTGCTGTCATGTATGTATTCCTTGCATATCTGCATCAAGCTGCAAATCATAGGTTTGTTGCCATGTGCGTTTCCTTTAGCTTTACCTCTGAACCCGCTGTGTACACAAGCCTGTAAGAGGACCGGAACTCTCCAATCTAGCTTCTGCCCTCATGACTTTGGTGAGTCAGATCAGCGCCCTTTTAGCTTCACAAACGTCGGTGTCCGAACTTACAAATTACATTTTTTACTAATCTTTGGGGGAAATAAGTACCATACAAATTGTGTTCCCTTTCTTTGCTCTTATATTTCTCTCTTTCTCAGTGATTACGGGTAAGGTGACATCTTTGACCTCTGGTCCGAGAGGCTCTGCAACAGTCGAGGTGTCCGTTATCAAGGCGTATAAGGCGGGAAGACTGAACATCGCCAAATCAGGGCCCATGTCGGTCACACTGGCCTCCACCTGCAAGAGATGCCCCGGGCTAATCAAAGGTACCACTATGTCCGCCGCTGCATGTTCCAAACACAAAACATTTTTGCCGACTGAATTGTTTCTATGGCATCAAAAGATATATCGCTGTCTTTACATTTAATATTTTATTATCACACAATGTATCAGAAATCAATAACATTTGTTTAAATTAAACTAAAACATACTAGCTTTAATAAATTCTTCTTTCTCAAAAAGCTATATATAGAATATAACTTATTTCCAGGCTAATGAATTGCAAACTGGCAGAAACTCTTATTGTATGCAGACGATGTGACTCTTTATGTAACCAATAAATCTCAGTCATTTAGAGGGAGGAATAAAATAATATTTTTATTGTTTGATAAATTGAATTTGTAATCAAATTGTTACTGTGTTGGATTCCTTTCCAAATAATTATTATAACATATGAAGAATATTAATGAAAAGGTGTGTTGTTTCAATCAAACAACGTGTCCGTCAGATTAACCCATGATACATTTTGACGACTGTTTCTCCTGCTCAGGTCGTAACTACGTGTTGATGGGAAACGTTGACTCACAGGGCAACGGCCTTCTCAGCCCGTCCAGCTTCTCTCTCCTCTATCAGCCTGCCCACGCCAAGGCACTCGCCAACCTCACGCGCAAACCCTGCTGACAGATCGGCCCGGCCCACCAACGGGTTGTACAGCCCCCACTGTCTGATAACGTGGAACTTAAAAAACAAAAGTGAAAATATGATGTAAAAAATATTAGTATTGGTCATTAATCATAACAGAATGCTTTCGTGAAAGAGATTTTGAAAAAGATTAAAACATACATAATTAAGTATAATATTTTGTATGTGTATGTAAATTATAATGTCTGTGATAAAAGATGCAGCTCAATTAAACATGTGATTCTAGCGCTGGTTTACACTGGGTGATTGGAATGAGCAAAAACATAGTAAATATAATGAATATGTCAGGGATAAAATTAATCCCTGTGCTAGTGCACAGGCAAAAAAGTAAATCTTTTTTTGTCTTCTAATCATCATCACACAAAAGGCGTGTGCAGCAGCTGCTGACTATGATGAAAGCTAGCAGCATGTAGAACAGGTTGGTGGTCCAGAAAGCATGCAGGTACAGAGTCTTGTTGCAGTACGTATCCATGCTGCACGCCGTCTTGTTGTAGTTGGGTTCATAGATGGAGTAAATCCACACGTTTCCTGAGGAAACGGGAGGTGAATCATTGTTTTCCGCAGGAGTGAACACATTTTTTATAGTGTTGGGGAACGAGATGAAAGATCTTTGCTTGTTGCATCTGGAAATTAAGCTTAGCCGAGTGATGATTGTGAACTATTTCGTTTGCAGATCCCAAAATCAAAATAATCTGAAAAGGTGCAAGAACACCATTGTACATTGTTTAAATAAAAAAAAAATTCTACCACTTTAAACAACAGCTATGCAGTCAGAATACATTCAGCTCAGTTGTTGTATGAACTCTTGTAAAGCCACGTTCATTTATTTTTCTGACTTTATTTTGGTCAGATAAGGCCAGAAGATCTCAGCAGTTCAAGGCTGAGTAACTGTCCATTTACATCAACTACTCAATGTATTTAAAACAATTCTTCAATTTCATTTTGCGTAGAAGACCAGAAAAACTCAAACAAAAGGACCAAAGAAGCCTTTCACATCAGTCCTTTGATCTAAGGATCTAAAAATAGTGATCAATGGACTTTTATCCGTCCGTGTAATTACGTTATTTCATCTTACCAGCGATGAACCAGCAGAACAGGAAGAGTAAGACAAGGCCGCTGCAGGCCTTGCTTTGTTTGCTGAGGCTGGCGGAGCAGGGCAGGATGTGGATGACATTAAGCAGAAAGGAGACGACTCCCATCACCAGCAGGTAGGTGGGGATGTAGGGCTGCCTGGGGCAGTCCTCGTGGTATATTGCTCCTGTAGGACACAGGGGGGCATCACGTCACCTGCCTCGTCTACTTGGCGGTTGTTACAATTGAAACAAGTACTTTGTATTGGAGTATCTCACCCACTAGTAGCTGATCCATGGATAGGACACACATGATAAACTGGGCAAAGACTGGGGGCAGACATTTCACATATGCGATAAGGTTATTCTGATAGGAACACAAAAGGTGCAGGGCTCTTCCTCGCTTCTGTCTCTCACCTGTTACCGTTGGAGGTAGTTTAGGTGTGCAGATGCGTCGCAGAGCTCCCCTCTCTGACATGGTGTGTTAGGATCTAAGCGGCAGAAGGCCAAAGGGAAGAAGGACGGACACATCAGCTGTCACGTGTGCTTTCAGTGGGGCTCCCGGGGGAAACAAAACTCACTACTTCCCTAAACATAAATGGTCGGATAAAAGCAAGAGTCGTTAACAAACATGTAATGTAATGACAAAACAAGCTCGAAATAGAGCTGATGATCCATGGAAAGATTAAAAAAAAAAACTAGTCGTAATGTAAGAGTCAATTCTGAAAGCTAGTGGGCGCTGTTCGGGCTTTGGAGAGGGGGAGAGAGAACAGTTAAGAAGGAGCACGGAGGGGGAAAACGGGAAGAGGAGTGAGATTAAAGACGGAGAGAAAAACCCAGAACGTGTGGGACTGAATAGTTTCATAAGCATACACCCACGTCGCTTACAGTAATGTGCGTAATTTGATCTTTATTAAATGTGGCACCCTCGGCTGAATAATGGTCGGGAGTCTTAGACTGATAATCCAGGAGTCTGTTAATGAACAATTAACTGTTCAACTGTTTAGCACGTTACACAGAACAGGTATAACGTCATAACCTGAAACAATACTTTACAAAGAATGAACTTGAACAGGTACGAACCTCGTGCCAAGATCAACCGGGTGGTAAACTAATAAAACCGTAGCTTTTCCTCCGTGTTTTAATACATTTCCCAGTGTTCTTTCTTCACCGTCTTTTTGTTTTCGTCTCGCTTGCAACTTAATGCGCACTTTCGGTTTACCCACGTGCAGGATAAAAGCGCAAACGGAAAGTCACAGACTGCCGTAACACAGCGTCTAAGATAAATGTAGCAGGTAGGTAAACATCTACTGTTAATCTCTATTGTTTTATCTCTGTCACAAGGGTCGGGGTGCGCGCAGGCAGATGCAGGACGCAGAGGTACAAAGCAAAAGGGGACTTTAATAGTCAAAATGCAAAGTGCAAAGGGCAAAGGGCAAAACGCAGACGAGGACCAGGAACACAGACGCACAGAAAACAACTGACAGCGACATCCAACAATGACAATCCAACAGGCAACAACGACACAACAAGGGACTGACAGGGAAATACACACGGGAGGTGCAGGTGATTGGACACAGGTGGACACAATCAGACATCAGGGGGAGACAGGACGTGGCAGGAAGTAAAGTTGCCCCAGGGACACGAGAGACATGACGTGACATTACAAAACAAACCAGGACATGGACCCAAACCGTGACAGTTCGCTGTCCTTTTCATCCTCGCCGTCATCAGCCGAATGTGTGCAGAATGTGTGACCTCACTGTAACTGCTGAATTAATGAATCAAACTTCATAATATTTTCTGGTGTTGTTATATCATGTCTTCACACTAATCTTGACCCATGTTTTCTTATTTGGAGTCATCACAGGAGCCAGTATCTCAGAGGTCACCATATATGACCCGTATCAGCCGTCAGAATGTGTGACCCCGTTTGCGTATGCGCTCTTCTTCGCCCTCCATTGTCTGGCTCGCACGAGCAGACGATGTGCAACAGCGCCCTCTAGGGTCACAACTCTTGATTGGTCACAGACAACACCGGCTCCAGGGCTCCAGATACCGAGTGTCAACTGAAGGGAAGACCGGAGGCGAAGTGGCCTAACTTTGCGTTATTCAGCAGCGAGCTACGGCGAGGTATAACTTTGCTCGGACTGAAGTGATTTTTCGTTGTGTTACATGCTGGGACCAAGACAGTTTGGTAGGCTGGCCTATTTGATCTGATTCTTTGCAGTTTTCCTGTGAACCAGGAGGACGGGATTTGAGCATTTTGCTCTGGTCGAAGTCACAAGACTGTCGAAGGACATTTTTGCTTGGAACCCGGTATTTTTTTCATTGTTTAGGACTGAAAACATTTTTCTGCTTAGAAAAACTATTGTGGGGACACTGGTCAGTAACATTTTTTGTATACTGTTTTTGATCACCGCTGTTTATTTTCTGCGAAGGTACCCAGATATGAATCTGCATTATTCATTGTATGACATTTTTAGTATTTTAAGTTGTGAATAACAGTTTGCTTCAATAAATATGGTATGGAATATTTTTTCGTTTCCAGGTTTGGAATGTTGACCAACATTCGTGATCCTCCTTAGGCAGGTTAGACGGAGACCAGTAGGCCTGGGGGTTTAGGGACTTGGATCCCTTTTGTCTCCAGCCTTTCAGGGAAGAGTTACATCACGCTACTAAGGACAAAGGTCCCATTCGCTACATAGAAAAGTAACGTCAATTCAAATACTCCTCATTCTCAGTGGCCCTTTACATCAGGTTATATCTCATCTGTAACGGTCTGATCTGAGAGTTTAGAGTTGTCTTTCAATGTTACACAATACACAGCAATAAAGGAATAAAAAAAAATCTGTTTCCCCTTGAAACATGGCGCCAAATGTTATGTTATATTGTCTTACAATGGATACAAAACCGTCGTCTACTAAAGTGCTTGATGGGAAAGACGTGGCATTTGATATTTTTATAAAGTGCCTTCTGACACAAATCATCAAAACTCTGCAAAATGATCTCAAAGAGAAAAACAATATAATTTTATCTTGGAGTCGAAGTCCTGGTTCCACATGTTAACAATACATCTCGGGTACATTTTGGACCTGATCACTGGTGACAAGTCAACAGCATCTTGGAATTCGGTGGGCATCGACACGACCTCATCGGTCGCCTCCTCGTGGGTTTGCTGGTCCCTAAACGTCGTCGTCTGGGTCGGCTCGGCCGCACAGGCAAAAGCAGAAGAGGACGCAGAAGCCGCCAACCAGGAAGACAGCCAGGAGGATGTAGACTAACGTGGTGGTCCAGAAGGCAAACAGGTAGAGGGTCTTGTTGCAGTAGGGTTCAGGATTTGTTGAGTTTTTCTTGATGTAGTTGGGCTCGTAAATGGAGTAGATCCACACGTTACCTGGGCAGGCGGGGAGCGATCTTACATCATATTCAAGACAATTGTTTTGAGCGGGATCAGCTGGTGCACTGGCATGGGGCTAATAGTGCCGACAATTTGAACCAGCATAAACACAAACGTCCGTTTCCAGTAAAAACTCACCGGCTATGAACCAGCAGAAGAGAAATAGGGACGCCAACGAGTTCCATGCAGCGCAGACTCGACTCAGCAGGGTGGAGGGGGCGTCTTCGGGCGTTTGGGTGCCGGGCAGGCAGGAGAGCACCGCCAGCTCCAGCGCAAAGACTCCCATCACTATCAGGTAGATGGGGATGTAGCGCTGCAGGGGACAGTCCTCCAGATAGACCGCACCTGATGAGCATTCGACGTTCAGGGAAACAAACGACATGAGTAAAACGTGCGTGAGGGCTGCTCACTCACCGACGGCGATCTGAGCAACGGGGATGATGCAAGCCACCGACTTTGAACACACTGCGAGGGGAAAGAAAACACTTATTTTAATCCGAACTAAACTGAAGCGTAACAGGAATGTGGGTGTTTGCGTTGATCTCACCGAGCACAGGAGTAGAGGGACGAGAAGTCCTGCGGATGCGTCGGAGGAGGCCGGCGCTCGACATTATCGGCGGTGGTGAAGCTCGCCGGCAGAAGAAGGAGGAGGACAAGAACTGAGGAACAAAGTGGGACTCGAGTTTTCTACGCGGTTTTGCTGCGTGCCGAAACCTGACCTTTTATTCAAAAGGGATTTGTATTGGCCGGAATAAAACAAAAGGTTTACGTAAAGATGAAAAGATCTATCATTTTGTCTTGGACTCTGTATCAAGTGCAAGTCCAATTCCTGGTTTAACATTTGGAAAGCTATGGGGTGAAATATCTACCCCAATAAAACTCACTCACTTCCCTAAAATGAAATGGCAAGTTTAGTGGTATGCAGTTAACAAACACGTAATGTTATAACAACACAAGCTCAGAATAGAGCTTTATTATTATTATTTTTTTAAAGGCAGTAAAAATCATCAGAGCAGTAATCAATTCGTCAGATAGGTCGCACCTTTCTGTGAATAAGGGTAGCTCCTCCCTGATACCTGGTCAGAGTTCACTTGAGGTGGGACAGAGTTGTAGTGTCACGTGTGCGGGTCACAACTTCCCGTTTATGCTCTTACTTCTTACGAAACTGCAACTTTATGATTCAGCATTTATCGTTGTATCAGGTTTCACAAATCAGCCTCATTGTATTTTCTTAAATCGTTGGATAAGGTACCTCAACAGAATTCTGCTTTCCATTTTCTTAAATATCTTCATTGTCCATAAAAGTTTAAATACAAGATTAATTTGACTGAAATGGGCATAAGTTATATAACTGTTTTTCTGTTTGCAATCCGTTCAAATGAGTGAGAGCCCTCCTCTCCTTCCCCCAGTGATATAACGTGTATTAAGAAATAAGTCACGTTTTTCCTCTCCTTCTACAGGAGCATTATCCACACAAAGAATATTAGCCAAGTATATGAGGAAGGACGCCTTTGGTTCTGCGTGAGCAAAGTCAATCAGGGCGTCGGTGATCAAAAAAAACAAACAAAGCTGGTCTTGTGTTCGAACATATCACAGTGTCCCATAGACGCCTCAAACATTCACGTGGCTGCTTATTGGCGCGATCTGATTGGCTCAGGTTAGTTCATTCCGCCACAGCACAGCCCGGTCTGAGTTCAATTGCGTCATGACGCAGCTCCTAATTATGAGAGTTGAAAATAGACAGAATGCGAACACAAGATTTAGGGACATGAACAGTCCTTTTTCTTCTTCTTCTAAGGAACTAAAAGCTTCCTTCAGCTCATTGCTGTCTGCTTTTTCTTAGCGCTCTAAAGTCCTGCGAAGTGTAGGTAAATTAGTTTAATTAATCTAAAACGCAAGGTTAAGAAAAAAAGAAACAATGTTCGTTGACGGTCATTTCTGCAAAACCCCAAAAAATAGCTGCTGTAAATGAGAGGGGGAGCAGGTGGCACCTTTCTGCCCCGACATGAACGGTTTGCCTTCAAATACTTGGGTGACTGAAGAACAATATCACAGCTAAAAGAGGTCGGACTGCATTCCCAAAGAAGGCGTTTTGATGATCGGTTCACAGCAGGATGAGCAGTGAAAAGAAACCTCCGTTGACATGTAGGATAAGAACACGTGAAGATTAAACATACATAGGATTGGCCCAATTTGAAGGTAAAACAAACTGTCTTCATCTATACCAAGTAAATAAAGTCGCCTCCGAGGAGTTTTCTTTCAAAGTTGCCAAACCGGAACAAACAAAGTGGTGAGCAGCTTCGCCTTCTATCTGCCAGTTAACGTGATGACGCGCCGCCATCGAGTCCACAACCCCAAAAAGTGTGCGAGTGGTATCATAACGCGTAAAAAGATGTTTGATTTCTCCAGCTCTTACCTTTGCGCCTGTCGAAACGTTAACTTCCTGCTGTTGTGACAGCCGCGCCTCTCGACGTTACAAACCTCCACTTCTCGGGAGCGCGCATGCCCGAAGCGGCGGTCACGCGGTCAGCTGATGCGCTCCAACACGTAATTGGCCCCAAAAAATGTGGGTTACATGTTCTTTGGTTTCTGTTTTGGCAGTTAAACCCTTTAACAATGTTTCATTTCAACGGCTCATTTTTGGTTTTATTTGTGAAACTAAGTTGTCCGGTAGATTTAGTCGAGTAAAAAGTACCTGCAACATTTCCCTGTAGGACTGGGAGTATAAAGAAAGAAGTCAATAGAGATCCTGAAATAATGTACAAGTGCACAAAAGTTGTGGCCTTATTAAATTGTACCACTAAACGTAGTTGTGAAAGTAATAAAGTGGCATGGAATATGTATATCTGTCTCACCTGTACAACAGTACAACACACGAGAACTTTTAACATACAGCAGCTGTTAAAAAACCCAACAGCGACATAAAGGAAAGGTAAGAGTACAATAAGATCGCCTTTTAAAAGTAGCACTGAAATGTGTGTAAGGAGAGTCAAATGATGCCGCAAAAATACAGATAACGGCTGAAAGAACCTTTTACATAAACTTATCTAAAGTTTGCATTAACAGGTGTGGCCACATAAACCAGCTACTGGTTGTTGTCGGCTGCAATAATGTTGCCGTTTAGCGCCATAATATCTGTACAATCCAGCAATTAAAAAACGGTTGTGGTTTTTATTGCAAATGTTAAATTATAAGAACATGTTTTCATAAGACAAATGTTGTTAAGTAAATTTAAGTAGATTTCTTTTGAGCAGGGTTAATTATTAAAATACATACAAGTTTGTCAATATTTTTGGGCCTTTTTCTTTATTTTTTGGGCCAAATTTGCTGATGATCGGTCCAGAGGGTAACAGGCTGGTGTGCAGGATTTGATCTGGCTCCAGATACCAGAAGACAAAAGAGCTCACTGTTGATTTCAGGTGGAAGAAAGAGTCGTATCAGCCTCTGGTGATAAATGGGGCGGTTGTGGAGAGGACGCCAACATTTAATTTCCCTGGGCACACACACCTCAGAGAACCACACATGGAAACATAATGCCACCTGTTTGATCAAGAAGGTACAGCAGTGACTGTGCTTCCAGAGAGTTCTCATGAAGGTCCATTTATCTTTATCTACAACATTCTGGTGTGGTACAGCAGCACAAAAAGGCCCCGCAGAGGGTAACACAACAACTACACAACTACCAACTCTGGAAGACCTCTACACCTCCCGCTGCCTTCAGAAAACAACAAACGCACTGAAAGACTATTCTCACCCTGCCAACCATCTCTTTGATCTTCTGCCTTCTGGAAGACGATATAAAACACTCAAAACACGCACCACTGGACCGCTGAACAGTTTTTACCCAAAGGCCATCACTACACTAAACAGTACCACGAATTCAACCAGTCAACTGGGACTGTGCAATACATTGTAGGCCTATTATAATTTACAGAATGTTTTTACAGCTGACACATTGAGATAGTTTCATTTATTTATTTTTTACCGTTGCTTGAGCTCTGTTCTTACTTACAATATCAATTTCGTTGTATTCTCTCACAATGACAATAAAAGGAATAAATAAATCTAGTATTCACTTTAGGGGCGTTTGGAACCCGGTATTTTCTCATTGTTTGGACTGAAATCATTTTTCTGTTTAGAACAACTACTGGGTGTGTGGGGACACTGGTCAGTGACATTTATTGTACATATGTACAAATACTCCTCATTCTCAGGGGCCCTTTACATTAGTGTTAATTTCGTCACCTATTTTTAATTGAGTCTTAATTAGCTGGCGCTACCAGCTCCTCTCGCTAGCAGGTAGTGCTACCGCTAGCAGATAGCTCTACCAGCCAAATATACCATACCAAAGATATGCAAATGACTAAATGTGACTAAAACTAACAAGGACAATTGCCACAAGACTAAGACTAAATTAAAAATAGGTGAGGAAATTAACGCTAATCTGTATCACAGAACATACAAAAGACGTAAAAAACATACAGCAGCTACTTGACAATATGTATAATTAATAAAGTATAATCTCCATAATATCTGTATAATCCAGAAATTAAAAAAGTAGTGCACGTTACTAGTGCACATTTTTTATTTAATTCCTACTCTAAGGGTACTTTAGAGAAGACCCACAGTTTCAACAATTTAAATCCTGCAAATGATGAAATAAATTGGAAGTCAGAGTAGCCACATTAAAAATGACAGAACTCACACCATGTCAATTATTTAATTATAAGAATATAGCGCAAATGCTATTTAGTAAATTCACATTCAATAAATAATTGTGGTATTACAACACAGAACAGCAAGAAAACACATGACAACAGTGGTAATATTGAGCAGAAGTTATTTTGGCAGCATTTTAAAAATGTACTTTCGATGGACCGCTGAAGTTGTGAGGGACGCCCGCCTCCACGTCTGACCAGCAGATCCCCTCAGCACACGGCCCGGTAGGAACAGCGGTTACCAGGGCAACCGCACCACGGCGTCGTTCATCACAAGTCCGTGAGGCAGGCGCTGGAGGACGTCTCGACGTGGACGGACCCGCGGCACCCCGACCTGCGGGACCGGCCGCCCCCCCGCAGGTCGATCACGTGGCTCCGGCTCCTCTCGGGCTCTGCGGTCAGGAGTCGAGCCTCGCCGAGCGCGCGGTCCCACAGCCGGGCTCTGCTCCACAACTGAACACGAGACACGGGCTGACCGCGTGTGCGTCGTGTCGAGTAGTGTGTGTGTGTGTGTGTGTGTGTGAGAAAGAATGTCGACGTGTCAAACCTCGATAGAAATGGGCGCGCTCGGGTATCTCCTGTAGAAAACTGCTCTGGCGTTGAACTCCGGGTTCCTCTCCGCCTTGAAGACCCGCGTCCGGATGGCGTCGCTCTCACACCGCACGATGGCATAAACATCTGGAGCTGTGGACATACAGCGGAATGTAAAGCCCCCCCCCCTGAAAACACGGCGGCCCTCTCGTATCTGTACATTTGGAGATTGCGACGCTGCCGTTCACCTGTCTGCTTGGGGGGGCCGAGTCCCGAAGCCCTGCGGAGGTGGACCGTGGTCACCACGGTGGGATGAGGAAGGAGACAGTGGAAGACAGAGGGGCTCGGCAAGTCCTCCTTCAATTCCCTACGCACACAAAAAAGACGGAACAAAGGTCAGTTGAAACCGACGAGGCAGAAACATTCCAGAGAAGAAACACAGCCAACACCCGACACCTGAGTCTGACTTGGGAATGGCAGAAGAAGCGCAGCAGGAAGCGCCCCGCGACGCCCGGCAGGAAGGTGGTGGGCAGCACGACGTAGCGCCCGGGCGCCAGGGTCCCCCTCAGCGTGACACTGCGGGAGTCCATGTAGACGGAGCTGGCCGCCTGCTCCACCACACACTGCACCCGGCTGCGCCGGTTCACCTCCACCTGCGCCGTGCCGAAGGCATCAAGGGGAGATCTTTGTTTTCTGCAGGGAACTGAAGAAAAAGAAGAAAAAAAATCCTCTTTGTCCACATTTCGGGGTGCGCGAAGTGCTCACCTTCAGCACCTCAAAGCCGATGGGAAGGTTTTCTCCTCCTCCGTCTTTCCTCCACATCCTCCTGTCCTCCTGCTGCAGACAGATCAGCACCTCCTCCTCTCTGCCTTTCACCTCGAACATGAACTGGAGGTTGAAGAACGAGCGTTGAAGAACCTGGTGAACTCAATGGAGGTCTCACCTCGGGCTTTACCTGTGGATTGAGCAGGAAGGTGTCTCTGTGGTTGATGCACCCTCCGCATCGACTCCTCTCATCCAGCTGTGCCTCCCACCCTGCGGCCTCTCCGCCGCCGCTGTCTTCCTTTGCGCCCTTTTTCACAGCCTTTTTCTCTCGCTCGCCCTTCCCTCCTTCCCCTCCCTCCTTCTGCCGACTCTCCCCGAGTTTGGCCTCCTTCCGGTTGCCCCGCCGCTCGGTCACTCCGGGCTCGGGGTTCGGCGCGGAGTCGCCGCGCAGGACGGCGGGCGGAGGCGCTCGCGTGGCGGCCGGAGCTGGAGCCCACTCGCCGTGGCGACGCGCCTCCCTCCAGTGAGAGCCCGGCCACAGCAGAGCCCGCTCCACCAGCCGGCACACCACCACGTCGGTGAAATAGCGACAGAAATCCTCGAAATCCATCCTGGGGGAAAAAGGGAGAGGATGTAAACATGCAGGACAATGAAAGGGAAATTTGTAGAAAGAATCACATGATGCTGCACGGCCGGTTTTTAACTGACATCTCATTGATCCCTAAAAACAGAAAATAAAGCGTGAAAATGTACCAGAACTCTCCGACGTCCCTGACCGTCAGGCCCGTCTTCTCCCTCTCTGCTCGACTCATCTGTTGCCACTGCTGCGACCTGCAGGGGGCGAGAAAGGATCATAAGGCCGAAGGCGACACGTCGACAAAACGCTGCGTTGCAAAGGTTCAACACACTGGAAATGACACGTGAAAAAGTACCGATGGCGCTTCAACTTCTGGAGCCCTTTATAGGTCCATTTTGGCCTCTTTCAGAGAGTTTTTCTGAGTTTCTCAGACTTCCGTAACGTCAGCGGCAGATGTCCCTTGTAAAACGATTCCAACGCTATTGTAAAACGTCGGAAATTTCAATTATAAAACGTCGTAAAAAAAACGCCTGACTCTGTCGAACCCTCCCACAGCTCCAGCAAAAAGGTATGATGCACTCAGCAGCAGTCGGACAGGCGGAGTTCAAAGCGGCCGTACCCCTGACTCCAGGCGCCCGTCCAGTGTGTGGTCCCCCACGGGTTCCTCATGCGCACCATGAAGAGGCGGGACGTCCAATCCAGCACCGCGTCCCCCAGCCTCACCTTCCTCAGCGCCGTGACCCCGTAGGCGTGTCCTCGCACCAGGCCGCAGTCCATCACGGACTCCACGGCCTCCCCGTCTGCGGGCTGAGGAACAACCACACACGAGGGACACTTTAAAACCCACCCGAGATGCCGCATCTCCGGACGCACCGGCAGGCCGGGCGCCTCTGTGGTTTTCACGGTCACTCCGACGGGCCGTACCCGTATGGAGCAGGTGATGAGGGCTTTACGTTCGTGAGCCTTGGCCAACGTCTGGAAGAACGCCCGCCTGTGGTGGCTGTTCAGGCGCAGGGCCTCGCGATCCAGGCTGAGGGGCTCCGAAACCCCGCCGGTGAAGTCGATCAGCGCCTCCGCGGTGTTCCCTCCCTCCAGGGCCTCGTAGCACCCGTTCAGCCTGGAGAGTAACCAAGACAGACCGACGCAACGATTCAGAGCTCAACCAGATGCTCGGGCGGGTGCTGGTGAGTCCCCCCCGCGGTAGGGCAGGTGACTGAGACTAGACCGCGTCCTTCGAGAGCGGATTCTGGAGGCCTTACTTGGCGTAGGCCTTCTCTAGCAGGGCGCTCCAAAACTCCCGCGGCGTGGCCGAGCGGCAGAAGAGCAGCACTCCGTCCGCGCTGACCGGGAGGCGGTCGTCCACGACGACGTCCGTCCACCGGCCGAGTCTCCAGAAGCGGAAGTGAAAGATGCCCGCGTACCGGTCGGGGTGCTTGGGATTCCAGTCCTGGCCCGCGTGGTCCGGGATCACCTGGGAGGGGGTCGCAGGGAGGGAGACGGGATGAAGCCTCGGAGGAAAGGAAGGAAAGGGAAAAGGAGGCACGACGGAGGAGCACAAATACTCAAACACTCAACCTTCTTCCACAGCGACGGCTCAGATGCCAGGCAGGAAATGGCCGCCACCATCCAGCAGTTACCCAGACTGCCTTGGTGCAGGTCCCGAGTGCTGATGCCGTCAACAAACAGACGGGGGTCTTTACATATCTCCTGTGGTGTGTTTAAGAGGAACAGACTTCAGGTATCTTTGAAGAAAGACACATTCAACCAATAGATTTTTTTTTGAGGGGGGGGGGACTTAGTTAACGGTCGCGCCAGTGTTTTGTGAACGTCGGAGCGCCGCCGAGGAGACGGATCCCGTCTGTGTGGACGCGTCGAGTCCAGTGACAGAAGAGGTGCTGGTGGACACACGCGTGGAAACCTGCACACCCGGTGGTCCTGAACTCGTTAAGAGTAACTCCAGACAAGATATAGACCCTCCTTGTGATGATATCAACTTCAGTCCTGTTTCTGTGAGTGTGTGTGTGTGTGTGTGTGTTTGTGTGTGTGCGTTTCAGCAGAAGGAGGCGACAGATGTCCCCCTATCACCCGACTCCCTGTTGATGCACGCTCTTGAACATTCTTCTTAAGGATTGCTTGTCTGCAGCTTATTATTTGTAATCACTTTGTGGGAAATACCAAAGAAGGAAAAAGTGATTTAGATGTCAATTATTTGAGGTATGTAATGACCGTCTGTCGCTCTTTCACCGGTGTGACGGTGAGATAAACGTCATAAATGTCACGGTCTTTAGAAGGATTACGTTTATTCCCAAACGAACATACGTTTTTGTCCTTGCTTATGTTTATTCTGTATTATGATCCTCTTTGTTTGGACACGGGTAATCCATTTCCTAACAAGTCCATTGAATTTAGTTTTTTTTTTTTGGCCAGCAACACCAGAACAATTTATAAATCCAACCTTGACTTCAACCTCGCATTTCATCGCCGCCATTAAAAGGTTGCTCGCCTTGCTGTAGCAACAATAAACACCGTTACTTATACACAGCTACGCCCGTCTCAACACTGTGCTAAAAACTCCCGGGCTATTTAAATTGGCTGCTGCTTTTTTTCTAAACTCAGCTGGTCCATCGCCACTCGAGGCCTCCTCGCCGCCTGACGCCTCTCCCGTAATAGAAAGCACTTTGATGAGCTCTAATCTGATGGAAACTCAATTTAGTCGAGGGAGGAGAGGAGGATATATTTAGAGAACAACTCGATGTCGGGGGGTGGGGGGGGGGGTGGAAGAGCCCCCTCCCTCCTCGGGTCACGCTCACCCTCGGCCTCCTCCAGGTGAGTCCCGGCGGCGGCTCCCGCTTGTAGAAGAGGGACTGCGCGCTGGCGGGGAACAGGGGGTCCTTGAAGAGCGCGCCGCGCCGCAGGCAGGACCGCCTCAGCGAGTGAAAGCTTTGACCCCGGTGGCTGCTCACGCGCTCGGGCATCGCGGCCCGGAGAGCGGAGGCTTCGGGGGGGGATGGACAGGGTCATGAAGCACTGTCCGAATGTTCACACAACCTCTCGTATGAATACTCTTTGTTAAAACACTCAAACCTAATTCAAAACACTGGTTACCTTTGTTTGCTTAGTGACAAATAATAGCCGACTAATAATATCAGAACCATCAGCAGGTTGGCTGACAGAGCTTTTAAAAAAAACCTCCTAATGGAAATCGGAATTACTTACTTATATGTTTGGGATGCGTAAAAAAGGATGCAATTTTACATTGTAAATTAAAAATAATGAAAATATGAAAGCCTGTCTGTGTCTAAAGGGTAACATAGCTCGTAGTCAGCGTGTGTGTGTGTGTGTGTGTGTGTGTGTGTGTGGTGTGCAGAGGGGATAGGGTGAGGGCAGCAGTAAGGTAATGCTACCGTTTTAGTCATCCGTGATATGAACTCCATGAGTCAGCAGCTCGCGTTTACGTGAGCATCAACTTGTGTGTGTGTGTGTGTGTGTGTGCGTGAGCGTGCGGGTGTGTTGATGGCGGGGTCAACTCAGGGCCTCGCAGGAGACGAAACCTTGCAGGAGCTTGGGTTTGCAGATACCTCACAGGTCAGTGTCATCAATTATCAGCGGGGTTTCGCTCCTCTGGTGTCATATTTGTGCAGAGAGACGGGTGAACATGTGACGGTGACACTCACTCGCGACCTGGAGGTTAACGAAAGCATAACATATTCATGACCCACACGAAGACACCAAAAGGAAAAGAAAACCCTTAATTTTTCTTCCATCATCTAAGAATGATCCATGAAAATCAAATGTGTAAATTCTTTGGTTATTTTATGTATATTTTCAATTGTCTAGATGTTTTTTATTGGATCGATCCACTTAAAGCTTATGTGTTCATTAATTAATGATTTACAAACTAAAAATGTATCAATTCTCAACAACAATTAGGTTCATAAAACAGATGATTCTTAAATAATGATTGATTACTTTACATTTGAAAATATCAGTTAATACTTAATAATCACGCATTTCATATTACTGATTTAAACACCTACTGGCAGCTTTAGACAATAAACTATTTATATTAATATATATATATATAGACATATATAATTGTCTGTATTACAAGGGCTTGAGTGACTTTTCCACTCCGTTTATATTTGGATTCTAAGTGACATCAGTCATTCTTGCATTAGATTGTTATACGTTATTGATTATACATTAGTACGGTGTATCATTTTTACAATATAAATCGTAGGTAAACATCTACTACCTTGAAGTTTATCCACTTGTTCCACATGTGAAACTAAGCACCTGGACCACGTCCTCCTTCGGCCACCGAGGGAATCCTCATTTCTCTGATGAAAGCACACGAGCTCCGCCCGCAGTCGTCATCTCATTCTTCTTGTTCTTCTTTCTCCTCCTGTCCTCCAAATCAGCTCAGAGAATCCGTGTCACGTGCTGCAGCCCCTCAACTCACTGACATCTCAGAAGGTTTGTTGGATGAAAGGAATGCGAGTTGTCAACCTATAATACAAAAATAAAACGTCTCTATGGATGATGCTACGGGGGTAAACGCTTGATGCTAGCACAGCAGATGAGCGTGTGTGTCCATGTGCATGCAGCCGTGCCTTAGAGCGCAGGGTTACAGTGTAACTTTACCCCCCTCCTTCACACAGACAATAGGCCGTCACCTCGCTGAGTGAGATAACACACAGTTATAGCCGCGGAAGCTTCCCACCAGCAAGACGCCACGGTTACTGCCGTTAGTCTTGAGTTTCAGACACTTAAGATGAACACCTGATCCTCCAAGCTCCTCCGCAGCCGGAGAACATGGACGGACGTGTCACTCACTTGTGGTTGGTGACTGAGCTTCTTCTGTCCGACCCCTCGTTCCCTTGTCTTTTCTATCCTCACATTAACATGGTCCAGCCGTTTCCTCTCTATCTTCTCCCGCACAGACTCCTGGGGGTATCTGTTGACCAGTCGAGTGCGTTTTTTCCCCTGACACCTGAGAAGCAGTCGGACACACACCCTTCTATTTTAACCACCTCGCTGCCAAGAAATTATCCACCACGAAACTAGCGAAAGATCAAATTCATCACAATTTAAGAGCAGTGGACATAACATGAACACAAAGGTGGATAACACGAGTATTAATTCTGTATGTACACACATAGTGTTATATTTCTGATGAAACTCATGAGAAATTAGTTCTGCACATGCCTACTTTAAATTGAATTTCAGTTGCTTCTTTTCTACCTCTGTGTAATAGAAAGCCCGTGTTTCACATGATAATGTATCTATAGAGGCTTACTACCTATACTAAGTTATGCATGGACTGAGTATGGAATAAGGAGTATGCAATAAGTATAAGCCAAGTAATACATAGAATAAAATATACATATTTTTAGAATTATAGTATCAAAACATTTACTTCTTCTACATACTGCGAGAGTTTGTATCCTTTCTTATTCGTTCATACATGGCCACATTTTCGTGCGACGTAAAGAAAAAAAAAAGAAAAAACGATTATCTCTCCTGAACTCCAACTCCAACCACCGGGCATCTACTAGTTTTGTCTGTTGGATGTTTGCTGCGCATGCGCGGTTCTACGTTTCGGGAACGCCGATGTGGCCGCGACATTAAACTTTTAATTTCGAAGTTTTTAACGACACACTGTTGCCATGAATCTTTTCCTCCCGGTTTTCTTCGCCGTCGGCTGCTCCGTCACGGCGGGAGAAGACGAGAGACTACCGAGTAAATGCGAAGGTACGACACCGTTACCAAGCGGTTTGTGTGACTGAAGAACATTGTGTTTGCGTCGTTTTGGGGTTTTGTCCCATCTGCCTCTGATCAGTAAAATACGTATCATATATAGTTTCTATCTCTGTGTGCAAGTGTGTAAGTTTCTGACGGTGGAGCTGCAGGACGCGCTGGAGAAAACGAGCCGCTCCAAAGAGGTGCTGGAGGTGGGCGAGGTGCTGGACACCGGCACGCGCAGGAGAAAGATCAAATACAACACCTCGTGAGTTAAATCCGCGGGACGTCCCGTTACCGGCGGGAGGAACGTGCCTCTCTGCAGGGGGAGGGATACATGCGTGTTTTTTTTTTTTTGCGACCCGCAGGGAAACCCGGCTGACCGAGGCGGTGGACGACATCTGCGAACGCGTCCTTCAGTACAACGTGCACGCGGAGAGGCCCGGCAGCCTCCGGTACGCAAAGGTGACTTGTGCAACAACAACAACAAAAAAGAAAAGGATAGTAAAAGCCCCTCTCCCCGTCCCCGGACTCATGTCGTTGGCTTTTTTTTTTTACAGGGTACCAGTCAGACGATGGAGACTCTGAAGAACCTGGTTCACAAAGGAGTGAAAGTGGATCTGGGTCTGCCGTACGAGCTGTGGGACGAGCCCTCCGTAGAGGTGTCAGACATGAAAAAACAGGTGCGGGGCGTGTGTGTGTGTGTGTGTGTGTGTGAGAGATCCGTGTGTTGTATTTGGTGACGCGCCAACTTTTGACCCCTTCAGACTTGTGTTTGTCCAGTGCGAGACCATGCTGGAGCAGCACGAGGAGGTGGTGGAGGACTGGTACTTCCATCATCAGGACCAGAGGCTGGAGGACTTCCTCTGCAGGAACCACGTCCTCAAGGCATCGGAGCAAGGTAGACAATGCATGCCCCCCCCCCCCGGAGGAAGGGTCTCATCCGGTGTTCCGGCTCCACATTGATTCAAAGGCCGTTAATGGGAAAGTGAAATGAAATGAGAGGTCAGATGTAGACATGACTTGTTTTTTTTTTTCTTCCTCAGAGTGCATGAAGGAGGCATGGAAAGGAGACATGGGGACCAAAAGAGCGGACGAGGAGGCACAGGGTGTCCGCGCTGGAGAGGAGGGACCGACGCATGATGCTGGGGAGCTGTGAGGGAAATGGCAGACAGCAACGGGAGGACCTCAATTTGAGCTTTTGGCGGCAACAAGCAAAAAAATGATATATTGTGACACTATTGTATCGATTTGTTCAAAGCTACATTTCATGTTATTTTAGTTTAGATTTTAGGGACTTTTTAAACACTCAGATTTTGGGATTAAAGTTTCAGTTTCAAGTTGAATGTTTTTGTCCTTTCCAGTGTTCTAATATGTAAACGCTGTTACGTGTTTATGCAATGCAATATGTACAGTTTTCTAGTGTGAATAAAGTGCCTTCTCATAAGCCGTTTGGAGCGGTGTTTCGTTTTGGGGTTGTTTTGCATCCAGTTCTGCTGCCGCGGGCCTCTAATCAAGGCCGATGGGCTGCAGGTGGGTTCCTCTTGTGCTCATGTTGTCACATTAGGGAACCAAAGCAGGAGGCGCCGTCTTCAACGCGCCACCATGATGCCGCCGCTCACCTCTCTGGCCGTGACGCTGCTTCCTCTGTGCATCCTGTCCACCTGGGTGACGACGATCCAGGGCCACACTTACCTGACCGAACCGCTTTTTCTGTCCTTCCGCGACCTGGCCGCCCTCGACGGAGACTCTCTGCCGCGGACTCCCGACGCGCCTCCCCTCTGGGGGGGTCGCGCGATCAAGACCTTCGTGGTGAACTGTCACGAGGACGGCGTCGAGGTCGTGATGAGCGCGCACCTGCTCGACCCGGGCGCGCCCGTGGAGCCCGCGCGCTTGAGGCTCGGGCCCGTCGCCGTCGCCGGCGCCGCGCGGGACGCCCGCTGCGCGGCCGCGGTCGCTGCGAGCGGGGATTACGTCATCAGAGCGCCTCTGACGGAGTGCGGGAGCAAAGTGACGGTTGGTGAGACTCCTGATAATCGACATTTAAAAAAAAAATCAAATTAAAAAAGCACACTTTGTCATGAATCCACCCGATGCAACATGTGGCAGCCGGGTGGTTCCTCAATGCCGCCCTCTAGCGGCCTAGAAGTGACGCTGCTCTGTGTGTTCCTGCAGTTCAGCCACAGTGCGGTGCTCTACAACAACTTCCTGTGGTACTCTCCTCCTCGTGCTCCTCCTCCCTCTCCTCCCCCAACGTCCCCCGGGGACCCTTTGCAAGCGGAAGGAGTCGCTATTCCGGTGGCGTGTGAATACAGAAGGTGCCGTCACACAATGTCAAATTAAACCAAGTGGGACAAGTCGTCACACCAAGCTTTACTTGAATTGTTCCAGGGGTAGATGTGGACGGGATTAATGTTGAGCCCCCCCCTGTACCTTGCAGGAGGTACGCGGTAAGTAGCCCGGCCCTGAAACCAACATGGATTCCCCCGACCTCCGTCCAGTCAACACATCTGTTCATGGGCTTCCACATCAGGCTCATGACAAGTGAGTGGGTATCAGTTTGTGTTGGAAAAAAAAAACACTGGATCTCCTGGATGCACCATGAGACGCACAGATTTTTCTTTTTTCTTCTCATTCCTCAGACGACTGGAGCCGCGAGAGAAAGTCATCCGTTTACTTCCTGGATGAAGTGGTCAACGTGGAGGCCTCCGTGGACCGCCATCACCTCCCTCTGCGTCTGTACGCAGACAGCTGTGTGGCCACGCTGACCTCCGATGTGAATTCCCACCCCAGACACGCCTTCATAGGCCGCCACGGGTGAGTCGTTGTGCGTCTTTTCATGTCTGCAGTGGTTCCTGCAATCAATCCCTCCCAAAAAGCAGATCTACTTCCCATTTTTTGAACTGGGGTGGCCCACGCTGCACGCACGAATGCGTGCAGCAATCGTATAAAATGCTCCCCAATTACTGCTTGAATCTGATAAGGACGTGGTCTTTGCAGATGTTTTACAGACTCCCAGCTGGACGGCTCGAGGTCCCGTTTCCTACCGCGAGTCGAGGACGAACTCCTCCACGTTCAACTGGAGCCGTTCCTCTTCCGCCAGGACCACAGGCACACTGTCAGAACCTCGCCTGCTTTTTTACTCCTACAGCTTAAAGAATGAAATGAAGTGAGTGTCGTCCTGTCTCCTGTAGATCTACATAACGTGTTACCTGGAAGCAGAGCCCAGTTCAAACAGGCCCCCGGGGAAAAAGGCCTGCTGGTTTGACAGGGGAAGGTCTGTTTCACCTCTGTTTTTATCCCCTTAAAAAAAAGAGGCTGAACTTATTTCCCTTAAAAAAAAATTGACTTGGAAGTTTAATCAGATGTGATTTTTATCCGTCAGATGGAGGTCAGCGGATGGCGATGACCGTGTTTGCGGCAGCTGCAGCGGAGTTGAGGAGACGAATCACATCAGCGGCGCCAAATCCAACCGCAAGAGGGCGCCGAGGAGCAACACCAAGCCCGGGCCAACCGGTATACCGCATCCCGTAGCGCCGAACGCTCTGTGGCAAAGATCAACTGGATCGATTTAACTTCCGTCCTTCTGTCCTTTTGCAGGGCTGCACGGAACCAGTTTGGGCCCAATAACGTTCCTCCCGTTCAAAAGATCGACATCTGCGTTGAATTGATCGAGTTCAATAAACACGTACCTGTGAAATAAGGTCTTCTTCTGTGGTCCTGCTACAGCTCAACTTGAACCACAGTTACCACACTGGTTCTGTACCTCTGACATCCTCTGAGTAAATAGTTTCGGGGTATTTTTTTATGCCTTTTTGTGTTTTCAACATCTTTTTTTCTGGTAATCACGTGACATTAGTCAAAGCAAACGTTGGCCGATGAAAGTCTGCAGTCTTGATTGCTTTCATCATGAGCCGCTTTCATCTTTGCATTGTGGCGTACACTAGTAGTCGGGCAAGTGACGGCTTGAAATGTGTAACCATTAATCCGGGTTTATGGTTGTTATTCTTATACGCACTTGTGGTTTGATTTTTCAACATGACACAACTTTAAGTATCAACATCTGTCGACACCACTCATGCATTACATGCTCAACTTCCTCTGAGACACGACTAAGAGCATGTGTCATGTTTTTAGTGTTGACGTTGGCAGTGATTTAGTCATTTAACTTGATGTATAAAGTTTTTGATCTTTCAGTTGGACATGTGTTTCTCATTTAACAGTAAAAAAAAAAACGTTATTTGCGCTAACTTCAGTTAGATATTGGCCAAAACGTTGTTTTGGTGTTTTGTGTCTGTTGCTGATCTTCACCTCGAAAGGTTCTGATTCAAATCCCACGTTTTGATCTTCAAACGCAGCGAGTTAAATCAATTTTATTTGTGTGTTTTCCTTCGCCATTCAACACCTGCCAGCACACGGTCGGCGAATCCCGGGGGGGAAAAAAAAACAATCATGCATCTGGATTTCATGGCAACCAGGATGATTTGTCGCTCTAATTTTGCCAACCGTGATTCAGAGCCAAAGCCTTCAGTCGAGGTGTTTTTTTTTTTTTTTAATACCGACAACAAAATCATAATAGTTACCGTCAAGAGAATAATGGGTTTAGATTTCTTTGAAGAACAAACCCCATGTTGGGGTCCAGAGGTGATCGTTGAGATTGATTAGAGGGCCTCGCTGCAGGTTCAGGACGGAAGGTCGGAGGGGAGGGGAACTCGATCTCCCAGAAGATGTACTTTGACGACGGAGGGCGACCCCCGGAATGGACGGGGACACGCGAGACACGTCTCCGCCTCGGATCTCGTGACAGCCTCTCGACGTCCACGCAGTGAAGCGCACACTGATTCTTCCGATGCAGATTTTTGTTTTTAAACAAAATGCTCGGAGCGATCTCTTTTTTTTTATAAATTTCAAGACATTTATTGGAAATGTTCTAACAAATTACATTGTAAAATTAAAGAAGAAATACAAAGAACAATTACGAAAAGGGATGTTATTAACACAATTTAAATTAAAAGAGGACCAACACTGGTCCTTGACATGCACCCAACTCTTCCATCAGTATTGCATTCACTCTGAATTGATAATTCCCTCCTTAAAAAGATTAAATGGATTTTGTTAATGTCCTTTATAGAAGGATTCATCTAATATCTGCATCCGTACGAGTTTTATGAAGTCGGGGAGATTCATTGTTTACCCACATGTCCTTTTCCACCTGCATAACAAGAACATTTCATGCATTTGAGGTTTCTTTGTCCAACGGCGTTTCATTGCTTCATCGCTTTCATTCATGCGTCACCGCATTCACATCTGATCGCCAAACCAAAGCACAATGCCACATTGTTGCTTCTATAACATCGACGCGAAGCCAATCCATCAAACACACAACACGCCCGTGTTGTGAAATCGGCGTCTCATTGCGTCTCAAAGTTGCCGTTTGTAATTACACCTCTGTGGCATTTCGTTCATTAGGACGCGAGCCTCTGAGCACGCGCTTCGCTGCGGGGTGCGAAACCTTGGCAGGACGAGGAGGCACCTGTCGAGGACCACCTGGGGGGGGTTATTTAATCGGTTAAACGCTTTCTTGTTTCACTGCAGTGATCGTTCCCCGTCATCGATTGGGGTTATTTAAACGGTACTAATTGCGTCCCACCTCTCCGCCCCCGTGCATTGTTGAACCATTCACGTGCTGCCCCTCCTCTCAATTCGCTTTATTGCACTTGTCCCGCGTCCAAGGATAGCATTTCTTAACCGCACTGTAACTACTACTGCGACACACACACACACACACACACACAAAGCACACCTGGGGAAACATTCCTCCAGGGAAGTCATCAATCAGTTTTATGGCTTTTCTCTGGGAAAGTTTTCTCCTCTCCAATCAAGCGTCTTCCCTCCCTCCTCCCTCAATTCTCTTTCTTATATTTCCATCTGTATCAGTTTTGGTTCACATCTGAGAACGATCCACTGCAGCCAATTAACTTCAACCATTTTTCCTATTCCACCGGGGGGTAATTGGAGCAAACTGGAGAGTCAGATCTTTGCCTGAACAATGCAAGATAAGACTATTGCAACTGCGCCCACCACCTCCTCCTCCTCCTCCTCCTCCTCCTCCTCCTCGTGTGCTCAATTTGCCCGCCTGTGGTAATAAACCTGAAGGTGAAAAGATCCGTGCAAGGTCAAAAGGCTGAAATTAAGTCTTGAACTTCTGGGGGTTTTTTTTAAGAGGAGAGAAAAAACTGCCTTGAAAGTAAAAAAAAAAAAAAAAAAAAGTAAAAGCCACTTGTCTCTAAATGAGATCAACCTGTTTCAGTTTGCCCTCGAGTGCGTTGACGTTAGTTTGTCTGACTTCCTGCTCGGAACACATTGGAACGCATTCCCTAAAATCGGTTTCTTTTCAGATAAATGAACTTTTTATTAAATTACTTTAACCTTTTGCAAGTGATGCTGCAGGAGTATTCGTTCAGACTTAACCCTGAACAATTGCTTCATAGGGAATGTGATGTTGTGCTGACGCTTTGAGTCATTTCAACTGCAGAAACCTTTGGTTGTTGTCCATATTTGTTTTGACTGATTCTGGCTGTTTGTTGGAACACGCTGATGTCACGCACGTCCCTGCACCGGAAGGATTTAGTGACGTATCAAATGTGTTTTTGTTGGAATTAGATCACCGTTGCCGTCAACAGTCCCGATTACGTAGTTGATAAATGCTCAATAAATTACACAGATGGATTTATTTTTTTCTCAAAACGAAGCAACACTTTGGAGAATACTTATGAAGTAGAATTCAGGGCTGAGAAGTGTAGTCTAATAATACCAACACGAATAAGACCAGAAGTACCTTGTGAAAACGATTTACAGTGCAGAGGTATTATCAAAAAGTATTAAATGCAAAGCAGTGCGTTTTTAAAGGTCATACATTGTTATTACTACTGATATGAAAGCAGCTGTAAGATGATCTGATCTGTTAAACAAGCTGACAATGATGGTTAAAGGCAAAACACGTTGTATTATTTTATAATGCAATGCTGCATTGTTGCAAAGCAAAGTAGCTCTTCATCTAAAGTGTAAACACAGAAAAGTGTGAACCGCGTCGATCAGAACAGATACACTCATTTCAACCAACTCTCACAACAAACGATTCGTATTTACGGCATCACATTTAGGATGAAATGGGTTTGTCAAATTAAAAAAAATATTTACGGATCAGACATCAGAGAGACAATCAGCGTGATGGAAATCCGTCTGTTTCTTTGGGTGCGATTCATTTCGCTTGGTGAAGTAGTTTGGCAGACGCGTGACGCAGGACGCGAGGGCCTCCTCGTGAGGGGGGAGTCCACGGCTCACGTCAGTCTCCCAGTTGATCCCGCTCCTGTATCCCCCCCTCCCCCTCCTCCCGCCCCCTCTCCTTCCCCTCCCGGAACGTTCGCCTCCCGCTCTGCTCCTCTGCGGACGCGCTGGAGCTGGATGTCCGGACACGTCGGCCCGCTGCGCTCCTCTTCACGATCCGGAGGCGCGAGGAGAAGAAGGAGACGGAGACTCGCTGGGACGCACATGGTGAGCCGATCTGTCGCTTTGCGCTTTTCCACCAAAGGCTTATTGGCTCCGCGCGTTGCTATTTGAGGCTTTTGGGAAGTTTTGTGTGACGCAGAAGCGGCGCGTAAAGAGAATAAATTACCGGCTGGGTTTGTTTTGGCACTGAGGTTTGAAATGAGCTATTTTATATTAGATTAACCAAGCGGATTAATTAAGATTGACAATTGTTTTAATCGGTCCCATTTTCCTAAGGAATTCAGCCAATTGATTTGCGCATGTCATTTAATTTAATTTATTAATTAATTTGTTAACTTAGCAATGACTATTTCGTATGATTTATATTCATTCATCTAAATGTAATTTCGGCACACAAACATGGAGTTTTATTTATGATTGTAATTTGTTTGCCCGCAACTGATGTAAACATACAAGTCATCCTTTTTACTTGCTATAAAACGTGTTTTACTCAAATTATTATTAAAACATGTTGCCACTATGACAACATAATTATACGCGATTTAAATGTTAGTCACGTGGTTGCGGATGGAGTAAAACACGAAACATCACCATTGTTTGACTAGTCGGACTGGATTTAGAAGAAAAAAATTAAGCAAAACACATGCAAAACCAATTGGTACGATTTTTCTTTTTAAAATAAAGAAGTGGTTTGATCAAACGGGAATAACCTTATACTGTAAATATTGTTCTTTTCTGTGAGATAAAAACTAATTGACTGAAGCCAATTTGTGAATAACAAGAGCAATTAGCTGCACCGAATGAGGCAATTACGCTCCGGGCTTCACTGTTCGCTCTTGCCAAAGCAATCACCCTAAATATGATAAACATTAATGTTTAATGAACCGTGGTTTACGTGAATCATTATTCTCGAGTAAATACAACGTCCGTAAAGTGCGTGTGACTGCGGGCTGTTTACTTTTTAACGTCTGTGGTTGATTAGTTTTCCTAAAAAAAAAAAAAAAAAATCCCTATGCAGCACTTTAATGCCAGGCAAAATCTACCGTAGTTGCTTTAATAGACACACATGGCAGATTGCTTATTTCTTTTGTATGATGGGGCACAGGTTTTTAAATTTAAGTCTGACATTATGTGCAATCTATTTTAAAAGGAACGGCTTATTTCCCTTTCATAATAATTTAATAACAAAGTCAAATAGCCAACAACAATAATGTGTTTTTTATTAGTTATTTGCCTTTTAGTATTTTCTTTTTCCTCTTTGTTGAACCCCCCCTGTGGGACATTATGTGGATCGAGTGGACACCAGCCGGAGGCCTCGCTTCTATACTTCCACCGTGCCCGAGGTTGTCGTTGGCGTGACTGCAAGATGAAATCACGATGATTTCATTTCCATCTGTTCCTCAATATCAACATGTGAGGCTGGAGCTGCCTGAGAGGGTCTTGCCAACTTGTATGAGGCTGTGAAGGGGGGGGGGGGGGCATTCACAGGAAACTCGCTTCCAAATATCAAGAGTAACATGTGTTTTTTTTTATTCAAATAAAACAAGTAAGCAGGCTTTATGGGTCAACCCCAAGGCCAAGACACCTTTCTGCGGGCTTCCACTGTGCGGGCAGGAATGCGCTTTGGAGGACACAAGGCCGCCTTCCTCCTTCTCGACCCCGAAGCCCAAGTGTTGTATTTCCTTCCTTACCGGCTGAGGACAATTGCGAAGACAGGTGCCCCCTCGGTTCAGCTTCGAACATGTCGGCTGGAAAGAGAAACGGGGCTTGATTGATCACGTTTTATTTCATTAAAGGCTTTGCGTCTTGGAGAAAAGCTATTTTTTGCGATTTCCCCCTTTTTAGTATTTAACCCCCCCCCCCCCCAAAAAAAAAGATGCTTTTGCAGTTTAGCATACCTCGGCTCGCCCCGTGACGAGGAATGTTAAAACGCGCGAGCCGACTCATCTGCTCACCAGAGAGCAGCTCCGGGGGCCGGACAGCCACGAAAGTCGGAAAGTGTGAACAGGCCGAGTTTACAGGTGGGAGAGGACGTGTTATATCTGGAAAATGCGGGGGGGGGGGTCAGACGTACGCAACACAAAAAACCCCAGACGTACGAGACCTCAAGGCAATGAACTGATTTGAAAGATCTCACTTATCTGCCTTCTCTAATAACCGGAGGGAATCACATTTCACGCTGAACAACGGGGGTCTGCCCCCCCCCCCCCATGAATATAACAAATATGTTTTCACTTCATCAATCTCAGTGTTGAGTGAAGCGCATTCTGTGCAATGTTCCCCTTTTGGGAGAACCAATATGGGGGAGGCTCAAACCGCCGGTACCTCGGATAACCTACTTTTGATAGTTGTAATTCTAGATCACGAAGGGTATATACGATTTCACTTTGACACTCGTACGACAATATGACAGGTGGGGAGGGGGGGGAAATGTCTTCTAAAGCTAATGTATGCTTAAAACAAAATCCTGTGTTTATCATTTCATGCCAATCCACGAAAGAATGCTTTTGTTTCCCCTCCCTGACATTCGTCAGGCGCGTTTGTGGTGCAGGAGCAGAGCGGCCTGAGGAAACACAAACCCGAGCGTCGCTCTCCTCCGATCGACTATGCTGTAAACATGCCCCCAGGTTGTCAGCAAGTATTTTTCCAGGCCCTCGCCAGCCAAGCATAGCTGCTTCTAAAGATCACCCGCCGGAGATGTTGATCTCATCTTACCACTATTTGGCCAGCGTAAGCTTTTTTTGAAAAACGGCGATCGCTGCCAAGTTGCTTCCAAACTAGTTTTTTTTTTCTCCTAAATGAAACCATATTTGTTTTCGTAAACCGTGTGTTTTATAAGTTAGCCGTCAACGTGGGGTTTACTGGGGGGGGAAGGGAAAGGGGGACGCACGCTGTTCGCTGTGGGTACGCATCAACAAAAGTACCGGTGTGAAATACTTGTGGACTGTACTCCGCGAGGAATGCCCGCTCCTCTTCAACGTGCAACCCCGGCTAGAAAGCAGCAGAGACCCCCCCCCTTCCCCTCCCACTGAAACCATGTCCGACGGGTTACGGACGATCTGGTTACGGAAGAAGAGAGGGTCTGGATTTGGCCTGGAGGGGTTGGGGGGGGCATCAAAAACCTCACGGGCCTCTCTCGTGGTCGCGATGGGCCGATGTTTAAATCAAGTCTCGCGACGTGACCAAGGCGCGAGCCACCGCGTGTCACGCCGACGTTAAACAACCGCCTCCTTTTACCCTCAGACCGCCTAGACGTCCAGGGGTAAATTCTTCCAGCACCTGGACACCAAAAGGAAACCGGAGTCACGATTAATCAGCCGATCAAGCTTTTATCCTCAAGTCCTGTTTTTTAAATCAGTGCGTTCAGTCCCTCCCCCCCCGGCGCGGGGCTTGTCGTGACTCGTGAGGAATGACCGGCCGGAGCATTCTGGACTCCGGGAATGTGGCTCGGTGACACCGGGGGTGGCGGGGGGGGGGGGTCACAGTCAGACACGCTGAGCTGGTAGCGTTTCCTGTAGCAACGGCGCAAAAAAAAAAAAAAAAAAACAGGGTCCCCTGGTATGCCGCCATCTTGGCTTTCGTCTTCAACCGGGCCTGCGGTTGATCCGCTTTGCCGCCTCCTCCTCCTCCTCCTCCTCCTCCTCCTCGGGGGACCACGCGGCTCCGAGGGGGTGGGGGGGCCTCAGGTTTCGGCCGTCGGCTAATTGAGCGGGATGACGAGGCCGGAGAGGCGTTCGGCCCCCGTCCTCTCCTACGGGTTTCGGCTTATGCAGCCCTGCTGACTTCGCTGTCAGTGTCAAACGCTTGTTAGGACACCATCCGTCTCGCAGCAGTTAAGAATATTCCCCCCCGGACAGAATGAAGGGGGCAGGTGATAGATGTGCCTGGGAGATGGAAGGGCAGGGAGAAGGTCGTCTTAAAATGTGGAGGCGAAGCTTATTGACGAGAAAGCATTGACGGTCTCCTTCAGAGGGGAAAGAGGCGAGAGTGACGCGAAAGTGGCAGGTGTTGCGCTTTCTCAGCCACGGAACATGCTGGTTGGGCGCAACAATAAATCACCGCTTCCCAAGAAAGCACACGAATTGTTTCGTTTTTGTCCTTGTGCCAAAACGAACGCGCTCCGGTATCGCGTTTTTGACAAGAGGGATAAATCGCACTCATCAGCGGGAAAAGGGGGATTTGCTCGGACCTACGCACAAGTCCGTGTTTGTCTTTAACCACGGAAGTATCCATGGAGGGGGGCTCAAGGCGAACACACATTTCAACCTATAAATCATTTCCTACCATCCTCAAAACTAAACTAATCCTCTCCCACAGCTTTCCTTCCCTCCCTCTCAAGTCCTTTCTGCTCAATAACACTTCACATCGCTCCCGCAGCACTGACCGACGGTAAAGTGATTTGAAAAGGGGGAGCCATAAACGTGATGGATGTGGTCGGGCTCCGGGTTTAGCCCCAGCTGTCGGGCATGTTTTTTGTCATCTCGGACGGACCCGCCGGGTGCAGCGCCCTTCTTCGAGGGTCATGGGTTCAAACCAGTGGCCGACACCAACGGTGACGATCGGAGATTTTTATGGGATGAGATCTTTACTGGCGTCTCCTGGGAGCTAGGTGAGGTGCAGTTGAAGGGATGGGTTGATCTGGCATTTTGTGTTTTTCCATAAAAAAGGCACAGGTCTTAAATTTCCTTCTTCAAATGCAAGTCATAAAAATCAATCGGTCGATTTATGATCCAGCCCTCTTTTTCTTTCTTTCCACAGGCTCGATAACATGACGATCCGGCCCTCTTCCCCTCTCCCCTCCGCCTCTCTCTTCCCCGTTTTCCTTCTGCTCCTCCCTTTCCTCCCTCCGTCCCTCGTCTCCTCTTCCCTTTCTCACGCCCCTCTGAGCTGGACTTCTCCTCACGACCCCTGTTACTACGCGGACGGCCGCCCGCGGCACTGCCTGTCGGAGTTCATCAACGCCGCTTATGGCGTCGCGGCCAACGCCAGCCATTCACTGCGCGGGCCCGACCACGACGGCAGCGTCGCCACCCTGACGGACCTGCACAACCCGCACAACCTCACCTGCTGGACGCCCCATGGGGGCCACGACGCCGGGGACTGGGTCCTCTCGTTGGCTCTGGGTCGACGCTTCGAGGTCACCTACATAAGCTTGCAGTTCTGCCCACGCGGGGAGCCGTCGGACCCGATCTCCATCTCCATACTCAAGTCCATGGACTACGGGCGCACCTGGAGGCCGATGCAGCACTACTCCAGCGACTGCGCCGGGGACTTCGGGCTGCCCGCCCAGACGGCGGCCCAGACGAGGCACCAGGAGACGGAGCCGCTGTGCTCCGACCCCCGGCCCCTGCAGAAGCAGCGGGGCGGCACCGTGTTGGCCTTCTCCGCCCTGGACGGGCGGCCGTCCTCTCCCGATTTCGACCACAGCCACACCCTCCAGGACTGGGTGACGGCCACGGACATCCGCGTGGTCTTCCACCGGGCGTCCAGAGAGGCGAAGGTGGGCGACGGCGATAAGCGGGAGGAAGCGAGATGGCGCGGCGCTGCAGAAGACGACAGAAGGACCGGGCTTCTGAGGTGGAGATCGGGCGCCGCGGGGCACGCCAAAGCTCCGGTGGACAGGTTAAATGCGGATAACACGCTGGCACTTTTTGAGAGGGACACAAAAAATTCTGTGATAAGTGGGAGGAACAAAGGGGAGAAAGCGGTCAAACAGGGGAGGAAGGGTCATTATAAAGGGTCGGGTCAAGACAAAGATGGGCACAATGTGACCAGCAAAGAAGGGGGCGATAGCTTGGGCACAGAGACGCTCACGTATTCAAAGAAAGGCGGTAAAGCCAGAGGCCGGGGTGCCAAGAAAGAGAGCAAGGATTGGCTACCTTGCCCCAATGGGGGCTGCCTTTGGACGGTTGAGGGGCGGGGCAGGAACAACAACAACAAAAACAACGGGCGGGAACTGAGGAAGAGGAGGAACAACAACAATCTCAACACCAGACCAAGCTCCAGGAACCTGCAGGCGGCCCGGCCCCCCGCGGTCCGAGCCCCGCTGGCACTCTCGGACGTGCAGGTCGGCGGCAGGTGCAAGTGCAACGGACACGCCTCCAGGTGTCACCGCGACGACGCCGGCCAGGCGGTGTGCGTGTGCGAGCATCACACGGCGGGGCAGGACTGCGACGTGTGCGAGGATTTCTACTGCGACAGGCCGTGGCACCGGGCGACGCCCACGCACCCGAACCCCTGTGTGGGTGAGTACGGATGCGGGGATTTCCCACAATGCAACTGGATAGCGTCTTCCATTAGACCGCTCCCGAATGCTAGACATTTATGTGTTTATAACTCAACTGACATTTTGTTAAACAGGCTGTTCTAAATGCGTCTTAAAGTCGAGGTCGACATGACATCATCAGGGCAATATTAGGAGTAGTGCTCGCACATATACGTACACACACACACACACACACGAGCGTACGCGACTCACAATTGTTGCTGAACAAACTTCCAATATAAGCGGCGGGTGACAATTACTTGACCGACGTTTGCCTACTTATTCGTTTTGTCCCCCCTCCCCTGTCCAGCCTGCGAGTGCAACGGCCACTCGAGCAAGTGCCGCTTCAGCATGGAGGTGTTCCAGCAGTCGGGCCGGCGCAGCGGCGGCGTGTGCCTGAAGTGTCGCCACCACACGGCCGGACGCCACTGCCAGTACTGCCAGAACGGGTACACGCGCGACCAAAGCAAGCCGCTGGACCACCGCAAGGCCTGCCAACGTTAGTCTGTGTGTGTGTGTGTGTGTGTGTGTGTGTGTATACATGCCCCACTCCCCATGTCCGACTGTACCGAAGTGTTTATAGGGTGGTTACATTGTGAGAGCAGACAGTTATTCCTGTAAGCCATATGCGCGCAAAACCGCTCCCGAACCTCCCACTGTTCGACCACCTGTATTCCCCATCGTTACCACCGGCTGGTATCTGCCACGACCTCTGACCTTTGACTCGTCCTAAGTGACTGTGACACTCTGGTATGCTCGTGTGGAAGCTTGGACACGGGCCCAATATATCCACAGTTAATGGGCTCCTTCTTGAGCTTGACACATCAAAACACGAGCTCATATTCTATCACTTTTGATGCAAGAAACTATCTACATGTATATATATTTTAGTCACTCTTCAGAGTCACCAAAGAGCCCAATTACTCACCCCATCCAGTCAGGTTGTTTGGACTCATTGTAAGCATTTGTGTAAATATAACTAGAGTGCGAACAGAGCTGCTGAAGTGTGGCTTCCTCTCACTCTGTCTTCTCTCATCGCGTCTTATCCTGTGATAACGGTGGCAAATAAAAAGCTCTGCGACGAGTTCAGGCAGTAACCATTAGACAGCATCACAATATATAACGATAAAGGACGAGAAAATGTATTGTTCCATCCCTTCGGATAGGGATGGAACAATGAGATCAATAGTTATCTTTTTGGATATTTTGCATATTGCCATATAACCAAACCAACCACTGCCATCGTTCCATTGACAGCTCTACTGCCAAGTAGCTTTTATGGTGTTGTAGAGGTCTTTTCTCAACGGACATTCCTGCTGGACGGCTGCTGTCAAACAGGATTACATAAGGGTCCCGTCATGGATGAATGGTTCTTCTTAAACCTGTGCGCTTTCCTCTTTTCGGGTAGTCTGACTTTGAGATTAAGTTTTTTGCTAAATGCATCCTTAAATTGCATCTCTGTCGTCGCAACTCAACGCGGGGCGACAGATAAATACGCCGACTCGTTTCCCGGGAGTGTGAAACATATTTGCCAGTGAAACCTTCACTCGGGAGGTGTCACGTGTAGTGATTTCGACGTTTCTTTTTCCCCTCTTCTTAAGCATGCCAGTGCCATCCTCTGGGAGCGGTGGGCCGCTGGTGTAATCAGACGTCGGGTCAGTGTCTGTGTCGAGAAGGGGTGACCGGCCTCAGGTGTAACCGCTGCGCCCCGGGCTACCAACAGGGCAAGTCCCCCCTGCGTCCCTGCATACGTAAGTCAACTGCCGGCGGCAACGTTCGTTCTCGGAGAGTGCATTCGGAGTGGCGCTCAGATCAGACGGGGACTTGTTTTAACAAGCATTACGACTCTTGACTGTCCTCTCTGCATGCGATGCATGCCGCACCGCTCAAATAAATCAGACTTTTTAATAGTTTAATTTCTCCTTCAACCACACTTGCTCGCGGCCCGAGTGGATTAAGCCTCCCATTGAGCTCCGTGAGCCTTTTATCAAGACGAAGCTCAATATGAAAGGGGCCGTCGCTGACCGGACTAATTTGGCCCAATCCCCCCCCCCCTCCCCCCCGGCCCCCCCGGCGTGTCCCCTTCTCATCATCCCTGGAGACGGTTTCCATAGCAGCGCTAACACGAGCCGACCGCTACGGGGGGAAACCTCATCTGCAAGCCGATGTGGTATCGGCGTCAGATCAAGTGGCATCGCTGCCACTCGTAACCTCCGGCCTCGCGAGCGCTAATCCACGTGCGCCTCCGCGGCTAATCGCGCCGGTGTCGACGACCGCGGCGCTGCCTAAGCCCCAATCAGGTGACATAGGGAGCCAGCGGCGGTTGGCTTCACACCTGTTGTGTAGCTCAAAGTCCTCCACTAACCTCCCCCTCCCCCTCCCCCGTCACAGGGCACAGACCCATAACTCTCCCGGAGAAAGGAGTGTGTGAAAGAAAACCTTGTTTGTTTTTACTGCCAGAGCATCTCGGGCTATGTATAGCATCTCCGCGCGCCCCCCCCCGGCCCTCCAGCACCACCTCTAACACCTCGCCTCTGATCGGGCGGACCGAAAAAGCTCGCGGCAGACGGGCTAAACTTAAAAGTCGGCTCACGGCGGACCATTTTTATCCGCGCGGTGAACAGAATAGTTGGTCTAGATCGAGCGAAGCGACGGGCCGAGGCACCAGAGCCGAACGAAAGAGACAGCCACGGTAGCCTTAGCGAAAGCTAAAAAGCTGAATTGGCACATTTTCATCTCACTTTGACCCCTCACATATACCGCTCGCACACACGAACACACAGCGCCTCCCTGGCTTTTAAAAGGAGCGGGTGTTGGGTGTCACCGGCCCAGTTGTGTCAGAGAGACGCGAGGACGGAGCGTGAACTTGGTGCGATATGGCGCCGCCGTCACACAAACACACGTTTACAAGGGGGCCTGGATAGTGTATATACAAGGAGTGATGGTTTGGCCTTATGAAGTTTGCATCTGCGTGTTTTAAAAGGGAGGGTCAGAAAGAGTTTTTTTTCAGCCGTAAAACAAAAAAAGGACCACACACACTTTTGACACTTGCTTATCTTCGCTCAAGAGTCTGTGTGTCTGTGTGACTGTGTTTCATGTTTGCAGGAATTCAAGAGGTCGCCCCGACACCTGTGTACCAACCTCAGTACAGCATAGGTGAGTAGATTTACAGGCCGGTTTACTGGTTGAGCGGGTTGAGTTTTATTAAACTGCAGTTTAAAAACAGCTAGTTTGAAGGAGCTAAATTTTCGGCTCTAAAAGGCAAACCTTTCGGGCCCCACGTTTACCGAAAAATAAATGATTTTTACCATGAAAACCGAAAAAAAGATCACTTTCCAAGCCGTCCTTTTGACCCCCGTTAAAGTCACCTCGTGTTCAACGGACACATTTATCGATCCTGCAAGCCGAGGGTCTCCTGCGGCGGCTAACCACTCCCTCCTAGTGGAGGCGCGAGCACCTGCTGCAGTCGAGGTCATCTGTTAGTCACAGGATACTGTGATGACAAATAGAAGCGGCCATATTGTAATTAGGGGAAGAGACATGTGCTGATATGCTCGCTATGAAACGATCCCCCCTCTCGTTTGATGCATAACCCCCTCCCCCGGTCTCCCCCTCTCCCTCTCCCTCCCTCCCTCTCTGTTACAGCGGAGGAGTGTGTCTCGTACTGCCAGCCTTCCCAGGCTAAAGTCAGGATGGACTTGGAGACCTATTGTCTCAAGGACTTCGGTTGGTGCCAAGCTTATCAGTCAAACTGTCAAAAATAAAATAAAGACAAATAAATAATGTTGTAATTTATTTAAGTTGTTAATGTAATCATTTAAATGTAACCAAATTAACAAAAATTGGATAAAAACATGAATGTAAATTGCCCTTCTGTCTTTCTCAGTGCTGAAGGTGCAGGTGAAGGCGATGGAGCGCTCGGGTCCCTGGTGGCAGTTCTCCATCTCCGTCCAGACCGTCTTCCGCACGGGGTCCGTCTCCTCGCGCGTTCGCCGGGGCCCCCGGTCCCTCTGGGTGCCAGACCGCGACCTCGGGTGCGGCTGCCCCGCCCTCCAGGTGGGCCGGACCTTCCTGCTGATCGGCGCGGAGGAGGGGGAGCGGGGCTGGGGCCCCGAGGAGAGCCGCCTGGTGGCGGACCGCTCCACTCTGGCCCTCCAGTGGCGGGAACACTGGAGCCCCAAGCTGAGGGGCTTCCGCGGGCAAGACAAGAGGGGCCGCTGCCCGCCGAAGCACCAGCGGGGCCGTCACCGGGGGGAGCCGACGAAGCCCCAGTCCGGGTACGTCCCGCCCCACCTGCTGGCCGAGGAAGAGCCTCGCGGCGTGGACGCGCACTCCGCGAGCGCGGAGGACACTCGAGCCACAGCGGTGCCGCCGCGCGCAGAGGTCAAGCCCACGGAGGGTCAAGCCCCCTCGCCCAGCACCCCCGCCGCAGGCTGCTCCACCCAAGGTCCCGGTTGAAGCACCGAAAACCACACTTTTTTTTTTTTTACCGTTTTTACCCGAAGGTTTCAGGAGAAAACGGGCTCCACTCGAAAGTTGAGAAACACACGTACACGCACCTGTTAATTGGCGTTCAAATGCTTGAAATGTGAAGAAACACAAAAGGTTTCCGCCAGCTCCATAACAATGTTACACTTTGAACATTAAAGTCTGACTAAACTGAAATGCCACGCAGTATTTGTGTCCTATAAAGATTTTTTAAAAGTATTTAAATCATATTTATTCTTGGATCACTTTAAGTAGCGCACATTAAAACCAGTGGAAACTGAATAAATAAATAAAAAAAAGTTTTTCACAAATGTGGTGTGTCCCTTTCCAACGGAAAAACTTTTTTTTTTAAAGCAGATGGTCTCATTTTTTGGGGGTAAACCGACACCGTGGTCGATCTCTCGGGGGAAAGAAACAACACCGAGACCAAACCAACCCTCCATCCTCCCAGATATGGATCTAAAAAGCATCGGCCCGACCTGTCGTCATGACTCCTGTTTCAATTTTAGTAGATGTGGCGTCACACGGCCCCCGGGGGGGGGGGGGGGGGGGGGGGGGGGGGGGGGGGGGGGGGGGGGGGGGGGGGGGACGCAGACAGATGGAAGAGCTCCTATTAGTTGAGCGGCCATGTTGTTGTGGTAGCGGCCGCGTCAGCGATTGGCCGCGGCCGTCGCGCTCAAGCCTGCGATTGGAAATAAAAGACTGACTGATTCAGCTCGCAGGGCCCCACGATGCCCCCGATAGGACCTCTAAATATTCACAGTTACCACGGCTGTTGTGATGGTTACCTTGTGGTGCCTCAAATGAACTTTTTATGGTTCACAACTCACAACTGTTTCGATAAGCAGACGGCTCGTTTTTTTTTTTTTAAAGGACGTACTTTTAAAAATGCTCAGCAAAACCCGAACTAAAAATTAACACGCACACACGCACACACACACACGCATACATAACCAGAATGGGGAACTTGTGGGAAAAATGTTCGTGACCATTTTGCTGCCATTTCTTCATCACGTTATATTGCGTTGAATTTGGTTAACCAGCCATGTGTGGACATTCTTTTGATAAATCACAACTTTGTTTAATACTGGTTATTAAAAAATGTCCAAACACGTTATTAAACATTAGATAACTTGGACCCATGGAAGCCATTATTTGTTTATTCCCCCGTCTTAAGTGAAAGTGATTTATGCAGGCCTTTAACATTTAATTTGGAAAAAAACAATGTGAAGAAACCTGAAATGGCAGTAAAAACAATTTCAAAAAGTTACACAAACAAACTATTGAATGTTCAAAGCAAGTTGACAACAAATCCCAAACTTGACCATGAGATCCATCTGTGTGTTCATCTCCACTAAGGTGAACATATTGACGCTCAAACGTGGTGTTTTTTTTTTTTTTTTTTGCTGCTTGGATCAAAGCGATTTACATTTGGAGCAGCATCTGAGAAAAAGAAATACAAGCCCCACAAGAAAAGAAAGGCTGTACGACAACAGCAGCGACACAACAGCTCGAGCTGTCAGCATGGTCCACGTCCAGTGCAGGGTTACGGCTCATGTCCCCACATGTGTGTGTCCGAGGGGAGGGGGGGGGCAGACAAAGTGTGTCAGTGCATGCAGAATCATGTGTGTGTGTGTGTGTGTGCGTGCGTGCGTGTGTGTATGTGTGTGTGTGCAGGGAAGCACCTGCTGCTCTGCTGCAGGAAGCACCTGTCAGCGGACGTCTCCTCGCGCTGCCTCTGTCGACATGAGGGTTTGATCCCGAAAACTCCCCGAACACACGCACTTACACAGACACTAACAGACAACTTAAGCCCGCGGCTCGTTCTGCAGCAGGAAAAGGGGGGGGGGGGGGGGGCACATCCCCCCCATTAAAACCAACAACACACACGGTTCGGTAGCATGTAGGAAACTCCTTCTCCCCCCCCCCCCGGCGGTGTGTGTTTGTGAGTGTGCGGCATCATGTTTACAACCTGCTGAGGGGCAGGTTTTACGAGAGGTGGTGCCCCCCCCTCCATCCCTCCCTCCCCCCCCCACTGCAGACGGAGCTCAAAGTTCAACGAGACCGCTTGCAAACACACACGCGGTTATTTTTGTCCTCTCACTTCCTCGTTTCTCTCTTCGCTCGCGTCTTGTTTGACTTTCAAAGCTCGCACATCTCCTCCTAAACACACCACACGAAGTTTCTCACCAGAAAGCTCGAAGCCAAGTGCAGCAGGTCCCACAGTCTCACGCGCACGCGCGCACACACACACACACACAGGGCTTCTGTTAACCTGAGAGGCACGGGGTCAATCCCTGTGATCCGCGGCCTGCATGCCTTCCATACAGACACGCCGCCGACACCGCAACCCGACTCCCAGCTGGATTAGGACTAATCAAGCATGGCACGGCTCCGGGCAACCACGCCATGACGCGCACACGTAACATGTACACATATATGTATGTGTGTGTGTGTGTGTGTGTGTGTACTGTACTGCAAACCGGTGGTATTTGCCGTTGGAACATTTCAAGTTATTGCTCAACGACATGGGGTGGAAATGCGGTTTTCCGACTGCCACCCGATTTCTTTCTCTCTCTCTCTCTCTCTCTCTCTCTCTCTCTCTCTGCGCGTTTCTGTCTCTCTTGCTTTAAAAACCCCCCTAAACTCTGCAGAGTGAAATAACTCGATGATAAAAGAAAAAAAACTATGGGCCATACAGAAGGTCCTGATAGGTACTGCAAAAGTCTGTAAATAACAGATGCTCAACAATGACTCTTCTAACCGTTGGACTCTAAAGTGCTCCAAACATAAGGAGAGCATTGCACAACATTGTGAAATCTGTAAATATCGCTCGCAAAAAAACGGTACCATGTTATAATTATTTCACCGACTGCCGATGGAGGCATTGCGCCAACAACAAATTCGAGATAGCTAACCGCTAGTTGAGAGCACACAGATTACGGCAATATGTGTATCATATCCCTCAGTCAATCATTTCCCAAGATAAGTCCAAACAAGCACCAGCCATCAGAATTTGTCACTTACGTTTGTTGTTTTCAAATGATTTATCCCGTTTGTTTTTCGCTGCTAGACGCTAGACGTTACCCGGAAGTGTTATTTCACCCCGGAAGTGGTTTAGTCCATATACGGCTGAGATTTGCGGGGGTTTTCGTCTGGCATTTGTGACGGCCAGTCAGTTTGCGAGAAAACACGGACCTCTGCAAGGCTGCGTCTTATTGGCTAAAAGAGCTGCCAGTCTGCCTTCGCTATGTTTACCTCAATTCTATTGGCTCTGAAAATGAGGTGTCAATCATCAAAATTGAGCCAGGATTGGCTGAGATGTGCCCACGATTAAAAAAACTGGTTTTGAAGTGTCTGCTCACCTCTCTTTACTAAAACCTCTTTAGATTTGTTCTGCTTCACTTAATTAAATCAAAACTTTGCACAGTTACTGTCTACAACCTGGACTTTGAAATGGATGAGTTTTTAGCCTTGGTTCTCAATGTTTTATAGTGATGGATACACTGTACTTTCTTTTTTCCAGGCGGACTTACTTAATTAGTGACATGTATACAGATATTTTACATCTTCCAACTTATATAGGTTCCCCTTTGTCCTTCAAAAAATTGTCCAAATAGACTAAGTATTTACAAAGTTATTGACATTTTTATTATGGGTATGCAATTTTCAGAGCAGAGGCCATAAAAGAGGCTAGAGCCAAAAGTGTCAAGGCGGGAAAACAGCCTTCCACCGTAGTTTGACATGTTTTTTTTTGAAGGGTTTCGCTAACGGCTCCACCGCCGTCTGTAGAAAATACTTCCATTTGAAAAAAAACTTTCAGGCGTCGACCAATCGCCTGGTCGGCTGTTTGATCCGTCCCTCGGCTGTTTTCACCCCCCCCCCCGCGGCCTTGAACCCTCATTTGTAGTCCACCGAGCGGAACCTCATTTTTGGCAGCTCCCGGTGCTGGGGGGGGGGGCTGATCTACGACGCAGAGGGCCGCACGGGTGGGCCACCATTTTCTTTGCAGTTTGTTTCTGGATGTTGTCATGGCGTCCGCACAGAGTCTGGTAGTGGCGGAGAGTTGAAGTAGGGGATCAGCGATCAAAGCAGTGGAGGAAGAAGAGGGGTCGGTGGGGGGGGTGTTAAGGTTTGGGGGGGGGGGTAACTCTAGCCCGGCCTGCCCAGGTGGTGTGGTTAAAAAAGAAAGTCCCCATCTGTGGTGCGGATGGGTCGGACATGGGCTGTGTGTGTGTGTGTGTGTGTGTGAACAACTTTTATGAGGCGTGCACTTCATGGTGAACTCCGTCTAGTTGGATTTGAACCGTAACCGATTGGTTTTCAGGCTCAGGGGAGATGCCCCCCCCCACCCCCCGTTCTCCTTCCTCCCTCCCTGGCTTTCCCCCCCCTAAAACATCTGCAAGCCTGACTTTCCCTCAAGCACATTTTAACTTCCCATTACTCCCCGTGTCACCCGGCTCATAAAACCCAGAGGGGGAAAAACAACTGTTTTTTTCCCCCGGGAGTTTAAGGGAGGTGAAGGAGACAAAATACCTGCATGTTTAAGTGCATAATGGAAGATGTGCGCAATTAAATGTGCTCGTTACATCTGGAAACAATTGCACTTAAATTCGAATTCATCATATAGAAAAATGTCATCTTACAAAAAAGGGACAAAATACACAAAATCTGTATTTCCTTCATCAATAAATACTTTATCTGATAGTTTCACCGCAGAACTTGTTCTTTACATGCAGCATTTAAAATTCCCGGCGGCCTGGACACCGATGGTGGTCTCACAAGCGGGTGGTCTCCTCAGCGTCTGTGTCATGTGGCAGAGACGTCCGCGCTTCAGGGAGGTTGTTGCACTGCAGGTAGCAGAAAACCACCTGGACCTGAATACACACACACACACACACACACACACACACACACACACACGCACACACAAGTTTGTAAAGTACCCTTTGACCTTTGTGCTATGAATGAGCTTCTCTGGAAAGACTACAAATCCTCACTTGGCCTTATTCAAGGATTATATCATTTAGGGTTCAGTATGTCTTCCAGTGTTCCACATTATTAAATGGTTTTTAAATATAAGTGTAACATTATACCTGAAATAAATGAGATAAAAACATAAAACCTTTAAAAAGATTTGAAAGAGTGAAAGGTAACTTAACTTCCTCACAAAGGAAGCTGTTTAGAAAGAAGCTTAATGTGGCAGAACACTTTTGTAAATATCATTCATCCTCTTTATTCGGCAGTTCACTCCCACCTGCACCACCACCTCCTGGGAGATATTCATGGTGGGACCGAGGAGGCCGTGTCCCGCCACCAGGGGGGTGCGCAGGAGGCTCGGACCGAACACCGTCGCCAGGTTCATCAGAGACATCCTGTTCACGTCTTGCTTCTCCGAGACTCTGGGAGAAACCGGACACATGAAGGACCACGATGAGAATCCGGGGGGGGGGACGCGGGTAAAATGAAAAAGCATCGTCCCCGTCCCAGGGACAGACCGTTGGAGGTGGTGCAGGAGGTACAGGAAGGTGTGGCGGTTGGGCTGGGGACAGGACTCCAGCACGGACAGCATGGACGCCAGCCGAAGGTCCATGTCCTGGATGTCTACACGGGGAGAGAGAAACTGGCCACTTTACAGGGAGATTTATGTAAATGCATTCGTCTCGTGTATTGTAATTTGAGGAGAAGCCTGAAGCTTGCAACGGCCTCAAATTCATACCGAATAAAGAATAAACGCATAAAAGGTCATTGAAACGGGTCCCAAGTAAACACGGGAAAGTGTGGTGTGAGAGCAGCGAGTCTGTGGGAATCTGGGAAGGTGGGTGCACCTGGGAGCTTACGAGGTGGGCGGGGCTAACAGGTGCACTGAAGTAAGCTTATTGGTTCTTCGAAAGAGAGGGGCAGGGCAAGCTGAGCTGCGACTTTAATATTAACGTTGAAAAAATGTAGCAGATAAAATAAAATGAATTCACAGCGCAGGAGGATTTTATATATATATATAACAAATACATGAGATGTTGGGTCATAGATCTGCATTTACTCATCTCATGAATGCTGTAAATACCTCTGATAGAAACAACAATGGCTGTTTTTTGTGTATTTTCAGTTTTCCGTGAATTCCTTATTTCAGGAGTTAACGTTCCCTTAAGCACCTTTTGAAACCTCTTATGGAAAAACCTATTTTTCTCAGAGGACGTGTGTCTGTGAGGCGTCTCACCCAGTGTTTCGTCTCAGAGGACGTGTTTTTCGTCTCAGAGGACGTGTGTTTCGTCTCAGAGGACGTATGTCGGTGAGGACACTCACCCAGTGTCCTGGCCAGGTTCTGAAACATCTCCGTGGGCATGAGAGGCTCAGGCAGCTCTCTGAAGAACAGCTTGAGAACCCCGGAGACGACGTGCACGTCAGCGCTCCTCATCATAGCGACGGCGTCACGAAGATCTGCGCGGGGCAAAAACCCAGATGCGTGTCCTCTATTTGGGCACTTACACTTTCCTTTCTTATGAAACAATTCAATTGTGTGTTTATTAAAGTAGCCCAAACATGGCGGTCTTCTTCGCTTGATCATCCGCGGATAAACTTTCTCTTACCACTGTTGAACGCATTTTTGAGCCCGCCGATGTCGGAGCTGTCTCCCGAAACCCGGTAGAGTCCCACCTCGTCCATGCCTCGCCTCTCCACCTCCTCCACGCAGCAGCGCACCACGTGCGGCACGAGCACCCCCTCTTTTCTGACAAACGTATTCAGGGGAAGAAAAACAATATATACGTATATTTCACTGGCGGGTTAAACCACTTCTGCTTCTCTGCAGCAGCTGGCGCAGCAAACCGTCTCACTTCTTCAAAGTGGTCGCATTAAAATAAACAGAGGGAAACATAACCGTCGACTCGACTTACTGAGCCAGAGCGTCGATGGGAACGCAGAAGACGGGGTTCTGCGGCGGCGTGGCGCTCGGCGGTTCGATCGGGTGGGGGCGGTACTTCAGGGAGAGGGTCACCTGCACCCGCCCGAGCTGCACGGCCCGTCTACTGCATCGCTCGGTCAGGGCCGTAGGGTCCAACTGGGCGGACGGAAGCGGTACATTCGAGAGTTTTACTCGCACGCCACATGACCTACATTGGTAGATCATCGTGGAGCAAATCCAGGCCGCTGCACATCCGAAACTCAGCCCGTCTCTACCTTCACGGAGGCTTTTCCCAGGACGGATTCGTCCTCTCGGTCGGACTGACCCACGCAGATCACTCTCAGGTCCTGGGCCCCGTCCACCTGGAGACACAGCTCCTTTCGGACAGAAAGGGGGTTGTGGTGTCAGACTGACGGCAGAGCGCTCAAGCTATATCCGTCCATCCGTCTCGCTCTCTTTTGTTTTTACTTCTACGGGGCGACTCGCATTCAGTCGTTCAGCAGCAACAAGATAACCAACCTGGTCCCAGAGCGGCTGGAGGCTTTGGACTGACGAGTGCGTCTTAGCTTGTTTGTTGTTGAACTGGTAGCCGTCCACTTCCAGACAAACATACGCAGCTGGAGAAAGAAAAAAAAAAAAAAAAACTTTACTGTTGCACATTTTAGCACTTCCCCTTTACCCACGCACAAATAAATTGTAGTAGAAGTGAACAAAGTAGTTCCAGAGTTGTAACAGTTTTTATCATGGGTGTGCAGTTTTCAGAGAAGAGGCCAAAAAAAGTGTCCAACTTGTTACCAATATGTTCTTTAGTGTAACTTAAAGTGATAAAAAAAAAAACCTACAGGCTGGTCGCTGCAAGCCGCAGGCCGAGTGGACGGCCACACTCAGTGTCCCGCACAAAGGCGTCAGCTCCTCCACTGGTGAGAGACAAACACATGCTGAGGCTTTCTTTTTTTTTTTTTTTTGCAGGGCCGCCGTTAGAAAGATCAGAAGGCAGCCGGGTCGGCTCCCGCGGGCGAGAGGGAAAGGCAGAGTTGGCGGCCGTACCGGCGCGCGCGCTGTGGAGCGGCGGCTGCTGGGTCATTCTCAGCTTCACGCACGCGCCGGTGAGGGTGAGCAGGTCCGGGGGGACGGTCTCTATGTCTGACAAAAACAACACAAACACACGGAGAACGCGTGAGTCCGATTAGACTTGAAGGCCCGTCTTTGGTCCGCAACGGCGTGGCGATTTAAGAACCCGGCGTCATTTTACAGCATTCGGTCAAAAAGCTGCGAACTTACTGTCTTTGGTGAGTTTCTCAATGAGTTCTCTCCACTCCTCGAGCTCATACAGGGAGGACAGGAGGAGGGTGTGACTCTGCAGAAAAGCGAGGCAGATTGCTTAATTTCAGTGTGTGTGTGTGTGTGTGAGTGCGTGTGTGTGAGTGCGTGCGTCTGAATGTGCGTACCTTGCCGCTGGGGCTGTGCAGCTCCAGCTTGTAAACGGGTGAGTGTGTGAGCAGCATCATCTCCATCTGCTCGAGTTTCTTCCTGCTTCGGGCCGCGGCACTCAAGCCCCTGGACCCGTTCTTCACACAGACACGTTTGGATTTGATTGGTCCGTGAACCCCCGACAGATTTTAATGCTCTCTGCGGGTTCGCAAAAACGTACCGCGTGTTGCTGCAGTTGCTGGCGGAGGAGGTGCATCTTGGTCCTGACGGCGTGCAGGCGGAGGCGTTCGTCCGGCGAGAGCTCCTGGTCGGCGGCCCAGCGGAGTTTGAGGCCGGCGAGCGGCAGGTACCAGCAGAACCTGTACTGGACCTGCTTCCTGGAAGCACACGCGCTGCTTTCAACGCCGAGCCCACTTACCCCCCCCCCGTCCCCCACGAGGCGCGTCGCCGCACTCACCCTCTGGTCGCCTGTTTGTTCCTCGTGCACAGCAGGAGGTCGGTGTAAAGGAAGAGGTGGCGCAGGTGGCGCTCCCCCTCGCCGGCGTCCACCACAAAGCCGTCCCGCATCAGCCGGCGCCTCTGAAGTGACGCGCAAACACAAAAAAACGGTGGTTGTGATGCACGGGACGCCTTTTTTATGTACGACTTAGACCGTTTTTTTTTTTTTATTCTTTTGTGAGCCTCACCGCGCCGTGACTCAGCATGACCTCTCGTTTGCTCTGTGACCTCTCGTTGACGCCGGACAGGAAGCTGCGGGACAATCTCAGGGCCTCCTGCAGCGAGGCGTAATCTCCGTGCTCCTCCGGCGTCGTCTTCAGGAGGTCCTACGGGATCACGGAGAACAACGACAAGCGCCATTAGCTCATCAAATTGTCGCCAATTTAAAGAACTCGTAGAAGCTACAGAGGTTAAAAGGAGGCATTTATTATCTCACATGCAGCATTAGGGTTGTCTTGGTTACTCTGTCCAAAGGCTTGTATAGCAGAGCTGCGAAAACAAAAACCGACTATCAGACCCCGTCAGCCAACAAGATGTAACAAATAATAATAATAAATGAAAGGAGCATGAAGTACCTTCCAAGGTGTACTTGGTGCGAGTTTGGTTCGCGCCGTTACCGGACATGATGCTCTGGGGGGGAAAAGAGTGGGGCGTGATGGGAAAACCTGGCACACGGCCTCGTCACAGCAGGTGTCTCCTCGGCATGTGAGGGAGGGTGGGGGAGGGGGTGAGTGCGCCGTACCTGAGCCAGGGTCCGGAAGCGAGGGTCCGAGTGGGTGCACTTGCGAACGACTTCGACCGCTTCTTCGTAATTTCCGATGAAACCCGCGTACAGCCCGATCTGGCTCACCTGCGAGGGGCGGAGCAACGGACGGATGAATGGTCGGAGGAACCGCCTCCAAAAACCAAAAGGGGCTTCCCGATAAATGAAGAATAGGGCAGAAAGGGACCAGAGCTGGCATTTTATTGCGTAATCTCGAGCTATAAAAATGACAATAGATGAACCCGGAACCTGTTCACAATACTTTAAAAGACACATTTGACCAAGGGGGAAAGTGTTAAGTGAAGCTGGAGCTTTTTTTCACATTGCAAATGGTGACATAGTTGTAAACTAATAACTTGTTAATTCCTGCGCGGCCTCGCAGTAATTGCTGGAATCAACCATGGCATTGTTTTGAGTTCCCCTTGTGCTATTTCCTGTTGAGGCAAGTATAAGATGTCTGCTGTGAAAGGGGCATTTAAATGAAACATTTGTATATATATTACCAACTGCATGGGAAGATTTTACAGTATTGATGTTATGTCAAAAATGTCTATGTATTGTGTTGCAGAGATATCTAAAACAATACCAACTCACGAGGTGTGTGTTTTAAAGAGGCTGTTTTCTGATTTTCTGAGGCTGATATGGTTTAGGGTTAGCCGTCGTTTGACGCCGGCGCTAACTTGTGGTGGAGTCCATTCAACCCCGAGCGCGCAGGAATCTCCTCCCTTTGTAGGCCGGCCACGCGCGCAGCAGGAAAACCACGCAACCATGTGACCGATGACCTCAACGTCACTTTGGAGCCCTCGTTAACCTCATTATTTGCACTGCTTTAACGGTTAAAATGAACGCAGTGACAGCTCAGTTTAGATTTTTTTACATTAAAAAACAATATGTACTAACTTAAAGATAGAATTGGAGTAAAAATTATCTAATCCAAAGTAATGTGAGGAACCATAAAAAATTATATATACTCTAACTACCTAATTATAGTGTAGTTTTTCAGAAATACAAGACACGTAGTAATAAGTAGGTACTTCATTTGACAAAGCGGAAGCAGAAGTTGTCGTTGATCTTTGCTTTGCGTGTTTATTTTTTTGTTGTCGTAGTGGGGGACAGATTTAGCTGAGAGCTCCGGCGTCTTTTGGGCCCTGCGAATTTACATCACAACCAAATGAGCATCAACTAAAGGAAAAGAAGATCGTCCCACAACGTTCAACTTACCATCCTCAGAAACAGGTCGCCCACCATCAGATCGAAGCCTGTGAAGTTCACCTGCGCGGCCTCCCCCGGACTGGGCTCCGCCAGCCGGGCCTTCAGGCCGCAGTAGAAGCTCTGGTGCATGTCTCTGATCTCGGGCACCTGGTAGAAAACCGCCTGGACCTGTTGACTGGACAGAGCCGGCTGGGACGTCCCAGCGGAGGCGCGCAGGACCTTCATGGGCTGCAGCGAAAACAGACGTTTTGAACAAAGTCTGTCCGGACAACGAGGGGAGGCTGAGGGCCCATAGACGCTGGCAAGACCATGAAGAGAAAAGGCCCGCGGGACATGTCTTCATAATATCTTCACGCAAACACCGGAAAACATGCTTAAAAGTTGGGTTGCTATGTAACAACAACAAAAAGTAGCAAATTCGTCACCTTTAAAAACTCACTAATGGACTGTTTGTAAAATATATAGCCGGGGCTAGCATTAGCTGTGCTCTTTAGCCAGTTGGAAGGCCGGATTCCAGGACGTTACGGGTTTAAGTCAAGAAATAGCAGCACATTATATTCCATGAACAGGTGACTCGTTATTTTTTTCTGTCTTAAAAAAACAAGTGATTTATGAATTTTGATAGCTTTGAACAGGGACGGTCTAGCAGTCTTTATGCTAACGTCCGCTAACCGGTTGCTAAAAAAGCAAGGCAACCGCATCTACGAGGGAGAACAGTCCACTTTTGGTTGCGAAGGTGAACAAAGACGCTGGACGCTCTGCGTGTAATTGCCAATAGCCGAGCTCCTTGACGAGCGCAGGAGAAGTCGCTCAAAATGAGGGTCACGTGTCGATTCTGCTTTAGGCAACATGATTTCTCTCAACATGTATGTCTCATTTGCCTTTGAAAAGAGGAAGTTGAACGGTAATAACAATTATATATTAACTGTTTTTTCTCCCCCAGTTTTGTCCCAATTGGGATGGAATGTTAACGTGCGTTACCGTCAGCAGAGCCTCCAGCTCTCTGAGATAAACCTCCTCAGTCTCCAGGAGGCCTTTCAGGAGCACCAGCCTCCTCTCCAGCATTTCCTTCGGGCTGCATAACGTCTGGAATTAAGAGGCGTTCAAACAATCAATTAATTGGGGTGCAGACCAACGCTAGATTCTGAAATATTCATGCACAGACCATTATACACATAAAGCCTTTTATATATGTCCTGTTTTGGTGTAATAGAAACGGTCACTTCTGTATTCTGCCACCTCCCCCAGATGTGCCCTGTTACAGCGTTACTTCTTCACCACTTTTCAACATAACGGGGACAGAAAACAAGGAAGTAAATCAATTCCAGCGCGACCCAACGGTTGAATGTTTGCGTTCGGTTCATTGTTTCCTGTCTTTTGTCAAAAGCGTTTTCCGGCAGAATAAAAGTCAGAAAAAAGGCCAGACACGTATTGTTTTTTTTGTACCATGCGGGATTCTTAACAACCCCCTCGAATGTAGGTCAACGAATAGCCGAGATGACAGAACCGTTGTGGTTTAACTCGTGTGTACATATAGTGTCTCTCTCTCTCTGCTTTACCACCTGCATGACTACCAGGAAAATAAAAACCTCGTGCAGCTGTGCGGCGAAGCGATGCAGACTCACAGGGGTGTCCGGGAACTCCAAGGTCTCAGGATGGAGAGGAGAGATGCAACAGGACGCTGCCTCCTCCTGGAAGACGTCCTCCTCCACAGCCTCCGTTTCGGTTTCAGCTGCACACAAAACACGCACAACATACAGCACGTCGAAGTAGGAAGTCCCCTATTGATGTCCCCCGAATGCACAAATAAAGATGATCCTTGCAGCCCTGGAGTGGATTACGACGTATTTTCTCAAACGGAACGAGTAAAAGACGGCACTTTTTCAAATTGGGGTTCATTCAGAGAACATATATGTGGCCCTTTTTCTACAAATGGCAAACACAACGTGTGTGTGTCCCCTTACCCGCTGCATGCTGTGACTCCAGGTAGCTGGCGGCCTCCTGGTTGACGTCCATCGGGGGCCTCGGGTTCGTCCTCTTCTCACGACGCCGGCCGAGCTCTGGAGACGCGGCGCGAGAGCACACTCACTCACAGAGAGCTTCCTCTTTCTACAGCAAAAGGGGAAAACGCAGCTTCCGTCGCGTCCGGCGAGAAGTGGCACATTCTGTTTGAACCGAGGCCGCCTCGCACTCCACTTCCTGTAAATGAGGCACGCAAACACGCCGGTCGCAGAGCATTGACAATCACGTCTCCACAAATGCGTATTCCGTCAAAATCGCGCAACGTCACACGAGTGACTACGTCGACTTATGTTTTATTCAGACCACCGCTGTAAAATGTAGAGCGTTTCAAAATGTGAAGTAGTCAAAACAGTCGCGTAACAATCGGCCTCCGTCCCGTTGAAAAGGGCCACGCTAACACTTAACACAACTCGCATGAAGAGACGTGCTTTGTGAAACTTTAACCAACCAAATCATCCAGTCATTCAAACAGGGTGGAAATGAATTGCGTGTCTGTGTGTTCCTCCATCAAACCGGCGTGATGGCGTCCAGTGTCTCTCTGAACAGTCCAACGCTGTCCCCTGCAGTCTGGCGGGTGTAAGCACAGCTTTGTTTGTGCTGGTGATCTCTGTTGATAAAGAGACTTGTTGAGTTTCCGGTGTCAAAACCCCTTGTGTATGTGTCGTTTTTCTTTTTGTCTACATGAACAACAAACCGTCGTTGATTTCATTAAGTCAATTGAGATATAATTCCCTTTTTGGAGGCGTGTTACAAATTACAGTTTGTGTTTGTATCAATTCTAAATCCAAGTCCTTAAGTTATAGTGGTATTCATTGAAAAAGCAAAGGGACCCAGAGACGATCGGGCTACATGAGAGGCTTTTCACTCACTATTTGAGACGGTTTATCTCCCACATCTCTATTTGTTAGTTTAACGTTCTTCTTCTTTTCTCCCCTTGTTGCCTGTATTACTGTGACTGTTTCGGTTGACATATGAGCTGTTATTCAGTTGCTCTGCAATCTTGAATGACTCCCACATGAAAGTGCTGGGTTGGGCTCTTTGACAAATTCCGTGGAGGCATTGCGAAATGAATGAATTCATAACACATTCATAACAGGCTGGAAATAAAGGTAACCTATTACGTTTTTTACCATGTGTGCTTCAAAGATACTCTGTCCTTCAACTCTGCATCCTTCAGCCTATCTCTGAGATAAAGGAAACATAAAAGCTAATTGGGGGACGATCCCATATACGTCACATGTGGTGAAACAAGACATGTTTGCATATTTCCATCCATCGATTTCATTCCCACAGACCTTACACGAGTCGACGCAGGCGTCACAGCAAGACAAGACTCAGGTCTGCTTTTCACCATTTTAATAAAACACTCTAAACATCTGTAATCAAGACAGAATGAATTCAAGCGGCGAGTTGAAACAGTGGGGACCACGGAATGTTTTTGTACTTCTTAGGGTTCAGTCTGGAGCTTACGTCTATGTTGTATTTGCCCCTTCGGAAAATGACAAGACTAGACAAGAGCATATTAGAACGGCAAGATAATAGCCAACTGAACACGGCCTTAAAGGTGCATCTCGGACTTTGAACAACAGGGTTATAAAAGGTTAGAAGTGGCACCACCCCATTAAAACTAAGCTGCGGGTCAGCAATAAGAACATCAAGAAAAAAGAACCGGTGGGATACACGTGAGGGCGTGTGTCTCATGTCCTGTGCCGCGGCGTCCTTACATGACCTGCGTGGTCACGACGGAGGTGTGGGTGCCCCCGTGGTTGCGCCTGATCTTCAGCTCGCGGTTCATCTGGCACCAGACGCACGGGTAGCACCACAGCAACTTGCAGCAGTCATCACAGAAGGAGCCCTGCGGGAGGAAGAGGGGATGGGAAGAAAATGGACATTGTTGTACTCTGGTGAATATTATTACCGCAGTATTGATGCTACTGGGGTGTGTTACTTTGCAAGCCTTTTAACCGATACATGAGCAGCTTTTTTTGATGGCGACCACGAGACCATTAAGACCATTTCCTGCTTTGCTTCAATTAGCAACTAAATGAGGGCGCGGAGAGTTTAACCGCATCGATGATTAGGTTATGACTCAGTGAGGAGTCATCCCGACCCCTCCGATGCTGGTGCACTGTGCTGTAACAGGGACAGCGCGCTACTCAACATAGATATATAGATGTGCTGGAACATGTTCCAAAAAAAAAAAAGATAACAGATTTATGAATGTTCACTTGCCTGTTGAACATTCCCTTGCAAGTCATTAGCCTGGAGGGTAACTTGCTTTGTTTTTAGATTACAGTAGATAACACTTTAATGGCTTGGAAGTGGCAAAAAGCTTTGGTTCTATATATGATTTGATTCCATAAACGTTTAATTTGAACAAGGTTCATGAAAACTACAAAAATTAATCATTTTCAACGAAAGTATTAAAGTATTTACTCATGACCTTTGTATTGTACATCGGACCAAATTGGGTGCCACTTGTAACAATGTGCATCTCAGAGACACATCGATATCCCTTCCTTTTAAAATACAGTATCATATCAATATATATCTGCTCACTTCTTCATCAGTTGCTCAGCAGGCTCCCAAAACGACTCAAATTGCAGAGGGCGACATGGCAGCGGTATGGACCGAAAGTAATATTTCATTCACCAAACCAAACTAGTTTGTTGCTTTCACTGCTCGTCTTGCCCTTGACACACACCAGCCATTGTAAACGATGCAAATCACAATTCTAAATACATAAAGGAGAGGCCTTCAGAACCAGTGAAGTCATGAAAGGGGGGTATTCGGTTGATTGCATTCTGCCCCGCACCCTTAGATGCCGACAAACCCTTCATTGTGTCCCTCTCATCATTTCCCTACAGAAAAACTAACTCCAAGCTAACTGACCATTCGCTAAGCCCCGCCCCCTGCTGCTGACACTTCATGTTTGCCTTACGGGAATGTTGTGTCGCTCTCTGATGGAGGAGCGGAGAATGCAGGACACCACGCAGCAGACGTCCAGCAGGGGCATGCAGCAGCACCAGCCGAAGTCTCTGGCCGTCTGGGACTGCATGCAGGGGAAGCACCAGTAACCGCAGCAACCTGCGGGGCAAAAAGGAAAGTACACTGAAAATACATCACCTAATGGGTCTTAACCCGGAGAATGTCTCTGTTTTAAGAAGAGTGTGGGGCTATTAGGCTCTTTATGTCTACATATATATACACACACATGCATGTATTTATTACATTGCTTTTTGTGCTTCTATTGACAATGACTGTATAGCTAAAAGGATATTTAAACTCTTGCAATGTTGATTGTTAGTAGTTATTATACCCGCTCCTAAGGTACCTGAAGCTTACCTTCTTTCCTCTACGCAGCACTGGCTTTGACTACTCTATCCTACAATTTTACCAACACAGATCTCCTTTCATTTGGCCTCTGCTACTTTTTGTCCACGTCAGACATTCTGCTTCCTTGTGGAAAGTTGTTTTTTTCGACTTGATCACCAATTAAAAGTCGCATGTGACATAGTCATCGCTTTTCACGGTCTGCTAGCAATCTATTTTTTTTTTTATTTATTTGTATTATCCCAGGGCAATACGATAGGCTGACCAGAACATCCTGTCAGAAATTGTCCCCGTGGACACCATCGCCGGGTTGACTTACAGCTGCCCATGTCACTGCAGCAGTCGCAGAGGCCGGTGCTCCATGTGCCGGGGCTTTGGGCAGAGCTCATCACTGTCACCACCTGGGTCGGCTGATGCTGATGGACGGCCATGTCTAGAGGATTGAAAACAGTTCTCAGAGACACACTGCAATTGTTGTTTTTCCTGTGTTACGTTCAGACCGGGCAGAGGTTTGTCTAGTGGTGAAACAAATAGCCAACTGTTATGTTAGTATTATTTACACACGCCTGTATCCAGGGTGTCCATGACGGCTGTTTGAACAGTAATATCTGAGAGAAAATGTTGAAGCGAGAGTTGGTGAATGAGGCGTTGAAGCGATTCATTTGGAGGACTGCTACGCTGTTGCATGTGGTGCATGCTGGGGAAGTAACCACAAATCGTCCAGTGTTTCACTTCTCTCTCTGACAATAGTATGGCAACAGGTGGTCAACCCCAACCGAACCGTTTTTAAACAGACTGGAAAGCCGACTGAAAATGATAGTATTCCTGCCTCACGGTGCTGACTTCATAAACTTGATATTTTGCATGCAGGAAATACGTTTTTATTTAGTGTCTTGTTAATTTTGAAATGTTTAACAATCGTAGTCATATGTAGATAGTGTAATGAAATAAATCTGAATTGCATTGACATTGCACCTTAAATATTAAACCAACAAAAACGTAAACTATGTAACACAGCAATTGATCAATGCATTTAAGATTGGCGATTTTAAAGCATATGCCGACATTTTTACACAAATCAAATACTTATAAAACACAAACCATTGTGAACTTGAATCTTTTCTTGAATTGTTAGTAAACTAGTTCCCTCTCAACTAGTGACGTCTAGAACCAGGTGTGTAGCATTAAGCTAACATTAACTCACGTTAGCTCGCCGGTGCGGATTAGCTTCGAGTCAGAAACACAACCTCCAAGCTAAATATAATTTGTTTTCTGATTAAGAACAGAGATTATTTATTAATAATAAATTGATTTTGTTAATAACCAGTTTAAGCAACAAACAAAGGTATTCCGTCGCGTAGCTATGGCGGGCAGAGTTTCACAGACATTGAGGCTAGCCGGCTAACATCGTAGCTAAGCTAAGAATCCAAAGCTAACCGTTAGCTGCTGACATGTGTTTAAGGTACATTTACATTACAAAAAGTTTTTACATTCTTAATTAAAAAGTATTTGGCTCAAAAGGTAAGCCGCTAATGCCTACATTAACACTGTTAAATCACTTGAAGACATTACACGATAAATTGTATTAATAGTTTTACCAGATAGTTAGCTAAAATCTGTCCGTTTCATGAGACTTACATTTTACTTTAACATTTAAAACCCTTTTCTACTCCTACTTCTACTCCTTTTATAACACTGTTACAACGTGTTCAGTTAGGATTAAAACAAAATTCCATAGAACTGTTTATAAATCTTAGATTGGGTTAAATTAGTTGAGAGTCAGGGTAAACTACTTAAAATGACGGTGCTGAGAGTGATGTGAAGTCACCTGTTGTTTTATTTTAAATGTATATGTGGCGAAAATGGCGGTCAAATAAAACACGGTGGATTACGCGAAATTAGAGAACATAATAATCAAATCTATACGCTTCCTTCATCGCACAGGAAGAGCAATACAACGGTTATTGTGGTTAAACAAGCGAGACACACCCAGAGCACCTCGTTCACCTCTCGAAGCTATTAAAAAGCTGCTTCATCCCCATTTTGTCCCCGCAACCAACTCGGGTTAGTGACTTTAAGTGAATTAACGTTGCACAAAAAATAGCGAATTACAGTAAAAATAAACTTAATGAATAAATCTCGCTCGCAGATGTGACTCCACACGCGCTGTTACACCATCATAAGCACATCAGCACTGGCGCTAAAATAAAAAGACTTTCTCTGACCTGTTTGGTCCCTTTTCTTCGTGGTGCGTGTCTCGGCTGTGTGTCGATGGGCTCCTAGTTTCTGTTTCACGGAAAGCCTCCGGTGCCTCAGAACCCCCCCTCCCCTCCTTCCTGCCCCCCCCCCCCTCGCCCCCTACCCTCCCACGCGCTGACAACCACACCCACAACGCCTACTATATGGTTCCGCAGTGGTTGTGTTCGGTCGAGAACGCGCACCCGGGTCCGTCTGCACGCGCACAGGGGGATGATGTCAGCGCGTGCAGATGCAAACTGACCATTTACATTCAATGGCCATTTACATAAATGGTCAGTAAAATAAAAATGTACGGAAATAAAATTTAAAACACGAGGCGAGCTTTGACAACAAGCGCGGGCTGCAAAGCGGAGCCATCGGGAGATACAAGTACACAACTGCATTCTGAGCGTCTGCCATGTGAGCGTGGATTGATGTTGTCAAACTGGACCACAGAACAGAAAATGGGAGTGGCCGTGCATCATCCGGACGATGGGCTGTAATGTAATAATAATAATAATAAACATCCGCTTATCTGGTTTTGCTGAATTTGACCATAGCTCAGGGTGCGCAGTGATGGTGCAGCATCTGCCAATGTACATGTTTTCTCACTGCAGGATTTCCATGTTGTTGTTTTGCATGTCCTTTGCAAAGAAAAACGAAAAATCACTTAAACAAAGAGCAGAGCGAACATGCAGGTATGTGAGTAGGATTGAATCCAGGTGGCTTTTGTTGCATAGGCCTACATTTGCATACTGATGCATGGACACACTTTCTTGGTGTTAACAGTGCAGTCAGTGCTCTTATAGCTCAGATTGTGGTTGGTTGTGGTTGTATATAAGTCTTGGAAGAACTGATGACATAACCAACCACAGCAATGTGATTTAACCTGAGCGTGTTCTCTTGGAACTGAACACATTCTACATGCAAGACGCATCCATGACCACAAGGGGGCAGCACCACGTGACACACGACAGCCGTCTGCGAAGGGAGCGCGAACGTGAGGAGCGCAACACAAGTAACGGGACAACTTTTATACACGTGAAAGGACACTTAAAATGCAACTGTGCGTGAGATTCACTAGGAACCACCATTCGATGGAGCATTAACTGCATGCATTGTCGGCCAAAGGACAAAATAAGGGGGGGGGGGGTCGGGGAGGGGGGGTCGAACGTAGTGCACGCGTTCGTTTGTGCGTGCATGAGAGAGAGAGAGAGAGAGAGAGAGAGAGAGAGAGAGAGAGAGAGAGAGAGAGAGAGAGAGAGAGGAGCGGTTGCTCGCATTGACTCAGTCTCCTGTGAGACAGGGAAGACAGGGAGGACAGACTCATACCATGTTCGCCGTCCCGCGGACGGCACCGAGCACACGTTTGGGGAATAATGTCTGCGAACAACAGCACGAGCTCGTCACCGGTGAGCGACTACACCCGCGCGCGCTTTTACGTGTCCACCGCGTCCTTCTCCGTGCTGCTCCTCTTCAACGTCGTCATCAACTGGACCATAGTCCGCGTGGAGCGGCTGCGGAGCCACGCCCGCTTCGTGCTGGTTTTCCACCTGCTCGTGTCCGCGCTGGTATACCTGGGCACGAGCAGCGTCTTCTACTGCCAGCTCCACCTGGGCGCGCGACCTGCGCGCCCCGCGTGCCTCGCCATGGTCACCGTGTTGATCAGCAGCGCATCCAACCTCCTGCTGACGCTCACGGCGATGGCTCTGGACCGCTACTGCGCGGTGTGCCACCCGATGCGCTACACCTCCGCGGCCAGCCGCATGTGCATCTGGCCCTGGCTGCTGGGCGCGCTCACCTGGCTCCTGGCTCTCGGGATCCCGCTGTGTCTGCTCCTGCAGCCGGAGCTGCGGGCCGCGGGGGGCGTCTACGACGGGGTGTGCGGCCGGCAGCAGCTGCTGAGAGGCCAGCGGCAGAAGGTGGTGTTCATCGGCGTGTGCACGCTGCTCATCCTGTACAGCTACGTGCGGATACTGCTGGAGGGGCGCCGCTTGGGGGTGGTGAATCGGCGCAACCGGGCCGGGTGCAGGACGATCGCGCTGCACGGCAGCCAGCTGGCGGTTTACATCCTGCCCAACTTCGTGAACTTCGTGCTGACGGTGCTGTTCGAGCGGCGGCTCATCCAGCCGCAGACCAAGGAGCTGTCCGCCGTGGTCGTCTTTGCGTTCTTCAGCTTGGCGCAGTGCGTCGCGCCGGTGGTCTACGGGTTGCGTAAAGAGGAGCTGCTGGAGCAGTTGAGTCGCCGGTTCCCCTGCTGTTCCAGGTACTTGAAGAGTGTCCTCGGCTGGACGGTGCGCGCCAGCTGGCCACGCGGCCGACACATAACAAGGTACATCCCTGGGGCATCAAGTACAGGATGCTGAAAACCAGCGGGGTACCAGATCCTCTTGCGCCGCCTTTTAACAGTGCGCACGGTTGTCAGTGTAACAAGTCACTGGTGGTGACCATCGATGATCGATGAATAAAGTACAATTTCATTTTTTAACGACTTATTAGCCTACCAGTAGCCACCGTTGTGCTGATTCAGTTCTAAAATGTTTTTAACTTTAACCCCCCCCCCCCCCCCCCTCCAGGGAGCGGACACTCACAGCACAGACGACCGTCTACCAGCAGGCCTCGCCCGCCCCAGGGAAGGAGGAGGAGGACAAGGAGGACGAGGAGGACGGGGAAACTAAGCCCAGGTCGGGTCAGGAGTTCCTCACGTGACTCGGACTCGCGTACCCGCGCTACGGACCACGCGGGGACCGTCTGGATGAATTGAAGCCACCTGCCACGGTGCCCCCCCCCCTCCCCACTCCCCCCAAAAAAGGTTTGTTTCCGACACCGAGAGCTGCCGTCGCGCGGCTCCGTCTTTGAACCTCGTGTCAGCGACGCCGATGCAAAGGTGTCCTGCAGGCCGGAAGCGGGGCTCCGTCGCTCGTTGGATTGGAAACGACTGGGATGTCGCTCCCACGTGTTCTCCACCTGGCGGGTTTGAATGAAAATCGGGAGTTTTTACGGCCACGTGAATTTCTTCTCAGCGTTTTTCCTCAAATTGAGAATTGGATGAGACGATCGATGCCACACTCGGGACACCTGCGTGTGGACACGTTTGGAGCGTCAGTGCGCGCGCAATCACAAGGACGTCCCCAAAGACTGGATCTATTGCTTGGATGAGGACATGGGTGCGTGAACGCACAGCGTCTTTATTTTATTTTTAAATGGTGACAACATGCATGGGACTAAATAATTAAAATGAACAAGAAAAACCAATTCCTAATGTATGTCAAATTATTTGCAGCTACATGTTTTTTCCATGACAAATTTCTCTCCTCCTGTAGCTATTTAACATCTGCTGCTCTAAATGATGATGATGATGCAAAAGTAAGAACATCAGTATTGTCATCGTGGTCTGGCTCGGTTGCTCTGAGTCGAAACCAAACTAAGCTCGTGTTGAAAATGGGAAAAAGCCCCGACACATTTTTGTCAACCACACGCACAAGGTCGAGATCGAGGCGCTTCACAAAACTTCCTGTTTTCACTCACTCAGCAGCTCAGCAGCTCTCGCCCGGCCTGCGGGGGAGGGGGGGGGGGGGGGGGGGGGTAAGGGGGGGTTTCTTCCCCGGAAAAGAGAAGTGAAAGCGGCGGTGCTTTTTGCTGACAGCGTCTGGAACGCGTTTAACAAGTTACAAAAGTATGGCGCTCTTGGACCCCTGATAGGAGACAGCACACGGGACAGCTCGAAAGGACACTTTATTTACCGACTGGTGTGTGTTACAAACCAAAAAAAGCTCAGATCTTAATACAGTTTTACAGTCACTTTGACACAGCAGAACACCAGCGGGTGCATTTATTGTACAACACATTTCATTTACAGTTAACGACGCCCAGTTTTCTTTTGATCTGCTAAAGAGACGTCTGCAAACCGGCTTCAAAGGCAAAAGTTCTGCTTGTGACATTCAACGTTTGTGTGACGAGCGCCACCACGGCATTATGTACATTTGATCACAATAGAGATTAGGCATTTAATAAGATTAACATGCGTGTGTGTGTGTGAATAGCTAAACACCCATTCTTAAATCCCGTTAACTTTATCTCTAAGCTGCATTCAAGCTTTTAGTTGTTTTCTACTAAATGGACAAAAACAACATAACGGGTTAAACGATGAGACCATTAAACCGGTCATGAAGGCAGCGATTAGAACGATTGACGCTGCGGTTAGAAGATCCACACACACACCGGATACATTCGGTCATGGCGCCTGAGAACGGCGTGATTGTGGCGTCTGAGAGAGAGAGAGAGACTGAGGTCTAGAAACCCAGAGCAGGAGGAGCCACCACGCCGCCGTTCTCCACCACGGCGGCGGAGATGGCCCGCATGTTCTTGAAGAGCTGTCCGGACTGACCGGAGCGCAGCAACTTGATGTCCCTCAGGATCCTCTCGTGGGCCTGGAGGGAAAACAACGTCAGCTGGTGAATTACAAATCGAGGGAATAAAACCACAAGGTGTTGTGCGAGGACCTCACCTCCACACACCAGGTGTCACACAGCATCTTCTCGTGCTGAGCCGAGGCGCTGCCCTGACTCAGAGCGCGCGAAGCCCTGCGGCCGAGAGGACGACGGAAAAACACATCAGATCAGAGCCGACAAAAGTAGAGCGAGTGGGAGTCTGAGACGAGAGAGCGCAACGGGGACACAGAAAGACGTGTTGCCGTTTGATAATTATGGTTTTTGTTTGTTTTCGCACACCTGGACAGGACCACCACCATGGCATAGAGGTCGATGGCGCAGTCTGCAACTCTGCTCAGGACAAATTGCTCATCTGCAACAGAATGACACCAGTTATATATATTTTTTTTTCTGAGGGGAAGCTGTACCAACGGCAAACCCTTTCCTCTCTACTGAACACCCACAGGTCTCTCTCTCTCTCTCTCTCTCTCTCTCTCCAAACACACTCACCAATGATCTTCTTCCCGTGCTTGAGCAGCAGCTCCTCGGTGACTTCTCCAAACTGCTCGATGGCCTTAGTCGTCTAGGCAACAAAGAAAAAAAAAAAAAAGATGTATATATCACCAGCTAAATAAGGACGTCCTACAGTTGCGTTACACACACACACACCAGTTCTCCGCTGTGAGCCAGCTCGGGGTGGACCGTTCCCTGCAGAGTCAGACCTGTGCTCAGACCGGCCTTTCTGCAAACACACCATGAGAGGACAGTTATACTTTTTTGCATCATGTTGGTTTCCTGACAAGAGTGCGAGACACAAACCTTTTGACTCGCTTGGTCATTTCCCCGGCGAGCATCCCGGCGTTGCCGATGGGGTTCTTCAGGGCCTTCTGTAAGCTCTTCAACTGGTTACCAGCGTTCTAGGAGGAGAGTTGACGAATCAAACAGTTAAAACATTTTTTTTTTTTTTTTTTTAAAGAAGTTGCTTCACCATCAACCGTTGGTTAAAAGCCGCAAGCAGAAATCACTTCCTCTCCGCGGAGCTTCCGCACCATCCGCACCGTGGGATTGCATCACAAGGTTGGGAAATGAAGGCCTGCGTTCACCTGGAAGCCGTTGAGGGCCACGAAGAGCCTCAGGATGTCGTTGGTGCCCTCGAAGATTCGGAAAATCCTCAGATCCCTCATCACTCTCTCCAAGCCAGTGTCCTGAGGAAACGGGAATTGAGGAAAGGTGATGACCAGTCAAAAAGCATCGGTTGTTCTCTTTTGCAGCTCAACCGCCCCCCCCCCCACCAAAAAAAAGCGCCAGTCAAAATGACTGCATGTGACTAATGCGCTCAACTTTTCTTTTTATGCAAATAATGAAATGAGGGATAAACTGTGCGATTTATCTCAAGTCACTTAACAGCTGCAACGGGAAAGTACACAAATGTCCCTCCTCGTCCCCCCCCCGCCATTTCCACGGCATTGGTATGCATGAAAACGGCTTGTGTTGTGAGAGTCTCGTGACCTCCTCCCCCGTCTGGCTATTCTTAGGAACTTCTTGGCGGTTTGTTTCTTTTACCCGCAGGATCCCATGAATCTGTGTCGCCGTGTCAGCGACCACACTGACAACGAATGCAGAGCCTCAACGCGAAGAATGAATTGGTCGCTTCGAGCCCTCTAGGCCTCTTGGTGCCGTCGCTGATCTCGCACATCCAAAGTGGAAAAGTGATCACGTCACAACCGCAAGCAGAGGTTGGCTGCGCGGCAAATTCACAAAGGAAACGAGGCACGAGAAACTTAATCCGCACGATAAAACCACAACAGGAACGCAATTTCTGTTGCTTGCAAATCGTTAAAAAATTTTTTTTTAAAAAAGGCCAGGGAACTTGTTAAGTGGCGAGATAAAAGCCGCTTGGTGCAACCGGATCAGCGCAGACCTGCTGGAGCTCACCTTCATGTAACCCATGCCGCCCATAACCTGAACGCACTCGTCAGTCACGGTCCACGCAGCCTCCTGCAACAAAAACAACAACAACATTTATCCTGAATCCAGAAATGATCAGGACAAACTTCTTCCGCCTGCCACGGAAGGAGCAACACCAGGAGTGCAGTGAAGACGTTATCAATGAGAAAAAAAAGCAGCCGTTACAGGAAACTCTGAGCCGCTGGATATCTTACAGAGGCAAAGATCTTGCTGATGGCCGCCTCAATCTGGAACTCCTTGGCCCCACTGTCCATGTTGCCGCTGATCATGAACGCCATCGACTGCAAAAGGGACACAAAAGCGTCAGCACGAGTGTCGCCGATCGACAGGCAGGACGTGCGGGGAAACAAAAAACAAAAACGCTACTACTCTAGCCACGCTACTCTGATCAATAATCGGCAGCAGCCATTCCAGTGGCAAAAAAACGGCGCGTCTCGATAATAAAACCCACCGACCTCTGTGACGTAATGCAGCATGGCCATGCGAGCCACCTTCTCCTGGATGACGCCGTAGGTGTGGATCTTGTTTCCGAACTGGGTTCTGTTGGCCGCGTGGTCCACCTGATGGCGAGGGAAGAGGCGATCACAGTCACACAGACACAGCGGCTCCTATCAATTTGTCCGATCGGTTCTTTTTAACGCATTGCGACAAAGAAAATCAAAATCAAACAAACACTGATTTTTGTGTGCCACAAATCAATCAATAGTTTTTATCATTTGCAGCTATGCAGTTTATCTTTAGAGTTCATTTTATAAAAGAAAAAAAAACTTCTTGTTTGACAAAAACTACCGACGTGACCGCGGCACGTTTGCATCTTCAGCTTCTGTAACCTCGGAAGGAAGTTCCTGCAATGCGGCATCACTGAAGAAAAACAAAACAAAAATAGTCCTTCCAACCCACAAGCACGTGCGCGGCTCAAGAGGGGAGGCGGGCTCGTCCTCTCGTCACGTACTCACAGCTTTGTCGATGACTCCCTTCATGGTGCCGGCGAGGGCGGCGGCCATGCCGAAGCGCCCGTTGTTCAGGATGTTCATGGCCACCTTGAAGCCGTCGCCCAACTCGCCCAGCAGGCAGTCCGCCGGCACGCGGACGTTGTCAAAGTAGACCTCGGCTGTGTTCGACGCCTTGATGCCCATTTTCTTCTCTGGGGGGCCACTGATAAAAATAAAAAAATATACATCATGAGCCCAAAAAGCTCCACGTTCATTTTAGATGCTTCTTTGTTTGAGTCATCTAAAATGAACGCTCACCTCGTCACTCCTCCGAAGCTCCTCTCCACCACGAAGGCAGAGATCTTGTCCTTCATCTCTCCCGTCTTGGGGTCTTTCATGGGCGTCTTGGCGAACACCGTGAAGATCTCAGCCAAACCTCCGTTGCTGAAATGGATAAAACACTTTTAGCCACTTTTAGCCATTAAGAGTTACGCGACACATTGTACAACGCCGCCACCTTGTGGTGAAAAGACAACTCCACGTAGGTACGCCACATCCTCACCTGATCCAGATCTTGCTCCCATTGAGCGTGAAGAACTTCCCGCAGGGCGACTGAACGGCTGTGCTCTTGATGGAGGCGGCGTCGGAGCCGCTGGCGGGTTCGGTGAGGCAGAAGGCTGCGATAGTCTCGCCTGGAGGGGGGAAACGCAGACGTGTTCAACCGCTCGGCATGCTGTAGGTTTTGGTTCTTTTTCCTCGGGATTTGCAGATAGTAATAAAAAGACAACTTGCATCTCGGTCGTCATATTCAGAGCTGCGGTAAATACCCAAAAGATGAGCAATTTAAAAATAAATAAAATAAAGAGCCACAAAAGACGTCAATTTCTTACCCGTGGCGAGCTTGGGGAGGTACTTCTCCTTCTGGGCCGGATTCCCAAAGAGCAGAATGCCCTTGAAGCCGATGGACTGGTGGGCTCCCAGGGTGATGCCGACGCCGAGGTCGTAGGTGCCGACGATCTGGACCAGCCGGGCGTACTGCGTGTTCGAGAGGCCGAGGCCGCCCAGGTCAGAGGGCACCTGCAGGCCGAAGGCCCCCATCTCCTTCAGGCCCTGCATGGTGTCGTCCTCCACCTTCTCCAAGGTGTCGTTCTTGGCGGCGTCGTTCACTTCCTGTTTGTAGAAAACAAAAAGGATGAGAAGAATAATAAAAAGGGTTTTTTTTCTTCGTTGTTTTTTTAAAAAGGTACACAAGCAAGTGTCGATACAAAATGTATCAGAGACATGAAAGAAGAGGTTATTTGAAATTACCAAAAAGAATTTGTCGACGGGCCCGACAAGCTCTCGCAGGAACTGCTCCTGCTCTTCATTCAGGGCTGCGGCGGACACAAGAGGTATCATTACTACGGGTGTAACGATTCGTTTTAACAACGATTCGATTTTTATCACGATTCGTGGTTGTCGATACGATTCAATTCTGCGGGAGCACGTCACGGCTCAGTCCGTGACAGCCTTTATCATTAAAAGTCCATATAAAGTCTGACGTGCTTCAATCCAATGGGTTATTTCCTGGTATCGATTTATTACATTTTAAAACGATGTTAGATCGATACATGTCGTCCATAAGGCCAACTCGCCGAGCACAGATCGATGTAGTTGGATCGGAGGAATATAAATCGATGCATCGATGTAATAGATGGATCGTTATACCCCTAATTATTACTATTTTACAGAAATGGTTGATGGGAAATTCATGAACAATCATCTCCAATTTACCTGAGGGGTATGGGAAAACCTGGGCAGTCGCAATCTGCCCCTTGAAAATGTTGACAGCATACGATTTGGATTCCTACGGAAAAGTGAAGTTATATATGGGACATTACAGGATTATTTTGTGAAATCGACTGCGTATATTCAAGCTACAAGAACCTACATCATAGTGCTACAAGAATTCAGAAAAATAGCCGACTAACAGTAACTGACAATTAACGTACAGTAGAAACTTTTTCCACTTTAGCAGCAGCGTCACGGCCGACTGCGGCCGTCTTCTCCAGCACCGCCTGGAGAAAAAGAGCCAAACAGATTAAAGACAACAGGAGGCAGCTCGCAAAAAGTTAAATCGATTCAGTAAAAAAATATATATATATTTAATTGCATCTAAAAGGAAATACACTAACTGCAATAACTACTCAAAAATAAATTGTCACTTAAATTCACAACGTGTCTGGGTTAAAGAAATTAATAATAAATCCAGTGTTATCAGCGAGTGAAGTTATTCCAGCTAGTGAAGCTCTGGTCTGAAGCACCAAGTGGGTGAGAGGTGATCCCAAGGGCAGAAGCCAGCCAGCCCCCGAGCAGCAGGTGGACTGTTGACTCGGCACATGATTATTAAATGGAAAACAAATGACGGTCGCATTGTATATAAATGCCTGTAATTATTGGCAGTTAACTTTAAAATTAATTAAGATCACATTTTTAATTCATCACTGGATTTGTGGAACACTTGTTCCCTCTCAACGCCCTTTTGACTATGTAATGAAATACAATCCCAATATTGTGCTCAAGGATGTTTTTTGTCTGTGCACACAGTGCTGCCCGCACTATGAAGCTGTGGATAACAGGAGGCGGAGCCTGTGTCACCAGGATGTGCAGGTGTTCCGGCTACAGTGATTGGGGGTGTGACTTGTTTATCTCAAACACCTGATGAAGCGTCCGTTTGAAGGAAAGCTACAATGCAAACTGTGCGGACATGTATGCAACGAGCTGAAATGTTGTGAAGCACAACCGGACAACTGTAAAACTCACACTGCACGATGTAACCGCTGAAGACCAAACTCTAAGAGTCTTCAAAGCGCCACTAAAAAGTAAGAACACAATTGGGCTCAATAGCTGAAGTGAAAGGCTCAACATGGAGGCCTGTCTGGACCACGGCGGTGTCAACCACGTCCGCTGGGTCACCTTTATGAGGGTGAGGGGGGAATCACGTGACCAGTGAACTCTCCCCCACTTCCAGCAGGGAGGGCATGCCAACGTTATGTCAGCCCCCCTCCCTCCCTCACGCTCTCCCTCACTGTCCAAAACAAGGGCAGTGGACACAATCTAAACAACCCAATGGCGGGTAACAAATGTATACACATAAACGTAAACACGTTGCGAAAGGCTCCGTTAGGCCTCCGTTTCCACGTTACCTCCGCGGCTTGGCTCGCGTAGAGACGGGGGTTCGGCACAGCAACGACGGCCCCGGCATGACGCTGACCTCTGTAGAACGAACGCACACAAAAAAAGGAGGAGGAGAAGGGGATTTAACGGAAGTCGTTGAGGCGAACAATGGAACGGAAGGGTTCGAACGCGTAACGCCGTTAACGTCCCCTACCTGGACGTCAGCGGGCGAGGAACCCGGAGAATGGAGCCGCACAGCGCGGAGGACTGACTCACTTTACGAAGCAGCATGGCTCCCTTTTGTTCGAACACACGGAAAAATACAATTTTCTAAATGAAAAAAAAAAAAAAAAAAACAAGGAGCGACTTAAAACGCAGACAGACGCAAAGCGGAGTAGCTGCGGTAGGGGCGGTTAGTTTTACGCTAAGCTAACGGTTACGTCTTGACGTTGGCTTGAAACTTAACAAGTTTAGACCAGAAACATGAAGTCGTTCAAATAATTATTGTCCTTCCTATCAAATAAACTCAATATCACCCACCGATAAATATTGTATGAAGACAAGTTCTTCAAGAGTCCGTCCAGTAGCCGGCTGTTCCTACGAATGACGCGAGATCACGGTTCTACGGATGTTGTCTACCCGCGGTGCATCCTGGGAGATGTCGTTGTTGGTACGTGGTGCCCTTCTGTGTCCATGTAACGGGTTTGACTGAGAGAAAGACAAACCTTGACAGAACAGACTGCTCCTTAATGAAGCACTATGTCCTGTTAAAATCAGCCAGTCATTGATACAACGTGTGAACGGACTTATGTCAGTCTAAATCTGAATGAACTAATTCATATGCTGTTGTGTCCTTCATTATAACTTAAAAGGGGAACGCCAGATGAATTACATTTTTGGTTGATTGAAAATATAACAATTTATTAAATCATGTTTTCAATATGAAATGAGAACATAAAACAAATAAATGTAGTAAAACTAGCCAAATTAACTCCATATTGACAACGTATGCCTTTTTATTGACCTTGTAGTTTTAAGAAATAATGCAAAGAAACTTAAAAGATCCTAGAAAATTGTATGACTGAGACTTTTTAATAAAATATTTACAAATTATGATGAGAGCTCATTGCAACATTTAACATTTTGATATTTTGCCTGTAATGGGACATTTTCTGGCTACTTGAATACACAGTCAAAAATATAACCTGACAAACACCGACCATAGCTCATTGTTACTCAAGTCTCTAATGGACTTTTTAAATTCCCCCATAAAAAGTCTGAATTTTTGGTAAGCATCAAATTTATTCTCAAGTACACAAACAGGTGGGAATATAAAATCAAACAACAAGACACAGCCGATGTCGATGTCAGTCTTCATTTAGCACCTTAATAGTTCGGTTATACATGATTTATAGTCACTCATACAAAAAAGAAAAAAAATGAAATAGGGTGAACGACGCGAGTCAGTTACATAAAAAAAAGCCATGGCAGCATTTGGATGTAATCAAAAAGTACCACTCTCAGCGTGTTGTCTGCACGCATTAGTACCGTTGAGCCTCTACGGCCCCTAACCGAAAACTCCTCACAGTTAAGAGTTACGGAAGAGTGATTTCCATCACACCGCTCCACTTGACCTTTTTTTTCCTGGACCAATATTCTTTTCACATTAGAGCTTGGCGTTGTCGCATTCTCACACACACACAGAGAGAGGATCATTGTCAAACAACGCTGGAAGTTATTTGATGTACCCGGAGAGTGAAAACGTCTCTTCGAAAGCAAAGAGTAAGGCACTTAACTACCACCAACCCCCATGCGTGCAGGATTGGATCCTTTTCGGGTGCACGGCGCCCTCTGCTGTCGAGCTGCGGTCCGTGCGCTCCTCCGGATGGACAGGGCCGACATTCGCAGCTTGTTTGGGAAGCTGCTTCACTTCCTAAAATATTGCGTGTCCGTTTTTTTGAGGATTTTAAAAAGCTTGGGGTGCTGATAGGCACGAGGATTTATCTTCTGCAGAAAGTCGCAGAAAAAAGATAATAGAATTGGCTTTTTTGGGCGGGGGGGGGGGATTGAAGTTTGGAAAAATAACCGCGTTGTAGTGGATTTGAATAGCAGAACATTCGCTGACATGTAGTCAGGACCGTATTCCACGTTAGTGTTTTTTTCGTCTTGCCTTTTTGTTTTCCCGTCTTTGTCAGTGTTAAACCCTGTTCTCACCAAATTTGCAACCAGTGCCTCCCAATCCAGAAAGGCCCTCGTGAGCTCACAAAGCTACCGCCGGATCCTCGCCAGAACAAGTGCGAGCCGCACGCTAACCTCACGTGAACGGACACTCGACGCCACGACACAGGAAAAACAATGAACAAAAAAAAAAAAAAAAAAGGAACTACATGACATCCACGAAGAACTCGCTGGGGTTCCCCATGGCCAGGTGGAACGACTGGCGAGACGCAGTCAGCTCCGGGGGCACGGCGCCCAGGTCGCGGGTGGGCGGGGCGCCCGGGGGCCCCCCTGGGGTGGAGGATGGCATCGGGGCCATAGTCGGATGCATGGGGCCGGCGACCAGCTGCTGCGCGTGAGGGTGGCCGTGGGCGGCCATGGCCGGGTGCGCGTGCTGGGGCACCATCATCACCATCATGGGGTTGTAGGGCAGGATGCCCGGCGGGTAGGGAGACATGTGGGGCGGCTGGGGGAGGCGGTGGTGATGCGACCGCTGGGAGGAGGCGTGGCTGTGCTCGCTGGGGGCGGCTGAGCCGTGGCCCCGCCTCAGGCTGCTGCGGGTGGAGTACTCGGATTCGCTGCCGCTGCCGGAGCGCGAGTCGCCCTCCACGCCCACGCCGGAGGGGGATTTCTCCCCGCCGCCCACAGTGCTGCCCGGGCCTTTGGTGCTGCGGCGCCGCTCGCCCTCGCTTCTCGTCGAGCCGCTGCTCCGGCTCCCTGTGGGGGCAGGGGGAGGGAGGGGCGGGGTCAGTTGAGATGTTAACAGACTTTTTATGTTTAAATGTTATAAATCAAGCTTACCTCAGACACTCAATGCCTTATTTTATTAATGACCCCCGAATGCCGTGATCACGCGCTACTTTTACAAAAAAACATGTACATTTGCGTCATCGATCCCCCCCCCAAAAAGCCCCGCGCTGACCTTCGCTGTGCTGGCTGCCCGTGCTGCCCGGCGCGTAGCTGTAGCTGGTGAGCTCGTGGTACGGAGGCGGCTGGCTGGAGAAGGCGTGCGTCGGGTAGGGCTGGTATGGGAACGTGTGCATCATGGGCCACGGGGAGGCCCCGGGCAGAGGCAGGGGGGCCAGCGTGTCCTGGTCCGAGGCCCCGCTGGAGCCGTCGTTGTCGTTCAGGGAGAGGTTGGCCATGTCTGGAAGGGAGGGGTGCATGAGGAGGGAGTCAAGGCGGCACGCGAGAACAAGTGCTATGGCAACAAAAGGCTGTAGTAACCGCTTCGTTGCGGTTTCGGTAAGGCGCTCAAGCCGAGGCCTTCCCGCCACTCACAGTTCTCGCAGTCGCTCAGGTCCCCGAAGACGTAGTAGCACTGCTCGGAGAAGGTGATCTTGTTGACGGTGTGTCGGATGAAGCCGGCCTTCAGCAGGTTGCTGGCGTACTTCCTGGATTCGCGGCGGTCCTGGAATCCCTCGATGTGGTGGAAGAGCCACTCCACCACGTCGGAGCCTGGGGGCCGACCGACCGCGAAGATTAGTTCAACCCGAAGGAAACGTTTGCGTGCGGCGTTCTCTTTTCATAGCTTATACAGTTAATACAATAATATCCCACAAACAATCTGTGCACGGCTGCTTATTAACTCAAGTAATAAATATCACAACAAAAGAATTGTTATTCTGTTCAGAGGGACAGCAGTTCGGGACCTGTGAGGTTCTCGATTATCACTAAACTGTTACGTAACAGTTTACCTTATCAGTCCTTGTGATTCATTCGCAGGCGATTCCAATTAAAAACGATGCACTTTCGGGGGGGAAAACACGAGTCACGCGGCTTTAATTCGGAGAGCATAATGGCCGCCCTGTACAGCCCCGCGAGGACAGACCGTCCCTGCCACTAATGTGGGCCTGCTTCGTCTCCTCCCGACGGCTCTTACCCAGGAAGGCGTTGGGGATGGTGATTTTCAGCCACATGCGGTCCCTGACCTCCAGACCAGACTCTGGGGAGGCCATCGCCTTGGCGACCGACGCCATGTCGGAGTGCAGCGATAAGTTGAAGTCGTCGAAGCCTGCAAAGAGACACGGCGGGATTTGAGGGAAAAGCGAAAGAGGAAACGCCGACACGAACGAGAAAAGAGGTCAAAGACGGATCAAAGTGACGGCCGGGAGGAGATCAAACATTATTCAGGGCCTTGAACATGTGACGCGATATGAAAAAAAAAAAGGACTGAGAATAAAGTGGAGGGGCCGGGAGACGGCGGCCACAGAGGGCGAAAGGACAGGCGAGACAGTCGGGACAGGCGCTCACGTTCGGTCTCCGTGACGGAGGACGACGAGGTGATGGTGCTGAGGGAGGAGCTGCCTGGGAAGGGGGGGTAGACCCCCGTCATGGCAACGGAGTGGCTCACCCACGCTGCTGGGTCGATGGGCCGGATGGGTTCATCTGGAGGGGGACGGGGGGGAATTGTTAGTGACAGCGGTGAAATAGAGTGTGTGTGTGTGTGTGTGTGTAGGGGGAGGGGGGGGGGGGGGGGGGGGGGGCCTCAGCACTCACTGCGAGGCAGAGTGAAGTAGCCCTGAGGAGACGGGTCCCAGCACTTGGCCACCGTCAGAATGATGGGGCTGGAGAAAATAAATTTAAAAAAAAAGACCCGTTAGAACAGATGCCTAATAGAACCGGTCCGATAATATGAAGTATGAGGAAGAACCGACAAACAAACAACTCACCCGGGCTTGTGTACGATCTCCCTCAGCACCCGCACCGCATCGTCGTTACTCATGTTCTCAAAGTTGATGTCATTCACCTTTAAAAAAAAAAAAGAAAAGATTTAATACAATAATGGGAAGAGACTTTGATATTATTCCCTCACGTGTTTCTCGATGTGAGTGAGGGAGAGACAGAGTGACGTCTCGACCTCAGATTGTTGGTGAGACAGAACAAGTTGAGGCTCGAGAAAATGATGATCGGCAATTTAGCATTTTCCCTCATTTCAGAGACCAGGTGACGAATAAACTAAATTAAGAAACTGAAATTGGCAGATTTTTTAATATGCCAATTTGAGCAGAACCTACTTGTGTTTCTGTGCTATTCATTTAGTTTCTTCCTCCACCCCTGTTATGTGTTTTCGTATCTGAACCGACGTGGGTGTCCAAAAAATGAGAGCTACACCCGAACTAGAACAAGAAACACAACACCCCCCTTTGTTGCTCCTCACCTGCAGCAGCATGTCGCCAGGCTCGATGCGTCCGTCCGCTGCCACGGCTCCTCCCTTCATGATGGAGCCGATGTAGATGCCTCCATCCCCCCGTTCGTTGCTCTGGCCCACGATGCTGATGCCCAAGAAGTTGTACTTCTCTGTACGGGTTGAGAAACCACGGGCAGGGGTGTCAACGCTACTCGTGCATTACCGCCGTCTAACCGCGCTCACGAGTCGGGAGTCTACGTACCCATGTTGAGGGTGACGGTGATGATGTTCAAGGACATCGTGGAGTCGGTCACGCTGCTGAAGGACGAGGCCTGGAGTGGCAAAGCAAAAAAAAAAAAAGAAAGAAAAGGACCTCTTTAAAATTCCTGATTGAGCACCGGACGGCATGAGCGGTTAGGAAAAGAAAAGAAAAAAGTACAAAGAGTACAAAAGAAAGAACCAACCCTCTCCAGGCGCGGGGGGCGCTGTTTCCGGCGTCTGCGGTGGCGCTTGAGAAGCCTGGAGGCCGTGCTCTGCTCTGTGGCGCTGCTGAACCTACCAGGGTGAACAAAGAGGAGACGTGTGAGAACCGGCGGTACCCTTTTGTACCTTTGAGACGCGCAGAAATAACAGGGAAGCTCCTTAGAGAACCTGGAGGCAAGAGACACAAAAAATACATCAATCAATGTCCAAAAATGGCCGAACAAGTCCCTCACCTGCTCATGGTGTCGTCGTCCTCCGAGTCGCAGAAGCTGGTGGTCTCCAGCTCGCTGCTCATCACCGTGCTGGAGCTCTCGTACCCCGCCAGGTGGCGCTCCAGCCGGGTCTGGCCATTCATTCGAGGCCCTGAAACAGGACATTTCTCACTTCTCCACGTTCCCGATTGCATCGAGCATCCGACCGCGCGCTCGTCTTACCGTGAGGCTCCAGGCTCTCTCTGTGCCGAGGTCTCTCCCTCCTGAATGAGACCACGGACTCCGTCTCGGTCTGGTCGTCCAGCGTCTCCACGCTGCCTGTAGCGTTGGGGCTGTAAAAAAAAATAAGGGGTGGGGGGGGGGGGGGGGGGGGGTAAAGCAGTGGGGCAGTGAGAAATCGTGCAGGAAGGAACTCCATCTGCTGTAATGTGATCACTTTTACATGTCCGTTTCCAGATGCTCAAATAACTTCACATTTTATTCCACATTAAGACGTCAGGTGGATATCTCCAGGCTACTCTTGACTGTGGACACGCATTTGTCAGATGAACAAGGTAACAAACTCTAATGAATAACGTAAACCAATTTCTACAAGCCGCGGTCTGGTGTGAAAGCGCGAGGACACGGTTCAACATCCAGAGCTGGTAACAGACCAGTAAGCACGTAGCAACACGCCAACGTTAGCATACCGGCAAACATGCTGATTGCTGAGGAAGAAACAGAGCGCCTCGTGGTTAAAAAAAAAAAAAAAAGAGTTTGGAAAAAAAGGGGGGAAAAGACTCTACATTTGAAATGACAATTCATTTCCCTGCATGATTCTGCAAAGCCGCCACGCTGAGTTAAAGAGACAAACAGCACGAGTGACCTCCGTCTGAACCCTGGACCGAACACTAAAACACGGGCATCCAGAGAGGGGGGGGGGGAGTCATTCTAACTATAAATACTTTTGTTTTGGACGCCACAGCCTCCAGACGGATTACGCTAATGGTTTCCTCTCATTTCAGAAGGTTTAACGTGGACAAAAGACGCCAGCGTCTTTATCTCATCCTTTATCTCAACGTCAGGATAATAAAAAGCTCAAATACTCTCAACGAATGCAAAAAAACGTCTTCAGACTGTGTGCAAACATTGAAGAATGACGTCGGTGTGTGTTTAATGTGGTAAAAGCCCCTCCCGCCCCGTGGACAATGAGGGGCCCCCCGCGTAGATCTGCTATTCCTGTAGCAACGTGATCCTGGCAAAAAGAGACGCCGTCTACATCACACCTGTGGGACCCGCCCGAGCCCGTGTTTTAGCCGGCCCTCTGCCGGGCGGATGCACTTACTGGAAGGAGGGCGGCCTGGAGTCCCCGATGCCCCCGGTCCTCTCGGCGGGTGGGGGTGGGAGGGGCGGAGGAGGGGGCGAAGGCTGGGGAGTCGCTTCCACCGGAGGGACCACCGCCACTGGGGGCTCGGCCGCCGGAGCGTCCGAAGACACCAACTGAGGAGGGATGGGGGGGGGGGGAAGAAACAACATAATCCGAGGGAGGGGCGGGAGGAGAAGCGGGTAAGATGTCAACTGGTTTGACACACAAACACGGCACCCTTTTCAGGTGGACGTCTCCGGGGGGGACACTGGAACGCTATCCCCCACTGGCCCAGGGAGAGTCCCACACAGCGTCCCGTTACAGTAAAAACAAAACACAGGCAGGGTGGGGGGGGATAAGCTGTGTGCCACCGACAGAGGAGGAAGAAGGGGGTGTGTAACCTAAGAAATGGCCTCTGAAATGCTGTGGACATTCATTTGGAACGGAAACACACACCGACACGTCGCTCAATCCAAAGCTTCGGGGCACTTTTGTTGCTTTAGTGAGCTTTACATTCCCCGTCAAAATAACTCAACCCCAACCCAACTCCCCCCCCCGACTACAAATCGCTCGCCTGCTGGGATCCCTCCGTCCGCCTCGGCCTGCAGATCACATATCGGTCCCTTTGGTGTCTGAGCTTTGTCTCCCCCATCCCCTTTCTCTTAAGCCCCCCCCCCCCTTCTTATGCACTTACCAGATGCTTTGGCCTCAAACCTGCTTATCTGGGCCCCCGTGTTTTGTCTCTAGTCAAAAGCAACTCTCAGGTTGGGAGGGGAGCGCGGGAGGTGGGGGGGTAATGGAAAGTATGAAATCTGTGCCGCTTGGATCTCAGTCAAGCGTCAGCGTCGCTGAAGCTCTTCTGGCTCAGACGATCACCCTTAAGTGTGCATCAGTCCGGCTACGTTTACGTTTCTGCACACTTGGCAGCTCTCACATGTCAGAGTTTGAATCGTGAGGCTGCAAAACACTGGACGAGTAGAATATTCAAGTGGCACAGGAAAAAGGGAAACGGGGTCACCCACCCTCTACCCCCAAAAAGCCACAGTCTGACCTTTCCACAGAAGCCTCTGTGGAACATTTTGGAAATTAGGTCAATTACAAATCTGGAGCAATGGTCACGGCCGACATCTGGAAGCCCCCCCCCCCCCCCCCCCCCCCTTCTCCTCCTCCTCTTCATGCAACAGGTTTAATCGCTCCTTACCCATGAAACCACTCTGCCGTTGAAACAAGGCAGCTTGGCGCCGTCATCGGAAATCTCCTCCTTCACCACCCTGAGGAGAAGCACAGAGACACACGGTCAGTGAGGCTTCCTGAGGCGTCCGAGGGCCGAAGCGGCTCCTTCCCTCCTCCTCCGGAGTCTTCCTCCACGCGTTTGGTCGGACAAAACATTTGTTCTCAGCTGTGTACCCCCCCACCCCAGTCTGTTATTATAGTAGTTCTTACCGGGACGTTGCTACAGGACTTTTTTTGCCTCCCTCTCCCAGCTGCTGAGAGCTGGCTTTGTGGACAGATTGTTGTGGGCACTGTGAGGGTGCTATTTTATTTGGCTACGTCGCCCCCCGCCCCCCCGTCGTGATGTGAGAAACTGCATCCGGGCAGCAGAAAGCGCAGATGCTGCATTCTCGTCCCGAGAGCGGAATTGTCTTCATTCCTCGTCCCTCCGAAAAACAAACAAGTTTAACGAGTCATTAAAACACGCACTCTAAAACGCCCGCGAATGACGCACAAACATGCCTGAAGTATCCACAGACCTGATGGATTTAATAAACAAGTGCCCGGACCCCCCCCCCCGACCTGAGGTTCTCTCCCGTCGCGTCCCAATACCAAACTCCTCAGACTGACTTTTATACCAATTAGTCTTACTTCTGCGTCCTCCCTGCTCGACGTCACCAGCAGAGCTACACTGAACGCACTCCGTCCACCGGTCCTGGCCTGCTCTGTTCCATGGACCCCCCCCCCCACCCCCCCCATTGACACACACCTCGACAGCTGGCCTCATACCACTGTTACACACTGCTCTCTGGGCAGGGAAGTAGAGGGGGGGGTCCTTGTTTTTGATTGGACAGCTGACTCTGAGCTATGTTTGAATGGGTTTTGTTGTTGTTGCAAAGTGGGAATGTTTCTCTCTACGAAAGGCTTCCCTCGCTCTCTCAAAGACACGTCCACGCACACGAGCTCTTCAGCTCCTAATTAGAGGACTTTTTAAAGATTACTTTGCTGATATCGCAAAAAAACAGCTCATCGGATCCACCGTATCGTCATGCATTTTTAATGTCCTGTGCAAACTACTTTGTGGTACTTTATAGACATCCCAAACTGCGGCCCTGAAGAACATTCCAGTGGTGGCGATCGGAGAGGACCGTGCACTCAGTTTAATGCGCTCGCAGAAGAAAGAAAGGTCCACCTGAAGCGGCTTCAGGGGCTGCGAGTGGTTACTTCCGCAACGGATCATCTACTTTTGTTATGGAACGCTGCCGGAGCCCCGAGTCTCCCGTCAAAGAGCCTCGTCTACAAACTGAAACCAGACACCATTGACAGTGATAAAAAAAAAAAAAGTGAAAAGCAAGCAGATCACCTCATTTCACTCGACAAACAACCGAAATAGCCCGTCGCATTTTTCCCCGATTACTCAACTAATCACTTCAACGACCTCGTGGAGCTTTACAGCATGCTCACGCACAACGCAGATGTCCTCAGGAACAGATCTGCTGTTGCCGTCAGTGCACGAAGGGGGACGGGGTGGAATGGGGGGGGGGGGGGGTCCTGAATGAAAATCCATCTCTCCTCCATTTCATCTTGACGTTTCAGAGCAGACACAGCAGTTTCCTTGGCACAGGCTCTGATGGTGTCATCCAACAGAGGAAGAGAGGGCCCTTTAAACCATCATCCAACACTACGATGCATTTAGCAGAAGCCCCAATGGGTCTCGCTGGAGGGGGGGAAACCGCAAACACGCATTCTTCTGCGGGGAAACGCACAGCGGACTCTTTTGCCAGAGGGAAAAAGGAGGAAGAGAAAGATGCATCGATTAGGGCGGAGAGAGAGGAGACAGCTCTTTCTGGGAGGAGTAGATTGGGAGAAAGAGGAAGGGGGGAGGGGGTGAGGAGGATGGCTGGCAGGGCGAAGTGTTAAATAGGGGGAGACAAACTCCCCCTATTAGATCAAATAAAAAGGCAAGGATTTCACCAGATGATGGACCGGAGGAGGGCGGGAGGGGGATTAGGGGTAAGGGAAAGCAGCAGGGGAGGCTTCCATTGTAATGATGTTTTCTGAGGAGGAAAAAAAAACATCCCGGCTTCCGTACCCTCTATTATTTATGCAACCACTTGGATATGCGTGGTAATTTCGCAGGTCGGGATCAGGGATCGCGTGGGTTCAATGACGACCCACATGCAAAGTTTATATGTCGTCCCTCTCCACGCCAGTTATTCCTTCCGTGACAAAAACGCGACAGCCGGCCTCGGATACGTGGGGGAAGAAAGACGCACGCATTATAATAAAATAGTTTTATTTTTAAATTAACCACGCATTTATCCACCGTTACCTTGTGCGTCACGTTAGTGCGCCTCCACTAAGACACAATACAAGTACAACTTTTAAACAATTAAAAGTTCTTGAGAAGCTTTTACAACTCGTTCTCAAAGAAAGAGGCGAGGGGGAGAAAAATCACAAGCAGCTCACCCGAAGTCCTGGTCCATAGACTTGAAGAAGAATTTGTAGTTCGGCTTGTTCAGGACCTGTTTAAAATCCAGCAAAGTGATATTTTCGGCTGCGATGGGTATCTTCACCAAATACGGCGTCTCCTCTTCGTCGATGTGGTAGATGATTTTGGTTTCCGCCATCTCTGCGGTGGCTTTTTTTTTAACTTTCCCCGAGCTAGAAGTCCCCTTAGTCCACTTTGTTGCGGCAAGTTAAGTTAAGTTAACGGTGCTAGCGGCGAGGCTAGCGGCGGAGCTAACGGCCGAGCTAGCTAGGTGGCTAACGAGACGGCAGAGGTGAAACGATGATGGCCACTGAGATTTTTTTTTTCCTTCTTCTTTTTTTCCGGATCCAGGCCCGATGGGACGTGAAGCCCCCCCCCCCCTCGCTCGCTCTCCGACTCTTTTCTTTTCTTAAAAAAGCAAAACGCTCGCAGTCCCCCGCATTGTTACCCGAGGGGCGAAACACGACGGACACGCCACATTCAGACGACCTCACGTTATTAGCTAACTACCAACAACTTTTCCCCTAACAAAAACATACAAGCGAGGGAGGGAGGGAGGAGGAGGAGGGGGGTCGGGAGGGGGGGGAGAAACTTTTTTGCCACTTTTTGCGAGCCAACGCGGCGTGTGACGTAAAGACGTAACCCCAGCCCCTTCTTACGTACATTTCCACAACACCACACACCGACATCAGTGTTATTGGGAGGAAACCCCCCCCCCCACAGGTGTAATAAGTATTGGATATTTTACGTAAGTAAAATGAACAATACTATTGTGTAAAAATACCGTTATACGCAAAGGTACTGCATTGCTAACATTACTAATATATTGCTGCATCATTATGTTTGATACACTGATGTGTGCATTATCCATGAAGTGATTTATATTTTGAATTCATAGTCCACATTTGCGAATCTAAATGTGAAGGAGAAGGAACAAAATTTGCATATGTAGAATATAGAAGGTTATAGAAGGTCAAAGCATCACGTGCAGAAGATTAACCTTCAATTTGTGTTAAATATCAGAAGGATTATGGTTTTCAGTATTACCTATTTAGTTAGTGGCCCTGTATTAGTATTAAACAAAATCCTTTGATTCCACCAAATCACAACAAACAAGTAGCGCTTAAGGGACCCACGATGATTTTGCACAGGGGCCCTGTAAAGCAAAGGCCGTTTCTGTGCCACATTCGATTGAAACAGGTCAGAGGAGCAAACATCAATCCATGATGAAACAAATCCACACCATCACTTAACAGTGCAAAATTTTGGTGATTTAAAAAATGTAGGCACGCAACACCGTGTAAATGTTTTGCTTTATTTAATGTGTACATCGGCAGCACAGTGTTTAAATGAGTAACAACAAGCACAAAGTGTGAAACCAAGAACCACCACAGAAGCATAGTCAGTGTATAACCTTTTTAATATGCAGTTACTAAATAAACCACTAGAGGGAACTCTTCATGAATCTATCATGAAAGAGCCACAAAAATGCAGTGCAGGGAGGGAGTATTGGTGGTATTAAATGTGTGATTTCAGCGGGTCCCATTACAACAGGGCCAGTAGCCAACAGTTACTCTTAGATCCTCGAAAATGTCACGTGCTAACCAACTATTGACCGCGCGACTACATCACAGCCCTTCAAAGACGACCCCCAAATTCCTTCTAATGCTTCCTGTTAAAAAGGTGTGGCCCGAACAGCACCGCGGCCACGCAGGCGATCACAAAAAGCACCAAGAAGGTGACGGCCAGCAGCTGCACGCAGAGCAGCGTCTTCCTGCTCCGCCGGCCGACCCCCGCCTCGCCCCGCGGGCCCGGCGCCGCGCCGCAGGGCCCGCCCGGGAGCATCCGCTGCACCCGCAGGCTCACCGTGGGCAGGATGACGAAGCGGGCGTCGGCGCCGTCGCCCTCGAGGGAGAGCACCACCCCGCGGGCGACGGCGGCACCGGGCAGCCGGAAGGCCGCGGGGGGCAGGCCGGCCAGGACGCGCGGGTTGCGGGGCAGGCGGAGGGCGTTCCCGGCCTCCAGAGGGGTGAGGTGGCGGCAGAGGGGGCAGGGGAGCGCCGGCGTGCCGCCCTCGCCGAGGGGACACAGCTGGATCCTCTCGAGGCACTCGGTGCAGAACACGTGGAGGCACTCCAGCATCCGGGGGCACTTGTTGTGCTGGTTGTACTCCTGGTAGCAGACGGGACACTCCACGTCCACGGGCTCCCCGGGGGCGGTGCTGAGGCTGGGCCTCCCCTGCTGCGCAGCAGGGACCACACCCTCCATCATGTTGAAGGGTTCTCAATGGCGGCAGGAAGTTGTAGAAAAAGACTCTTTAGCAGAGGGCGGGAAGATCTGCAAGGAGATAAGAAACTCAACGTGCATGTTTACTGGACACAATGGGACATAAAAACACTTTTGCGTTTTGAGTTTATGTGAAATGTATGATCCCAAAATGGGGACATTGAACCGTTGCCGTTCCTGGTTGGCTTGGCTTAGCTTAGCATTAGCACTGGAAACAGCCGGAAAAGCTTTTCATAAAGGCAACAAAAAGCGTACGACTTGTTTTAAATGTTCAGTTTTTGTACAGAATAGGAAAACTGTTTCCCTAAAGTTGCGTGAATTTATTTTCAGGACACGTTCTACTTTACCAACCCCTCTTCTTTTTTTTGGGGGGGGGGGGGGGGGGGGGGTTGCGGGTTGCTCGCATGGAACAACAAGCCAAGACTCCTCATTGGGGGATTGTTGCTAAGCAGCAGACACGGTCTCCTTTGAATTGATCCATGGCAGCGACACACACGTCTACGACCGAATCAAACACAGGAGCTCAAATATACAAAATGACATATCGGCGTGTTTTGTTTCTTCCCAAAAAAATCACTTGTATGTAATCAGAATCAGAACCATTTATTGCAGCGAGAACACGTGGAGGCACTCCAGCATCCGGGGGGGCACTCCGTTTGGCGCGATTATCCTCAGGGACAACTGGCAGCGATGCATCTTTAGAAGCGGATAGGAGAGCCACTTACCCGCCGCTAACCCGACCTCCGACCCCTCCGGCTGTCCTCACTTCGTCGCCACGCGGGTGCACGGACCTCATGCTGTCGGGGTCTGTCTTTGTCCCTCTTCTGTGGGCAGGTTAACCGCTCCGTGGTCTGCTCAGGGGTAATTAAACCCCCCCGGGGGATGTGAAGGGAACCAGGACACACGAGGCAGAAACGGACGTTTTATGTCATTATGCTTCACACGAGGTGGGAATCGGGGTGCAATTGTCTCCATCCTTTTGTTCCTGTGCATCAAAAGTCAGTTGTTTAAGTCAATGATAATAAAGAAGAAGATTAAAAACACATTGTGCAGGCCAGGTGTTAATGACTGAGGGTAAATAAGGGACATGACGTGTGGCGAGTGCATTATTGACAGATAAAAGCCGACAGAAGGATTTCTTGCAATTTTCTGCCCCCCTCAACAAAACATAGCTGTTGAATTGACTTTGACTAAACGTTAAACTGGGGTGAAGTGAGTCCCCCTGAGGTTACTCTGAGCCTGAACTACTCTGGTGAGAGGGAGACATTAGGGACAGTTCTTTAAGCCTGAAGTTCTTAAAGGACCAGACACACGTAATTAGAATGTGATGGTGCTGTATGTGGGCAAGGAATGTTTTACAACCACCGGATTCAGGATATTTCCACCCCTTTAAAGTGGCCTTAAAAGTGGAACGTTTAACAAAAGTTAAATAGCAGCAGAGTTCTCCTCCTTTAGGATCCAAAGTTCAACAGAAGCTGTGAGTTTATAGTTCCACGTTGAGAAAGTGTCTCTGATTAGTCAATAAAGCCGCAGAATGGATTTCACTTTCACAGCAGACGCGTGATTGGACATGTTGTTCCACATCAGTTGCTTACATTGGACTTTTAAAATGTGTTTACAGCAGCTATAGACAGAATAAACAATGATAAGAATTCATGAATACTTTGAAAGTTGATTGATATAAAACTCATTTCATCTTCAGCCAGTTCAACGGGGCTGCGGTGATTTCCGGACTGAGAGTGACAAGTCAACATTATTGTACTGTACAGTACTGTACTGTACTAGTATTGTACTGTACAGAACAATAATAATGCACTTGATCAAGTTTAGTTAAGTAGCTCTAGAGAAATTAACTAAACAGCCTGTGGAATGTTCATTATAGTGAAGTGTTCACTGTCCATTGTCCTCGGCCTAAGAAATACATCACCGTTACAGTAAAGTCAAGAGGCGGGGAAAGCGGGAAGGTCTAAATAATTGACAAAGAGAAAGGGAGGGGAGGGAGGATAAGGGGGGGTATTGGTGTCCTGCAGGGTTCCAGCGGATGTCGCCATAAAAGGAGTTCATGCTGAGGCAACTGATATGAGGTGTGTTTGGGGATTACCATGGGGAGGACGTCACTTATCTCACCCACACACTGAAGTGAGGGCGGGGAGGGCTGAAGAATAACTCTGTGTGTGTGTGTGTGTGTGTGTACGTCATGCCGCCGGTGAGTTTCCTTGTTTATTTGTGGTATCATGACTCATGCGTGTGTCGGACTTGGATCCAGTTCCGTCTCGCCCTCCGCCCACAAACCTCGCGTTATAAACTCCAGCAAAGCTGCATTCATTCATTCGCACTTTTAAAAACGGGAGGAATCACCCGGCACCGCGGAGAAGAAGAATATGGACCCGGAGCACGAATGCGGGGTTTGTTACCGGACCTTCAACGCAGGTCGGCGGTGTCCCCGGGAGCTCCACTGCAAACACAGCTTCTGCGAGAGCTGCCTGCGGGCCCTCTCACGACCCCGGGGGGCCCAACGACTCATCGTCTGCCCGCTGTGCCGACACGCCACCTCCCTCTCCGGGGAGGGGGAGGAGGTGAGAGCCGAGCTGAGGGTGGACGAGGGCGTCCTGGAGCGGCTGATAGTCTCCGGGGTCCTCGACCAGGAGGAGGAGGAGGAAGAGGAAGAGGAGGGTCCGAGCGGTCGGGTTCAAGACGGTTGTCAGGAGAGCCGGGGGCCGACGCTTCCCGAGACTGCAGCCGAGGAGAGCGACCTCTCCCCGGGCGCCCGAGGCGGGAGGCTGCGGCGGGGCTGTAGGAGCGTCTGGAGGTCGATAAGTGGGAAGAGGAGGGGCGGAGAAGGTGAGTCGACTGCTGCTCGCGGCTCGAAGTTCCAGCCAATGTTGGTTTCTCACCAGATTGAAAAAAAAAAAAAATACAAAAAAAAGAACAAAAGTCCGTAAGAGTGAAAGTACACACTTCAGACTTTTACCAAAATTGGATGCTACTTAGTATCAGTCCTGAAATATGGTAGCCTTTACTTTTTCACACACACGTATTATTAAGATACATATTCAATTATTTTAAGGAAACTGAAGAGGCTTAGTGATTTCAGTGTCATATATTGGTTAATGTGTAGACTGTGCCACGTCTAAAAAAAAAAAAATTAACCAGAAGATGTTTTTCTAATGTGTGCTGTTTTCCTTTTAACAGACTGTGTGAGCTGTGAGAACATGAGGGACCTCGCCCTGATGTCCATCTACATGTTTTAAAGAATCCACAACTTCAGATACCTGGGCTGATGTGAAACTGTATTTATTGTTCTTCGAATCTTTAATAAAGTTATATTTTTCCGTCTCAGCTTTCAACTCCTTCACACTTTCAAATATTAAAAAATGCAGCTCCTCTCAGGCTTTCCAGCTATGACTTTTCAGCTTTCAGGCCTTTAAACTTGACTTTATATAAATATAAATAGACCACTATTTCTCTCCATGCTTTTCCTATGGATATCAGCTTAAAATCGTCTCAAACTTCTTCAACTTTTTCTGCTTCGCCAATCTTTCAGCTACTGACACCATTTAGACTTTAAAATGTAGACACAAGTCTAAACTAGTTTTTAATTTTTACAGATTTTTGATATCTATTTTACTTTTATCATAATCACTGATTATGTTTCACTAGTTTTACGGTCCTTTTCTGAGTTTTACATGGGTGTGTATGTGGAGCCTCTAGAGTGAGTGTATTTAAATTCAGAGTGGACGGCTGCGTGAGACTCGGGTAAAATAAATATGGAACGTTTGCACTTATGGCCACAATATGAACCTTTAAAGCTTCATTTTTGGATCAAATGATGCCGTGCTTGTGCTGGTTGGAATGATGTGGGCATGGAATCCCAGAGTTCTTTACTTTTTGCCCGAGGGGCTCGAGAGTGAGACAAAGTCTGTCTCAAGCTCCATAGACTCCAATACTAATCTGTTGACGAATTTGAATTCGTCAAACATAATAACAAACATTCTGTCCCCTATCACTAGTGTTCCATCACTACAAAATAAAAGCGTCAATGATTAGATGTACCTTAACCGCAGCTCAGAATTAAGCTGTTTTGTTAAAATATTTATTGCTCTTTCAAATAATAGTACAACTACTACTAATATTACTAGTACTACTATTAGTACTTCTACAACTAATAGTATAACTACTGGTACTTCAACTGCTATTAATACGAAAAATACTTGCTACTACCAGATTTAGTGACACTGCAACTGATACTACTATTGTTACTATAAAAAGTACTATTAGTTTTCATACATCTTTTAATACTTCAACTAGTGCTAATATCAGTACTACTATTACTATCAATAATAGTATTTCTTCGGCTTTTAATATGACAACCACTGCTAATGTTACTACAAATACTACTATGACTAATAGTGTTAGTACTAGAGCTGATAATACTAGTACTACTACTAACACTTATTTCTAGTTTTTCTACTGCTATTGATACTAAAACTACTTTTACTTCTTCTGCTCGTAAAACTAGTACCAAAATTACTTCAAAAAGTACAAATGTTTATTCTTCTCAGCTTTTGTCGTCTTTCAGTTTCTGCCATTTTTGTATTTTTAGCCGTCTTTTGAAACTCGTATTTAGCTTCTGCTATGTATATTTTCCGCTGTTTATGTATTTTCAGCAATTCTTTGTACTTCATTTAGGCTTTTTCTTCCATATATTTTCAGCAAATCTATTGAAATTCATTTCAGCTTCTCCAAATTTTTACTTTCAGCAATTTTTTTAAATTCCTGAGACCATATATACCTATTTAATGAAAAATAAATGAGTTATGGTTTTTAAACTAAAGTTTTTTTTTATTGGGGATGTGGTTGAGTCAGTCTCACAAAAAATAAAGTGTGTGCCTTTGTGTGAGAGACAGTGTCTCCAAAATACAGCAAAATCAAGTCTCTATGGGTCTATGGGTAAGGAAAAGATAAACCAATTTAATTTGGTAAACGACATGATAAAGTTCTTTACACTACATGGGCCAATATGGGAAGCCCTCCTTCACACAGAGATCTGGGAAGAGGTTCATTTGAGCCCAGCTGAACAGCATTGCATCCAATCAGACTCATGAGCGGCAGCTGAGCGTCGAAGCTCAGTGTGAATCTCTAGTGTGACAAGTGGCACTCGAGGATTGGCAGCAGCAGCACGCCGGCACACGGAAACCTGGTGGAAAAAGTTGATCATCATGTTGGAATCCTTGGCGCTCTACTCAAGGTAATCATTAATTTAACGAGCTTATCTTGTGTTAACTTTAACATTTCAAAAGTGGGTAATTATTTTTGATTGACAGCATTATGATTCCCATAAAATTCCACCAATTATCCTGTGATGGTTGTTTTTTTCTTTTACTCCGGCAGACTCTGGTTTCTTTTGGCACTGGGCTGTGTAGCTGTCGTGCCTTTCACCATGTCAGCAGATGCTGCAAGAGGTGAGCAACTAAAGCAGGCCTGCATTAAGCTTCATGCCATTTCACAAAACTGTAGAGCGCTACGGTTCAATTTTAAGATTTATACCAACTTGGATGACCACATTTGAAAGTGTTTGATAATGAGACATGGGGATTTAAGGTTGTATTTATCTAAAATAAGGCTGTAAAATGCACATATACAATAGGACTGGTTTGCATAAATTCTTGGCCCTTAAACACAACTTTTGAAGAATAACCTTTTTTTCCCTCTTTCAGCCAGTCCCAAAGCCTCCCAAGGGGACAGCGGTGTGAGGCATGTTACCCGGAGACGACTGTATTCTCCACACAGTCCAACCCGCCCCCCCTACACTGGTCAGCCATCACTCCAAACTGGAGCTAACTTTGAAAGAAAGAAAGGAGGGAATTACAGAGTGGTCCCGTCACTGATTTACTATCAGTCAAATCCGGATCGGCTTAAGGGAGGTAGCCTTGGTTACAGTAACGTTCCAGATAACCGGCCAACTAGTGTGCAGAGTGGAATGAACCGAGCAAGCAGCAACCCCACGCCCTCTTATAACTCACACACAGTTAATACTAGAAAATCCGCTTTCAACAAGACTCCCAGTCCCTCTCATCAGCGCCCCAGCCCTTCAGAAGTTTGGGACGCCAGAGAAGCTCGGAAATCGTTCATCAAAGATAAAGTTCCCGGAAATGACTCTCCTCGTTTTTCCTCTCAGACTGGTAGATATTGGAGCCCTTCACTGCCAACTTCAAGAGGGCTTCATAGCGGCTATAAAGAGACAAATGAGCTCACCTCTGCCGGGGTGCAGATGACATCTGGTGGCATTCAATCAAGCAAATCTCTCGCCCCAGCAAGAAAAACGGCCCCTGGTCCAACATCAATCCGCAGAAACTCAGACGCTTCTCTTATTAAAAGCAGCCCGAGCCAAGAAAGGCTGACGGCATCTGTCGCAGATTTCTCCCAAGGGTCTCCCTCGGTGTCTCGCAGCGAGACGCCAAGACGCCAAAATATCCAGCCCTATCTGTCCCAGACTGCATTTGGGGGACACAAGACCGTTCCAGCAGGCCGTTACCACAGACCTGCTGGTCATCCCTCGGCGCCACAAAAGCACAGGGCTTCTGAAGTTCTAGGCAGGTTTTCTTCCGGTGTAGAACCATTACAACAATCACAAAGAAAGCCCCAAACCAAGGACCAACTGCATCTCTTTGATAATGCCAATCCACTGCATCATAATGACAATTATTATCAAACTCAAATCTCTGCTCCGGGGAGAGACGACATCGCGGGACGTCTTGATCCTTTACCTCATGTAATCCACGCGGCCGCCGACATTACATCTGCAGTAAGTAGCTTCAGCAAGGCGACCCCAAGAGGATCAATGCAGGCCACCAAACCCGGACAATCCATTAAAAGCCTCCATGGCTCCAGAGGGTTTGAGCATTCTCAACTGAGAACTGCCAAAGAGCTGCTTATTCTCTCCTCCAGTGAAGGCACCAACTCCAGAGAACACCGCTCCGACGAGCGAATGGGTAATCCAGTCCCAAATATGAACCCTTTGTCACAAATGTATAGGGAGGTCTCTGCTGCACTGGTAAAACCTCAGAGGACTCCTACAGATTACACCTCACCTTCTCCCGGCATGCAACAGGACGTCACGTCTGGATTTAAGGAGGCCTGGCCTCGGCTGCCTAAGAGGGACGCCGGTGTGGAGAGCGAGCCGGATCACGGACAGTTCAGAACCTACGGGAGAATATATGGTCCCAAAGCATATGGCACTCGATCACTCGAGACAGTCCGAACTTCAGGAAGTGAGTCCGCCGCAGTCCAGCAGGATTTTGCAGGTTATGAACCTAGAAGCTCCGAGATCTCTCGTCCAAAAAGCAGCCGTGTGAACACAGCGGTCCACGCCGCACCAAGCAGGGAAGACCACAAACCACTTTTAAAGACAAAAACCCCAGAATCCGTCTCCAGATATACATCTGACGATTATGACACAATGCGCAAGATCAGCAATCTCTTGAGGTTTCGGCCCGATAGAAACGGAATCGGAGACGCTGACAACACAGCACTCAAACAAAATCAAGAACGCTCCAAAATCGACTCTGCTCATCTCGGACGAGCAGCGGCACCCAACACTGAAACTCAACCGAAATCAGTGCCGCGAAAACAAGACCTGGCTGAAATTTTCCCACAGAAGGTGAGCCTGTTAAACGGTTCCGCTATCCGCAGAATCTCAGACATGTCTCTTATTAAACGCATCCCCAGCCCAGAGAGGCCAACGGCATCTGTCACGGAGTTCTCCAAAGGGTCCCCCTCAGAGTCTCTCAACGAGACGCCAAGACGGCAAAACATCCAGTCCTATCTGTCCAAGGACTCCCAGGCTGCTTTTGGTGGACATGAGACAGTTCCAGCAGTCCCTTACCACGGACCTGCTGCTCTTCCTTCGGCGCCACATAAGCACAGGGCTTCTGAAGTTGTAGGTAGGTTTTCTTCCGATGTAAAACCATTACAACAATCACAAAGCAAGCCCCCAACCAAGGACCAACTGTCTCTCTCTGATCCCCTGCATCTTGATGACAATTATCAAGCTCCGAAGGGTGGTTATGCTGAATACCAAAACACTGCTCAAATCTCTGCTCCGGGGAGGCACGCCATCACTCAACGTCTCGTCCCTTTACCTCATGTAACCCATGTGGCCGCCAACATTACATCTGCAGTAAGTAGCTTCAGCAAGGCGACCCCAAGACGATCAATGCTAGTCACCAACCCCGGACAATCCATAAAAAGCCTCCATGACTCCAGAAGGTTTGAACCTTCTGAACTGAGAACCGCCGGTGTGGAGAGCGAGCCAGATCACGGACAGTTCAGAACCTACGGGAGAATATATGGTCCCAAAGCATTCAGCACTCGCTCACTCGGAACGGCCCGAACTTCAGGCCGTGAGTCTGCTGGACTCCAACAGGGTTATAACGGTTATAAACCCAGAGGCTCACAGATCTCCCGTCCAAAAAGCCGCCACGTGAACACAGCGGGCCACGCCGCACCGAGCAGGGAAGACCGCAAACCACTTTTGAAGACTGAAACCCCTGCATCCGTCTCCAGATCTGACGAATACGACACGATACGCAAGATCAGCAGGGTTTTAGGGTCTCTGCCTTATCAAAACAAAATTGAAGACGCTGACAACACAGCGCACAAACAAAATCGAGAAAGTCCTAAAATCACCTCGGCTCTTATCAGACGACCAGGGGAACCCGACGCTGACACCCGACCAAAATCCGAGCCGAGAAAACAAGACCTAACTGAACTTCTCGCAAAGAAGGCGATCCTGTTCAGCGGTTCCACCAGCAGCACCGTGAGAGGCAAACGCGTGAAAGCAAAGAAGCTCCACGAGACCGCTCACACCGAGGACGCCGGAAAGGAGGCCGTAGTCTGGCCGCCAAAGCGGCCGGCCCCCCTCTTGGCTATCGTCCCAGCCAACATTCTCGGAAGCGCTTCGCTCAGCCTCGACAAGGCTAGGACCCGGATGCTGACCGCATCGCCCGATGAGGACGACTTCTTGAACACCTCCGCCGTACCAAAGCAAGAACAAGCAGCAGCAGCCGAAGAAGAGGAGGAAGGAGCGGGTTTTTGGGCCTTGGAATCCGAGGACGGAGTAACCAGCGGCGGCAACTCAAGCGGAGGCCCCAAAGAAGTCGAGGAAAGCCAGCCGGCTGTCAGGAGCAAAGGAGCGGAGAACGCCGAGAGGACATCTGCGTTCTTCCTGGACGATGAAGGGAGCGGAAGTGGCGGTTTCAATGGGTCCGACGACTCGTCTGCCGATGACATAGAGAGCCGGGGCCTCGACGAGGATTCGGCCGAGCTGGAATATCTCCGAATATCAACCGGGAACATGTACTTCAAGTCCATGGAACTGCCACATACGGACACGTGAGATGAGGGAAATGGGTTGGATTGTATGTAATGTTATTGAACAAATCCCAATAAAAGATGGAAGCTATTCTTAAAATTTCCCAAGTATTGCATTTTTTTTTTTTTTTAAAGGCCTTTTTGGTCAGAAATGGGGTAGTTATTAATGTTGAAACCTTATGTTGTAAAGCCAATTGTTAGTGCAGCTTGTTCACAGGAATAGTTTTGACTAAGTAATTCCGTGAGTCCGTAGAGCATGACTCGTTTATTAGCCAATTATCTGATCACGAGACAATACGGTATTGCCACTAGTTTTAATATACATAAATGCTTTAATATGTATTAGAGCCGATATGTTTGGATGGTTTCTTTGACAACACTAGACATCTAAAGACACTTCAAACTTTAAAAAATGTTCTTTCAAATTGCTTCCACAGATCAGTTTTATTCTTTGTAGAAAAGAACATTTATCTGGGATGACGAGATACTGAATTATTTTTTTTAAAATATGTTCTATAAATCATGACTGCTTGCATGGCACTTTAATTAAAACATTATTCTCCAGCACTGACCTAAAAAATTGCCTTCTCTTTTGAAGAAAATGGATGTGAAAACGTGTTTTTCTGAGTGCTCTGTTTGCTTCATTTTGTAAATTATTTGCATAATAAAAAGTGCAAGCGGAGGCAGAAGGTCATACTTGAGGCTTTTTATAAATTGTATTCCCATTCCTCGTGTCCTCATTCCCGGGCAGGCGCTGGCTATTCGGTGTGCTGACACAGATTTTCCACCACCTCTTTCTAGCCTCTTTCAGCATGCTGGTCTCTGGGTTAACACGCTATGAGATGGGAAAAAAACCTCCCCTCCCCGCCCCCCGCCTTTTTGGTTGTTGTTTGAAGGTCTTTTAGTGACTTTGCCAAAGCCATTAATAAAAAGTAAAAAGAGTAACTGAGTTGTTTTTTTTGCCTGATTTCAGCCGTCAAAGGAACACTGACTGTAATAGAATCTTGGTTTAACCCCAAAAATGTGCTGGTCGTGTCGTTTATGTATTCTTATTAATGTTAGTGGAAACCAAACTGGCCAAACCTTCTACTTGTAATGATTTCATCTACATCTACGTGCCAAGAGCAGATGTTGGCTGTCCCACTAGATGGCGGCACACATCCATTTCTGTTAACCACACATGTGACATTGAGTACTGCATGTTCTCGTGTGTTTTGGGACTGTACTTTGAAGCAAAGGGACTCCAAAGATAATTAGATGCGTTGCAAAATGACTTATGAATTTAGGTCTTATTTGAGCTCACAATTAAAGAAAGGGCTCACAATTACGATCAAAATTGGCGCGTTTCCTTCCGCTCTCGTCAATCAACCAGGCGAGCGTTCGGTCTCGGGGGGCGCCGAGTCCATGCCAAGCTCACGTCACGGATCCCCAACGAGTCCATTCACACAACACCTGACCCCTTCACCTTTTCCCCAGTCAGTCCTGCGCTTGTCCTCGATTCACAAGCTCAAAGGGGCCCTAAGGAGCGAGCGGGAGGTTTTGAGGGATCCGTCGGTCAAACTTAAACACATTGTACATTGGATTACCCCCCCCCCCCCCCCCCCCACTTCTCCCTCTTTACCGCTGTCACACAAATACCCGTGGAAAGTGGAACCAAGCACTTTCCCATAGGGTTGGGAGGTATTAAGGAGCCGTGGTGGCATGTTGTCAAGGCGTTGGCCTGTCGGCACCTTCAAAGTTCCCCTCCTGCTAGTGCCGCCTTTTGTGTGTAGCTGAGTGTGTTCTTTCAGAATGTGTGTGTGCGCTGGTGTAGGATATTCCCAGTGTATGTGTGTTTATCATAAACGGTGTGTGTGTGTGTCTCCTCCCCCCCTCCCCCTCCTCCTCTCCTACTGTGAGGGGAATTCTGTACCATGTGTCTGCGGTTTTCAGGGAGCTTTCAAGAAAAAAAAAAAAAAGAAAAAGCACAGAGGCCCCACAGTCCCACCCCCCCCTCCCCCTCACCCCGCCACTCCCCCCAAAACAACCCTCCTCACCCCGTCCTCCCTCTTCTCCTCTTCCCTCACTCCATGTGGCACTTCTTACGGTTCCTTTTTCCTCAGCAGCGACGCAGCGGCAGAGCTAATTTTGCGTGCAGCCTGTAATAGAGACAAATCCATAATCATGGCAAACATTCTCTCATGAGGAGAGGAGGGGGTCTAAGGGGGGGGAGAGAGTGAGTGTCGGTTGCTGGGGGGCGCGGCAGAGAAAGGCTTTTTGTCTGGCTAAGTCCACCATGTGGGCGGTGAGGAAAGAGGGCTGGAAATACATTAGAATAAGCGCTGCTTTGGGCTTCGGTATTCGGGGCTCAAATGACCTCAGACGGCGCGCGGGGCGGACGGGCCCGACCGCCCGGCCCACTCGTGAACTTAACTTTGTTGGGTCTACGGTGATTCACTTTGCCCTAAAGCCCCCCCCCTTCAGTACGAACGCGCCGCAAAGTGGAAAGAAGAGAGAACGTTTTTGAGGATTAGCAGAGGCCGTCAGCAACCTGCAGATTATAATCCAGGGCTTCTATTGGCCGAGTAAACACTCAGGTTCAGGTAAACCTGAACTGAAACACTACTACTTATGTTGTTTAATTATGGCCAAAAAACAGGGCCTTCACACATCTAAAACCACTAGAAACACATTCTGCGTCTTCACTCACGTCCAACATAAACCGTTTGAATGATGGGAAGGAAGCAATCTGGGAGCGTGGATAAGCTATGGGAGCTAAAGCTATTTCCGCGTGTCACGCGCAGCGAGCGGCCCACAGGAAGTCATAAAGGCAGGGAGACTTCCTGTATTGTTGCCAGCGTGTAGCAGCGGGGACCGTTCGTGCTCCGTGAAGGCCGGCGGGGAGCAAAGATGTAAACAGTTTAAAAAAAAAAAAAAGAAAGAAAGAAAGAAAAAAGCAGCTCCCTCTGCTCCAACGACGAGGCCAAGAAATGCATCTGGACTTCATACAGATGTTTTCACTGGGCTCAGCGGGCGTGTAAAAGTCCCCCCTTTCAAACATAAATGAACCACGATGACAAACGGGGGCTTGATCTGAATTCACGCGAGATCGGGCCTTCTTGTGTTGGGAGACAATCTCTCAAATTGTATCAAATTTAGCCTTTTTGCTGCACTGAATCACTTTAAGGAAAAACCCCTTCAAGAAATGACATTTATGAGGGGGTGGGGGGGGGGATGAAGCGCTGCCGGCTCAGACGCAACAGCTCCACCTGTTGGCCTCCATCCGGCGCCTGAACTCTGTGTCCTCTCGCCTTGGCCCCTAGCCAGCCCCCCCCATGACGTCCTCACCGGTGACGTACGCCGGCTGCATCACCTGTCGCCGCGACCACCAGTCGGCGAAGCTCGTGCCCCTCTTCTCCAACTGTCTCCTGTTTGGGGTGTAAGGTGAGAGTAAAGAGCGGTGCGGCTTGCAGTCACAACAAGCTTTTTGCTGTTCACACTAAGCTTATTAGTGAAGGCCCGATCTCTGTTTCGTGTTCTCATTTCTATTCATTCCTACGGTGCCTGTGTCTGGGTCGAGTTACTTGGCCATCTGCGGACGGCGGGGAGGACGGCACGGCGCGGCCTCACGCACGTTAACGAGGAGAGAAAGCCGCCGCAGGTCTGCCGATGCCCGAATTAAGAACAAAAAAAAAAAAAAAAAAAAGCTTGTTTACCAAAACTGGGCGCTGAGCGAGAGGGCGGCGTCAAATGAGATAAGAGACGGAGCAAACACCACATTGGTCAAATGGCCAGTAAGACTAGTTATTACCCCTCAGAGAGCAAAAGATCTTATCGATGGGAGTGGCGAATGTGACTGAACCGCCGAAGAGGCTGCGCGGATAACGATCTGTTTTCTGTTTCCACATTACAGGGTGACATCTGCCGCAGTGTGTGTGTGTGTGTGTGTGTGTGTGGGGGGGGTCAAGGGGCATGAGCCCGCCCGCGTCTGTGGTATTTAATACGATGTTAACACTTTCCTCAGCAGGTATCTGTAGAACTGTTGAATTTTATGTCTTAAAAATGTCACTTTTTGGGGGGGTTTTTTACAACCGTCCTCGCAGTAAAAGCAAGCCAGACACCAAAGAAACCACAAGTCCTTTTACTTTTTTTTTTCTTCTTTTTTTCCCCATTAAGCAACAGAAGTAAAACTCTCTACATCAATGGCAAATCTCACAATATTCCCATTCAGTACCATCCCTGCGGGGAACAGGAGGAAGAGAGACAAAAACGTAGAGCAGCAGCAGCAGCAGCAGCATCGCTTTCCTGCACGTTTCATTAAAAACACGCAGCCTCCTGGACCGTAGAGCCGCGCGTGAGATCCTCCACGACAATCGTAGTCTGTGATATGTGGCTGTGATAAAACCTTCATTCCGATGTGGCTCAGAGCTCAGTGTGGTGCTCCGAATGGCAGGATGAGAACGTCCACCGTGCAGGACCGAAGGCCTGTTTTTTTACACTCCAGCAATGGGCCCAAAAAAACTGCAGCGTTTCAGCACACGAGAACATCTCCAAAATACATTATAAATAAATGAAGTATTGTGTGCTTGCCTGCGAGTCCGCAGGAACTTCTGGAAATTTATGTGCTGAATCTGAATCTGCCCCCCCTCCCCCCTCCTCCCTCCCTGCATTAGTAACAGCTATTAGAGCCAATTCCAACCACGGATCCCAATCTGATCATAATGAATCGGACCAGAGTGAGCGAGTTCATGAACTTCCCGAGAGAGGCAGACAAACACACGGGTGCAACGTGGAGCTACACAGATGCACATGGTTCTTTTTCTTTTTCTTTTTTTTTTCTTCCTCTGGTCAGAGTTCCGCCCGAGCCTCGCAGAAGCACAGTGGGAGGGCAGATGCGTCACAAAAAGCGACACTTTTTAAAAAACAAAAACAGAGCTGTACGTCCAGTTCTGAGAGGTGAAGGTTTCATGAGGTGCTGCCGGAGCTTCGTCGTCGTCGTTGTTGTCGTCGTTGTTGTTTTTGTTGAGAAACCGCCCAAATCTCCTCCCATTCACACCGAACAAACACGTACACGATATTTCTTGACAACTGAACGCAGCCGAATGGGACAAAAGTAGACATGATTATATATTGTGCTAGGACAAGCGCTATTAGTGCTGGTTGCTAAGAAGGGGAAGGGAGAGACAGGCACTTTAGTGCTGATGCATAGCGGAGATTAAAGCGAGAGGCGAGCAAAAGACAGGACGGAAGGGACGACGACGGAAACGGTCTTTGAGACGGATTTGAGGGTCGAAGCTTTCAAGGCGTTTAAAATCTTCAACGGTTTAGTACCTTAATGAACAAAATAACTGAGAACCAATTAGCGGATCCGTTTTGTCATCGCGCCGGCAACGGAAATGACCTATGAGGCGACCTCCTTTCCCCCGTGCTAAGAGGGTAGCGTTAGCACGGCCATTAATAGCCTCTATCCTCACGCTGCACGCGCCCAAGGTCATTTAGCATCCTGAAACCACGTGGATCAAGCCGGACACAAGTGTCTGGCGCTAATAGCGCTAATGGGATACCGAAGCTCTGCGTCTGCGGTTCTGAACCTGAGCTGCGATTCAGCAGGAGGCCGAGTTTATGTCCTGGCAACCTGCTAAATAGGTTAATCTGACCTGGGTGGCTTAAGCTAACTGGCGAGCTACAATACCCCACCTTTTTTCTCTTCACTCCCGTGTTTAATATTCTAGGTGTATGGCTTTTTTGTAATGACGCTAATATTTGTCACAGTAAACAGGAAGGCCGGCAGATTAGCTAGTGCCATTATCATCGCTAACGTTAGCGGAAATGCCCCGTTCACGTCGTGTCAGACCCAACGACGCACGGGTGCATTTGACGGATATTGTGTTATGTTCACCTCAGTACCGCGTCACACCAACGTCGCCAAACCCCTTTCATCTTTATCTACTTTTTTTTTTTTTTTTACATTAAACCGAGCACGCAAAACCCTCAAAACTTCTGTTAGTCGCGACTACCGGTAAGTTGAAGTTCTTTGTAATATGGCTACAATCTGAAAATGAGGCACTTTTTGAGCAGATACACAATTATAGTCTTTTTTTTTTTCATCCATAAACTAAAATATCCACTAGAAATGTTCTCTTGAAAAAATAAAAACACCAATCTCCACCCGTTTGTACCCTTCTCTGATTGGCTTTCACTCGGGGAATGAGAGCAGCTTGTTAAGAATGTCGTTTGGCACACGCACACACCGCTGTCGGTTTCCCCCAACCAACACGATGAAAGCAACCAAAAGAAAAAGATCTCCATCAGTCCGTTGAAACGCGTCCGGGGGAGGGGGGGTGTCCTACCCAGCCGCTGCCTCGATAGCGTTTGGGCGCCGCGTGAGGAAGAGGCGGAGCCCGGCACCAGATTGCTTCCCCCGAAGAACGACATCAGCACTCTGAAGAACAAAAAGGAGATTCAGTTCAGTTAAAACGCAGAATGAGCAACCTCAATAAAATAAATCGGACGACGCATGCATTCAGTGTCTCTCCCTTATTACGGTAATTATAATATCTCACGGAAGTCACCAGTGTCTGCTTAGCACCCTGGGAACACACTTTAAAACAGGAATAAACGATGCAACCAAACAAGCTGGAAAAGGAAAGAAAGATAGAAAGCAGTGAAAAGGGAAAATGCAGATTTTATGATAATTCTGCTGCAAAGTGGAGAACGGACGAATCACAAGGCAGCCATCCATCTGCTCGTTTTTCACGTTTCATTTGAATTTTTATGCCTCCGTTATGCACGGCGGAAGGTTGTTGGGGTTAAGTCCCGGCGAAAAGTTGACACATTGCGAGGGGAAAACCTGGCTGAACGTCCCGGGACACGACCCCCGATTCAAGGGGTCAACGGCCTGTAAACACGCTAGCGACTGCACCCTAACCCTCCAAGCAGCTCCAATCGCTTTGTTTGGGGGAAAAGCACCAAAGCTCAAACCTTTGCTCTCTTCATTTAAATCATCTATGGCCCTCGGCTGCATCGGGATTAAACTACAAACTATCATATCATGTTTCAACAAAGGAGCAGCTGGAGTTCACCTGGAGAAGAGTAGTCGAGTTCCCTGTGTCTCTCGCCCCCAGTGCGGGTCTCAAAAAAATAAATAAAAAGAAAAGACACACACAAAAAAAAAAAAACCCAGCCTGCACACGTACTAATGCGCCGCCATGGACGCACACGCGGGAGGAAGCGCAGCAAGATGCTATAATTACGCGGATGACATGCGCTTAATGACGACCTTTCACCACACGCAGACATGGCAAATTATACGGGGCCGGCGGGCGAACTCTCCGACGCCTCACGCCCAGCGCACATGCACGCGCAACTGCAAAATGTTTCCTGCTCTAATCCAATATTGCCTCCTCATGTCGCCCCCCCCCCCGCCCCCCTCTCTGCGTGAGTCCGACCCGCCCGCCGCTCGCCTCCGTTTCCTCCCCCAGACTGCTTTAAATGTGAGAGGTTAGACGAGGCTATTGGTGTCTCACCAATAACTGTCCTCGAGCCGCCGCCCCCCCCCCCCCCGAGTGAGTGTGTGTGTGTGTGTGTCTGGGTCTACGCGATGTCTCAATCGAGGGCAGTCTCGGCTGCCCTCGGCTTGTAAATCAAGTGTCGGCCTGTCATTTTCCACGCCACCGCGGCGCCCACAGGACGCGCAGCTGGTCCGGGCAACACGATGCGAGTCATAAAAAAAATAATTAAAAAAAAACACATCGTGATTTGAGCGATTACTCGCCGAGCTCCATCCGAGCTGCACCGTCGGACCTGCAGAGACGTCTCAGTGCAACTTGCTCGCGGCTCTGAGGCTGCAGCTCTGACCTTTGACCTATTAGGAAGAACGGGGGCTCGTAGCGGCAAATTTGTGCTATTTTGTCAACCGACTTGGCAACGACAGAAATTGTTTAGTTTTTTTTGGAGGATTCGTAGTTTTTAAAGTCGGAAACTGTGTGCGAATCCGCAGCTTTGACCATAAAAAATAACAAAACACAGGAAGCCGCAACGTCTTTATAGTCCGCCGGGAATGTTTGCTGCTCCGATGACAGACTTCATGGAGGGGGGGCTTTCCCAGTTACTTCTGTTCGCTGTCAAGTACCTTGATTGACAAAGAACAGGTTCAACTAATTTAAACAAAAAGTCACTGACTAAATCGTCCCCTTACGACCCGGTGCGTCCTCGGCCCCCCCGCCGCCAGAGACGCGTCCGTCCTTTGGCTTTGTAAATAAACACGAAGAAGAAGAAGAAGCGGTCGCTGAGCGGCCATCGATCGCCAGCCGGACTGGATTAGCGGTACATCGGAGGGGGGGGGAGGCGTCGCGGCGCAGCCCACCGGTGCTTTCTGGGAAGTGTGAGGACGCTGCCACGGCAACGGCGGCATCATTCACTCGCTGCTACCATTCAATTTTGACATGTATTTTTTGCTCTGGACTTGTTGTTCTTTCGGCTTCATTACTGGAGCACTCACGGCGTGGCTTAATTCATGAGGGGGGGGGGGGGGAGGTTAGATAATAACTGAGCGCCACTGAAAGCGGAGCAGGAAGCTAAACCATCACATTATTGTTGCTCAAAGTCGATGTCGTTAATGCCCGACAGGAAGCCTTTCATTGTTTCAGCTGAGCGAACGCAGCACATTTCCCCGCTTTATGCTGAGCTGCTCCAGACACACACACACACACACACACACACACACACACACACACACACACACACACACCGTTAGTCGTGTATAAACTTTTTTTTTAAATACTATCTAGTCCTCCTATTTTGTTGCATTGTGTATATATTGTGCATTACGGTATTGCTGCTGCAAACCTATCCATTCACCCATCTGTCAACTGAAACGGCTGCAGGACAACCTGTTATGCAGGTCGCACGGCGGAGGCGGTGACATGACAGTCCGCTGAGCCAGACGAGAACAAAAGCAACATTTAACATTACCACATTTAACGACTTGTTGAAGTGAATTTCTTTTCCGTCCGCGTTCCTTCCATGAGACGGCGTAATTATTATACGTGATAGGAAAAGAAAAAGGCCTGTGGGGCTGGTTGCATTATGCAGCAGCACAGCAGGAGTGGGGGGGGGGTGTGATGTGGCACACGGAGGAGCTGGAATGTGACAGACAGAGCAGCAATGCTGTGTGTGTGTGTGTGAGTGGGGGAAAATATGTGGGAGAACATCTGAGTATTTTTAGATCAAGTACGCGGACGGGAGTGTGATCGCGCAGTTTACATTCACGACCCTGTCGAAGACTTAGACTTCCAATGATGTCAAAATAACCAAATATTCAGGTTTATATCATTATGGATTAAATACACACACACGCACACGTGGACGGAGAGATGGTCAAAAACACGTTGAACAGTGCAGAAGCTGTTGGAGAACCGACTAAATATAGCGTCGCAAAATGTGGGCCGACCTCGTGCCACAGAAGCTGGCTACTGTGCTGAAATCTGACATGGGACGTCCCGTCCCAGGACGAGACACACGGGGGCTGAAAGCCAAGAGGACATTTCAATTCAATCCGCACTCATTCATTTCGTGACCATCAATATCTCTTCCGTCTCCTCGGCGAGTCGAGTCGCTCCGCCAGTTCTGCCACTTTCTCCCGATGGTGGATGGCTCTACACACACACACACACACACACACACACACACACACACACACACACAGTGAAAGCCTGAGCAGGTGGGGAACCTCGAGAGTTATCAACGGTCGTTGCGGATTCGAAAGTCCACAAAAGTGTGAAACTTTTCCGTCTGTGCTTACAAACCGATGCCAGTCTGTGTTTCACAATGCCTCCGCGCATGTGCGTGTGTGTGTGTGCGTGTCGGTGTCCATGCCGGCTTCTGCTCCTGTCTGATGATGAATTGTGTAATTATTAATAGGGACACCTCTGCTCCTTTAATACGGCAACAACACACACACACACACACACTCGCACGCAGAAGTTGCTGCATGTATCTGTATCATATGACGTCAAGTCTGCCCTTGGACTTTGTTATTACAGGACTTTTTAGGAACAGCGAAGTGGACTGACGCCCCACCCCCCACCCCCCAAAAAAGCCCCAATCACCGTAAACCTGCTCAAAGAGTTCCTTCAACCCGTATAGGATCCATTAGCGGGCCGCGTCTCATTTCCTCTTTTTAGACGCTCTGGTTTCGGTGCCGTGAAGCCTGCAGAGAACATTGTGTTAACGGGAGGAGGAGGGGGGAGAGGAGGATGGGGGGGGGGGGTAATTGTAGATTCCACAGATGCTGTCCGTCATTAACCGAGAGAGAACATCTAGTTTCCGCGAAGCCCAACACACACACACACACACACACACACACGGGAAACGTTCTTTGACAAGAACGAGAAACAGAAAACTAACTTAGTTTCACGCAGCAGTCACATGGGGAAGGTCAACCGCCTGAAAAAAAAGAAAAAAGCCCGCTTCTGTTAAATTTATCCCCCGAAATAAAAAGAAGCATTACACAAAATGTATGAAGAAAAGGCCGAGGGCGGCGTAGGGCTGAGGCGGCACTCTGGAAAGGTTAACGACCGCTCTCGGGGGCCAATAATGGCAGCAGTGAGCAAACACCGCGGCGCGGGAGGAAGGCGGGAGGAAGGCGGGAGGAAGGCGGTTGTTGTCTCAATCACCGCGTGGTCACCGTGTCAATAATCCCGCCTGTGGAAAAAGTGTTTTTTCGGCGGGCGGCGTGTCGAGGGAAACGCACGGAAACGGCCAAAGTCTGGAGGGGGCGAGGGGGCGAAATTCTTGACCCTTTGTCGAATTGGCTTGCTGGGTCAAATGTGTGTGTGTGTGTGTGTGTGTGTGTGTGTGCTTAGTCTAAAGTTTCCACAGGCAAAGAGTTGAGCAATCCATATGCTGCAAGAGGGCCTCGACACAATCTGTCGACGCAACTTCAACTCACGGAGGGGAAACGCTGCAGTGTGTAAAAGCCACGAAAGAATGTCCAGTCTGAAGTTTTCACTTCTTAGTCGTTGGATAAATAAAAGAAAAGGGAGCTGCGCGTTGACGTCAATGTAAACTCAAAAAACCCTCTGACCCTTCTGCCTTAAATTGAGGTGATCTTATAACTAAACTAATCTGGTCTGATTGCGCAGCCTTCATTTTAGTCGTGATGTCGCTTCGCCGCGTGTTGCTAATTAACCCCCCCTCCCTTCCCCCCTGCGGCTCATTAAAATGAATGAACAGCCAATTAAACGAACCGGTCGGTGTCCGCCGGCTGCGTTAGTTACACTGCACCCTCGTGCAAGAGAAGAGCCACGGCGGGCGCTTACGCTGAGAATTACTTGACCTCTCTGCAGGAGTCTCAACTGCACTCTTCCCCCCCCCCCCCCCCCCGCCAGCACCTCAGCTGAGCCTGAGATCAACCCTGACCCCCCCACCAACCACCTGAAGACAAGCTCGCACGCAAGCGATGCTTAAGGAAACCGTGTGCGACCCACAGAAACAAACAAGAGCGAAAACTCAAACACACACACACACACACACACACACACACACACACACACACACACACACAGCCTCCATGTGAGAAGTGGCTCGTTAGTGGACGGTAATCAGCTTAGCGCCCTCATACGCCCACCGGCGCTAAGCTCTTTACAGACAAACCCGGTTAGAGACGTAGCGGCTGAGCGATGCCACGGCGCCCCCTCCTCCCCCCCCGGATCCAATGAAACACACACACACACACACACACACTCGGCCAGACGCACACGGATCATGGTGGAGGCCCGGGGCGGAACACCGTGGGAGTGTCGAGACAAATGACCTCAGGCGGCGCAAAGACGTATGTGCCAAAGGAGGCGCGGCGCGCAGGGAGGGGAGGCCGAGTCTGTAGGGCCGACAGACGGAGAAAAGAAAAGAGGCCGGGAAACAAACACGGAGCGGGAAGAATGACACCAGGGCAGGAGAGAGAGGGGTGGGGGGGGGGCAGGGGAGAGGGGAGCGGGGGGGGGGGGCGACAGCTCTCAGATAAAGCAGAAAGAGAAACTTGAATGTTTTCCAAAGAGAGAGTGTGAGGAACGAGGAGGAAGGAAAGCAGACAAATAAGTGTGTGTGAAAGTGTGTGTGAAAAACTCCTTCCTCCTTCCTCCTCCTCCTCCTCCTCCGTGGCCTCAGTAACCCCAGCATGGCCGCTCAGCTCTCCCGGGTGGAGCCCGGCATCCATCCCATACCGCAGCGCACAATCGGAGCTCTGTCGCCGGGATCACGCTCGTACAAGGAGCTGGCCCGCTGGCTAACGCACACACACACACACACACACACACACACACACACACACACACACACACACACACACACACACACACACACACACACACACACACACACACACACACACACACACACACACACACAGGCGATAGCAGTCCTCCTATAGTAATAATTTGTTCATGTCAGTGTAACCCGTCGGCCCGCCTGACTGAGACATCTTGGCGGTATCCGTGGTAACCGGAGGATGAACCCTCACCAAACTCACCCCTCCCCCCCCCGCCCCTCCCACAACAGGAAATTCACCTTTCCATGATTAACTAGTCTGAAATAGTTGGTACAAAGTCGCTTCAAGTCTCGACGGGTAAACTTTAACACAGAGAAGAAAGTCAAACTGTTCGCCGCTGAAAGCTCCTTCGCAGCGTCAGGTCGCCACGGCGATGAATGATTCACCGTGTATTAGATAAGCGCGGCGATGAGAGCTGCTCCGCGGCCTCACCTTCACTGGAGTGGGGGTTAAAAAAAACAAAAACATGGCGGGGCTTTTCTAAAAAAGGCCGTGCGCAGCCATCGTGTAATGAAAAGCTCCTTAACGTGCGGAACGCGACTACGAGAGGAAAAGAGGTCCGGCGTGAACGGCGGACAAAATGTCTGCAGGGAGAAAAGACGGGAAGAGGAGGAGAAGAAAAGTGTGGAGAGGGGGGCAAAGGGGCTTTGTTCAACAACCAGGGTGGTCCCAATCTGCCCGATTGTGTAAAACGCCTCCTTGCGTTTGCAGACTGCACGCTGGTTTTTAAGAAAACGGTGCCACTAGTCTCCGCTTAAAAACAGCAGGTGATAGATACGCTGTGTGTTTGTGTGTGTGTGTTAGCGATACTGTGGAGTTGAGCGTGTGTCGGCCAGTTTAGCGGAAACGACATCTGACCCCCATTGGCTGCGTTGAATTACTGGAATCACACACACACACACACACACACCTTGTCCTATCAGTTGATCTGTCCGTCTTCAGACTCCATGTGAGGAGCTGAAGAATGAAGCCACACACGTCTGCCGCTGTCGCACTGGCCTTGTGAACACGTTCGTCAACATCGTCGTGCTGCAACAATTACAACACAACAGAAAGATCCGATAGTGTGTGTGTGTGTGTGTGTGTGTGTGTGTGTGTTTTTTTAAATGTCCTGTTGGTGAGGAGCACTGCAGCCTGGTCAAGGTCTTGGGAAGACAAGCGGCTGAAAACAAAAAGCGGGCGGGTGATTGGAGGGCGAGAGGGACAAAAGGGACGAGGAGACGTCTGGAGTCTTCTTCGCCGGTTATCGCCACGGCAACAAACACGCGACGTCGCTTTCACAGAAGACTGCCGATCAAACCAAGTTGCGAGTTTATCAAAAGTTCAAAAAGGGGAAGGTTCTGTTTAATTTTGCAGATGAATGTTCTGGCATTCCGACACGGTCGGTTCTGGTGGACGGATACCGTTGCTACGGAGACGAGGCCAGCCCGAGCGCCGTCTCGCTGTTGCCTCTGTGAACAAAACACGGCGCCGTGGCGGCTGGACTCGTCCCAAACTCTCCCAAAAAACATACCAAAGTGAAGCAATTCCAGCTCGATTGACATTAAGGTTTTCTGCAAAACTTTTTTTTTTCCCCTCGCTCACCCTTTGGAAGAATTTCAGGGGTCGCCGGGTGGAAGTGATGACATCATCTACACAGAGTTAAAAATCATCACAGTTAAACCATCGTGTTTAAACTCATGTTAGATGTTACCCTTAAGGCCTTTTCTTTACACCTCCCCCCTTCAATTAAATGGATAAAAACCCACATCATTATCGTCTCGCCTTCACCTCGGCTTCACCTCCTCACTTCGTCCCCCCCCCCTCGGAACGAATCCTCCCTGTGCGTTCCCCTCGCCTTCCGGCGTGACCCGCTTCAAAGTTCCAGCGGCAACGCGGCTTTATTAAAAAAAGGCCCTTTGATGTCTGTGATGAGGCAAATGCGATGCGAGGCGGTAAAAAACCAGCTATTTCCTTAGTCGATGGCAGCGTGGACCTCGGGCCGTATCTGAAACAAACGCACACACACACACACACGCGTCCCAGGGTCCCTCCTTTACATTCCTGCACAAGTTCTCTGTTGGGGACGCCGGGGCGAGCGATGTGCGACCATGAACACCCCCTCTCGACGTGTCTGCAACACATCGGATTGACTTTTCGTGCTGCGGGGGAGGGGGGCTGAGGTTCTGTCATCCGTCACTCGATGCAAATTCACCGCGGTGGCGCCGCCGCCGCTGCAGAGGCCCCGTGGGAAATCACGCACGGGAGACAATGTTTTAAATGTTTAAATCGCAATAGACTTTCTCTTCATGACATAAACGTTCGTACAGTGTTTGTGCGTGTGTGTGTGTGTGTGCGTCAGAGTCGGTGCCACCGCCATGACCTCATCGGCCGGCTGGTGCTTGAAGTGCCGGTGGGAGGGATCCAATAAAAAGTGTGCGTGCAAACAGAGGAGCGCTGTTGCCGTGTGCGAGTCCGAAACAGACCACCCAACACACAAAGCCCACTGGACTTCAGAAAAACCCACAGCGTTCCCCACGCTAAGAGAAACAAACTCCCCCGCGTTGTTTTCCACAGGAACCCGGTCTAAATGTAGGGAGTATTAAACAAGGATAAATATGGATTTGGTTCACTCAAACCGGCGAGGAAAAGGATCCAGGCGCCCTGTGCTCTTCCCGCAGGTCGACGCCGCCTCGCCGCCTCCCAGGGAAACGCCGCCGTGCTTCCCTCACAACGGGGCCGTGCGATCATAACAAGCGGCGGCGCCGCCTCTCGGGGCTGTCGGACGCGACGCTGCTGGCGTAGCCCCCAGATTACGCAACAACACAACACGCGTCTGTGAGCTGCACGCAAACAGGCTTCCCTCGGTGGAGGAGTGACTGCGTGAGCTCGCCGTGTGCAGGTGTACGTGTGAAGTGTAAACTTAGCGGGGGGGTCAAAGTCAGCATGGATTTATCTCTGTGTAGATAAAGTTGCCTTTGAGTTGTCGTGTTGTTATTAGCGGGAGTCCTTTTTTCTTGAAAAGCTTCTTGGCCAGATTACACACATCTAAATACAAACCGCTGTGCGTGTACAGAATAGACATGATTGTGTAAAGTGTTTAAATTTAAACTACTTTTTTGCCACTTTTCCTAAAAAATACATCGCATTTAACCCCAAAAGGAATCTATAAAAATGGATTTAAGACATTCATTGGTGTCCCATCTTTGCCAATTTGATCCAAAAACATCCGCGAGAGAACATTTACAAATACTTAATATTTGTGAGGTGCTGCTGATTTGTGCCTTTTTTTTCCTCCAGCCACCCGGAAACAAAATGTGAACGACACCGTCGCCGGCTGAAATGAATATTCATGCTTCCCCCAGGAGAAGGAGTTTTAAAAAAAGAGCGGCAGGGTATTTTGAGGCCTCCTGCAGGTGGGGGAGAAGCGGAGTTCAGAGACGGCTGCGGGCCTGCGTCACTAACTTCTCCCGGTTCCTTTTTTTTCTTCTGGAAGAGTTTGTGGCCCGATTTTATCCAAATTATCGCGTCGTCTCAAAAAGTCCATTCCAGTGGTTAAGCTTCACAAAAAGCAGACTCATCAACACTTGTATTTTCCGCACAAAAAGGCCTAAAGCGACGCCTCGGGGGAAACAAAACGGACGGAGTGAACATTTGTTTTATTCGTTTTGCTAAAACGTTGTGAATGACGTGCGTCACATGACGTGTGAACGACGTGCGTTTCCTTTATCCAAAATCGCGCGTGGCTATCTTTACAACATTCCATAAACAGTGTCAAATAGGATTTTTTTTTTTGCCGTTCAAATTTAGCCAAAGATATGCAGATCTAAGAGAGACGCGCGCGCACACACACACACAAAATGTCTCTGCGCGCCACTCAAGTCCTTTTTTTTTTTTTTACAAAAGTCCCTGCGAGCGTTTTAAAGGATCAAGGGAAACACGATGTGAAAAGGGAGGGAAGACAAAAGGCGGGGGGGGGGTTTGGGGTGAAACAACAACAATGTGTGTAGTGAACAGAAGGGAGGGAAGGAATTTCAAAAATCTGTCACGACTGGATGTCGGACGAGGAGGCCGAGCGCGGCGCGTTGAGTAAGTGGGAAGGAAAGCAGACGGACGGTAATAAAGAGCAGGGCGGTGTGCAAAGGGAAGCTGGATCACACATTGTTTAGTGCTCAAACACTTTTGCACATCACTTGTTGGATGCACCCTTTTTTTTTTAGCTGAACTCGGCCGAATAAAGGCAATTCCTGGGGGACTCCACCGGTCTTCGGGGGAGGGGGTGCAAACACACTCCAACAAAAGGAGCATTTATTGGAGGAGGAAAGAGGGGGAGGCGCGAGACACTGTACGGAGGCATTCGAGAGCTGTGCGAGTGAAACACTGGCCCCGTCTCAACATTCACAGCCAACGTGCAACATTGTCTGCCCCCCCCGCCCCACACACACAGGCATCCTCAGCAGCCGGAGCCCATATCCTCGCAGCGTGCCCGCCTGCCAGCTTACACGTTTTAAAAAAACACACCAAGCAACTTGGTCCTCGAACCCAGATCGGCTACGCGTGCATTTGGGAAGGACGGCTCATTCACACGTGTGGAATAGATCTTCTTTTTTCTTTTTTTTTTTTACCTCACCACAAGATCCCTCAATGAATTTTCGCTAATGCCTCAAAACTTTCGCTAAACCCGCCTCTGGAGCCCGGGCCTGTGAAACGCTAACCGCAGGTTTCTGAGACAACCTTCGGTACAAATCGAGTGCAAGCCGGCAGCGCTGCGTCAACAACAAGTCTTGGCAGGACGCGTTCGTCACAAGAACCCCAGTGTGGGAAGGCGAAGCACAAGACCACGGCGTGTAAATCCACACATCTCCATTTAAATGCCCCCTCTATCTATCTGCAGGCGGGTATTTCTTAACGGGGGCCCATTTAGTGCAGACACTGGCTCAGGGGGAATGTTTTTTCTATGAGGAAACGTCTGGCGGTGACCTAGTTGGGGCATTGTTTCGCTGCGGTGGAACCCCACCGCCGCAGAACTGCCCCACACAGCAGGGAGGGAGAAAAAAAAATGACATACAATGAAAATTCATCATCTGGCCTTATTGACCTCCCATCCTCCCAACAATACGGTGAATACGAGAAAGCCCTGTAGGTGGTTAAACTGAAACAGTGTTCCAATTAGAAAACTTTTCTACCACGCTTACATACTAATCACTGTTACGTCATCGTAGCGAATGTAATGTTCCGGGAACAAACAAAAAAAGAAAAAACTTTTTTCTCTTCCATTGGTTTCCTCCACCCAACTACTCAAGTCGACAGATAACGGGGGCCGCAGTTCCACTTCATTCAACCTGGAAGGATAACGCGTCAATGGTTTCCTCTGCTTCGCCAACAGCTTTTTTTTTTGGAGCAGAAAGATAAAACGTCTACAGAAAACTCCACCTGAATAAGCCCACAAACGTTGATCTCGAGGGGATCAATAGTCATATCAGGAAAACAAATCTATGTTCATTGTTGTTCCAATCGGTTGCCTGGCCTTTAGCTCCTTACATAACTAAATCAGTTAAGGATGTGTGCGTATGCCTCATGAAGAAATGTACTTATCAACGTTCAGAGCAAATGATCTACATTATGGATTACCCAGTCATGCAAACCGGACTCCAGACTACCTGGCGCCAGGTGGCGTTTGATTCGGCCCATCGGGTTAGAATCAATGAAGACAGAGCTCAAGAAACGTGTTTGTAGAATAACGGAAACGCTCACCTGTTCCCTCATTTCCATTCTTGTGAGTCCGCAGCTCCTCTGATTTGTAGAAGTCAATGCTGGCGTAAGTGTTGAGTGTCGAGCTGCCGCTGCCGCCACCGCCACCGCCAACTGCTGCCGCTGCCGCCGCACCCACTCCTGCGACGCCAGAACCTCCACCCAGTGCGGAGAAGAGGCGAGAGGGGGCCACGCTACAAGAGGGTCCGTCCGGGCCCAAATTTGGGCCTTCTTTGTTGGCCAGGTCCAAGTCTATGTAGTTAAGGCCTTGCTCTGTGGACGGAGTCTGAGGGTTCGTGGGAAGGAGCGGCTGTCCGGGGACGGCGAACTGAGCGGCGTTGTCGGCCACGGCGCCAATCCCCCACATCATGCTTTCAAAGCCCAGCCGGCGGGCCACGGCCTGGGGGTGTTCCGGGAAGAGGGAGGCAGTGGAGGAGGCGGAGGAGGTTGTGGCGGGGAGGGACGGCGAGGGAAGGAAGGTTTCCGAGCAGTGCCGTCTGCGGCCTTGGGGGTCGGCCCGGATGACTTTGGCCCCGTGGTCCGGTTTGGGTCCGGGTTTGGACAGGGGGAAGTCCAAGCCCCGGGACAGCACTGCAACGGAGGGGTCGGTCCTGGTGGGGGAGGGGGCTTTGGGGGAGACGCTGGATGGAGGCCTGGAGACGGCGTTGCCGCTCAAGCTAAAGACCATGTCCGTGTAGTCCCCGCAGGACATTGGCGACTCGGACACCGACGGGACACTCTCTCTGCTTTTCCTGAGGGGGGCTTCGGCCACTCCGGCGCCCTCTTCACAAGGGCTGGCGGAACCCTCGCCACAGGGTTTGGGAGCGTGAGCACGAGTGGGCGGCGTGGGGGGTGTGTGGAAGGAAGGAAAAACGAGAGGGGTGAGGGGCGAGGGGGACGGAGAAGGGCCCAGGTCCATGTTGACGTACTCCGAAGCAGCCGGCGGGCTGACGGGGGCGGACGGGCTGCGGGAAAGCGGGATGAAGTTCCCCAAGCACGAGGACGGCCTGTGTTGAGGATGCTTGACGTTTGAGCCGTGAGGCAGCGACAGGCCGTGTCTGAGGCCTCTGCCCCGCCCCCTCCCAACCGCGGTCGGGCTGCTCTTCTCCCCCTTGAACTCGATGCTCACGTACTCCCCGGGGCTCTTGGGCTCCGGGGGCAGCGGATTCTCCCGGACCCTGGGAAGGGTGTTGGCCTTGGACACGTCGACAAACAAGCTCACCGGTCTGCTCCTGCCGTGGCCACCTTGCTTGGGCAGCCCACCGGCGCTACTGCGCCTCTGCTGGAGCGCGCTCCCGTCTCTGGGCCGAGGTCCCGCCGCCTGGGCGGCCCGGTCCTCGCTCTCCCCGAGGCTCTCGCTGCTGGCCGAGCTGGAGGAGTACGAGGAAGAGGAGAGCGACTGGTGGCGTCCGACCGCGGAACCGCCGGCCGTCGCCGTTGTCGTCGTCGTCGTCGTTGTCGGCTCCTGGCGCCCTCCCGCGACTCTGCCTCCGCCCATTCCCCGGGTAAAACTCCCGTTGGACCGCCGGCCTCGCCCGGGCCCGTCGTCGAAATGTCCGCCGTAGGGGTTGTGTTTGTACGAGCGCGGAAGAGAGTAGTAAGAATACACCATCTTGGGGGCTTGCTGTTGGGAACTCGTCTCCGGCGTGTTACCGGCGAGTTCGGGTGGCGGGGGGCTGCCGTTCACAGAACGCGCACTGATCGGAGACATGTTCATGTAGTCGCTGCCCGCCCGGCTGTCTGCGCTACCGCTGCCCACCCAGGCTCCTCCAGAGAGCCCCCCGCGCTGGTCGGGGGAGCAGCTGCTGTTGGGGGACATTATCATGTAGCCATCGGAGGCTGGCGGAGGCCGGATCTGCTGCGGCGGGGACACGCTGTTGTTCGGGGTCATTGCCATGTAGTCGTCGGCGGGTTTAGAATCAGAGTCCGGGACGGAAACCGCCGGCGACTGGGACAGGGAGGCCGGAGGCTGAGTGACGCCGGGCAGCATGGACATGTAGCCGTTGTCCACGCCTTTACTTACGCCGCCGCCCGCCTCACTTTTGAACTCACCCGCCAGGTCCAAGTAGCCGCCGCCGCCACCCCCCGCCGACCCACAGCCGGCGGCTGGTTCCCTCTGCGGGGTGGAGGAGGTGGACGCGAACGACTCGCGGCTGGTGCTCCTGGACATGACGGCGTAATCGGCGGAGTCCTCATCGGCCGGCTCCTCGGCCCGCCGCTGACACGGGGCCAGCCTCTCCAGCGCCATCGGGGGCAGCGAGGCCCGCTTGCTCAGCAGCCGGCGTTCGGCTTCGCATTCGCGGCTGGAGGAGCGGCGCAGGACCCTTCTGGCCTGGGACTGGGAGCCACAGGCTGGTGTTACGTGTGCTGGCAGGGAACTGGATGTCCCTTGGTTGCGGTCGCCACTGCCACCATTGCTGCCAACTCCACCACCACCACCACCTCTCTGTTGGCCCATCAGGATGTAGTTGGCTCCCTCCTCGTCGAGGGACTGGCTGCCTATGGAGTTTCCGGGGAGGCTCGGCGAGGGGAGGAGAGTGTCCCCGGGGCTGGAGCCGTACTCGTCCGAGGAGCCGTAGTCGCTGGGCGAGCCCGAGACGGAGGCGTGGCGCGAGGGGACGCGACTGTAGGCGGCGGACCCCGCGGCGGCACCGGCAGACGCGCCAACGGCCGAACTCGGAGCCATGCCCGGAGCCGGGGGAGAGGCTCGGCGCCGGCGAGGGCGCCGGGGTGGAAATTGAACGCGTCAACCCGAGAGGGGTTTTAACGGCCGCGGTCGGGGCCGAGCGGGCGGATTTCGACCGGAGGATCGGCGTGGTGGAGCACGAGCCGTTGGTGGAAGGCCGGGAGCAAGTCCCCTGGAGGGGCGTGGTCCCTCCCGCGCCCTCCTCGACTTTCCCCCCGTCGCTTGCGGTGCGAGACCTCGGGAAGCTGTGCCGCGGCGTGGGGGAAGCGCCGGCGCTGCCGACCCCGGCCCCACCGTTGGCCCCTCCCGGAGGCTCCGTCCGGGGCCGGCAGTTGAAGCCCACCTGGCTGGGAGGAGGGTTCGGGTGGTGGCGCCGTGAAGGGACGCTGATGGGGTTGGAGGCGGTGGCGCCGCCTCCGGGCCCGGAGTTCGACTGGGACTTGCTGCGTTGGCGGAACTCCTCGCTGAGGGCTTTCATGGCCTCCAGCAGGGTCTCGTGCATGTTCTGCGCCACCACGGAGTCGTCCACCTGACGCGTGACACAAGAAGGTAAAACCGGTGAAGTCAAACCACAATTCAGCTCAATTTATGTGTAAATGAGAGTTTTAATAGAATAGTCTTTGGAATTCTTAATTCTCAGGGAAAAATGAAATTTGGTTTTAATGTGTGGCAGCTCAATTACTCATGCTGTGTTTGCTCATGCTGTACCTTTAAGTGTTTAAGATTGAGTTTTAATATCTTACGTTTTTTTCTGTAGGCAATAAAATACAAAGACAGTCATCCGCCAAGAACACAGGCTGTTAACACAAGACATTCAGCAGCAAGCTCTGGTGCTTGTGTGGCACAGCTGTGTGTGTCTGTGTGTGTGTGTGTGTGTGTGTGTGTGTGTGTGTGTGTGTGTGTGTGTGTGTGTGTGTGTGTGTGTGTGTGTGTGTGACCAGCTGTGTCACACAAATACCAAAGTGAAACATTAAAATTTCAGCACCTCTAAATTAGACGGTGCGTTGATTTTCAGCACTTAAGTTCAACGGAGAACAAAAGCGCAATTATTCTTTTAAAGTTTAAAGGGTTTTTCAGCGTTGGGTGTTTTAAAAAGCCAATGAAGCTAAACTGAACCCCAAACAAACACATTCTTTTGGTCAAGCGGAGACCTTACTGAATTGGACCATAATGCGTGGTTACGAGAGCTTTAACCACAACGTTGAGTAACTTTATAGCCCCCCACCCCCCCCTGACTATGTTGATTACAGGATCTTCACTTATAGAGGGTGCAACTCGCCACATTACGGGGGAATCGCAGATTATAGGCTCACCTGCATCCAGAACTCGCCCGGGCCCGTCACGGCGGAGCGGCCCACCTCCACGAAGAAAAAGTTTTCGGAGTGGCCGCAGCGCCGCACGTTCATCAGCTGCAGCACCACGGCGGCGGCGTCGGAGTTGAGCTTGACGAAGTTGACCGTCTTGTCGGTCAGGCACAGGCGGTAGATGCCCACCAGGTTCTTGGCTTGGCCCAGGCCCTTGGGCCACACCTTCACCTGCCACACCTCCTTGAACGCAGGCCCGGGATTGGGCACTCCGTAGTTGGCCCCTTCGCAGCCGTCAGTGGGGTTCTTACCTGCGGAGGAGAGAGCAGAAGAGGATTAGAAAAAAGGTTTTTGGGGTGGGGGGGGGGGGGGGGGTTTAAGGAGCGGGGGCTACGAGTGGATTGGCGAAATGAAGAGCAGCGGTTACAACGCAGCGCTCACATGACCCTCAGGCACCTGTGAATAGAGGAAAGCCACCACTATTTACCCGTCGGCGCAGGACGTGGTACCTGTATTATTATTAACGTCTGCTGATATTGAGCCTTCCTCGCTGATTCTCAACCCAGATTGCGGTTCAAACGGAGCATGCACGAGCATGCGAGAGCTGCAGGCTCCATACCTGGCGTGTCATTTGTCACACTCACACAAAACCCGAGTACCAGCGTGGGATTAGCCAAACCGTTGACAAACGAAAACCCCGCACGAGAGAAAAGCAGCCGTTGTGGAAAAAAGAAAAAAAAGAAGTGAACCAAAACAGGAAAAACGCTGGACAAGTGAATATTTTCGGAAACCTAAGAGCGAAGCACTTAACTCAACGGACAACAAACAGACGGTGTAAACTAATAAAATCGCGTGTCTTTTAGCCGGGCTACGGTCAGTCCGTTCAGTCCTTCTGTATTCAAACTGCAGTGAATTACTGGGGGAGGAAAACTCTGGGGTGGTTTGGGCGCACAAAAGGCCCGGAACTCACCCAGCGCAACATTTAGCTGGATGTTTGGTGTTTTAAGTCACCGGATTGTTCCCAGATTGTTGTTCTTAGGTCTCATAAGCAGGGAGCTCTGTAAAAAAAAAAAAAAAAAAAAAACCTCATATCTCTTGATTATAAAGCTGGGGACTACAGAAACACCACGGTGTGACTCACAAAGTAAAGTATCCCTTAAACACGGCGATGTCTGAACATGCCAACTGCGATGCGAAAGCAGGGCCGAAGAAAAAAAAAAAAAAAAAAAAGAACAGCGATGGGAATTCTCACCTGCTCCTTTTGTGGGAACAGGAAGTTCTTTGTGCAGTAATGTGCACCTGCATTAATAAAGACCACCACATCTGGAGTATTTGGGAGATCTTTTCCCCGACAAGTCACAGAGTGAGACGTCAGGATTTTTTGTGGCGTTCCACTCTGAGCAGCGGTTTCGGGTCCGATCCGGGCTAATCACAGTGCGCCGGGGACCACAGGCCTGCAAATATACGATCGCATGTCTGCGTGCGTTTGTTCTCCCTTCCAGGCGACTCCGCCGCAAAGCCTACAATGGCAACCATGTGGAGACGAGAGGCCGAGGCCGACGCCATATCAGCCCCCCCAAAAAAAACCCATTTAGCTTTAGAGTTGTAAAGCGTTTGTTGGGGGTGGGGCAGGGGAGGGGAAGGTCTGGTCTTACGTGTCTCCTTCCAGTTTGCTTTCCCAAAGTTGGGAGGATCGCGAGTCTTGAAAGAGACTTAGAATAGATGTTTTGCTGAAAGCCTTAGAGGCTGTGGCTCAGTGGCTGCATGCGCGCGCGCGTGTGTGTGTGTGTGTAGGCGATGCCCCCCCCCCCTATTAGATGACTCACTCAAGGCCATGCACGGCTGTTTCATGCACTGCTTTTCTCTGTGTGCAAGAAGCCCCTTCTGCCTCCTCGATTTAGATTTACAACAGGAAGGGATGGTTTGGGGATTTTCGTTGTTTTTAATTGGGATGAAGGGAATTGGGGACAGCAGGAATTTGCAAAGAGACGGAGCAGGAATGGCCCATTACAAGAAAATCCAAGGAGGAAATCATCCTTTTTTAGGATTTCTTGTGAATAACGGTCTCATTCGCCTTCATTTTTTTCCCGACTCGCGTCTCCTCGAGGAGACGAGCACCGAATAACGCAGCTTTTTTTAGGCGAGCACAAGCGTGCCGTTTGTTTTCCGACCGCAGCGCAGGCGACTCCTCCTCTGAAACACCCTCGATCTGAGGCGCCACTCGAGGGGGTGGGGAAGAGCTCATCGGCGGAATGGACCTCTCGAACCCCGTTGAGAGTCCTTCAGAGTCACTTAAAGATCGGGGTTGATCCTGCACAGAGCATTTGAATTATAGATCTTCCGGTGTGTGTGTGTGTGTGTGTGTGTGTGTGTGCGTGTGTGTGTGCGTGTGTGTGTGTGGAGGGGGGGGGGGGGGGACAGCCGCTGGGGGTCAACAGCCGGTCAGCTTCCGTCGTCACTTTACGACATAATGAGGCCTCACGAGAACGCGGGCACGTGAGGCAAAACCAAAATACACACCTGGAGGCAATAACGCTTTGGAGCGGTTTAATGAGCGCTCGGGAGAAAAAAAAAAAAAAAAAAAAAACTGTCCAACCTTGACGGAAGGTGTGTACCGGCTCAAAGAGTTCACACGTGGTAACTGGAATGAGTCCCGCCCCCCCTCCCCATTTAAGCGCCCTGAAAAAAAACTTGTTTACCTCGCTTTCGCCGCAACCACACAGTGGAGCCTTGAGTCCGACGTGGTCCAGTCCCCCTCACCCACCCAACGCCATTGACTGTATGCAAAGAGGCCGTCATCTTCCCTCGTTCCCCCCCCCCCCCCCCCCCCCCCACTGGGTTTTTAAATGTAGGTTATTGGCTTTAGCTCAGGGGGTACAAGCGGTATTATTATTATTAAACTACTGACAGTTCCACAGTCTAGTAAGATTCATGTTCGGGACACTTATACAAAACCCTAATAACGTTACCGCCGCCTCGGAGGTTTTTTTTCCCCTCGAGGAACACTCCCTCAACGCCTTGCCGTTTGGTATTGGGTTGCGAGGTTCATATTAAAGCCCCCCCCCCCCCATCCTCGGTTGGCCGCTGCGGCCCGTAAATCAGCGCCTCTCGCTGGGACCCGTTTCAAGTTTCTGATCTCACTGCCCGAGCACGCTGCGCCGCAGGACTTCCTACCACCAGCTTCTAAGCCCCCGACTCAACCGCTGCTGCCATACCAGGCCCCCACACAGTAGACAGCTTGGGGGGGGGCGGGGGGGGGGGGGGAGGGGGTGCACGCATCTCTCTTTTCCCCTCTCTTTTCCGAGAGGGGAAAAGAGAGCGGTGGCCCCCCGCAGTTGGTGTAATCTGTCGCTCCCACGTCTTCCTCTTTTTCAAATCTCTTCAACTGTCCCTCACCATCTGTACCCCCCCTCCCCCCCCCCCCCCACACACACACACACACTGGGGGACACAATGCCTCCGCAAAACACCGGCGTCTGCCCGAGGTTTCACATGTCGTTTGTCTTTAGCCAGGAGAGAAACACACAGTTTGCTGACCCTCAAAGAGACGCACAAATCTGCCTGACTCCGTCCAACCGGCGGCCATCTTGGACGCTGCTCGGAGGTCGGTCTCAGCGATATCCAAACAGAAGTTTTGTGGGAAAGTTTCAGTATTGCGCAAATCTGAGTAAAGTGAGTAAATCACATTCAGGGGGATCAAATTATTCAGGAATTTGTTCTGTACTTCTGGGAACTTTGAGTTTAAAGAAAAACAAACGATAGGTTTTCAGACTTAAGGGAATTCGATTAGGGTCGAAACGCATTCGATCTGTATTCTTGATCGGTACGCCTCGCTGTACGCGGGTGACTATCGATTAAAGCGATCTCCCTCCGCCTCGGAGCCGTCGACCTTTGGCGAGGCCCAGCGGCGTTAAAAGAAATGTTCTAACTGCTACTTTGCCTGTCCCTCCCCCGAGACTCCATTTGCAGCGAGCCTCTGCCAGCGGCGACCGGCCCTCGAGACGATAATTACTCCCCAATTAGGGAGATGAGCGGCGCTTAAGCGCGGCTTAACGTTTAAGCGCTCTGCACAACCGCTGGGACGGGGAACAGGGGGCGGGGGGGCGAGTCGGTCGGAGCAGCGGAACTAAAAAACCCGGAGATAACGCCCACTCACGAGACACAAAAATGGTCGTCTTTCCCCCCTCGGAGCGCCATGTGGCTTCCTCTGAAACAGCTGTTAAACCCCACAGATGTTTAATCCGCTATCATAATAAAAAGCAAGTTACTGGTGGGGTTGTGGTGGTGGTGGTGGTCTCTCCATCATCTTCCATCTTGTTTTTGATTCCCTGAGGTGGCGCCTTCTTCCCTCCCCGACCCGTTTGGTTTAATCTTCACACGCGCCGTCAAGCCCGGCGCTGTACTCGCTGCCCGAGAAGGTCTTACTGGACTCAACTGAATAAATAGCCGGGATCCTAATATCGCCCTCCCAGGCAGCTGGCTTGTGTGATTACTGGCGGCTCAAAGGGGGGGGGGGGGTAAAGTGGGGGGGTATTGGGTGATATTGGATGGTTCCTGGCTTTGCTCTGGGAGACTTTTTCCAGAACCCAAAAAGGGCCACCAGTGCTTCCAATAGAATATCTGTGCGACCTCTCGCTGGCCCTACTCAAAAGCAGACTTATCACACCCCCCCCCACCCCCCCATGACCCCCTCCTGCAGGGATGCAGGTGTCGGATAGAGGGGGGGGGGGGGAACTTGGTGCAGCGTCTCTTGGCCCTGCAGGCTGTGAATTCTTCTGCTTCCCACATGGATGACAGCGGTCAGGAGAGGGAGGGGATGAGGGAGGGGGGAGGGGGGGGGGGGGGGGGGGGGGGGCACGCCTGCTATCGCACTGGTGTGCACGGCCCTTTGTCCCCCATCGGGGGGGGGCTAATTTACTCGAGAAACATAACACTTGAAGAGACAACAAGCGGGAGTCGAGCAGGCGTCGGACATGCGATTTTTTTTTTAAAGCACACCACGTGGCAGCGGGGGTGATAGTGGGGGTCGGGGGTGGGGGCCCCGCTGGCGGTGATAGTGGGGGTCGGGGTGGGGGCCCCGCTGGCGGTGATAGTGGGGGTCGGGGGCACCGCCGGCGGTGTGAGGAGGTGAAAGGGCCGAGGCACTATTTCTGTACGTCTGACCTTCACGCTACGCTTTGGTGGCGGCCCTTTTGGAGAGGGGTCGACGGGTCCGTTTGCCCGCAGCGCCGTGGGCCCCCGACAGCCGGCTCGCGGGAACTCGTCAAATAGTTTGGGCGGAACGGGCGGGGGCAGGGGGGGGGGCAGTGGGGGGCATCCAAATCAGCAGGTTAGAGCTTCCCTGTGGTTTTTGAAATGAAGGACGAGTTTATCAAATACATCGGAACACCCCCCTGCCCCCCCCCCCCCCCCCCCCCTCCCTCTCTCCTCGGCTGCTTTACGTAACTGAACCCGGAGGTCAGGTGCACCTTGAACCCGTATCTTTGCACCCGTCACGGTTGCGTCACGAGTCCCTCGTGTTTGGTCTCTCCCGCCGAAGGCCGAACAGGTGATTGCGAGCTGCCCCGGATCACCAGTTGTGATCAGCCAACAGCTGTGTTGACAGCGTTGGAGAGGAGAAGGGGGGGTAGGCAGTGTGTGTGTGTGTGTGGGGGGGGGGTTATAAAATACAAATTAAAAGCCATTTGCACATCCTGCAGAGATGAATCCTCTGCAGGAGAGCGCAAGAGACCATTTGACTCGAGTCAAATCAGGAAACATTTTATGAACGAATGAACCTCTCGGGTGCAAATCACACACACACACACACACACACACACACACACACACACACACACACACTTTAGGGACACGTGTCAATCTTGTAAGACCAATGCCTGATGTAATATTGCTGTGTCAGCAGAAAAAGGCAGAGCAGTCAAAGTAAACAAGAGGCCCAAGGGGGGGTTGTGTGTGTGTCTGTGGGGCGGGGTTTGTGTGTGTGTGTGTGTGTCTGTGCGTGTGTCTGGGGGGGGGGGGGGGGGGGGGGTTAGGGAACAAAGCTTACACACAGTTGAGAGCCACGAGTGTGAAAAAAAAGAAAGAAAAAAGAAAAAGTCTGGAGGACAACCGGGAGTAAATATCTAGTCTGACACCAGTGTGATAACAACTGGGGCTGGAGCCTTTTGGGGGGGGGGGGCGTGGGGGGGTAATGAGCTCCACAGAGCGGCTCACAAAAAAAGACGGTGCGTGTTTACAAACACACGCGGATGTATGTGTGTGCGTGTGTGTGTGTGTGTGTGTGTGTGCGCGTGCGCGGGGGGGGGTCGTAGGACTCACCCTTGCACTGCAGCTCCACCATGGCCTGGTACCACTCGTCCTGCTCCGCCTCGCTCTCCGCGGCCACGGCGAAGCTCTCGGCGCGCGCGTACAGCACGATCATGTGCTTGTTCTTGGCGTCGGCGCGCTTGTTGATGTTGAAGCACGTCTCGAGCGGCAGCGCGCGCTTGGGCACGGGGGCCTTGCCGCGGAACTTCTTCTCGCTCTCGTAGTACTCCAGGCGGGCCGGGCCGCGCTCCGAGGCGGCGCGCAGCACGAAGTAGCGCCGGTGCATGGACTTGTGCTTGCGGAGGTAGCCGCTGCGCCGCACGTCCTCGACGCTCTGGAGGTCCGCCGGCTGGCTCTCCATCCCCGCGGGTCGGCGTCTTGTGGGGTGCGCGTGCGTGCGTATGTGTGTGTGAGCGCGCCCGCGCCCTCCTCCCGCACCACCGACACCTCCACCGGAGATTAAAAAAAAATTAAACAAAAAAAAATAAAATAAAGTCTTTCTTTTCTACTGTCGTATTTCTGCGAGTTTAGAGAAGGGTCATAAACCTCCCCCCGCTCCCCTCCCTCTCTCTCTCCCCCATCAACGCAGGCAACGTGCGCTGGCGGCGAGGGGGTCGGGTTTTTTGGGGGGGGGGTCCTCGCCGTCGCTGGTTTCCCTCCTCTTTTGGGGCTGTTGTTTTCCTGACCGACTGGACGTCCTTGGGGCAAGTTTCTCCACATGCGGCGCAACTGGGCGCGGAACCCCCCCCCCTCCCTTTACTCCCCACAACTACAACTACTACTACAACTACCACCACCGGTCCGAGCGCTTTAATCCCATTTAGTGCACGTTACACCGCACGCAGCCCATGCTGCAGCAGCCTGTCTGTCTGTCCGTCCGTCTGTCCGCCCCCCCACTCCATGCGCTGCTCGGCTCCGGTCTCGCTGCCGTGGAGTGGAGAGCGAGAGAGCGAGAGAGAGAGAGGAGCAGCTTCCGTGGGGCAGGACTGTCACTCACCCGCTGTACAAGTACTCAGGAGTGGTGGTGGTGCGTTCACGGGCCGCGACCGGGCTCCGACATGAGAGCACCCGGCGCTGCCGCGCACTATTTTCTTTTTGCCCCCCACACCGCACACGTGCATTCCGCACGCAGTTTGTTGTTTGTGTAACATGTAGACACGTGTGAATGTCCATTGTGTGTAAACTATACCACAGAGATCGCAGGATGACGATACAGATCCAAAAATGCACACGGCACGAGAATATACATTTTCAGAAGTCATGATAATGTAAGTTATGTAATGTAGCTTTTTAATTCCTTTATACTTAAGTATATGTATACTTAAGTATATACATATGTAATTCGTTTTTAGCTGCTGTGAGGGGAATTTGAACCGAGGTTTACTCAAGCGACAGCCAACATTTCCTACAGCACGTGAAGGCAGCAATGCTTCCAGCGAGTGGAGTAAGATTTCAGCGTTGCCTCGAGTCCATCCTGTTCCATTTAACGTTAACGTAAAAATCAATTATCGCTTTTGCAGTCACCGGTTTCATACAGCAACTCCTTTAAAAGCCCTGCAGATTTTGCGTTTGAAACATTTACTGAATTAAACGCAGCGGCACGTTACATAAACAGGTTTACAATCTAGGTTGATAGTGAGACGGGGGGGGGATGCAGTCGTTTTTATGTCGTTTCCTAGATGCTACACAAACAGCACATCGAGCTGCTTTATTTTAATTTAATAAACGAGGCATTGGTAGACGCCCTAATTGTGAAGAATGATTGATTGATTGATTGATTGGATTGATTTCCCCTGTCTGGAACACATTAAAAGAAGCATCTTTTCAAGCGTTCTATGAATAGTGACCCTGAACGCAGCGAAGGGTTTCTATCTGTGCACTGCACGCTTATGCAGTATAAATGTCGTTATGCAACATACGTCCAAAAGTAACCTTGTGCACGAGGTCAGAAGAAAGCGGACCTCAAGCGCCCCCTGCTGTGTGAAGGCGTCAATGAAAAAAAAACGAAAAAAAACACAAAGAGTCAAAACGTATAAAAACAAACAATTTTTATGAACATGAATACCTGTCATTAAAAAGACACATGAATCTTTTTCTTTTTGGCAAATTAACTTTGTCCCCATTAAACCAAAAAAAACAATGACTTTGGTCCGTAAACATGAAGCCATGAACTCATTTCTTCTTTTACACACACACACACACACATTTAAATAATTCTGAAATTGCTTTTTACATTCAGTAGTATCTCCCGTTAGCCCTCTAAGCGCATGCAGTCTATAGGAAGGAAAATGTATCCTTCGAAAGGGTTGACTATAAATTATATTAAAAACAGCGACGTATGCGAATGCGTCACGGGGAAGAAAGAAACAGCACGCACGCGTCAGGAGACGGTAAAGGCCGTTCATGACCCTCTCCAGAGACAGTCGGTGCAGAGTCTCAACCGGCTCTTCCTCTGGACTACGGAGAACAGGAGACACGCTGTGATGCGTTCACTGCCCGGCGTTTTTTTTTGCAGGAGATGAAAGCGACAAAGCGACATATGTGTGTGCCATACATGTGCGTTTCTGCAAAAAAAAAAAAAAAAACAATCATGACTCCCACTGAGCCCTGAGGTTGTCGTCTACTGGCACACACAAAAA